>CM065138.1:15785000-16985000 GCA_033026305.1 Cirrhinus molitorella
AGTCCAACTCCTCCAGGATGGCACATCAATATGTGCCATTGCCAGAAGATTTGCTATGTCTCCCAGCACACACACAGGAGCATGAAGGCGATTCCAGGAGACAGGCAGGTACTCTAGGAGAGCTTGACAGGGCTGTAGAAGGTCCTTAACCCATCAGCAGGACTGGTATCTGCTCATTTGTGCAAGGAGGAATAAGATGAGCTCTACAAAATGACCTCCAGCAGGCCACTGTTGTGAATGTCTCTGACCAAACAATCAGAAACAGTCTTCATGAGGGTGGCCTGAGGGCCAGACGTCCTCTAGTGGGGCCTGTGCTCACTGCCCAGCACCATGGAGCCCGATTGCCATTTGCCAATGAACATCAGAATTGACAGGTCCATTATTGGCGCCCTCTTTTCGCAGATAAATGCAGGTTCACCCTGAGCACGTGACAGACGTGAAAGGGTCTGGAGAAGCCATGGAGAACTTTATGCTGCCTGTACCATCATTCAGCATGACCTGTTTGGTGGTGGGTCAGTGAGGGTCTGGGGAGGCATATCCATGAAGGGATGCACAGACCTCTACAAGCTAGACAATGGCACCCTGACTGCCATTACGTATCAGGATGAAATCTTTGGACCCGTTGTCAGGTCCTACGCTGGTTCAGTGAGTCCTGGGTTCCTCCTGGTGCAAGACAATGCCTGGAGAGTATGCATGCAGTTCTTGGAGGGTGAAGGAATTGATACCATTGAATGGCCCCCATGCTCGCCTGATCTAAATCCAATAGAACACCTCTGGGACATTCTGTTTTGGTCCATCTGAAGTCACCAGGTTACACCCCAGACTGTCCAGGAGCTCAGTGATTCCCTGGTCTACATCTGGGAGGAAATGCCCCTAGGACACCATCTGTTGTCTCAATAGGAGCATGCCCCGATGTTGTCAGGCATGCATACACACACTTGGGGGCCATACAAACTACTGAGTACCATTTTGAGTTGCTGAAATGAAATTTCAGCATAATGGATTTACCTGCTGCATACTTTCTTCACTTTGATTTTCGAGGTGTCTTTGAATTCAGCCCTCTGTAGGTTAATCATTTTTATTTCCATCAAACCATGTGGCATCCTTTCGTTCCTAACACGTGACCCAGTCCATATCAGTATAGATATCCATCATGATATATTTCCCTATTGAGATCTGGTGTGTTTTCAAAGTGTTCCTTTAATTTTTTTGAGCAGTGTATATATACATACATATACACATGAACACAACCATGAGACCAGACTGTAGACAAACTAACGTTTAACTGAATGTACTTATAAAGAGATGCTAATGACATACAGACAGGTGCAGGTGATTAACTAACAAAGGACTTAATGAGGGCAGGAACAGGAAAACCATATATGGACACATGAGGGAGAAACCAACATAAATAGTCCAACAGGGTGTGACACAGATACAAATGTATAAGTAATGTTTTGATATTTTAATCCTAAAAGGTTGAATGCGGATATTTTAAATTATTTAAAAAAATGAGAAGGTACTTTACATGTGAAATTAAAACCGCCAGTAGGTGGCAACAAGTCACTGTTAATAAGCGAGTCGTTTAAACGGTTGATTCATTCAGGAACGAAACACCCTAATGTTGTTTAGAGACGCAGGACAGTGCTGTGGCTGTGTTTGGAACCATTTTTGTTGGCAAAATAGAGCAAAAACAGACACTATGGCAATATTAAATGCAAGTCTCTTAATATTCTAGTTTACTGAACTGTTGTCACATTTGTGAATTTTTTTTTTTTTTGGGGTGGGGGGGGGGGGGTCTCTTCGTGTGATATTAATTAACTATATGAAATTATATAAATATACATTTTCCATATCCTGAATTTTTTCATGCATTTTATTACACTGAATCACGCAGTGAAAGAAGCACAGTCAGTCTAGCTAGCACTCAAAACTCCTCTTATAATCAAAGAAACTGTCCATACACTGTATGATGAATTAATCTCTTACTTACATAGTTCGTAGGTACACCTGCACTTTGTTGCTTATGATGAGGGAGTTCGCGAGTTTCAGTCTGAACAAAACTCGGAGTTTCAGCAATGTAGTATTATATCACATTGTGAGTGTATATTAGCACCGTTTGTTGTTTTCTCTTGGCAGAGCGTTTGGACGCTGATGCGCTGACGCGTGACGTCAGACGTAACAAGCGAATACACCACCCTTTCTATAAGCCAAAATCCAAAGATTGCATACTGATCCATTATTGTTATTTGCTAAAGCCTATTATTGATTAAACGGAATCTGAAAAGTATAATGCAAAAAGATTTCACCTAATGTGTGGGTAGATCACATAGAGAGCATGCAAGTTATAATAACAACTGTAAACTAAATTTATTATATACATTTAAAACAGATTTCTAATTTAAACTTGACGTTTATTAACTATATACTGTGTTGTTTCTTAGTTCCAAAAAACTTTTGTCTTTTATTTAATTTGAAATAAAAAAAATCCATTCATATAGAAAGAACATTTTCACAAGGCCCATAACTATAATGTTTTGAGTCAAAATTCCAATTATACAAATGTGTGTTTTCTCAATAAGTGTCTCTTTATGTTCAGTTAAAAAATATTTTACATTTTACATTTCAATATCCCTGTATTTTTCGTGTTGTGCCACACTGGCATATATTCAGACAAGAGGCAACTATAGAGACCAGCGTCTCAGCAATGTGAGGATCCTCAAGATTGTTAAGACACCTAAAAATGATGGCCATCAGGATAAGCATGTGTTTCAGATCAGGTGATGATTTTTTTAACGATGATAATTTGCTGCAGCCTCAAACATGTGATGGTACTCTTGTGTCGTGGTATTTTCTGATTACACTAAATAGGATTAAAAACAGCATGTCTATTCATTCTGCTACATAATTCAATTTTTCACTTAAAATCTGATTGGAGTACCTTCAGTTGAGTCACTCCTCCTTCCAGGGTCACTTAGAAAATAAGACTGAGCCTGACCAGAGTACTGCACTAACGTCCTAGGAGTGCCATCATCTTCCGAAGATACCAACATGAAACCTCAGAGTATACTTATCTTGCTTGTCCTTGTCGTCTTAGCACTGCACTGTAAGTTTTTTTGCATTTAGTGATAGAATTGTTTAAATTGACTACTTAATGTGCTTTTGTAAACCTAAAACTGGGAAATCTTAAACAGGAAATCTCATGGATACATGGCTCCAAATCACTCATCTTACAGGATCTTTCATTGTTAAAGCATTTCATTTTTTGTCTAAGGCAAAGAGAATGAGGCTGCATCATTTCCCTGGAGCTGTGCAAGTCTCAGTGGAGTTTGCAGGCAAGGAGTGTGTCTGCCTTCAGAGCTTTACTTTGGACCCTTAGGCTGTGGCAAGGGATTCTTGTAAGTTCTAGTTTATGTCTAATATAGCAATAATCTGTCACATAGTTATAAACTATATTAAAATATACTTTGTATTTCTCCTTATTTTTCAGGTGCTGTGTATCACATTTTCTTTGAGAATTGAAAATGAAGCCCACTATGTGAATCCAGCCACATGCCTGCATGTTTGATTTGGCATTATGTACATGGAGATGCCTTAAGGATTAACATGTTTTAAATGGTTATGTATAACACCGATTGTCATCTAATAGCATCGGGTGATCAAGAATTTCAAACCATCATGTTACAGTGAACCATACAGTTTATAACTTGGAATAGTTGCATTTAGGTCCTCTGATAAACTGCTATTTTGTCTGAATGTATAACACAGCACTGATGCAATAATAAAACTAACAGGCTATTGTTTACCTCTCTGTGAATTTGTGATTCCAGTGCTTTTTAAAACCTATTCTTGAAGACAATGAGTTTGTTGTATGACCTAAAAAATAAAAACTGTCAGCTGTCAGCTTGAACTGAAACCGAAGGTGGAAAATCAGATTGTTAATTTGAGCACCTATAATACGTAATACGTTTTTTTAAATAACTATTTTGAGAAAAATATTTTATTTCCAACAGACTTTGGATAAAACAATCTTTGTTTCAGAGTAAGGCACTTTGCAACATAGACTGATCACTGAATAGAAAGCGAGTGCTATTTTAAATAATACATTAAAACTTTACCATGATAACCAGATTCTGCAAACAGTTTATGCACTAGTTGTGAAAATGGTAATAAAATATGATAAGAACTCCAGAGTTAAACTGTGTCAGAACAAATTCATCTTAATAATGCAAGATAACTTTGATAGAAAGGTATGTAATAGATTACAATCAACCAAAAATTCAGACAACTGTTAGTATGACAATATTTACTCAACTATCAAGACTTGTTGAACAATTACCAAGCAATGCTTAATTATGTTCAGTCTGTAGTGTAGTAAGTTCACATTAGCAATTAAATAAAAAATACTTAAGCAAAACATGGCCAGGTCAAATTTTTGGTCCACCAAATTTTGCTTGTAGTCCACCATATGAAAATCTTTTGGGTATAATATTACATAAATTAAATATAGTGTCCTGCACCCACTATTAAATATATATATATTAGGGCTGTCAAATGATTAATCGCATCCAAAATAACAGTTCATGTTTGCATACTATATGTGTATTTACTTTGTATATTTATTATGTACATATAAATACACACACATACATGTATTTATTAAAACAAAATACTTATATGTATATATATTTATACCTGTATACAATTTAGATTATAAATAAATGTAAATATTTTAGATGTACATCTAAAATATTTTTCTTAATACATACATGCATGTGTGTGTATTTATATATACATAATAAATATACACAGTACACAAATATATAGTATGTAAACATAAACTTTTATTTTGGATGTGATTAATCGTGATTAATCATTTGACAGCACTAATATATATATATATATATATATATATATATATATATATAATTCAGACACCAGGTAGAATTTTTTATATATATGTATGGTGTCTGAATAATTTTTGGTTTGACTGTATACATATCTTAAAATAACTAATCTACATAATAATAATATTTATTACACTTAATAAATGAAATGTCATATTATTAATAAAAAACATCAGTTACAACAGTTATTGCTGCTACAATAAAAAATAATGAATAAAAAAAATCACTTGGCACCACTACGCTTGTTGCATTGCTTTACAGTAGTAACAAAGGTGCTACTAAGTTACTTCAAGTTATTTATAGTTATTGTGAAAGGTATCATTACCATAGTATCATTACCAAGGTTACCATTGTTATTTTTCATAAGGGTTACACGACTTCCTGCAAGCAACTAAAGTAGTAACCTAATATCACTTTGTGATAGTTATTGTGCAAAGTACCCACCTCTGCTATTCGACGCTCAGCCCACATGACCGGAAGTAAATACGGTTCAGCAGCAGTTCCCGCGTTCGGCGTCTGTTTCAATCACAAGCGTAAACTTGGAGTATGGATGAACTGTATTTAGACAACATTGACGAATATGTCAATGATCAAAACAAGATCGTAAGTCGTTTTTATAGTAATATCCTTCTTGTCGTATGTTACGTTAAATGTGAAATGTGGGCTGTGATACTAAAATGCTTACATGTGGCTGCATGCTTGTTTACTGTGCAGGGTTGGGAACTACAAAAAATACTGTAAACGTTACCGAATGTTTTCCATGACGTTTGGTTCCATTAACAGTTATTTTTCTGTGCAATTTGTTTTCCGTAGACACTCTGGAGTTGTAGTTTTACTGAATTAACCACATGCGCGATCTTATGTTGCATCTCAATGAATCAAATCCGACTCTAAACGAGCAAAAATTACGTATACTTAATGCTAGTGAGAAATAATTTTAGTTGATTGAATGTTAACGTGTAACATTAGTTAAGGATACACATTGTGAGTTTTACTGTATTCAAATGGGCAATGAATTTTCCAATCTATACATACTAAGTATGAGAATAGTTATCAGCTACATTGTTAACTATTCAGTCTTTATATTTTGCAGGTCACCTACAAATGGCTCAGTTTAACTCTTGGAGTCCATGTCAACACAGCAAAACAGTAAGTCCTTTCCTTCTTATTGACACCACTTTTAATGTATTCAAGCATTTGATTATCTGTTGGAATCACTAATATTCATGTCAAATTTTTGCAGAATGCTGTATCATTACCTGCAGCAGAAACGCAATGAAAGTTCAGGGACTTCCCTTCGTGCCACCTACCTTGTATCTGGGAAGTGTGTTGAGAATGGAAGTACGGTAAGGAGTACCTTTAATGTCTTAATTTAATGCTTCCCGGATAATCATTACTTTGAGATCTGCAGTTGAATGTTTTCCATTGCTTTTCAGTGCCATAAAGTGTCAGTAGTACGTGAGGACAAGCTTGAAAGTAAGATTACCATATTTATATCTGTAAATAACAACAATTAGCATTGATCCTGGGCAAAAATGCAATAATTCCGGGCTAAAAAATGACTTCTATTATAATCTTTATCATCTTAAATGTATTAATCAAAGATATATTTTTAATTTATTCTGTTTTACACTACAAGTCAAAAATTTTTGAACAGTAAGATGTTTAATGCTTTTTTTTTTCCTCTTCTGCTCACCAAGCCTAGAAATTATTACTTATTTAGCAAGGATGCTTTAAATTGATCAAAAGTGATGATAAAGACATTTCTAATGTTACAAAATATTTCTATTTCAGATGAATGCTGTTCTTCTGAACTTTGTTTATCAAAGAAACCTAAAAAAAAATCTACTCAGCTGTTTTCAGCATAATAATAATAATATTTTTAAGCAGCAAATCAGCATATTAGAATGATTTCTAAAGGATCATGTGACTGAAGTAATGATGCTAAAAATTCAGCTTTAAAATCACGGGAATAAATTATATATTAAAATGTATTCAAATAGAAAAGTTATTTTAAATAGGAAAACTATTTTGAAATTTCTCTGTTTTTGCTGTACTTTGGTTCAGATAAATGTAGGCTTGGTGAGCAGAAAAGACTATTTAAAAAAAAAAAAAAAAAAATCTTACTGTTCAAAAACTTTTGACTGGTAGTGTATATTGTCATTTTGTTAGGGTAATTTTAATTGAATTAGAAATTGAAATTAAATCGTAAATAAAATAATATTTTAATATATATTGTATATTCATGCTTTTTTTTGTTCTTTTACAGCTGTTAAAGCAAAGATGGACGTGACCATCAGTGTGCATGTGTACAGTGTGCAGAAAGCTGAGCTAAAGGATAGTTCACCACTTTACAATACAGATTATGATGCTGTTAAGGAGAACCTCAAAAACTGCAACAAGTAAGTGATACTGATATAACCAGTAATGCATCACACACATCCGTCAAATGCTAAAATTGTGGCACATCCAATATTTCTGGTCTTTCCACAGGTACAGCGCTATACGTTGTGCTGCGGCGGTCCCCATGTCATCTGCAGAGCTGCAGAAAGCTCAAGAGATGGCTTTGGCCCCTCCAGCAGAGAGGGAAATCAGTAAACCTGGCTTGAATGAAAACACTTCAGCTACCTCTAAACCCAGTGCTAAGCAGCCAGCAGGCATCATGGGAATGTTTGCAAGCAAAAATGCTTCTAAGAGCCAAGAATCCAGCAAGGAAGTAAAAACAGAGCAGAAAGACGATTCTTCTCTGGTACGGGTGTAACTCTATAGTTTCATGTTAATGGCACTCAAGACTCTGTGTGAAATTTATAATGGTTTCATATGTTGTAGGTTGAAACATCAAAAAGCAAAACAGCCTCCAAAGCGAATCCGATGAGTAACTTCTTTGGAAAGTCTGCCCCGAGTAAGTGTTTTTCTGCCATATAATGTAAACAAAGCATACAGTAACCAAACGTAACAGTGACATTTTCTTGTGAAATTTAGAAAAGGCTGATGAACAACAAAACAAAAGCATTAAAGAAGAGACAGATGGCAGCTCAACAGCAACGGCTACTGCAAGTATGAAACAGTCACAGACGTCGCCCAAATCTGAGACTGACATTAAAGAGGAACAATCCAAGGTGTCCAGTGCCAAATCAAAAGACACTCGGAAGTAAGGTCTCCCCTTCAAAGGAATATTGTTTAAAAAAAAACGACATACATTTCACACTCTATATCTGTCCTCAAAAATGTGAGCTAAAAGCTGAATTTGCTTCCTTCAAGTAAAACAAAGCGTGCTGAGGTTGTGGACAGTGACGATGAGAAAATGGAGAGCCAGCAGAAGAAGCGACGGCGGATAAAGAAGCCCCAGCCAGACAGCAGTGATGATGAGGGTAGGAAAGAGATAGGGAAAAAAAACTGGAAAAAAATCAGGCTCACGTCATGCTTGGCAGATTTGAATCGGTCCAGATGAGGCGCTCTGTGACCCAAAATGAAGAAAAACAAAGAAATAGGTTCTCCCTCTGGGCAGAGTGCTGAATAAAATATCAGAATTGCTCTCTGACAAACAAAAAGCTAATTGATAACATTCATTGTTTTTTCCTTATTCTCTCTCTTTTCCTTCTGTCTGTCTATACACACACACACACACACACACACACATATACATATATACTTGATATATGTCTCTTCTTCCCTTTTTCAGTTGTGCCAGATTCTCCACCTGTGCCTAATGTACATACTCCCAGCCCTAAAAAGCAAGTGAAGAGAGAGCCTGTTTCACACCAAGAAGTAAGCATTACCAACACTGATAATTACTAGCTTTTTTAGGAACAGGATTTCCAAACACTCCTACAAGTAGTTCCACTCCAAGCTCGACATGCAAAAATGCCAGGCCACTCAAACCAATATGGTCAAGTTTATCATGGGCAGTTAGCTAAAATACACTAAAAATACACTGCTGTTCAAAGGTTTGGGATCAGTAAAATTTTTAATGTTTTTTTTTTAAAGAATTTTATGCACATCAAGGCTGTATTTACTTGATCAAAAAGAAAAATACAGAAAAAATATTGTGAAATATTATTACAGTGTAAAACAATGTTTTTCTACATAAATATATTTGAAAATATAATTTATTCCTGTTATGCAAAGCAGATTTTTCATAAGCAATTACTCCAGGCTTTAGTGTCACACGATCCTTCAGAATTCATTCTAATATGCTGATTTATTATCAGTGTTATTATCAGTGTTGACAACAGTTGTGCTGCTTTGGAACCGGATTCTTTGTCTAACTATTCTTTGAGTAAAAAGTTCTAAAAATCTTCAAAATAGAAATCTTTTCTAACAGTATAGTCTTTTTTTTAGGATTCTTCGAGTAAAACGTTAAAACAAACAGCATTTCTTCAAAATATAAATCTTTTCTAACAGTATAAGTCTTTTTTTTTAGGATTCTTCGAGTAAAAAGTTAAAACAGACAGCATTTCTTCAAAATAGTAATCTTTTCTAACAGTATAAGTCTTTTTTTAGGATTCTTTGAGTAAAACGTTAAAACTAACAGCATTTCTTCAAAATGGAAATCTTTTCTAACAGTATAAGTGTTTTTTTTTTTTTTTTAGGATTCTTCGAGTAAAAAGTTAAAACAAACAGCATTTCTTCAAAATAGAAATCTTTTCTAACAGTATAAGTCTTTTATTTTAGGATTCTTCAAGTAAAAAGTTAAAACTAACAGCATTTCTTCAAAATGGAAATCTTTTCTAACAGTAAGTGGGTTTTTTTTTTTTTTTAGGATCCTTCGAGTAAAAAGTTAAAACAAACAGCATTTCTTCAAAATAGAAATCTTTTCTAACAGTATAAGTGGGTTTTTTTTAGGATTCTTCGAGTAAAAAGTTAAAACAAACAGCATTTCTTCAAAATAGAAATCTTTTCTAACAGTATAAGTGGGTTTTTTTTAGGATTCTTCGAGTAAAAAGTTAAAACAAACAGCATTTCTTCAAAATAGAAATCTTTTCTAACAGTAAAGTGGGGTTTTTTTTTAGGATTCTTCGAGTAAAAAGTTAAAACACAGCATTTCTTCAAAATAGAAATCTTTTCTAACAGTATAAGTGGGGTTTTTTTTAGGATTCTTCGAGTAAAAAATTAAAACAAACAGCATTTCTTCAAAATAGAAATCTTTTCTAACAGTATAAGTGGGGTTTTTTTAGGATTCTTTGAGTAAAAAGTTAAAACAAACAGCATTTCTTCAAAATAGAAATCTTTTCTAACAGTATAAGTGGGGTTTTTTTAGGATTCTTTGAGTAAAAAGTTAAAACAAACAGCATTTCTTCAAAATAGAAATCTTTTCTAACAGTATAAGTCTTTTTTTTTTAGGATTCTTCGAGTAAAAAGTTAAAACAGACAGCATTTCTTCAAAATAGAAATCTTTTCTAACAGTATAAGTCTTTTTTTTTTAGGATTCTTCGAGTAAAAAGTTAAAACAGACAGCATTTCTTCAAAATAGAAATCTTTTCTAACAGTATAAGTGGGGTTTTTTTTAGGATTCTTCGAGTAAAAAATTAAAACAAACAGCATTTCTTCAAAATAGAAATCTTTTCTAACAGTATAAGTGGGGTTTTTTTAGGATTCTTTGAGTAAAAAGTTAAAACAAACAGCATTTCTTCAAAATAGAAATCTTTTCTAACAGTATAAGTGGGGTTTTTTTAGGATTCTTTGAGTAAAAAGTTAAAACAAACAGCATTTCTTCAAAATAGAAATCTTTTCTAACAGTATAAGTCTTTTTTTTTTAGGATTCTTCGAGTAAAAAGTTAAAACAGACAGCATTTCTTCAAAATAGAAATCTTTTCTAACAGTATAAGTCTTTTTTTTTTAGGATTCTTCGAGTAAAAAGTTAAAACAGACAGCATTTCTTCAAAATAGAAATCTTTTCTAACAGTATAAGTCTTTGCTATCACGTTTTTTTTTACATCAATTTAACACATCCTTGGTGAATAAAGGTATTCATTTCTTTCAAAATGAAAAAAAAACAAACAAACAAATGTACTGACCACAAATTTGATGGTAGTTTATATTGTTTCAAAAGATTTCTTTTTAACTTTTTAATTTTAAAGAATCATGAAAAAATTATCATAGGTTCCAACAAAATATTAAGCAGCACAACTGTTTTCAACATTAATAATAAATCAGCATATCCAAATGATTTCTAAAAGATCATGTGACACTGAAGACTGGGATAATGATGCTGCAAATTCAGGTTTGCGTCACAGGAATAAATTACAATTTAAAATGTTCACATACAAAACAGTTATTTTACATTTGAAATACTATTTCACAGTATTACTTTTTTTCTGGATTTCTGATCAAATAGATGCAGCCTTGATGAGCATAAGAAACGTCTTAGTGATCCTAAACTTTTGAACAGCAGTGTACAGGTCACATTAGTTTGCATATTTGTGACACTGGACTACAACCCAGTCAGAAGGGTCCATTTTTATAATTTTTTTTAATTGAGATTAATGCATCATCTGAATAAATAAGCTTTTCATTGATGTATGGTTTGTTAGGATGGGATGATATTTGTCTGAGGTACAACTAGTTAAATATCTACAATCTGAAGGTGCAAAAAATCAAATATTGAGGAAAAATGCCTTTAAGTTGTCCAGATGAAGTTCTTAGCAAAGCATATTGCAAATCAAAATGTGAGTTTTTATATATTTATCATAGGAAATTTACAAAATATCTTTGTGGAACATGATCTTTACTTGTACAATACAATGTATTTTTGGCTATTGCTACAAATATACCTGTGCTACTTAAGACTGGTTTTGTGGTTTAGGGTCACATTTGTGCTTTCTATACAGTAATATTGTCATTGATTATGTTCTTGATTCGCTCAGGAGAGCTCAGGGGTGAAAAGGAGAAAAAGAAGGCGTGTTTTGAAGTCTAACACATTTGTTGATGAAGACGGTTCCTTTGGTAAGTATAATTTCATTTGACATTTTCAGTCGATTTATATTGGTCAACCACTAGTCTTGATCAGCCTTACAAACATGAAGCCATCAAATACCATTAAAATCTGTAATATAAATGATAAATGACAGCACTTGTGGCATTGATGTCAGTTACCACAGAAGTTTTTTTTTCTGCTCGTCTGTTTTATCCTTTTCATAGTTACAATAAAGGACTTCCAGTAGAAATACAAAGGGCCTGGCACAATGCACTGTTTTAAAAGTTTATTTTCTGTGGTAATTGACATTATGCTTACCCTTTGTTTCCGTTTTTATTTGGAAGATTCCTTTTAAATATCTGTGCATAACAGTAACTGAACTCTCCCCTTACTTTTACAAGCACATCATTTATAAGCGCTGACAGAAAGACTTAAACCACTGAGTAAATCATACATTACGTGACAGAAATACAGATGGCTGGCAAACTATATCTGCACAGACTGTTTTTTCCAGATTATTTTTGACTTTAAAAGCATGAATGCGTGTTTGATTTCTATAACTTCAAGCCACTGGTATTATTTTTGTACTTAGCACAGTGTCTAATATTACACATTCCTTAATGCTAGATGTCTGTTCACCACAAAAACTCCTTGAAGTGGATTTTATTTTTATTGTATGGTAACCAAATTAATTTCACATATTTTTTTCTTTATTTGTTTATTATTACACATGATTGACCAAAACAAGATTTATAGCATAGCCAGGAATGTGTATTGTTCTAAAATGTATTGTGTTGGCTACAGAGACCGTAATTTAATACTGCTTAAGAGGAGGCTGTTAATATTAAGGAACTTTTTTTTTTTTTTTTTTTTTTTTGGCCAAAAAGAATGGCAACTTTGAAAAATCTGTGTAAAAAGTAAATCCAAGTGACTTGCGAAAATATTCATACCCCTTCATTTTTTTTAACTGCTTTAAATGACTTTTTTCCACATCAGTCTACACTCCATACAGCATTACATTGTAAGTACATTGCATAAGTATAAGCTGAAGCACATTTACAGCCTCAAGTCTTCATGGATATGGTGCGACAAGCTTTGCTCATCAGCATTTGGCAATTATCTGCCATTCTTCTCCTCACCTCTAAAGGTTTGTCAGGTTAGATGGAGGTAGATGCATTTTCAGATTTCTCCAGAAATATTTGATTGGGTTCATGCCCAGGCTCTGGCAACAGATTGCCTATATTTCAGTGTGAGATGTGTGGCTTGATCCAATCCTGTTTCTGAGCTCTACAGTTTTTTTGTTTGTTTGTTTTTTGTTTTACCTCAGGGCTTGGTTATTGCTCTATGCATTTTTAGCTGTTAGACCTTTTGATAAGATGTGTGTGCCTTTACTAATTCCAATAACATTCCAAATTCCAATAACATTACTCGAAGTGTAGTAACATCTACAAGCAATATTAAAAATTACGTTCCATGATACCTCTAATACCTCTACTTTGTTACAAATGCAATCTCTCAAACTCAAATATGTATTTTAAAACAAAAATGTAACTATTAACTGCACAAATTGTTTAACCTACAGAATACAAACATGCAAACATTTTATGACTTATTGGTATTTAAAGTTTTTCAATGGTTGTAAAGTAGAGGGACACCACTTGCCACCACAAATGAAGAATGACCCATGAATGCATGAGAGCTAAATTTCAAGTGTTCCAGATAAGGGTATGAATACTTATGCAATGAAATAATTTAAGTTTGTTTTTAATACATTTGCAAAGATGTTAAAAAACATTTTTTTGCTTTGCCGTTATGGTGTATGAAGTGTAGACTGATGTGGGAAAAAAAAAATACAGCAGTTTAACGTAAGGCAGCAACATAACAAAATGTGAACAAAAGCACTTTCCAAAGGCACTGTCTGTACTGACCCCAAACCACACTTATACCCTTGACAGTGTCTCTCTGACAGTATATAACCAATTTTTATGGTTTCCTAGTGACTGAGAAGGGCTATGTGAGCGAGTCTTACTCTGAAAGTGAAGAGGAGCCTGAACCCAACAGTCAAGCTAAGGACACAAGCTCACTCAAGCAGTCATTTGGAAAAAAGGAGGCAGAGAAAAAAGAAAAGAGTCAGAAGAAGACCTCAACCGCTAACAAACCCACAAAACAGCCATCCATCATGGGATTTTTCCAGAAGAAATGACATTTTTTATTCTTTCATGGACTTTTAAAGGAGTTGTTCACCTGGAAATGCAAGCTGCCGTTAGTTACTCATCCTCATGTTGTTCCGTAAGTCTTTTTTTCATAAAAGTTCATAAAAACTGTCCATTAAATGGGGAAAAAATCAACATGAGGATGAAGAAATAAGTTTATTTTTTTGGGGCACTTAATGACAATCACCACATATGATGCTGTAAGTAAGAAATTGTATTCAGAAACAATGACAATGAAGATTTCTGTTTCTACATGAACATCCCTTCTGCTGACTACCCATTGAATTTCATGTGCTGGATTTCAGTTCTGGGCCTGTTACAATTGTCTAATGTAGTATGTAAATGTATGATCTAGAAGATTTCCGTACCATAAACTAACCTGCAACATGGCCAACCACCAGTACTTCCTGGTCTTATTTTGTCATTGTCTATTTTTAGTATGTTGCTGGATAATAAATCAGAAATGTAAATATTTTTCCTTTTTGTTTGAATTCTTCTAAAATGAATATTAGTTGGTTTAGCCAGAAGTTTCTTTGACGTTTATGAGTTAAGTCCATTAAAAATCTTGCTGTCTTGTTTAGTTCCTGTAAGTCGAGTTGTTTTCTCCTCAGAGGTTCATATTTCTACATGACATCAGTTTCTGGCTCCACAGTTGTGTTGATCTTGGACATTTCCATTTATCAAAACTAAACTTACTGTGTGGAAACGCATGCCTCTGGAAATGCACATCAAAATCAGTCCAAGCTCTTCTGATCCAGTGCCACAGACGTGAAATTGAGCATTTTGTGCCAAGACATCATTCCCCATAAACTCACTTTTTTTTTTTTTTTTCCCCCTGAGGAAAGGCTTCTAAACTTAGTCCTGAGTTAGCATGTGCGATTGAATTCAAGAACAGAGTGTTCTTTATATTGTTGTAAAACATTTGTAATTGTGCTTTCAAACCTGAGGTCCAGCAAAGTGAGAATTAATGCTTTGTATATTAAACACTCTAAATCTGTCCTCTTTGTGATCATTTGATATGTTAAAAAGGACCTTTTGACACTAATTACCTTATCCAGCTGCATTCTGTGAAGGAAAACAATTTGGTTTTGTTTGTTTTGTGCAGTTAGGTGTTCGCTCGTTCCCTTAGCTCACCCTTGCTGGCCTCTCGCTGGGCAGTCAGATGTAGACTGGGGTGAGACGCCCGTCCTGGATACCTTATCAAACAGCCGTTTAAAATTTTAGGTGCCTCGTTGTCTGAGAAAATCCTTTGCTCGATTGCATAGCTGTCGTTGGAAAAATGCGGCAATAGTTTTGGCACGCTGATGTTTTGGGAGAGTGCGGTTAACTGTTTCCAGGTTTATCTTCAGTCTTCAAAGGTGCACTTGTTCAGCTACCTGTTTGGATCCTTTTGGCTTCCATATAAAGCATTAATGCACAACAAATTGCAGCCTGATTGCTAGTGAGAATACTGGCTGCGTCATTAGCTATTTATTCTTGATTTACTCATTCTCATGTCATTCCAAACCCTTTTCATTTGAGTACAAAAACTTTTTTTTTCTTGTAAAACATACTCCAATCATTTTTGTTTTCGTTTACAACTTCTTTTTAACTAGTGTAGACAATATTTTGAAGAACATTTTGTCCAGTCAACGCATGTTGGACCCCACATAATATGAAAGGTGAATATAAGCTGTATGGTTTGTTATAATAGGACAGTATTTGGCAGAGATACAGCTATCTGAAAATCTGCAATCTGAGGGTGCAAAAAAAAAAAGAAAATATTTTGAAAATCACCTTTGTCCAAGCTGTCCAACTGAACTTCTTAGCAATGCATATTATTAATCAAAAGTCACGTTTTGATATTTACAGTAGGATTTACAAAATATCTTCATGGAACATGATCTTTATTAATATTCTAATGATTTTTGGCATAAAAGAAAAACGATTTTGACTCATACTTTTGTGCTACTCAAGACTCAAGGTTTTGTGGTCCAGGGTCACATAATTGATGTCAAATTATCTGTTATATACCACAGAAGAAAGTAAGTCATACAGCTTTGGAACATCCTGAGGGCAAGTAAATGATGACAGACCTGTCCCCTTAAGAGTGCCATCATCTGGTGAGATATTATACAATGCTTTTAGAAAATAATGTGAGGTAAGGTGGCCCATTTGTGCCACAAAAAACACAAACCCCACCCCCAAAAATAATAGTTACTGGGACTCTTTACCTAAGAATTCTTACTCGTTTCTCGCAATTCTGGGCAATGAATTCTTTCTCAGAACTGTGAGATATAAAGTCAGAATTCTGAGAAAGAAAAAGAAAAAGCCATTCTCCAGAAATGGTTCAAAGTCTAGAAAAAAAAATCTATTTTTATATGTATGCAAATTCTAGTAATTGTGCAGTTAATTCTCATATTGTATTTACAGAAGGTTTTGGAATATTTGTCCTCTCTCCAAATTTGTCACTACTGAAACAGTAAATGTAGTTTAATTAGAAGCATTATATTGACCTTTTAAGATTTTGCTTACATCTTCCTTGTAGATATATTTTTTCAAATGTATTGAAAAGTTTTTAGAGGTAACTAAATAACAACAAATTAGTTTGAGTATACATTGAACCAAACACTATCCTAACATCTTAGTTGATAATTCAGTATACTTTATTTGTAACAAAACCATATTACGGTAGCGACAGAATTTTAACCCACATAATAAAATACTGTACTAAAAATTTGCATAACTGTAGTAAAATTGTTTATTTCCTACAAATAAAGAATTATGTGTTCCCTTTTGTCACTACCGAAACAATGATGACGTTTTGGTCGTGACTGTTACAGTAGTGACAATTTTAGATACTTTCGAACCTAGCTCAAAGATGCTAATCAGCACATGGTTCGCTAGCACACTTCTGAACAGTTGCACACATATAAAAACTGAACATTGGAATTACTCCCAAAAAAGTGTTTAATTATAGAAAAATAGTTCGGTAGTGACATTCTTTAAAGTTCCACAGAGTTTTCATACTTTCGAACACATTTACCTCAAAATGATGAGGCATATCTATTCACCATGAGTGAGAGTGATGCATAAATATTTCCTAATCATAAATGTAGGGGTGTAGTTAAAATCAGTCTCAGCCAATGGATCACAACATACACTGTTTCGGTAGTGACATGAAAACGTGAGACATATTTTACATAAAGTTTAATAATTTACAAAGAATTTTTTTTTTTTTTAATGGAATAAAATGCACAAATATTTTCATAATCTTAGTAAACATCTAAGATCTGAATGCTTTTTAAAGTGTTTTTTGGTCAGGGGACAGCAGTTTCGACCAATTCTGTAGAATGGCCCTTATAATTCTGACTTTTTTTCTCACAAGTCTGACTTTTTCTCTCTGAATTCTGAGTGTATCGCAATTCTGTGTTTACATCTCACAATTCTGAGAAACAGTCCAAATTGTGAGATTTTTTTTTTTTATTCCACAGAGGAATCGAGCTTCCGTAAAAAGGTTTATTTTCCATTGAAGAAAAAAAATGGTGTCAAGATTGATTATTTACCACATCCATTTGTGTAACACTTCAGCTCTTCACTTCTCCCTATCTTGTTCTGTCCATCCTTATGATTTAACGCTACCGTACGATTTCAATTAGATTGTTCTTGCGTAGCCGCTCAGAGGTGGAATGCATTTTTCAGCCCAGGTGGAATAAATCAATAGGCATTTTCAAAATATATCAAGTGAACCCACATTATTAAATTCAAACTGGCCTCGGGCACTCAGCAAAGCCATTAAATATTGTTTGAGTGCTTCATATTTTACCCCACTGCCTTTTCTGCTCATGTAAAAATCCACATTTGAAAAAATCAGGAGGGCTTTTGTAGGATCAGCCTATCCTGTTATTCCTAACACACAAGTGTGACAAACATTGTCCGCTCATTACTGAATATTCACATTTTAATTAGTTACATATTTACCCATGTGATTCCTCCCACTTCCCTTTTGCACATCGACCGTTTGTGGTTGAAATAATCCATTAAGCAAGTACTCAAACTCAAGATGTTTTAAGTTCCTTTTGAAATTTTTACAGACCCTCATAAAAGTTCATTAAGTGTAAAACAATTAATACAGAGAATCTGCATCTCTGAAGATGCCTTTTAAGTCTGGGCAGAGCTTGCGGGCATAAGAGAGTCTCGCTTTGTAGATCGACGCCAACAAAATACATCAAACAGCAATAACTCAAACTTTGAGCAGTGATTTATTTTTCTAATCCCCCTCACTGTTCTCATGCAGAGCTCTTAAAGAATAAATCATTGTGTATTAATTGAAAGCAGATTTTTACACACGCTCGTCTGACGGGATGATATAACTGCGTTTGGCTGAAGGACCACTGTTCTTTGTCAAAACAGGAAAATATGCAGAACATGATTGGAAAAGGCAGCGCACACATCACCTTTCTGGGATTTGATGTCTTTGGGGTTATTTTTAGGGTGTGGGGTGCCTCACATCTGGATTTGTCTTGTTGAAATCAAGCAAAAATTTGTATTTTTCTGACTGTGATTACCAAATCGAGCCTGTGATCTCTTCACAAAGGTTACTAAATGCATTGAAACACTACACGTGTGCGAAACCTGGCATGAATACAAGCCCTGATTATCTCTAAAACACTTCACATCATCATTCATCATTCTGTCATATTAGTTAACCGGCCATATGACACCCATCCATCATGGGTTGATGTGGCTTAATTACCGTTTTCCGTTGCAAAGGCTATGTAGTCTGTTCTCACTTAAATTAATGTTGTTTAGAAGTAAATTTTTGTTATATGCATAATACTTTAATTTTAGCATTTACAGTGCCTTGCGAAAGTATTCATACTCCATTTTTTCACGTTTTATGTTGCAGCCTTATGTTAAACTGCTTTAAATTACTTTTTTCCCCACATCAATTTACACTCCATACACCATAGTGACAAAGCAAAAAAAAGATTTATGATAAAAATAAAATAAAACACTGAAATTAGTACATTGCATAAGTAACTCGTAACTCTTACTTAGCTGAAGCACCTTTACAGCCTCCAGTCTTTATGCGTATGATGCGAAAAGCTTTGCACATCTGCATTTGGCAATTATCTGCCATTCTTCACCTCACCTCTTCACCTCTCAAGCTCTGTCAGCTTGGATGGGGGCTGGAAGACATTTTCACGTTTCTCCAGAAATATTTGATTGCGTTCAAGCCAAGGCTCTGGCTGGGCCACTCAAGGACATTCACAGAGTTGTCTATAAGCCACACTTGCTGTGTGCTTAGGGTCATTGTCCCGTTGGAAGGTGAACCTTCTGCCCAATCTGAGGGTCCAAATGCTCTGGAATGGGTTTTCATTAAGGCAATCTCAATATTTTGGTGAATTGAGCTTCCCTTCTACTCTGATGAGTCCCACCACATGAGGCTGCTACCACCACACTTTACTTTTGGGATGGTACTCTGCAGGTGATGAGCAGTGCTTGGTTTCCTTCAAACAAGATGCTTGAAATTGAGGTTCATCAGATCAGAGAATCTTATTTCTCACAGTTTGAGTATCCTTTAAGTGCTCATGTGTCTTCACTGAGGAGAAGATTGAGTTTGGCCACACCGCCATAAAGACCAGAATGGTGGAGTGTTGCAGTGATGTTTGTCCCTCTGTAAGTTTCTTCCATCTGCATATATGATCGTGGAGCTCAACTAGAGTGACCATCAGCTTCTTCTCCATCAATTGCTCAGTTTCAGGAAGAGTCCTACTTGTTCCAAGCTTCTTCCATTATGGATAATGGAGGCTACATGCTTCTGTGAACCTTCCATGCAGTAGATTTTTTTCAGAACTCTTCCCCAGATCTGCCTTGATCTATACAGGCAGTTATTTTAACCTCAGGGCTTGTTTTTTGCTCTGATCTGCATTTTCAGCGGTTAAAACTTTTCTGAGAGGTGTGTGCCTTTCCAAATCATGCTCATTCAAATTAATTTGCCACAGTTTAACTCCACCCGAAGTATAGTAACATCTACAAGCAATATGAGTGCTCCTGAGCTAAATTTCAAGTGTCCCAGAAAAGGGTATGAATACTTATGCAATGTAATCTTTTCGGGTTTTTATTTCTTATAAATTTGCAAAGTTGTTACAAAATAATTTTGTGCTTTGTCATATTAGTGTATGGAGTGTAAAATGATGTGGAAAACTTTAAAGCAGTTTAACATAACATAAAACGTAAAAAAAAAATGACGGGGTATGAATACTTTCGCAAGGCACAGTATAATCCTTCCTAACAGAGTTAATCGTAAATAATTGTAAAGGGATAGTTCACCCAAAAGTGAAATTCTGTCATCATGTACTCACTCATGTTTTTTGAAACTATGAAAATATGACTTCCGTTCTTCTGTCAAACACAAAAGGAGTTTATTATACAATTTATAGCAGGAACCAAGCTGCTCTTTTCCATACGATGGAAGTAAATTGTGACCACAAGCAAGCAAGATTTGCAAGGCCAGAACTCTTTAAGTGATTACATATTATGTAATCTTAATATTATGGTTTATAAAATATTATGGTTGACTTTTTAGAGCTTGACAGTTCCTGGACCCCATCCGTTTTGATTGTATGGAACAGAGCAGCATGGATTTTCTTTAAAAGATTTCCTTTCTTATTCTATAAACGAAAGAAGACACACATGGAATGCCACAAGTGAGAGTAAATGATTACGATGACAGTCATGTATAAGTAATGGTGTCCTTTCCATTCCTAGCAGGGATCCGGAAAGGCAGATTCATGACTGGATTGTTCATGACAGGCTGTTCAGTGCTTGCTTAGTGTGATTCAAATCATTGGCTGAAACGATCAGGGCCAGCTCAAGTAAGCCGAAAAAGAAAGGGGGTACAAAAAATAAACCAGTACAGATTTCTGAAGCATTTGGATGGCACATTAATTCACAGGTTACATGAACACCTTAATCAGCTACGAAAGCTAACCAATCCATCAGAGTTAATTAGCTTAACCCAGTTTAGCTCCCTTTGAATCTTGTTTCAGTTGCTTAGAGACTGTGAATCTGCAGACGCCATGCAGAGCAGCAGTTCAGAGGCAGAAACATCACATATTTTTCGCAGTGGTAGACAGTATTTTTACATCAGTTCTTAAGAACAATTTTCAAGTATTTTTATCCTGGAAACTTTTTACTTGACTACATTCCAAAGCCTACTTTACTTTACTACATTTGATAAAAACATATCATTCCTCATTACCACACTATATAATTCTATAATAGACAGCAATGTCTTATTCACAAACAAACCGATTCTTTTTATTTAACCTATTGATTAGACTGATTCATTTAGACAGATCCTATCACAGCTGTTCTAAAGTCAACAACTCTTATGATCCACTCGTTAGGTAAAAAAAGCACAGGTAAAAAAAAAACTGTAAGTAACAAAAATAATGCAAATTATTCTAAATAGTATAGAACTAACAAAAATAATGCAAATTATTCTAAATAGTATAGAACTAGTTTGTTTGCATGCATAGTAGGGGTTGAACAACCTCAGAATTTATGAAGTCAGTAGTTATGTGATTAAAGTTTTGACATTGACTAAAGGCCCTTTCACACCAAGAACAATAACGATAATTATAAATACAACGATAGCTATATTTGCGTCCACTTCACTGGCGATAACTTTGTTTTTGTTGCATTTACACGACTTCAACCAGTAGATGTCCTCAGCACACACGTTTCAAGTGCACCAAAACAGTGAATATAACGTAAACTATCTGATCTATAACGTAGTCAGTATAGTGGAATAAAAATAATACATACCCTTTTCTACTGCACATTTAAATGAAGCAAGACAATGTTGTCCAACCCTGCACCAAATTCCTGAGGTAATTTTATGTTTTATGTTACTCTGTTTACTTTTGCAATGTCGCCTGCTATTTCAAATGCGCAAGCTCTTTAAATTTCAATGATGTCTGATTAGCTGTCAGTCTTTATTGTTCTTAAAGTTATCCCAGTGATATTGTTGCCCTGTATCATTATCGTTATAGTTGTGGTGTGAACTATTCTCTTAAATTTGTTATCTTTATAGTTACAGTTATCGTTGTCGTTCTTGGTGTAAACGGGCCTTAATGCATAAAGTTCTTATTAAAATCTTACACTAACTTCCATGTATGCATACTATTTATTATATTGTTATTATTTTGTTGTTTGCACTTGAGTTATCAGTGATTTAAAGTGATATTTTCAGCTACTTACGTTTAATATTTTAATAGTGATAGTGTTTTGATAATAAAATAAAATGTTTGCTTATTTGCAGATCTATATATATTCAACATTTTCATCCACTAATCTTTCTTTTTGTAGAATGGACTATATAAATAAGCTAAATAAATAAAAAAGGCTTACCACTCAGTACTATTTACTGTACTTTTAAAGGAATAGTTCACCCAAAAATGAAAATCAATGAAAGGCATTAATTACTTACCCTCATGTTGTTCCAAACCCATAAGACCTTCGTTCATCTTCGTAACGCAAATTAAGATATTTTTGATGAAATCCAAGACTGTTCTGACCCTGCATAGACAGTAAGGCAACTACTGTGTTCAAGGCCCAGAAATGTAGGACATGGTTAAAATAGATTTAACCTTAATTTTACGAAGCTATGAGAATGCTTTCTGTGCACAACAAAAACAAAAATAACAACTTCATTCATCTTTTCTGTGTCAGTCTCCAACGCGCGTTTATGAGAGTACCACAACATGCAACATGATTCATCGTGTTTTCTTTGCGCACAAAAAGTATTCTCGTAGCTTCATTACGGTTAAATCACTGATGTTACATGGACAATTTTAATGATGACCTTATTACCTTTCTGGACCTTGAATGTGTAAGCGGCGTTGCTGTCTATCAGTGTTCATTTTGACAGCAAATTTTAATTTAGTTTTACTCATAGTCTTTTGACTAAAATGGCATTTAGTTTTAGTCATATTTTAGTCATTTGATTGTTTTTAGTTTTAGTCAACTAAATATCATAAGATTTTAGTCGAATAAATCTACAGTAAATGCAATGCATTTATTAAGCATTTCTCTAAAATTCCCAAACTCATTATATAGGTTTGATATTAAAGTTTAATCATGATAAACATACAATTTAACTGTGGTGATACACAACATGCCTTAATATTAAAATTAAATAAAACCACTTCTCATAAAGAACATGGTCTTCTTTTCAATTAAATACCAACCGTAATTTAGGCTAATTATGCATTTTTATAGTAACTTGTTTGCCATATTCTTCATTCTTTCAAACAGACATGTTTATTTCTAGAAATGAATTTAGATTCATCTTTAGGGCTACGTAAGTTTTCAGTCAAGAGCCGTGTGTGGTTTTCTAGCTTTCTTTTGTTGCTTGATTAACATCAGTGACTCGGACAATAGCAATTAAATGTGGCTGCTATCCCTTTAAAACCGAATGCACGAATGCAACGGCTCCAATGTGCTGATTCACTTTCTCTCTACTGTTTACGCTCATTTAAGACGTAATCGGCTGTGTTTACGTGAATACTCGTCAAAACTAACAATTCGAGATCATTTTGTGTGTATTTCTCAGTTCATGCAACGCGAAAGAGTGTGAGACGTGCTTTCTGCGTGTATGCCTTGATGTATGCGCTCAGAAAACAAGACCGAATTGAGTTCTCTCTTGCGTCGTCAAATGTATCCATATGTCTGCACTTCTTGTACTCCCACATATTGACATTTTTTAACTTTTTAGAAGACGTGTAGCAAGTGTATTTTTAGCTTGTGCCTCGCCGGTTTGTACGCATCTAACCTCCTACTATGCAACAGATTTTTCTGAATGAATTTCTTCTATATCGCCCTCCCAAACATTTTTGTCTCGTTTTTATTCGTTGACGAAAATGCCAGTAGATTTTTTGTCATAGTTTTTGTTATTCAAAAAGAATTTTAGTTCAATATCATTTCTTTTTCGTCTGTGAAAAAAATGTCGTTGACGAAAATTATGACGAAAATTATTTATCTATGCAGGGTCAGAAAGCTTGTTAATTTGTTACAGGTTTGGAACAAAATGAGGGCGAGTAATCAAAATAAAAAGAAGTACTTCAGTAGTGTTTTATTAAAGTATCTTTCTTTTAGTCAAGTTTAGTTTATTACCTGCCTTCACATAGGATGTTCTAAGACAAGAGTAATAAATCCAGGAAAAATTAGACAAATTGCACTGGCTGAACACCACAGTGGCATAAAACACAAGTCCATTTACACTTTAACATGCAACAATGGGAAGAAAAGCTGAGCAGGAAAACTCACACAGAGAACTGACCCATTCACCTGATTTATACCCAGTGACTGCCCCCAGCTGTTCACATTGCCAGAGCCAAGACTAAGCATGCATAGTTGAATGCAGTTTATTGGGAATTCAAAACCTTAAGCCAAAAGCGAAGGTGCCAATCGAGCTATGTTTAAAATCAAATTCACAAGTGTCGAACCCCACCGAGCTGAAACCATTTCAGACTCCATCAAATCAACACGGACATAACATATCGAAAGGTTCTCAACATTACAAAGGGCTCTTTTTGTGAAACGACGGCCTGCGTACGGATCAAACGGGATGTCCGACCATCCCCTTAAACTAACATACACAAAGAGAAAAAATGAAATAGGAGCGCACAGTAAAATCCCCTTTGTCTCCCTCCAAAGCCGTTCAAAGAGAACAAATTGCCAGAAACTGTTAGATCCAACAGCCAGCGGAAATAATTCACAGCTTCATTGTGTGACTATTAAGGTCTGCAACTGAGGGGCTTCTGTTTCAAAATATTTTGTCAGGCCTTCAGTGAGAGATGAACAGCACCGTCTGGCACTTTGTGTGCGGCCAGCACAATGACTCATTGTGATAGAAGAGGAAAGTGGGCTTTTGGGATCTGGAGAGAGGGGATATTAGTCACAACTCCCTGAACTGCCCCAATCTGGGTTCGGCGGCCCGTCTCGGTTCATTGTGATTAACACGACGGAAGAACAAACGATGTCATGATGACGGGCCGCAACAGGTTTCTTCTAATTTATGCCGCGACGGATTCTTCATTTCAGCTCAAAGTAAACATCCCATCATGTCTGCTTCTCATTTACAACATTATGAAAAGTTTCTCATCTGTATCGATGATCATGTGAACGAATGACCTGCCTTTAGTATATGGACGTTTGATACCTAAAAGCCTGAAAAGAAACAAAATGATCGAAATGTATGGCAAAAAGATTATAATTATTGCATTAAGCCATTTCTGCCATGGAATAAAAAAAATTAAAAAGGTAATAGCGACTTTATATCTCACAATTCAGACTTTGTTTCTCTTTTAGAATTTCAGAGATTTTCGCATTGCATAGTTTATAACTTATAAACTCAAAAGTTCGAACTGTGAGATAAAAAGTCACAATTAGCTTTTTTATTTTTTATTTTTTTAAACATTGCGAGAGACAAAAATTCAGACAAAAACAAGCTTCTGAAAAACAAGAACATTCTATATCAGAATATAAAAGAAATCTCTCAATATTTCAGATTGGTTAGTCAGGACATCAGCCCAATATATTTTTCATCATTTTAAGTGCATACGAGTTATACATAACCAGATCAGTACACACGCTACATACATTACTATGCATACAAACATTTTCTGCATAGAAGATTTGCAGAAAAATATTCTATTGAAGTAAAGATGTTGGCTGCTTTGACTTTACAATAAATAGTGTATTTTTAGTTTATCCATATTACATATATGAGTAGCGTACTGTATAACTAAAAACAGTGGAGAAAAAAAAGTGGCCTACATCAACTTTATAAAAGCATTCCGGCCAATAAGCAGTCTACATCATCCTTTGTTTTTCCTCTTATGTACATACAGTGGATGCTTGCTAAAATTACATACATCATTTCATTTAATGATGATGATGATGATTGCTTTAAACTCTTCCTTACAATTCCAGCCAAATAGCATAGGTTCACTCACTTTTCTCATCACACGTGCATTTTTCAACAATGCAAGAAAAATGACTGACCTCAAGGCCTCTGGAAAAAAAAAGGTCTCAGAAAGAATTCTGGGATGTCAAACTCATAAAGACTTGCGCTAAACTGACTCATAGTAATAAACGAGATCTTTAGACTACCTGCTGCCAGCATCTGGTTTTGTACTACATGCACATTGTGTGAGTGTGTGTGTGTGTGTGTGTGTGTGTTTCTTCTGCTAATAAAATGAGTGTCAGACTGGGATGGCACAGTGTTAGAGTGGGGAGGAGACTAAGAAGTGCAAAGACTGTCCAGCTGTTCAGGGTTTAAGTACTTCACCACTTCCTTGATCCCATCTTCACAGCTCCTAATCTTACTCAAGTCTTTCTGCTTGTCCTCTTCTTCTTTGAACTTTCTCCAAGTGTCTGTGCAAACAGAAAAAGGCCAATTCAAACTGGGAAAAATTAAGTTGTGTACAGATGTTTCACAGCAAAGGTCTGTTTCATAGCGAAGTAACTGCGTAAATGCATTGGGCTTTTTGTGTTCACACTGAAAGCTGCATCTAAATTGTATGGGAGCTTGTTTCTGCCATGTGATCAAAAAAATCTACTTCTGAGCTTTTATCTCACAATTCTGACTTTTTCTTCACAAAAACAGTTCTAATTATCTTTTTTAATTTTTTTTTTTATCCTGGGTTGGAAACGGGCTATCAAAGCGTTGCATGTCTATACCTAAAAAAGCGATTTCTGTGAATACTGTAATTCATAGGACAAAAACCACCCGGATTGCTTTAGTGGGAATTGTTAAACAGGCCTAAGTCTGTGTGGCAGTTCAGCATTTAAGCTGAAAGACAGCCAATGCATACAAAACGCATTAGGAGTGACTTGCTGAAATAGTTTTACAGAAAATTTGTGAAAAGGAAATCGAAAACCTTGCTTTAATTTTCATGTTAGACATCTTCAATTTCCTTTGGTCTCCTTCACCTTCTCATATTTCCTGGCAGCTGTAAATACTCTAAGCTCAAATATTTAATGTCGTTCCAAGACTCTCTGTTTTCAAGGCTGTTTAAAACATACTGTAGTTTGGCATACACTACCAGTCAAAAGTTTTTTTTGAAGAAGTCTCTTCTGCTCCCAAAGTCTGCAATAATTTAGTACAGCAAAAACAGTAAAGTTTTATAATATTTTTACTATTTAAAAAAAAATGTTTTCTATTTGAATATATTTTAAAATGTAATTTATTATTGTGATTTCAAAGCTGAATTTGTGTAGCATCATTACTCCAGTCACTTGATCCTTCAGAAATCATTCTAATATTCTGATTGCTGCTCAAAAAAACATTATGATGTTGAAAACAGCTGAGAATAATTTTTTCAGGTTTATTTGAAAAGAAAGTTCAGCAGAACAGCATTTATCTGAAATAGAATCTTTTGTAACATTATAAATGCCTTTATCGTCACTTTTGATCAATTTAAAGAATCCTTGCTAAATAAAAAAAAAAAAAAAAAATATTTGATCTTTGATGTTTCATCAAAGAATCCTAAAAAATTTCCCCAACTCTTTTAAATATTGATAATAATGTTTCTTGAACAGCAAATCCGCATATCAGAATGATTTCCAAAGGATCATGTGACACTAAAGAGAAGTAATGATGCTAAAAATGTACATTTCAAAATACATTCAAATAGAAACAGTTATTTTAAATAGTAAAATATTTAAAAGATTTTACTGTTTTTGCTGTACTTTGGATCAAATAAATGCAGGCTTGGTGAACAGAAGAGACTTCTTTAAAAACAATAAAATCTCACTGTTCAAAAACTTTTGACTGGTATTGTAAAGAGAACAATACGTTTACCTCAATTTTAACTATCAAAATACACAGTCAAATGTTAAAAATGTAACGTACCATGTATAATATGACTTGCTGTCTAATAAAGCAATAATTCCAAACTAATGCAAAACTCATATAGTGAAATTCGCAGAATTAAACATACCCTCATCTAATGTGGTCAGCAAAATGTAATTTTCTGGATGCTCTATGAGGTCTTTCTTCTGAACGTCACCTGTCTCCATCAGATGCAAAACCCCTGTAAAGATTAGACAGTTTTAAGGTAAAAAAAAAACAAACAAACAAGAAAAACAACATTAGTCGCATTAGTTCATGTTACTTAGCTAGCATTAACATGAGCATTACAGTATACATTAATCTTTGTTCATATCAGTTAATATAAATACAGCTGTTTTTTGTTAGTTCATGTTAGCTCAGGTCTGTTCAATAATATAAATGGATACAACTTTTGATTTAAATAATCTATTAAGAAATTTTGAAAATTAATAAACGCTTTAGAAGTATTGTTATATGCTAATTCATGTAGTTAACTAATGTTAACAAAAACAATCGTATTGTTACCTTAGTGTTACAAAAAACATTCCAGTGCTATACAGCAATAAGGCATAATCTTATCTTGCTGCTAAGAACCTTGCAAATATTTATAAAATTGCCTATCTAGGTCAGTGACTAAGAATTTGGATGAAATCTGGTGAAGTGAAAGAGTCTTTTCCTCCAATTTCAGCCTAAACAGTAGGTTGTTCCAGGACTGATAGAAAGGATGTGTTTAACACTGACTGTACAAAAGTAACATAATTGTTTATACTTCTAACTTGTTTAAATCACCTTCAACAGTTTTCCAGACTTGCACCTCTACTTCCGGGGCTCCTTGTCTCTCGATGGCAATCATCCGTACTTTATCTTCTGACTGAGCAGCTGATGGTGGTTCAACTTTATACACCAAGAGACTGTTATTGTCTTGAGCAAGGTAGCACTCCGTCCTGTTGTTTTCTGCTTTGAGCTCTGGAAAGCAATTTAAAAGAAAAACACTGATAAACCATGAAGTTTAAGACCACTGCAAATATAATATCACTGATATGCCTACCTGGACAAATCTTACAGCATTTCCCCTCTATCTTTATGGGGTGTTGGCACGGATACTGGCTGGGACACGTGATGCGCCTGCATTCTTGAAAGCCGTCCCTGCAGGTGCACAGGATGCACTCCAAGACCTTCCCCAGCACCGGGTGCCACACGTCGCCATGAGAATAGGTCTTGCCACTGTACACACAAGCTTAGACAAAGTCAGAAACCCTACATTACTTTGTCAAGATTTTGACAAGCAGCTCTTGATATTTGGCAAGAGTGGTGCATTACAGTTTACCTTTCTGATGTTTGCGCTGTAGAAGAATTTTAACAGTAGTTTCTGCAGCTCCTTTGAGGTGTAGGGTCTGTAGGTTGAGGCCTCTGGGAGACCCCCGTAGTGTCGATGGCGTGGCCCTAACTGAGCGACCTCTGACCTGCTCCGCAGCACACTGATCCACAGAATGCCTCTTGTGTTTCAGGACACATAAAAACAAATGTTTTAACTCTGGACTAATATAGAGCAGCATGAATGAAACAATAAAACACATTTTAAAGGGATAGTTCACCCAAAAAATGAAAATTCTGTCATTAATTACCCTCACTGTCATTCCAAACCCACAAATTAAGATATTTTTGATGAAATCTGAGAGCTTTCTGACTGAAAGAGATGAAATTGTTGAATAAAGTCATTATTTTGTGTTTTCTTTCTGCACAAAAAGTATTCTCACAGCTTCATAACATTACGGTCGAACCACGGATGTCACATGGACTATTTTAACAATGTCCTTACTACCTTTCTTGAACATGGTGGTTGGGTTGCTGTCTATGGAGGGTCAGAAAGCTCTCGGATTTCATCAAAAATATCTTAATTTTTGTTCAGAAGATGAACTAAGATCTTACAGGTTTGAAATGACATGAGGGTGAGTAAATAATTACAGAATTTTCATTTTTGGGTGAACTATCCCTTTAAACCTGTTAAACCTGACATACCCCAAAAAATAAATGAATAAAATACTTAATTTGAACAAACTCTTATACACACACACACATATATATAATATATAAATGGCCAAAAAGTCCAATGAAATTCTCATACAGTAGCTGAATTCTTAAGAAGGCTTAAAAAAATCAGTTGTCGCTCTATATTTCCCAATAATATGTCTTATTTGGATATTATTGGATATTTTAATGCTTAGTTTTAAGATCAAAGCTCTGTAATTTTATTGTGGGGGGCAAAAAATGCAACGCAATGCAATGCAATACAAAAATGACTGAAATATTGTACAAATAAAAGCCTGATGTATCATATTTGATGTATCACATTTAAAAAAATATATTCATGGATAATAAGTTGGTACAGTCCAGTAAATTATTACTAACAATATAAAAGTTATTCTTACAGTTACATTATAACTTAAAAAACAACAACCATATAATTATTAAAAAAATAATAATAATAATAAAATAAATAAAAACTATCAGTCAGATCACAGATATCATACTGATATTTTTTAAAGATTTGTCATACAGTAGGTTATATAGGGTTAAAGACTACAGTGAGTCCCCTAAAAATGAAAATACATACAACTCCTCTGTTTAGTTGCTGTCCTCCGTCTTCAAATGATGCAGAATTGATATCAATTGCACTTTCTGTTTATTCAAAGAAGACAGTGTTATTTAATCATAAGGGTCTATTTATTAGAACATTAATAGAGTTTATAACATCCAATTTTAGCCTAAAGTTAATATATCTCAGAAGTATTACACCTACAATACTCTAATTACACATACATTCTCACCTTTGCAAACTAAGCAGCAAGTATCCAGAACTGACACTGGTGAGGAGCAAGTAATGGGCTGACAGGTTTTCAGTGCACAGAATATATTTCCATTCTTTAATGGAAAAAAATAGATTTAAACGAAAGAATCAGAAATATTAATAATCAGAAATTGACAACATCATCTCAACATCGGGGCCTGAACACATGGGGGAAAGCAAGGATAATTTACTCTTTTATATTGATATCAAATCTCAATAACATGTGACCCTGGACCACAACCAGTCATAAGAGTCCATTTTGAATAAAGCTGAATAAATTAGCTTAGCTTTTTATTGATGTATGGTTTGTTAGGATAGGACAATATTTGGCTTTTTGAGATACAACTATATCAAAATCTGGAATCTGAGGGTGCAAAAAAATCTAAATATTGAGAAAATTGTCCAAATAAAGTTCTTAGCAATGCATATTACTAATCAAAAATTAAATTTTAATATATTTACGGCAAGAAACGTACAAAATATCTGCCTGGAACGCAATCTTTACTTAATATCCTAATGATTTTTGGCATAAAACAAACTGTGCTACTTAAGATTTTGTGGTCCAGGGTCACATATGACACTGTTTTTCAAAACACTATACTATGACTTTTATGCTGATTACACAAAAATAAAAATACTTACAGAGCAAGTACACATGACACACTGGTTCGACTGACGGGACGGGAAGAGCTCATGATTAGCAAATGTTTCTCCTGTTTGGTAAGTGCTTCCATTGTACCTACAGGTTTTAATGGGTGCCCGCAGACCAGCAGGAGTTCTGTGCTCATCTGCAATTATAAGAATAGACAAGACATGGTAAAAAAAAAAAAAAACAATATTAGAATCATGCATATCAATTCACACAAACAATGGGATCTGGAAAAGCATGATGTTTTACCTGCACAACGAGGGCAACACTGCTGTGAGTTAGTCACTGGATTTTCACATCGCAGAATAGGGCATTTGATGCTGTTGCATTTCACATGACCAGACTATAGTACACCCACATGAAAGTAGACAGAAACATTGACATATTGACATATTACTCAGAGTATGTGGATCTGACATGTGCATGAACATACATGCATGCATAGAAACTGTATAATTCATGAATGATCATCGTAAGTAAAGAAATAAAAAAAAATAATGCATATGAAAACTTTTTCCAAGTCATTTAGACTTGGAAGTTGGATACGTACTTCTGTACAAGTACAGCGCATGCAGAACATGAATCCGAAGGGCTCCAAATAGGGATGCCAGCTATCTCCTGGCCTGTACGTCTTCTCTTTAAAAGTGCAGAAAACACCTGACACTACATGCAACACAAACATATAAGCATTTTTTTAATAGCATCAATTATAAATGTTTTTATTAAATATATATATATATATATAAAGCAGGGTTAACAGTTTCACAGTATTTATATCCATTTGTCAAGGTCATGGCACGAAACTCTTGTTTACTACAAAAAAGTCTCTTGCTAACAAACCTGACATATAAGAACGTGATAAGAAATAGGATGATGATGTCATTATGAGAGTTTTTATATACTAAATTGTACAAGATTTTGAAGGGGAGTTACGATTATAACATTTGACAAATAACCTGGAGACGTTTAATAAATTGTTTTCTTCCTACAAATATAGTAAGGAAGACTGCAACATTATTAGCAAATATGGACAAAAAGGCATTCTAATGGAGAAAAAGAACAAAAAATAAATAAATAAAATACTGTTCCTGGATGTTGTTGTTGTCTCAGTGAAACGAACTATAATAATATCGTTGTTTACACATTAATGACACTCATTTTAATGACTTTAAACCACTAAAAGCGCTGTTATTAATTAAATTGTATTATATAACTTCATTACACGGCATTTTCAATACAGTCGTATCGCTGGCAGAATGATGCATCGAAGTGTGATGCCCATTTACCAATAAAATATTCTTTGATGGAGTCACTTACTTTTTCCTGGTCGTATTGCCTCAGTTTCACCCTGAACGAAGCATCGCATTGTGACCAAAATGAAAAGATGTTTCAAGTAGGTCATTCTTTTCTTCATATTCCAGGAAACTGTGGACATGCAGGATTTTGTCTTCTCAAACTTCTCCGCACTTTATAACTACGACGGTCTGTGGGAGTTTCTGCAGCGCTTCTAGGTTTTTATCTAAAGCGCCTCCTACAGGAAAACCAACTTGCGAGTTGTGTTGTACAAACATTATTTTAGAAACATTACCCGAGAAAAAAAAGAAGAAGAATCATTTAAGAAAATATGAACTGCTTTAAGCGCATATCAAATCTGATATTATGTGACCACAGACCACAAAACCAGCAGCACGGGTATATTTGTAAGCAATAGCCAAAAATACATTGTATGGGTCAAAATGATCGATTTTTCTTTTATGCCAAAAATGTTCCATAAAGATATTTTGTAAATGTTCTACCGTAAATATATAAAAACTTATTTTTTGATTAATAATATACATTATACTTCATTTGGACAACTTTAAAGGCGATTTTCTCAATATTTGATCATATCCTCAGATAATGTACAAAAATTACCCTTATGACTGGTTTTGTGGTCCAGGGTCACATTTACGCTTATTTAGTATCAGTATATGGATATGGATTTAAAAAGAGCTATTTTATGTAATAAATAATAAAAGCTTTATGTAATAAAATTGATGATGTCAAATGATGTAATTATTTTCTGAAACAGCTTACACATTGTTATAGTTAGTCTTGTTGTAAATATGTATTAACATGTAAATTGACATTGGAGTTCAAATCAATTTTTTTGAAACAGTTCAATGAAAACTATCAATTTCAAAAAAAAAAAAAAAAACATTTCAAATTTCAAAACTTTCAAGAATGCCAATTATATATACATATATATATATATATATATTATAGGATCATTTTTTTCTAAGCTGACCAAAAAACATATATTTAATACTCAAAACACTCGAAAGTTGATCTAACAGCCTAACTGTTGTCATATAAAATATATATATATATATTGATTTTTCAAATAATTTAGTGAATAAATAAATAATGACCAAATTTTGATATAAAAGACCTTTGAGGCAATCCCTCAAGGAATATACTGTTCATTTAAAAGAACAATGGGAGGTAAAACATTTGTAAATTTTGTGGAACAGCTCATTTTGCTGCTTGATATTGCAAATGAATGTGTTTTACCATATTATTTGAATGTATAAATCTTAATTATGAACACACTGGTTTGAAGTGCAAACAGTTTTAGTCTCACCTATAGGCATACTTCCATGTAAGTTGAGGAGAATAAATGTATTGCAACTAAATATATATCTGACAGCAATGACATATACTGTTTATTTGCAATCAATACAAAGATCACACAATGTGTTGCCATCTCTCCAATATCTTAATAGTGTTTTATTGAAAACTAAAACTCATTCATGAAAAAGCAGAAAGTAAAGCACCTGTTAGTTAAGATTAAACGTCATCTCACTCTCAATCTGTGCTGCTTCTTCCACTCTTTTCAGATGGGCCGTCCTGTACTTTCTTTTCATGTCCTTCAGTAGCATCAGTGCTTCCTCGTATTCTCTCTTACAAATACCATGCCCTCCTTCAAGTGCATTACCTAGAGAGAGAACATATACAGTTCCACTGACTACAAGTCTATGAGCACTGATGCGTTTAATATCTAGTTTGAATAGTAGTTTGGAGGATTTCCTAGATGGCAAATCCACAATCGGTCCATTGAAGTTCATGCATGCAACGCAGTCCAACACACTAGCAATCTGTTAAGTGTTGAAATAATAGAGGAACAGCTGCAGAGCCAAATAGAGCATTTCAAAGTAAACAGTGCTGAACAATCACTATAACATATCTGCAGTGTGCTTGTTAGTTGACCTGTAAAACATGCTAGTTTGTGATTAAATTTATTTGCTGCTCAGTTGGAAAACATTTCCTGCTGGAATAGCATCACTAGACTTGACTTGCTTAATTATACCGGATTCCATCTCAGTTTTGTCATTTAAAAAAGCGATTAAGGATATTTCAAAGCCTGCTGTAAAATGACAAAGGAAACATTTGTTACCTAAGGGAACTTTGCTTATTGTTTTCGCCTCCTTTATTTGGGCGAGAAGTTCCTCAAGTTTTTCTCCCTTTGACTTCTTTGGTCTCAAAGGTGGCAGATTTTTCATCTGTTGAAAGAAAGTTTCTGTCAGATGTTGGGTTTACATGCTGACTGCATGCGATATACTGTAGCTGATGAATGACCTTTGACCTTTTTCTCTCTTTCAGTGTACGGCTTTTGTGGGCGGTCCAGATTTGCTTTAGAATCTCTATAAACAAGCAGGTTCTTGAGCATGTGCTCCAAAACCCTAACGGCTTGTTGAATTCCTGCGTTGAGAGAAATCAGTGATAAAAATGAACAAACAAGTGGCACTGATTCAAACAAAGCAACAGAGTTTAGGAAAATTCCTACCAGAAAACTCAGGCATTTCTGGCTCAGATGTGTCATCAAGTAAGATTTCATAACCATTCAGTTTTTCTGGACATGCTTTGCTGCCTTCTTCCAGTTCGGAGTCCTTTGCATCATCTGGATCTTCTTGGTATTCAGATTCATTTAAGCCACTAACCTGTAAAATTAAATAAAACAAAAAGTTTTATGACATACACTACCAGTCAAAAGTTTTTGAACAGTAAGTTTTGAAGTGTTTTTTAAAGTCTCTTCTGTCTCAAGCCTGCATTTATTTGATCCAAAGTGCAGCAAAAACAGCAACATTTTGAAATTATTTTTACTATTTAAACTACAGGGGTTGGACAATGAAACTGAAACACTTGGTTTTATACCACAATTAGTACGGTGTTGGGCCTCCTTTTGTGGCCAATACAGCATAATTTCGTCTTGGGATTGACAAATACATGTCATGCACAGTAGCCAGAGGGATTTTGAGCCATTCCTTTTCTAGAACAGTGGTCAGGTCACTATGTGATTCTGCTGTAGGAAAACGTTTCCTGACTCGCTCCTCCAAAACATCCCAAAGTGCCTCAATAATATTCAGATCTGGTGACTGTGAAGGCCTTGGGAAATGTTTAACTTTACTTTCATGTTCATCAAACCTCTCTGTCACCAGTCTTGCTGTGTGTATTAGTGCATTATCATCCTTATACATGGCACCACCTTTAGGGTACAATGTCTGAACCATTGGGTGCACATAGTCAACCTTCACACTTTGCTCTTACTGGTGGAATGTGCAATAAGTGAAGATTGGCCACCAGGCTGCGCAAATATAGCCATGAAACCTCCAACACTATATTGGCCAGTGTTTCAGTTTCATTGTCCAACCCCTGTAACTGTTTTCTATTTCAATATATTTTAATTTATAAGTTATTCCTGTGACCAAAGCTACATTTTCAGCATCATTATTCACAAATCATTTTAATATGCTGATTTGCTGTTCAAGAAACATTTATTATTATTATTATTATTATTATTATTAGCAATATTTAAAACAGTTGAGTAGATTTTTTTTAAGATTCTTTAATGAATAGAAAACTCCAAAGATCAGCATTTATCGGAAATCTTTTGAAATATTATATACAATACATTCAAAATGCTTCGAGTCACAATTTTTTTAGGAAAGAAATTATAGAAATTAATATTTTTATTTAGCAAAGATGCTTTAAATTGATCAAAAGAGATTTATAATGTTACACAAGATTTCTATTTCAGATAAATGCTGTTCCTCTGAACTTTCTTTTTATTAAAGAAACCTGAAAAAAATCAGCTGTTTTCAACATAATAATAATAATAATAATAAATGTTTTTGACCAGCAAATCATAATATTAGAATGATTTTTGAAGGATCATGTGACTGGAGCAATGATGCTAAAAATTCAGCTTTGAAATCACAGGAATAAATTACATTTAAAAAAATGTGTAAAAATATATATATATATATTTTAAATAGTAAAAATATTTCATTTCTGTTTTTGCTGTACTTTGGATCAAATAAATGCAGGCTTGGTGAGCAGAAGAGACTTCTTTAGAAAACAATAAAAATCTTGCTGTTCAAAAACTTTGGACTGGTAGCAGACATATCACACAAGTCTTGATATGTAGACTTCTAGGTTCTGGGTGCAATAAAATTACCTCTGTCACAAAGAACAGCTCTGCATTTTGATTCGTCTCAAAGAATATGTCTGCACTTGTCAAGTCAAAATGCTCCTGGCCTATGGCAATGTCTTCCTCGCAGTCAGCGCTTGTTTGAGACGAAAAGCCAAATACATGCGTTAACCCATACTCGAAGGATAGAGGATTATCTTGTCCAGTACATTCCTTGGAGCAGAGCATTTCTGTAGCATGCTGATTTGCCTTGATCGAAGGAAATTTTGGTACGTTTGGAGGCATTTTCACCTAAAAAGTTTAAGTAGAAGGTACATTTTTTTCTGAACGGTTTTACTTTAAAAATATTAAGTGTTAAACCCAAACTTGTGCATTTGTGACACCTTTCTTTTAGGACTGACAGGGAGTGTAATATGTCGCTTAATGGGATTTGTTTTTTTGCGTGTTATCTTAATACCCAGCTTGTCTTGCAGGAAACAGGTCAGCATTGGTGGATCGCCTGTGTTGAAAACAAAAAAACGTGCATTTTTTGTCAGATTTAGTTGATTTGATCCACAATGTGCCTGCCTGAGGATGTGTGAGCTTACCACTTCTCTGTGTTGTCAAGGGGTTTGAGTGAATAACAAGCTCACTGAGCTTTGGAAACAATGCCACGGGCAACAATGCCTCTTCCTCAGCTATCTAGAGAAAATAAGTGGCAAATAGCTCTGCTGTCAATGACTTCATTCGGCTGTCTATGTTTGTAGCAAATCAAATGCTTTTCAACAAAAATACACAGACCTCATTGTTGGCCAAATTCAGATGACGAAGTTCTGGAAAAGGTAGACAGAGACCCGATGAGCATCCATCCTCCTTTCTCTGATGACAGTATTGTGAGGCACCAGAATGCATTTTGAGACACGCTTTGTCCTCCTATGTGAGATGCAAGTTGAATTATAAAATGCTGATAAATTGGAAAACAAAAAGAATATGACGAGAAAAATCAAGAGAGCAGATCCTACTTTCAATTTTTCAGTTTTTACTGTTTTTTGCTGGCTCATTGTGATTTCAGGGTCTATCTGGCAGAGAAGGTAAATAAATGAACATATAAACAACTTGTTTTCCCATGGTAAATTATTCATGTTTTTTAAATTAAATATACTAACACTTTATCTTCTTGCCATTTACTGTGTCCATGTGTTGTCCGATGCTCTTTGGCATAATGCCTGTTTGGTCATCTTGTAATGTTGCCATCTGTTCTAAGAATGGGACTCCTGATATGTAATTTCCTTGTAAATTGAGATGACGAAGTCTAAATGCAAAGTAAAGTAAAAAAAGAAAGAAAGAAAGAATCAGACAGTTTCTTAAAAATATCCTTTAAAATGGGATCTTACATTGCCTGTTTGCATTTTCCTCATTTATTAGTTTATAATTCATTACTTCAAATATCTAAAAACAAAACAGGGTTATACACATCTATACACATTAATGTTATAATGTATAATGTATAAAACGGCAAATTTTCATACGCTACAGCAGGGTTGCCAGGTTTTTACGACAAAATCCCTTCAAATACTCTTCACAACTAGCTCAAAACTAGCCCAATCACATTTCGAGTAGGGTTCCCCTGTTAAAAATTGCATTCAGGGGGTAAATTGAGCGTTTTTTCGCAGGGTTCATCTGGTAAAATTCGAATTCCAGGGGCTAAATATCATATTATTGGGGACTGTAATGACTGCACTGACTAAGATGACCTTTATGACTGATTAACAATGAAATACACAGCACCCTTTTTGAATTAAAAAAGTATGAAATGTTGTGCTATAGCTGAACCCCAGAGTTGATTTTGTGCTAAATAATATTGCTATTTTGGCAAATTAACATACAGAAATTTAACTTATTTACAAAAAAAAAACACTAAAATTTACATACATACACACATAAGACCTTTATGATAAAGATTCCATTTAAGCATCTTTAAGCCACTTGTAATGCAGGACTAATGAGATAATCTATCTTGTTAAATGTTAGAACTTTTATGTTATATGATGCCAGAGAGAACTATTCCTCAACAAAAAAAAAAGCTTACTAACCTCTGTAAGTTAGCGAGGCTCATAAACACTCCTGGAGAAGATAACTTGTTGTCATCAAGCATCAATACCTCCAGAGTTTGAAATAGCGAGACATCTTGTTCTTTGCTGTTGAAAAAGAGAAGAGTATATATGATAGAGACACTGAAAACTACAGAGAACACCAGTACCATACCATACACTACCAGTTAAAATTTGTAATGTTTTTAAGGAAGTATCTTCTGCTCACCAAGCCTGCATTTATTTGATCCAAAGTGCAGCAGAAACAGTGAAATATTTTCACTATTTAAAATAACTGTTTTCTATTTGAATATATTTTAAAATATATCTTTTTCCTGTGATCAAAGCTAAATTTTCAGCATCATCACTCCAGTCTTCAGTGTCAGTGTTCAAAAACTTTTGACTGGTAGTGTATGCTACCTAGATAATGTCTTTGAAGAAACTATAGTAGCAAACATTTACTTTTCTCCAGGGCAGGTACAAGGCCCAGCCATATTGAGTGGAAGCATCTGCAGCTGGTTTCCAGTCAGATGGAGCACCTTCAGATGTGGTAACAGGCCTAGATTTAATATGCTTTCTCCTGTTAAGTTATTGAAGGATAAATCCAACACCTGAAACAAATGGATAATGTCAAGCTCTTTTGATCAATACAATATTCCTTAGCGACATCTGCTTCAAGCCTTCAAGAGCGAATATGATCAAGCCCAGTATTCAAACAAACTCACCTCCAATTTCTGGAAGTCTTCAGCATGAATCTCCAAATTATGGAGACTGTTCAATGACAGCTCCAATTCCCTCAGTGCAGAAAACCTTGCAAAGGGTTCTAGAAACAAAATATATAAGAATATATTTTGTATGCAAACAGTTTTCATCACACTAGAAATGTAAAACGTACAAAATCTTTTATTACCTAAAGTTAAATGGTTATCAGAAGCATTTATGTATGCAGTGTTATCAAACTGCTCCAAACCTTCAAGTGTGACCTGTTTAAAAAAAAAAAAGAGAAAAATCCTTCTGTTATTTAATGATAAATGTGACTTAAACCAGTGGTTCTCAACCTTCCAAAGCCCTTATATATATATATATATATATATATATATATATATATATATATATATATATATATATGTGTGTGTGTGTGTGTGTGTGTGTGTGTGTGTGTGTGTGTGTGTTTGTGATAGTGAATGTATGATTTTGAGATCCATCTTTTCACACTAAGGACACCTGAGAGACTCATATGCAGCAGGAGGTTTAAATGCTCACTGATGTTATGATGTTATGAAAGAAAACATTGAGAGTTGGATGAAAACTTTTTGAAATTGAAGATTAAGATAAATTTAACTTATTTTGTCTTCTGTAGGTTCTGAAGGGCAGTACTAAATGAAAAAAAAGTGATACTTAGGCAAAATAAGAAAAATGTACACATCTTTATTCTGTTTTTACTTCTGAAGCATCAGTGAACATTTGAACCTTCTGTAATAGTTGCCTATGAGTCCCTCAGAGTAAAAAAAAATGGATGTATCTCAAAATTATACAGTCAGTGTTGGAAAGGGTTCAAATACACAAAATTCTAAAACAACATTCTGTGGCTGTACCTCAAGAGGGCAGTGTATACCAAGAAGAATAAAGAAAACTGAGACTTGACTAGACTACCTAATGCTACTTATAAGTGACTGTAATGACTGCACTGACTGATTTTGTGCAGAAAATTAGGATTATTGAAACATTTTTCTGATTTTTCTGAAGAACAGTAGGCGGTTTAACTGTTCAGGACAAAAAAAACAGCTGTGGATCATTCTGGTAACAACATAGTTTTAAGAAGTGTATGTAAACTTTTGAATAGGGTAATTTTTTTCTCTTGTGGACTATATGTGAACGTCTTTTATGTGAAATATCTTATTCAGGTCAGTACTAAATGAAAAATAACATGTATTTTGTATGATCCCTCTTGATTTAGTAAAATAATTAACATTTTATATATTCTGTAAGGTGTATGTAAACTTTTGACCTCAACTATATAGTTACACTGAGCTTATTTTTCTTCATCTCGAGGCCCCTGTGGAAGTTTGCTGAGGCCCTTTGCTTGAGAATCACTGGTTCAATCTAACAAAGTAAATTTAAACAATGCTTTTGATACAGGGCTTACCGTTCGCAAACGCTGTCCGCTGATGTTAACAGAACAGAGGTCAGATGGCTTGTCCACACAATGCAGTGTAAGCTGAAGTATTGTAAAAGCGTATGTTCATTAGAGAATATTAAAAGATAAATTGAACATCAATGTCACATTTTACAATAATGAATTAATTAATAGCAGATAAATTTAATACTAATGGTAAAACATTCTTACAAGAAGTTGTGCATCTAAAGTGTTGCTAGCTTGCTCTGGTTGTCTCTTTTCATGTTTCTCAGAGTACACCTCTAAATGTGATCCTGAAATGTTTTTCCTTTTTGACGTCCTCTCTTCCAAAGTATTTCTGTTTGCTACAAGCCAGTGTCCAGCTCCTTAAAAAAACAGTGGACTGTTTATTAATTACAGCTTTATTTAAATTAAGTTCTAAGGCATGATTTCCACAATAGTCAGTGAGAATGTTTAAAGAAATTAACACTTTTATTCAGCAAGAAAAATTAAATTGATCAAGTGAAAAGAACAATTTCAGTTTCAAATAAATGCCGTTCTTTTGTTCGTGCTATAATATATTATATAATATGCTACAATATGTTTCACGGGGAAACAAAAATGCTAAGTAGGACAACTATTTTCAATTGAAACTAATAAAAATATTTTTTTGAGCACCAAATCAGCATATTAGAAGGATTTCCGAAGGATCATATGACTTTGTCATGACAGTAATAATAATCACCTTCGTTTCTTGGATGAAAAAATGATCTTATTGGGAAACAGTTTGAAGGGTAACTTTGTCCATTGTCCAATTTGTAAATCCCCAGTCCTGTCATTTCTTTCAGGGAGCTGTTACCTCCTAAACAACATAAAGTTGTCAGCAATTACAACACAACTCTCTATCTACATATATAAACTTACTTTTACTTAATTAACTTTAGAAAAGTAACTTACATTAACTTGGAACCACTGAGCCTCTTCTAGTATGCGCTCTGTCTCCAATATTTTTACAAACAAGACATGAAGTCTGTCTTGCATGGTATCCTAGCAACCGTAGTTTAGCGATATGGGAAATGAAGCGCTTTTAATACCTTTACTGACTCTGCTGAGATTTTAACTCAAGGAACGCAATTTGAAAATTATCAATAAAATTCGTAAAAAGTTATAGATGAATAAATCTAAGTGAATTAAATAGGTTTACAGCGTCCTTGTTAGTTCCGAACTACATTTCCCACAATGCCCCGAATTAGTTTCCGTTTTCGTCGCTCTCAGCGGTCTGCAGTGGAGGAAGCTGGAGACGGAAAGCTGCATTACACAGTAGTACTGTACATTTAAACGGGTTGGGTTGCTACTGACATGTAATATATGGTAGGTGAACAGATTATATGTTTCGTTAGTTTTAACTAAAAATGATATTATGAGGTCGTATCATTTGTTTATGCATGTCAAATTCCCTGGATATTTCTATACCGTGTGGTCTTTTTAATGAGTTGTATGATTTATATTTTACATTTATATTTAACGTTATTATTAAATAGCAGAACCAGTATTTTCTGAGGACGCTTCAAAGGCAATAAGTGACGAGATGTATGTGCATGAAAACGCCTCAAGTTCAAAGTCTACTGCATTTCATGTCATATACCTACATATGTTTGCCTACTTGTTTATCTAGGAATGATTGACAGCATGGCGTCCAAAAGCCACCCAGAAGCCCTGCCTGAACGAACAGCATTATTCCAACAGAAAAATGGTAAAACATATAGGATTCCTGCTCTAATTTACATTAGTGATGGTCAGACTTTCCTTGCCTTTGCTGAAGAGCGCAGCACTCCACGTGACAGTGATGCAAAGGTGCTGGTCATGAGGAGAGGATCACTGCAAAATGGATCCCTTCAAGTAATTTCATTTTTGTCCTCATACATATACACATATATAGTTTACAATATACACTACAGTTTAAAAGTTTGGGGTCAGTACTATTTTTATCTTTTTTTAAGAAATTGATTCTTTTATTTAGCCGGGATGCATAAAATTGTTTAAAAGTGACAGTAAAGACTTTTTTATTTCAAATAATTGTTATTTTGAACTTTTTATTCATTCTGAAAAAAATATAATAATTGTTTCCATTACATATATTATACAATATATTAAAGAATCAGTTCGCTTCTAGAATAAAAAAATCATTCAGTTTACTCACCCCCATGTCATCCAAGATGTTTATGTCTTTCTTTCTTCAGTCGAAAAGAAATTAAGGTTTTTGAGAGAAAAAATCAGCAGGTTGAAGGTCCAAATTGCAGTTTCACTGCAGATTCAAAGGGCTCTACGCGATCCCAGATGAGGAATACGGGTCTTATCTAGCAAAACAACGTCATTTTCTAAAAGAAAATACAAATTTATGTACTATCTTGCACTAGCTCTGTGATGTGCGACTTCATGTATTACGTAACCACATTGGAAAAGTCACGCATGGTTAGTTCTTCATCTATTTACTCTGGTTCAAAAAGGTAGGGTAGGGCAAAAAACTCATATCTCATTTTCTCCTCCAACTTCAAAATCGTCTGATGTTCAAAATCATCAGCCCAAAGAGCCCAAATGTTTTAACTTTTTGTGTAAATGTCATTCGACTTTCTTTGCATGTTTGCTTTGTAAACACTGGGTTGGTACTTCCACCTGTGACTATGTAATGTGCTAAGTCAAGCTACTGCAAGACAAGCATTTGTGGTTAAAAAGTATATAAATAAAATTTTCTTTTCTTAGAAAATGATTGCTCTTTTCACTAGATAAGAGCCTTATTCCTCAGATGGGATTGTGTAGTGCCCTTTTAAAGCTGCATTGAAACTGCATTTTGGACCTTCAACTTGTTGGTTCCCATTGAAGTCCACTATATGGAGAAAAATCCTGGAATGTTTCCCTCCAAAACCTTAATTTCTTTTTGACTGAAGAAAGAAAGACATGAACATCTTGGATGTCATGGGGGTAAGTAAATGATCAGGAAATGTTTATTCTGGAAGTGAAATAATCCTTTAAGTAGCACAACTGTTTTCAACACTAAAAATAACAGGGCATTTTTTTTTGCACACAACATCAGCATATTAGAATGATTTCTGAAGGATCATGTGACACTGAAGACTGTAATGGCTGCTGAAAATTCAGCTTTGCATCACTGGAATGAATTGTATTTTACAGTTTTTGATCAAATAATGCACCCCCTGTGAGCTTCAAAAACATTTTTAAAAATCTCAACCACAAACTTTTAACAACAGTTCATACACAATTTGATTCAGTGTCATTATTTTCAGTGGTCCCCTGCACAAATCCTGTCTTCTGCTTGTTTGCCGGACCATCGCACCATGAATCCTTGTCCAGTGTATGAGAGGAAATCCAAAACCATCTATCTGTTCTTTGTCTGCATATTAGGCAATATCACAGAGTATCACCAGATCGCTACAGGTAGAAACCAAGCACGTCTGTGTTACGTCACTAGTACAGACTATGGCCAGAACTGGAGCAAGTTAACAGATTTAACAAATAGTGTTATTGGAAGTGAGATTTGCAACTGGGCTACTTTTGCAGTTGGACCAGGACATGGGATTCAGATGAAAAGTGGAAGACTAATCATTCCAGCTTATGTTTATTACATACATTATAGGTGTTTTCCCTTTCTTTTTCCACTCATAGTCAGGCCTCATGCTTTATCATTCTATAGTGATGACTGTGGTGTCACCTGGCAGATGGGAGGAAAAATCCCAATGAAATCCTGCGAATGTGAGATGGCTGAGATCATAGACCACGCCGATCAGAGTCATTTGTACTGCAACGCCCGTAGTACATGTGGCCACAGAGTGGAGGCTTTAAGTGAGAGCAGCGGGGCAGCTTTTGATAGCCCTCATGTTGCTCAGAAACTCGTCGAGCCCCATCATGGCTGCCAGGGTAGCGTGTTGAGCTTCCCTGTGCCTGAGTCCTCGGATGAAGAGGAAAAGAGCCCAAATGATTGCTTGAAACAGTCTGAAACAAAAACGTGGTTACTCTATTCCCATCCAACTAATAAAAAGAAAAGGAAGGATCTTGGAGTTTACTTGAATAAATCACCCTTGAAAACGTCTGGTTGGGGACGACCGTGGATCATCCATCAGGGTCCGAGTGGATATTCAGATTTGACACAATGTGAGGAAGGATTTGCCTGCCTCATGGAGTGTGGAGAGAAAAGTGAGATTGAGGAAATAGCCTTTGTGGAATTTAAACTCAGCGATTTAATGTGCACTTGAAATGATGAAAGAGTACATCCTGTGGAATTTTTGAAAAGGGAATAGTTCACCTCAAAATTAAAATTTGCTAATAATTTACTCATCCTTGGGTTTTCCAAGATGTAAATTAGGGCTGAAACAAACAATTATTTTGATAATTGATTAATCTAACGATTTTTAGAATGATTAATCAACTAATCATCAATTATGTCACTGATTAATCAGTAGACTTTGATTATTTTAGCTTTTTGCAATTAGTAAAAATATTATGTTATACATATTCTAACATAAATAAAGGTCACTTCAGCTTTAGAAAAGCATATTATGTAATTAAAATTAATTAGTAATACTCTACAATAAGGTTCATTACTTAACATTAGTTAATGAACAAAGAATAAACAACTTTTACAGCATTTATTAATCTTAGTTAATGTTAATTTCAGCATTTACTATACATTTACAAAAAGTTGTGTTTAGTAAATGCACTGTGAACTAACATGAACGAACAATGAACTGCTGTATTTTTTTAATTAACCAACATTAACAAAAAATTAATACATAAATGTAATAAATACATTGTTCTTTGTTCATTCATGTTAATTAATACATTAGCTAATCTTACCAAATGATACGTTATTGTAAAGTGTTACCAATTCATTAGATGAACGAATGACTCAAACCGAAAACCTGTCAGATAAGAGGTGAGCTAAGCATAGACAAAAGACCCAGGTAAACAATTAATTAATCTTTTCTGTTTCTTATAGCATTATAGTTTCATGGTTTGTAGTGTGATCAACGTTTGTGTAAGCAGTAGATGTGCTAGGGAAGTAACACATAACATTTTAAATATATTTTGCTAAAATGAACAGAATGAATGAAATGAGTCAAAAAAAGATTTGTTCATTTTGCTGAACGAGACTCAAAGGTCAGAGTCGGTAAAATGATCCGAACTTCCCATCACTAATGCAAATGCGTTGTGTGTCTTTTTCTCTTGAATTGCATCCAGGAGGGCTGAATTACAGCTACAGTGCCACACTGGTCAAACCGCATTTTTGCAGGCTCTTACATTAGGTCATATAACATCGAACGACCACTCCACAACAAAGATATTTGTTGACAATCTTTTATCGATAATGTTGACTAATCGTTTCAGCCCTAATGTAAATTAGTTTGTTTCTTCATTGCAACAGAATAGAAAATATCAGCATGACATCACTTGCTCACCAACAGATCCTGTGAAGTGAATGAGTGCCACCAGAATGAGAGTCCAAACAGCTGATAAAAACATCACAATAATACAAAAGTAAACCACACAACTCCAGTCCATCAATTAACATCTTGTGAAGTGAAAAGCTCTGTTTGTAATAGACAAATTCTTAATTAAGATGCTTTTAACTTTAAATCGTTGAGAAATGTGCAAAAATTAAGCACAGTTGACAAGCAAGGGCAGTTCCAAATAAATATTTGTCAGCTCTTTGGACTCTCATTCTGAAGGCACCCATTCACTGCAGAGGATCCATTGGTCAAAAATGGATGTAATGCTAAAATTCTTCATCCTCTTGGCAAGGATGAGTAAATTGTCTGCAAATTAAAATTTTTGGGTGAACTATTCTTTTAAAGTTGGCTTCTGGGTTAGGTTTGCATCGTTCTACTGGATTAAAAAAAAAAAAGCTGTTGAGAAAATAGCTGTATTTTGAATTCTTGAAATCATGAAACTCTTATGACTTAAAAAAAAAATTAAGCAGTTATTGTGATATTTCAATTATGATTGTACTGATACTGTCTTGATACATGTAAAGTATGCTTTACCTTGCATTTATGTATTTATTGTAAGAAAATGCCTGTTATATGCTTGTTGACCTTGATATTACTGTATGGTGGTCACTGCTCATTTGTTTGTTTGTTTGTTTTCTTTCCACTTTGTTTCACTGTTAAAATGTTGCACATTTTTGCATTTTTTTTTTAAATAATTATTTGAAGCTATATTTTATATATTTTAGCGATATTTTTCTATATTGCCTTCTACTGGTTCGAGGTGCAAAGTCTACTTAAGCACAACATTTGTACATGTATTGTCTTTAGTGTAGTGTTTGACACTATTTTTGTCATTTTATTGTAAATAGCTGTGATACATCTGTAATTACCACAGATTCATATGAACATTATAGTTTAGTTCTAAGAAAATGTAATGTTTGCATTTAAATTAGTTCCAGAGAGCACTATCACTATTGCACTGTTACAGACTGGTGACATTAAAACTTCTGGTATGCTTTTAATCGAAATTGACTGGTTGTGTTACATTGATATAATCAGCAGCCCTATAATACTATAGAGGGTTCGCACGTAGGTCAGTTAGCGGAATGCATGTCCATATTGGTGATACTCTGATGTAAACAACAGCGTGGATTGCATGGTTAATGTACTACTAAATACATTGTTCTGCTAATTTATGCTGTCTAAACCACTGGAAAAAATGTGGAAGCTGCTAAATCATATAGAGAAGGACCTAGTAAGCAGGAAAAGGTGGAACAGGAAAAGATAATAGTTGGCAAAGATATGTACGAGCAGTATTAATTAGGATATTAACCTAATATTTGACCTACCTGACTGAAAATGATAAGAACAAACATGAATGTTGTCAAGATTCTTGCCCAGGAAATCCTGGTTCAGTTTGGCCAACGACAAACGCCCTTTGCACTCTTCTTGATTTGTTATAACTTATTCTCCATACGTGTGCCTTTTGTCCTTTTCATGACAAGATCAAAGACAAAATCTGTGTGCGTGTGTGTGTGTGTGTGTGTGTGTGTGTGTTATTACATATATCGAAATATAATATTACTTATAGGCTATAATATTAAACTTATTTTTATTTGTTTCCAGCTTGTTCATAATTCACCATCATTTCAGCGTGTGAATTCTAAAACGAATTGCCCCTTTTTTATCATTTTTATCTTATATTTTGTTCAGTTTGTCAGTAGGGGGCGATCTTACATTGTCAGTCCTGTAACCATGACTTTGAACTAATCATTCAAAAATAGATAATTCTAGGAATAGCATTTTAATAAACACATTGAGCGCACGGATAGGTGTTTTAAACCTTACAGACATACTTTACAAAACAGAAAGCAGCTATTTCGTGGAATGACCTATAAGCTATAACGAAAAAACTGGTGCCACGTCGTTGCTGTCGCAGCAAAACAAGGTAAGTTAAAGCGTGAGTGTTTTTTCTGGGTTAAGGGTCTGTTGTGAAGTAGTCTCCAGCGCGCCTGAAGCAGAAAAATATAAAGAACAGTGCGAGTATGTTCATTCTCTCGGTGTCATTTTAGCTTGCGTAGCATGTGGCTATTTATTTCAGGCTGCTAAAGCACGTAATGCACATATTAATATAACATAAACACGTTTTAAGATGTAGCCACAGCTAGTCTCTTTAGTTTAAAACAATGCGAACAGCTTGCTAAAAGTTTAGTTGTATTATCTGTTATCCGTGTGCTTCGTGTTAATGGTTTGCATTGCTTGTAATTTGATTAAACTAAGAGAAATACACACTCTCCAACGCCAACAAATGCACACATTGTACAATTTGATCTCCCTGTTGTGGATACGGAGAGAATAGCCAAGAAAAGGAAGGACAGGGTACAAGTTACAACAAAAACAATCGTTCAAGTGTTCCTTTAGAAGTTACTTATAAACAAGCCCTGTGTAAGTCTTAACCACTTGACTTAACTTGTATTGCTTAATCTTGCTAATATAAATCTGTTATATATATATATATATATATATATATATATTATTTATTTATTTTTATTTATTTATTTAAGGTTTAACAATGGACAAAGCACAAGGAAGCAAATCAAAACCATTTCCAGTAACAGCGTTATTCAAACAGGAGCCACGGGAATCTGAAAGAATGCAGGTGACATACAGAATTCCAGCTCTCATCTATATCAGTGAGAATCAAACATTCCTGGCCTTTGCGGAAAAGCGCAAAACTGCAGATGACACTGATGCAGATGTTCTTGTGATGAGAAAAGGAATATGGAAGGATGGAGGAGTTGAGGTGAATCTTGTGACATTAACGTTTAGTCAGTATTGTACATTGAACTTAAGTTTTAAAGGCATAGTTCACCCAAAAATGTAAATTCAGTACATCTGACATGTAGATGAGTTTGTTTCTTCATCTTCATCCTTTGCAGTGAATGGGTGCTGTCAGATTGAGAGTCCAAATAGCTGATAAAAATAATCACAGTAATACCCGCACGTCATGTATCGCGAAAAGCTGTGTTTGTAAGAAACATTCATCCCACAGACATATTTGTTTACAACTGATTTGGACTGTTTTTGCTTTTAAAATTAAATACTTGTAAACTCTTGTTTTCACTGGAGAATATTATGGATAGAGGACTCTACTTTTTTATAACACAAGACATTAACTGATAGACAGGATTCGTGTTGATTACTTGTGGTTTAATGTGATGTTTTTATCAGTGGTGAACTCTCATTCTGACGGCACCCATTCACTGCAGGGGATCTATTGGTGAGCAAGTCCTTTTCTGATGAAGAAACAAACTTATCTACATCTTGGATGGCCTGAGAGTTCATTGTTAATATTAATATTCTTATTTTTCTTTTTTCAGTGGGATGGTAGTCATGAGTTGCTCACTACGGCTTGTCAAGCAAACCGTCGCAGCATGAATCCATGTCCGGTCTTTGAGAGAGAATCCAAGACCCTCTTTCTGTTTTTCATCACTGTTCCTGTTGGAGTTTCTGAACACAAACAAATACATAAGAATAAGAATCAGGCACGACTTTGTTTTATAACCAGTAAGGACACTGGCAAAACCTGGAGTGATATTACAGACCTGACAGCAGATGTAATTGGTGAGCAAGAGAAGGACTGGGCCACCTTCGCTGTTGGACCAGGACATGGTGTTCAATTGAAAAGCGGAAGACTGATTATCCCAGCATATGTGTATCCTTGCAACTCACTCAGCTGTAAACCCACATCGCGTGCATTCACATTGTACAGTGATGATAAAGGAAGTACTTGGCGTTTAGGAAAACGTGTGGATGGTGAGTCCAACGAGTGTCAGATGGCTGAGATCATTGATGACAAAGGTAACAGTAAACTTTACTGCAATGCTCGAAGTATATCAGGCCACAGAGTCGAGGCTGTAAGTGAGTGTAATGGAGATGCTTTCGCCAAGCCTTCATCTGCACATAAGCTGACAGAAACCGGACATGGCTGCCAAGGAAGTGTGTTGAGTTTTACCCCTGATCAAGCAACTGAAAAAACATGGCTACTCTATTGCCATCCAACCAATCCAAGGAAGAGAGCATGCCTTGGCGTTTACCTAAATAAATCCCCGTGGGATTCCTCTGGATGGGAAGATTGTAAATTGATCATCTATGAGGGTCCAAGTGGATACTCAGATCTAGCTCACTGTGGAGATGGAAAACACTTTGCCTGTCTCATGGAATGTGGAGAGTTAAGTGAGACTGAAGGGATAGCCTTTGTCCTTTTTAAACTCAGTGATGTCATTTAGGCCAAGGGTGTTGGCAAAAGTCAGCATTTTCTCGTTTTTCTAAATTATTAAAGTGATGCTAATAAACAATTACTCATATAATTGACATTAATTATCATTAACTATTATTTATTACTTACCATCATGTGTTTTCAAGGCTGTAAGACGTTTGTTCATCCTCGGAACACAAATTAAGATATTTTTAATAAAATTCGAGAGCTTTCTGACCCTGTATTGACCGCAACATGACTGACACGTTCAAGATCTAGAAAGGTAGTAAGGGCATCATTAAATTGTCCATGTGACATCAGTGGTTGAACCGTAATTTTATGAGACTACAAGAATACTTTTTGTGCATGAAAAAAATAACGATTTGATTAAATTCTTGTGAATACATAGTGAAGACTGACACAGAAAAAAGAATTTGTTAAATAAAGTAGTTTTTTTCGTTTTCTTTGTGCACAAAACATATTCTCGTAGCTTAATAACATTATGGTTGAACCACTAATGTAATATGGACTATTTGAACCATGTCCTTACTACCTTTCTAGGTCTTAAATATGTTGGTCTATGAAGGGGCCAGAAAGCTCTCGAGTTTCATCAAAATAATTAGGGGTTTAAGCGTGTAGCGTCACAAAGGGATGCCAAAACGTTCAATAGGGACGGGGCCACTTTTAGTAAAAATGTCTGTAACTCCTGGACGGAATGACATATCTTCACCAAACTCAGAACTCTTATGTAAGAGCTCAATCTGAGGCCGTAGGACAAAAATCGCAGCACTTGGCCACTTGGTGGTGCTATAAGAGAGGGAAAAATACAAAAATGGCTATACCTATGCAACCGTTTGTCATATCAACATGAAAATCGATGTGCACAGTCTTGGTCCAAAGTGCCACAAGTGTCTATAAGTTGTCTATCTTAAAAAAACATGGCCAATGAAGTTTGAGCACCTATTAAACATGGTTAACGGAGGCTGATCGTAACGAAACTCAGTGGCCCTGTTTGACTGCGTTTTTCAAGGGAGTATATAATTATGCATTGTGCTGATTTTTTTTTTTCACATACACGCAATATTTGTATAATATGACAGAACTCCTCATTCCTTCATTTAATTAGTTTGTTAAATGATTGAGAAGATGTAAAAAACCTACTTTTGCAAACTAGCTTTAGGTTTTTCAATCAATCTGGAAAAAAAAAAACAGTGCAGTACAATTCTCTGGACACTCTAGGTCAATAATTATCAAAAAAAAAAAAAGTTTTAATTTAACCTTTGAGAAGCTACAATGGAGTTGTTTAGGAAAAGGGGCCTGTATGAATTTACCCAACATCTTATAAAGCCTAAAGGAAAACTGGTGAATGCATGCAAAAGGTGATTCTTTGCTAAGAACTTCATTTGGACAACTTTAAAGGCAATTTTCTCAACATTTTATTTTTTTTGCACCCTCAGATTCTAGATTTTCAAATAGTTGTATCTCTGCCAAATAGTGTCCTATCATAACAAACCAGGGTCACATATGTGCTTATAAATGCCTTAAAGCTTGCAGCTATATTCTTAATTTGTCTTGCAGGTTTCGAAGGATACGAGAGTAAGTTAATAATTACAGAATTTTCATTTTTGGGTGAACTATCCCTTTGAATCATTAAAATATGAAGATCATAAACACTGCCATTCAGAGATTCTGCCATTTTTTAATTATTCAGCAAGCATACATTAAATCATTGGTCTCAAACTCTGTTCCTGGAGGGCCACAGCTCTGCACAGTTTAGCTCCAACCCTAATCAAACACACCTGATCCAGCTAATCAAGCTCTTCAGGGTACGAAACTTCCAAGCAGGTGTGAGTTGGAGCTAAACTGTGCAGAGCTGCAGCCCTCCAGGAATTGAGTTTGAGACCATTGCATTAAATTAATCCGAAAATCAATTTTACTTTGCAAATAAATGTTGTTCTTTAAAATGTTTCTATTAATTATTTTAATGTTAACTTTTTTAATGTTTAATGTCACAATATTACTGTTTTTACTGCATTATTGATCAAATAATAATAATAATAATTTTACCAACCCCAAACTTCTGAACAACAGGTCATCAAAATGTATAAAAATATACTTAAAAATTGTTTTGTACTGTTATTTCTGTTACATGCATGCTTTGTTTCTGTCTGTTTATCCTGTGACCTAGTTTTCCTAGTAGTGACCTAGATGTCTGATTAGTTATGAAGTTCACCTGCAATCTCGTTATTTAACGCTTAGTTCCTGTTGTTTGCCCTATAAAAAAAAACCTTTTCCACTGTTTGTTCTAATTAGTAGTAGATTGTGGCTGAATAGATGTAAGTTTTGTCTTTTGCAAAATGGTATAGCAGGTGTTTTCTTCAATGTGCTTTATTTCTTTTCATTTGTTACAAACTTATTTTAATAGTCCTTGAATGCTTGAGTTGCATGTTGAGCCTTCTTTCATGGACAGCATGCCAAATCTGTTTAATCAAGATCATATGAACATTCAAACTTGTGAAATAAAAAGTGAAGGCAACTATGGTATATCTCTGGTTGGTATCTGTCTAGTTGAGCATCCATAAGTTTTCCAATGGACACTCATATCTGATACAGTATGGGGTCTTTGGTTCTTTGCAACAGTAAAATGTGCAAGCTGTAGTTTAAATTCAAACATGTTTAACTATTTATTAAACAAAATAACTATAGGGAATCCATTTTGTGTTGCACATGCTGTTGCTTCTGCTCATTAATCTGCATCACACCTTTTTACTTCTTTTCAGTGTTATTTGAGTGCTCAGTAAAGATAAGAGTGTTTTTAAACATTTGGGGAGGGCTGTGCAATATTAGGGGTGGAGACCATAGTTCATTTTTTAAGTGACAGATAAAGCTATCTGAGTGTTTATAATTCATGCACGTAAATCAGCTCATAAATCATTTAATAATCATTCTCTTATTGTCCTAGATACTCCAATGTCACCACCACTTGCTCATTTCACAGTCCTTTTGTACTTAGTGATAAAATATTAGTGAAAGCATGTCAGTATTTTCCCCACCCAGTCCAGTAAACATGATGGATCTGTCTGCATTACAGTGCAAATCAGTGATAACCTGGAAAAACCCCAGACCTTTGCCAGACAATAGCCATGTGGCATGTCAGATAAAACAAGCAAATTGGAATGTAAGAAATAACAGTTGGAATAAACACAATAAAACATTTAAAAAAAAAAAAAAAAAAAGCAAGTGAACCATTTTTTGTTATCAAACTCAGTCCTTCGAAATTGTGTTAAAAGAACTAATGCATGTCCCTTTTTTTATTTGGAGTGGCAAATGAGAATTTGTAAAAATAAATAAAATGCATTTAATTTGAATAATATTCTATATTCAGTAAATTGGAAGCTTAAAGACAAATCACATTATTAAGACTATATTTATTGAAACTTAGAATAAAATATGTAAACGAGGAACACATTTTATGAAATACATATTTTTTATGTAGTTGCATGTGTATACTATAAAATACAGGTCCTTCTCAAAAAATTAGCATATTGTGATAAAGTTCATTATTTTCTGTAATGTACTGATAAACATTAGACTTTCATATATTTTAGATTCATTACACACAACTCGAAATAGTTCAAGCCTTTTATTGTTTTAATATTGATGATTTTGGCATACAGCTCATGAAAACCCAAAATTCCTATCTCAAAAAATTAGCATATCATGAAAAGGTTCTCTAAACGAGCTATTAACCTAATCATCTGAATCAACTAATTAACTCTAAACACCTGCAAAAGATTCCTGAGGCTTTTAAAAACTCCCAGCCTGGTTCATTACTCAAAACCGCAATCATGGGTAAGACTGCTGACCTGACTGCTGTCCAGAAGGCCATCATTGACACCCTCAAGCAAGAGGTCCTGCGGAAGCAGTGGACTGAGTCTGGAGTAGAAACATCCAGAGCCACCGTGTACAGGCGTGTGCAGGAAATGGGCTACAGGTGCCGCATTCCCCAGGTCAAGCCACTTTTGAACCAGAAACAGCGGCAGAAGCGCCTGACCTGGGCTACAAAGAAGCAGCACTGGACTGTTGCTCAGTGGTCCAAAGTACTTTTTTCGGATGAAAGCAAATTTTGCATGTCATTCGGAAATCAAGGTGCCAGAGTCTGGAGGAAGACTGGGGAGAGGGAAATGCCAAAATGCCTGAAGTCCAGTGTCAAGTACCCACAGTCAGTGATGGTTTGGGGTGCCATGTCAGCTGCTGGTGTTGGTCCACTGTGTTTTATCAAGGGCAGGGTCAATACAGCTAGCTATCAGGAGACTTTGGAGCACTTCATGCTTCCATCCGCTGAAAAGCTTTATGGAGATGAAGATTTCATTTTTCAGCACGACCTGGCACCTGCTCACAGTGCCAAAACCACTGGTAAATGGTTTACTGACCATGGTATTACTGTGCTCAATTGGCCTGCCAACTCTCCTGACCTGAACCCCATAGAGAATCTGTGGGATATTGTGAAGAGAAAGTTGAGAGACGCAAGACCCAACGCTCTGGATGAGCTTAAGGCCGCTATCGAAGCATCCTGGGCCTCCATAACACCTCAGCAGTGCCACAGGCTGATTGCCTCCATGCCACGCCGCATTGAAGCAGTCATTTCTGCAAAAGGATTCCCGACCAAGTATTGAGTGCATAACTGAACATAATTATTTGAAGGTTGACTTTTTTTGTATTAAAAACACTTTTCTTTTATTGGTCGGATGAAATATGCTAATTTTTTGAGATAGGAATTTTGGGTTTTCATGAGCTGTATGCCAAAATCATCAGTATTAAAACAATAAAAGGCTTGAACTACTTCGAGTTGTGTGTAATGAATCTAAAATATATGAAAGTCTAATGTTTATCAGTGCATTACAGAAAATAATGAACTTTATCACAATATGCTAATTTTTTTGAGAAGGACCTGTATACTAAATATTCACATTATGACCAGTTTTATTTGTGTTAAAGTGTTTTGTTTCTATTACATCCCAGGATACCTCTTTGATGTATGGTGGGAATATGCAATTTTGTTAAACATGAAATCTCTCATGAAACTCAGTTAAATATGTGTTTTAAAATTAAAATCTAACTTAAAACAGTGCACACATTTTTATTCACCCTACAGGATACACATATGCAAACATTATTCATTTGTATTTAATGTTTAATTCACACACATATAAAGAAAAAAATATTTTACTTGCATAGTTTCAACTGTGGACTACAGTAAATGGAACAGATAAACAATGGATTTCACCCTGCAGAAAGTCTAAAAAAATTAATTTATGACCACATATTAACTCTTGCTTATCATCCTGCTCTTTAACTTAGTAAATGTTTAACTTAGTTTTAGAAATGTCCTGTATTGATATAGGATATTATAAATAAGGGATGCTCAGTATGATTTGTTTACACCTGAGAGCAACACCTTGAGAGGTGGTGACGAATCTGCCTGTTGCTGCTGCAAGAAAGATAATTGCTGTGAGTATTGCTTGTTATGGGGAGAATTGTTGTAATTTATTGAATTTTAAGAATAAATTAGGTAGGTTGAGTGTTCTTGAGATGTCAGTGTCACCTTAAAAATTACTAAACATAGAAATATAGCAAGCAGGTGGCTACTAAAGTTTGAAAAAGTAGATTTGTATGAAAATGTTAAAAAGAAATGAAGATTTTATTGTTTAATTTGACTCGGTATAAATCAAGGTATGAGAGGAAAAAAATATTTTGCTTTTAGACCTTATGGTTCAAAGGTTATTAGCAGAAACATGAGTCCAAATTTGGCCTGTTGGTGGTGCTAGAGAGTATGAGTTAGAGACTCCAAATTTGGTGTAGTTAATGATTAGACTGTCCTCTAACTATGTGGCAGATTTCATAACTTTCCCACAAGCTGTTTTATAAGATTCATAAGATTTATAAAAATATGCTAAAGCATTTGAAAAGTTCACCATTTTACTACAAAATTCGAAATGGACCGCACTCAAAATATGGCTCATAAGTTCGGTTTTGTTTGATTCGGTATGCCGCTACGAATCTGACGAGATCACTCTTATGAGTCGTGGTCACACTGTTTAGAAATGCTCTTTACCATAGTAGATGTTTAACTTAGTTTTAGACATTTCCTGTAATGATATAGGATATTATAAATAAGGGATGCTCAGTATGTCCCGACCCAGGGACCTTTGCCGAGCCCGCTCCCCCCTCTCCATTCCAACATTTTCCTCAGTCTCCACTGTCCTAGAATCTAAAAAAGCAAAAAAATACAATTAAATTAAATTAAATTAACAGAAATATGAGTGCAAATTTGGCCTATTGGTGGCATTAGAGAGTTTGAGGTAGAGACCACATGTCCTGGACCACAGGACATTCAAATTTGTAGTGGTTAATATTGAGACTGTCCTCGATCCATGTGCCAAATTTCATAACGTTCCAGCAAACACTTCTATGGACTGCCATATGCAAATTTGGCCTATTGGTGGTATTAGAGGGTTTGAGATAGAGACTTTAAATTTGCACTACCATAGACTTAAGAAGAAGAAAACTAATGAATACAATAGGTGCCTAAATGTATAACCCAGTCTGTCAGAACTTACAAAGAATGATTTTTGCTAAATTATTTTAGGTATGCTTATTTGTAGCGCAGCATCTGAATGAAGACTATGATTAATTTGCAGGTTGAAGTGCAAAAACCTTTTTATGTTTGTACAGTGATCACGTTCTTTGTTTTGGGCGTAAGACCAAGTAATTGCTGTACTTTGTCCTACCTGTGCAGGCATTGCTTCTCAACTGGGGTGTGTGCCCCTTGACTCTGTTTATTCTAGCAATACTGTGCTTTTTGTCAAGATTTAGATTTTTTGTAACCATTAGATTTCCCACGCAGAAGTTGTGCAACAACAATATCATTATACATTACTTGGTCTGCTGGATTGTAAAGGGCTGTAAAGTTTTTATTGCTCAGTAAAACTGGGAGGGGTTGTACAATCCTTTATTATAGGCCTCTCATTCTCATCAGCTGACATTAGAAGTTGTGAGTCTCAGTGTAGGTAGTGTAAGTCATTTTGAGATATAAAAAACATTACTTTTCAACATTTATTATTATTTTCAATTATTATTGAGGAAAGAAACCATGAAGATTCCCCACTGAGGTATGCTAAACAAAAGATGATTGTCTTTTACTGAATTTGAAGAGTTAATTAGATTAAAAAAAGAATAAGAATAATAATAAAGCACTGGGTTTTGTGTTCTTGTGATTTCAGGGTAATTTAAAAATGACTGATTTAAAATTAAAAATACAATTGTGATAACTTTGCAAATTAAAAAATAAAATTACATTGCATACTATGAGTTGTCTATTGTCTTGTTACTGATACTGTTTTTTTCTATTTCCAGGGCTAAAATTTAACAATGGGTAACAATATACCTTCAAAAAGCTATTCAAGATGTCCTAATGAAATAAACAAAACAACAATATTTAAACAGGAACCATCTCAAACCTGGTGTTGCTGTTGTAAGAAACAGGTATCATACAGAATTCCAGCTCTTGTCTATCTCAGTGACGACCAAACCTTCCTTGCCTTTGCTGAAAAGAGAAAATCATTAAGCGACACAAAGGCAGAATTGCTTGTGATGAGAAGAGGAACATGGAAGGATGCCATGCATCAAGAAGTTGAGGTACAAAATCAAGAAATATTACTCATGAGAGTTTTCTTAACAGCTTAACTATTTCAGAGATGCTTTAAACTACCTTGCATGATGTTTTTTATTTTAGTGGGTCAGTGGTCAGCAGCTGCTCTCTTCAGCTTGTCTACCAAACCACCGCAGCATGAATCCATGTCCGGTCTATGAGAGAGAGTCCAAGACCCTCTTTCTGTTTTTTGTCTGTGTTCCCAATGGGATCTCTGAATATGAACAAATACGTACAAAAAAGTGCCAGGGACGACTTTGCTATGTAACCAGTAAGGATGCTGGGAAAACCTGGAGCCATACTATAGACCTAACACCAGATGTAATTGGTGAGCAGATGAAAGAATGGGCCCCATTTGCCGTTGGTCCAGGACATGGTGTTCAAATGAAGAGTGGAAGGCTGATTATCCCAGCATATGCTTATCGTTACACAGGCAGCCCTGAGTGTGCATCATTTTGCTGCTTATCATTTTGCTGTTTCACATCTTATGCTTTAGCATTCTACAGTGATGATAAAGGAATCACATGGAAGGTTGGAAACCAAATGGATGTTGAGTCATGTGAGTGTCAGATGGCTGAGATCATTGATGAGAATGGTTTAAGTACTCTGTACTGCAATGCCCGAACCACTCTTGGCTACAGAACGGAGGCTCTAAGCTCCAACTCTGGACAGGATTTTGCCACAGTTTTATACCCAAACAAGCTGATAGAGACCGGAAATGGATGCCAAGGGAGTGTGTTGAGTTTTCTTCAACAGAGTGAACCTCCAAAAACATGGTTGCTCTATTCCCATCCGTCCAGCCCAACAAATAGAGTAGATGTTGGTCTCTACATAAATAAAACCCCACTGGATTCCTCAGGGTGGTCGGATGCACCAGTACTGATATTGCATCATGGTCCTAGTGCGTATGCAGATCTGGTAGAGCATGAGCCTGGACGCTTTGCTTGTCTCATTGAGTGTGGAATCGAACATGAGAATGAAGAAATAGCCTTTATGCTGTTCGAACTCCCCGCAAAAAAGCTGTAAAGATGTTTGTGTTCTTTTAGTGCTAGTAACTGAAAAATTAATACATCTAATCATGATCCATATTTTCTCTGTTTTTGTTGCTGTTTCTGTAAATACTGATTTGGAAAACAAAATATGGAAACATTGTATATGCAGATGATCACCATTAAAGTCATTATCAGCAATATAGAAGGTTTTATATATAATTCTTTAATAGATCTAACGATTACTTGTTGAATTCATATAACAGACAAGTTGATGAATATCTGATTGACGCTAAATGTAACTCCTTTTGATGCATTTATGGTGGAGATATTGGAATAAACTTTCAAAAAACATGAACATAGTGTTTCTTTTATTTTAAAGGCACAATATGTACGTTTTCGCCACTAAAGGGCATATTCAAAACAAACAAAGAACTAAAAGCATAGTCTGATGATGCCATGATAAGAGAGTTTTAAAATCTTGCTAATTACTTATAAAGCTCAATGGTTGAGCTCCTCAGTACTTGAGCGAGCTCTTATCACATTATAGTCCCTCACATTCTCTGTGTTCTCAAAACTCTGGCAATCTAATAATACCCAGAAAATCAAAATCAACTGCGGGCGGCAGATCATTTTCTTATTTAGTGCCCAAACTCTGGAACAATCTACCTAACTTTGTTCGGGAGGCAGACACACTCTGTCAGTTTAAATCTAAACTAAATACCCATCTCTTTAACCTGGCTTACACATAACTCATTAACACATTTCTATAGATATTTAAATCCGTTAAAGGATTTTTAGGCTGCATTAACTGGGTCAACCGGAACTGGGAACACTTCCCATAACACCTGATGTTAGTATTAGTCTCTTGCTTATTACGTCATCGTTGCCACTCAGATCCAGTCTGTATCCTGATCAGATGGTCACTGCAGTCCTCTGATCCAGTCCGTATCCAGATGGTGGATCAGTACCTATAGACGACCTCTGAGAAAACAGATTATTGGGCCTAAAACCTCTGCAAGTAATAACTTAAAACATGGTCTACTTGATGGCTGCACTGTCAATTCGTCATCATCAGTTAGGAACCTAAGTGTGCTATTTCTTAAAAACACATCGAAATTATGACCTATGCTTACGACCTGATGTTAGTATTAGTCTCTTGCTTATTACAAGGTCATCGATGCCACTCAGATCCAGTCTGTATCCTGATCAGATGGTCACTGCAGTCCTCTGATCCAGTCTGTATCCAGATGGTGGATCAGTAACTATAGACGACCTTTACTGGTACAAATTTGTTTGTTGGTCAGAGGATAACTGATCCCCCCGACTGAGCCTTGGGTCCTTGTCGCTGTCACCTCTGGCTTGCTTAGTTGGGGACACTTAATTTACAGCGATATTGTATACTAATTGAACTGGCCTGGATGATAACATCACTGAATTCAATGATTAACTCCCTGAAAATTGTTTGTTTCTTTTTGCATTATTGACGTGACGTGACGTGACGTGACGTGTGGCCAAGTATGGTGACCCATACTCGGAATTTGTGCTCTGCATTTAACCCATCCAAGTGCACATACACCCGGAGCAGTGGGCAGCCATACTGCTATCGCTGCGGCGCCCGGGGAGCAGTTTGGGGGTTCGGTGCCTTGCTCAAGGGTCTCACCTCAGTCGTGGTATTGAGAGTGGAGAGAGCGCTGATTAATCACTCACCCCACCGACAATCCCTGCCGGACCTGGGACTCGAACCTGCAACCTCTCAGTCACAAGTCCGAGTCCCTAACCATTAGGCCACGGCTGCCCCCGATACGCTATCTTCCTATTTGATTCTGTAAAGCTGCTTTGACACAATCTGTATTGTAAAAAAAAATGCGCTATATAAATAAAGGTGACTTGACTTGAAGGACAAGCACGATACACGGCTTGAAAGCAGCGGTGCTTTTATCATGTCACAGTCGAGCGCTCCTGCTTCTTCCGGTCATGTGTATGTAGGAAAAGCTGTTTTATCATACTAGATTAATTTGAGTGTGTTGAAAGTTCTGTTACAATGCTACACTGTGCGTTCGGCCCCTGTCTAATAAAATGCATAACATATTAAAGTGTCCTTGGGATTTCCATGTTTTCTACAAAATAAAACCGGAAAAACCAAAGGTGTATGACGTCACTGACAGGCGACTCAATGACACGGTCTGTTACACTATAGTTAAAATTGATTATTTCTCTGTATTTAATCATTCCTCAAAACATTTGGGATAATGTAAGTACACAAATCAGGAAAATATAAAACATATATAATCAAAAAACTTACATATTCTGCCTTTAAAATGTTATAAATATCACATACAGTATCACAAATATCTCTGCATACCTGTCAGTGAAGTCCACTGACAAAACAACACCATGCCCACATATAAATGTCACGATCTCCATTCACCATGCCTATCATCACTACATTTCCCATAACCCTCCCTGGCCGTCTGGTTTTGTCTAAGCACGACTGACCAGCATTGTCATACACTCTAAAAAATGCTGGGTTTAGCCTGTTGGTTCATTTCATTGGGTTATTATTTTTTATTTATTTATTTATTTTTACCCAGGTGCTAGTTTTTCTGTAACTCAGCTGCTGGGTCATTTGTACTGTCAATACAAATGATGAACCCCCTCACTACATTACTGGGTAGTCTGCAGAGTTGTGGACTCAAGTCGCATGACTCGAGACTTGGCTTGGACTTGAGTCACAAATTTGATGACTTGTGACTTGATTAGACATAATCAAAGAAGACTCGAATTTGACAGCAATGACTCAAGACTTGACTTGGACTTAAACCCTGTGACTCACCAAGTCTTTATGGCTATATCTTCTAAAAAAACAGAGTTCTGATCAATATAGGCTGGTTACTGAAGCATATGATTTTGGCACTGAGCTGGCTAAGTGAGCGCTTGTATTGTTTTTATCCACATAATAAGGGTGACCATACATTGGACTTAAAAAATGCATCCAGCCGGGATGGGTGGGTTGATTTTCTCATGTGGGTTAAAAGTTTGAGATATTTCATAAATTCCATTTGACTGAAATGCTTGTAATGAAACATTTTACATTCTACCTGTGAGAACACTGTAGTAGATATCAGTTTTGTGAAAGATGGCAACTGTGGTAGAAAGCTTTTTAGCGGTGTTTATCGATCTCCATAGAGGTGACTGTAAAATATATAGTTTTGGTATGGAAATTACATATTTTGATACCAAAACTAGGACCCCAACTGATTCAATTGATTCATTCAAATCACTTGTGACTTGTCTTGACTCTGGACGAGACTTGAATGCAAAGACTTGAGACATACTTGTGGCTTGCAAAACAATGACTGTCCCACCTCTGGTAGTCTATGTCTGATTAAAAACTGTATATTTGTCAGCAGTCATTTTGTGTTCTGTCCTGAGAGAAAACTTGACTGACTGAGAACTTCCTGAATTAAATTTTATTTTTTTTAAATGTACATCAAGGCTAATGTCTGCTGGAGATTTTGTGATTGTAAGAGACTGACTTGACATTGAATAAAATAGTTTGTATATTAACTGTTCTTGTCCTATATACACAAATTAGAGTGCATTTTTATTTGAAATGAAAAACCTTCAATAAGTTTACTGACCCAGCACAAAAAAACAAAACAAAAAAACAACAACAACAAGCTTGCTCCCTATCTATCTATCTAACCCCTCTCCCCCCCATCTATTTTTTTGTATTTATTATGTACTTTAAAAGTCCTTGCTACATGTACTGCGTTAGGCTAAATGAGACATATCATAGCACTTGCATGTTTTGTTACTCTTTTGTTGATTTCTATTGCTTCCATTGTTCTCCTTTGTAAGTCGCTTTGGATAAAAGCATCTGCTAAATGTCTAAATGTAAATGTAATGTTCTTTTTTTATTGTTAATCTTTTGTCACATGAATGCCACATTTTAGTTCTAATTTTTAAAGTTCTATCATAACCTTGTCGACTGATGTTTCAGAAAGTGTATCTAACAAATTTTAATTTGTTTATTTAAAAAAATACATCAAGATTTGCACACACTATCGCTCATGCATGCACACATGGAGAAAATATCCTTTATAGTTGGTTTTGATGTCACTGAGAGCCATTTGAAGGCAAATCTGAATTAATAAAAGATAAAGCGTTGAATTGAGTGTTTGAGTAAATGTCATTTTTGTGATTGTATTGAGTTATGCAAAACAAAAGTAGGCAAGTAGTTAAAAAAATGTGCTGAGATGACCAAATTTGGAACATTTCCTGTCACTATATATAATACTATAAATAATTGAAGCACAGCATGGGTGTGTTACACTACGAGGGGCTTGTGTTGTGTTGACGGACTTTCTGAGAGACTCAGCTATTGCTGCTGCAGGAAAGATCATTTCTGTAAGTATTACTTCTTGTAGTTTACTGGAGAATTATCAAAGAAAGATAGAGACTTGCATGTAGAAGATCTTTATTTGTATTGTATGTTGGCCTATATATGCTGTCATGTTGTCCAGTTAAAAACAAATATTATTTAACAAGGCAAAACTGTAAAAGCAAAAGCTTTTAGTCAATATAGGTGGTCGACAGTTCCTGACAAATAATAATAATAGGACATGTTGTCACAACATTTACTGTATAGTATATTAGTTGAACCTTGCCTAATTATAGTGTGGTATGATTGTGTTATTAGCCAACAGCTACAGCAAAAATGTTGTGTTCTATAAAACTTATATTATTTTTTAGATATTTTTGAGAGAAATCTAAATAAGAACAAGCATGAAATATAGCGTAGAGCAAGGAGTTTTATATGTAGATTGAAAATGCTAACTACAATGCATCGTCAGTGATCATTGTTGTTGCTACTATTAGTCATATTAACTTTCCCTGCCACTGCTGTAATTGCAATTCTACAAAAAATATGAAAACTGTTAAAAGACAGGGGATCCTGTCATGGAGAAGTGAAAGTAATTGTAATAATAAAGAAGAAAAGGAAAGTAGAAATAAAGAGGGGGAAAGAGAAACTGTACACGTTCATACTGATGAATCCCTGCTGTATATGAACTCATTTCCTGTCATTGATAGGTTTTTGGCAGGCTCCTTTCAGACTACTGCTGCATGGACTTTTGATATGGCTTCAACTTTGTACATAAACACTGTTTATGCAGAAATATGATGATATATTTGTTTGTCTTTGTGACAACTTCCTCATGTGACAACCATCCACAGTCTCCCATTTTTATACAAAAGTGAAGAAGCAGATAACAAAAAAGTTAGTGTGATAAACTGCACCAGTGTGAAATTTAGGGGATATGACTTCATACATCCTCTAAAAATCCCTTTTTGATAAATGTAGTTGGTAACTGGCTAAAAGCAATGGCAAAATGGCTAACAGACCAACAGAGATAATTCTAAGGAATGGTCTAAAATCATTTGTTGGCAAATTCCACTTCATTATTATTTTTTACATTTTGTAACCATTAGACAAAAACTATTTCATATATATTTTTTATTACTTATAATTTTATAGTAATAAAAGTATAATTTGTCTCATAACTGATACTGTTTATTCTATTTCTAGGTCTTACATTTAACAATGGATAACAACACACCGTCAACTGAGCTTACAGGCCCAAAAACAACAATATTCAAACAGGAAGCGTTTCAGTGTTTGTGTTGTTGGTTATGTTGGTGTTCTTGGCCAAGTTGGTGTCGTTGTTTAAGTTGTTGTTGTTGGCCAAGTTGGTGTTGTTGGCCTAGCAGAAGTTGTAAACGACAGGTGACATACAGAATTCCAGCTCTCATCTATATCAGTGATTATAAAACCTACCTTGCCTTCGCTGAAAAACGGTTTACACCAGATGACACAGATGCACATGTGCTTGTGATGAGAAAAGGAACGTGGAAGGATGACAAGAATAAAGTTGAGGTATTATACATGTTTAATTAAAAGCATAAACTATAATTCCTAACTGATTTCCTTCTCTATTTAATATATTCTATACCAGTCTAGTTTATAAAAGGCATGAACACTGTCATGATTTTTATTTCAGTGGGATAGTAGTAGTAGTTAGTAGTAGTAGTAGATAGTAGTTATAAGGAGCTCGAAGATTCTCTACAAGGCTACCGCTGCATGAATCCATGTCCGGTCTATGACAGAACATCCAAGACCCTCTTTCTGTTTTTCATTTGTGTTCCCAATGGGGTCTCTGAAGCCTATCAAAAAAAGACAAAAAAGAATCAGGCGCGACTTTGTTACAAAACCAGTAAGGACGCTGGTAAAAATTGGGGTCCACTTATAGACTTGACAAGCATAATCTGTAAGAAGAAGAAAAACTGGGCCACCTTTGCTGTTGGACCAGGACATGGTATTCAAATGAAGTGTGGAAGACTGATTATCCCAGCATATGCATATTATTTTGACTGCACAATCACTAAGCCCACATCACGTGCATTCACATTCTACCGTGAACAGACAGAAAATACTTGGCAAGTAGGAGAATTTATAGATGATGATGAGACTAAAAATCCGTCTAATGAATGCCAGATGGCTGAGATCATAGACGGCAGTGGTCACAGTACACTGTACTGCAATGCTCGAAGTACATCTGGCCACAGAGTCGAAGCTCTAAGCAGCAGCAGAGGAGAAGCATTTGACAAACCTTCAACCTTTCACATGCTAAACGAGACCAGTAAAGGTTGCCAAGGTAGTGTGTTGAAAATTCAAAATTCAGATAACAGTACATGGCTTCTCTATTCTCATCCAACTGATGAAAACGAGAGAAAGAATCTTGGAATCCATGTGAATAAAACACCATTGGATCTCAAGCAATGGAACTTGAAGGCCATAATCAATAATGGTCCAAGTGGATACTCCGATCTTGCTGAGTGTGCCAAAACAGAGTACATAGCCTGTCTCATGGAACGTGGAGATAAAAAAGAAATAGAAGAGATAACCTTCCAGTTTGTCAAAATCAAAGATGAACATCAAAGTTCATAATGCAAAAACTTGAGAAAATCGCTGATTGTTAAAAATTCTAATTAGAAATGCATTAGTTTATTAGGCTAATTATTATAACTAAGCAATATTCTTTTCCTTATTAGAAGTGCATGCCAATAATTCTGACATACTCCTTTTTAAAAACTATATTCATGGCTTTAGTATTACAATTATCTGTAAGCTAGTGTGCTCCAATACACAACAAAATTTGCATTTATAAAATACAAGCATTTAATAACTTCTGCCAATATGGCTCAATGATTTTGATGACATCACCCTGCACTTCAGCTTCTCATTAAACTTTCTGTTTCAAATGCTCTCTAGAATCCGACGTGTCTTGACTCCTACACTATAAACAGACGGCTATAACAGACTGGTCACTTGTTCACAGTTGTTGTATTATATTTGGCACGTAGTTTACTATATAGGGCAGTGGTTTTCAAACCTGTCCTGGAGGCACCCCTGCCCTGCACATTTTGCATGTCTGGCTTATCTAACACACCTGATTCAAATCATCACGTCATTAGTGGCGACTCCAAGACTTGATTTGGGTGTGTCTAATAAGGGAGACATACAAAATGTGCAGGGCAGGGGTGCCTCCAGGACAGGTTTGAAAACCACTGATATAGGGGATAGGAAATGATTCAGACAGTGCAAATATGCATTTCATTAGAGTGAATGAAATCTGGTTTTACATTGTGTCACACGAACTGCCGCAGCGCCGCATATACTATTTCGTCATAGCTGTGTCTTTAACGGACGCTCTGTTGCTTATATTTTGTTACATAGCCTATATGTTGTCACTGTTTAAACTGCCCTGTCAATCATCTTGTCAAACCGTTAACATCATCCACATTTCGTCTAATTTGATTTCCTACCATATTGGAGAGAAATTAAGAGGCACGTTGATCTTTAATGCGAGTCTTTCATGGCGAGAACTCTGCTCATGTGTTTACATAATAAGGCATTTAACAGGTAATGACCAAACGTATCATTATAAAAGTTCACAATGTTGCTGTAGATACAATATAATGCGGATAACATTAAAGAAATATTTTTTCATCAGGTTAGACACTGATTATTTATCACTTACTCTATTACCTTACTTTATTACCTCTCTCTACCTGTCCGTCGGTCGCACATATCCGCCATGTTTGTAGATTTTTAACACTTTTTATACGCGTTTGTAGTTCTAATCGAATCCTCGTCCACTGCGTAATGTATTGTGGGCAATATTTGCCGTCAGAGTGTGGATCGATCTGCACTTCGAATTCTAACCGGAAGTATCCGGGAATCTTTGGAACGCTTTTTGAAACACACTACGCTTTGGGACATACTAATTCTAATTTCGAATACTATTTAGGACGGATAGTATGCGCATTGGGACACAGCACGTGAGTCGGCGCAGACCACAAAATGTATCGGACACATTTGAATTCTACACACAATTCTATTTTATACATAGATAATGCGATATGGATGAGATTGTGGCTGTCATACATTGTCAAATGCGGCTTTCGTGAGCTCAACATCCCTTTCCCAGGCTGTAATATAAACGTTCCGTTTCGTCTTCTGAGGCAGCAGCATAAATGCAGAAAGCAGAATGTGTGACTTTAGGCCGTGTTCACACTTGGCGTGTTTTTTTTTTTTGCCTTTTTGACAGCTGACCAATGACAATGGAGTAGCGATACCTGTCGTTTCCATAACAACAAGAAAAAATGAAAAAGGTGCCGGTAGATAGACTTTAATTGTTGTGAACCGACATTCTCCTCCCCATTATGTGGGAGAGAGCTGAATAAAAAAAAAAAAAAACAGCTAAAACCAAGCAAGAAAGCAAGAAAGGGCACAATATTTTGACAAACTAAAGTTAATAGGTGGTAAAGTTATGTACAAGCAGTATTAATTAACACATTATTCTATTATTTCACCTACCTGACTGGAAATGATAAGAACAAACACAAATGTTATCAAGATTCTTGCCCTGGAAATCCTGGTTCTGTTTGGCCAACCACAAAGGCCTTTTGTACAGTTTTTGGCAATTTTCCCCTTGATTTATTAAAAGTTTTGGCAGTCTTAGTACTCCAAATGTTTTTCCCGATTAGTACAGCCCAAAACATGACAATAATTGACCATTTTATCACCTAAATAATCACCTACATTTTTGAGTTTTGTTCCATTCAGTGGCATTGTTTATGTTTAGTGCTGCCAATATGGCCAATAGATGATGCGTTGTAAAAACACTCGCTAAGGGTCACTGTCAAAATTCAAACACAATGATATTTTTCAATTGTTTAATGTTACTTAATGAGTTCACAAACATTGTACTCTGACTGCAAATACTATGCAAATCTGTTAAAAATGAATAAAGAATATGCTTGTATTATAACACAACTTTTGTCTATTATCTATAGAACATCAACAACATGTGTCAGTGATTTTATCCACCCAGTCCCATACATGTAGAGATCCATCTGTAGCTGCTGAGAGAAGAGTTTTTGGTCGTGACTTATGCCAAGAATGGGTGGTTACCACAGGTGGAGAACCACTGTATTTTGCTTCATGTGACATTTCATGACCTCGGTGTGAAAAAACTGTTTGGGGGCTCTGTTCCTCTGTACTCCAATTTATTGTGTTGTAGATGTGCACTGTTCCATCAAACCCTTCCAAATAAAAAACAAACAAACAAAAATTGATCAGGTCATTGGTGAGTAACCAGAGGTTTTGACATTAAGAAATACAAACATACATGACATTTTTTATATAGCAACCTTACAAAACTACAAGTTTGTTCTTTATTTGAGACAGGAAAATGGAAGTATTGTTTACTTACCTGACACAGACAGAGATCTGTCGAGAACAGGAGCCCAAGAAACGTTCAGAAAGTCATTGTCTGATGTGCTGTGTTTGATATTTATTTGGGTTTGACAAAATGGACTCTGTAAATCTCTTAGATCAGACAGCAGAATGTGCCCAGAGGACGAGAGTCTTGCTATAGTACAACAGGAAGCTTCTGGCTGAGAGCTGTCACTCCTCAACCCAAATGACCAGTGCAAACCACTTTCGTTCTCTTGCAGAGGATATTGACATGTCGAAGGATCTCTTGTGTCACCCATGAGCAGAGTGCCATTGCTCGCACAAATAAGAAACACACAAGCATTCACAAACTGTAAGCCACTCACTGAATCTGAGCACTCTTTAGCTGTGAAACAAAATAAATAAGTAATATGAAATGAGCTGATACTAATAAAGCATTTTAAAAATAAAAAATGAACAAGTTTTGATATTACCTACTCTATACAGAACCCGTCCTGTTGCTATCTCTGTCAGCTGAACGTCACTTATACAAGAACCATGAAGAACTGCTGGTTCATCTGTCAATCCAGGTGCTATCTTACTGCCTTTTGCTGATGTGCTCTTGGGGTTTATGACTCCAGTCCTTTTTATAACATCTGTGTTGAAAAACCAGGTAAGATACAACATTGAATGTAAGTTATTAGTTTAATTTCCCACTGTTAATTCTATTCGTAATGAACTAAGCAGGCATTAATCCTACCACTATCATCGCCTCCAATATCCCAAATCTGCAATGACGAACTAGGACTTCCACTAGTCACCACACACCTGTAAAGAACCATATTCAAATCAAACAATCACATTATAATGCAATCAGGCCTTGGTTGGCTAAACTGAAAATATTACACCTATTCCTGCTTACTAAGACTACGTTCACACTGCCAAAAAAATCATATTTTTTAATTAAATGTGACCCATGTGTGTTTTTTGCATGACAGTGTGAACAGCACAAACCGCATGGAATCTGATCTTTTACAATCAGATCTGAGCCACTTCAATATGTGGTTCTAAATCCGATACATGTCGGATGTTTCATAATCCCACCTCAGTCTGAACAGTCAAATCGGAATTCATGTGACTTTCAGCCGTCCAATTGCTACTCAAAACGAGCCCAAAAGTAACCCATTCGCGTTTTGAAGGGGATTTCCTATTAAAATTTGCGTTCAGGGGGATACAAGCTTTCTTGAGTTCCCCTGGTAAAATTAGCATTACGTGGGCTAAATATTATGTTATTGGGGTCGCATCGACCCGCGGCAACACTGGTAAAGCCGCGGATTTGGCAACACTGGTACACACCAACTTCCGTGGCTTTCATGGTTACTTTTTACGGCAGCGCGAAACGCGTGACATCTTATATTACTGTCATTGTGCGCATGCGTTTCAGTTCATGAGCCACATTTGTAAAAACAATGTGAACAGGCAAACAAAAAGCCAGTTCCGAGCAGAAAATCGGAATTGAGCATTAAGGCTTGCAGTTTGAACGTAGTCTTAGTTCTTCTCTATATGGTTAAGCAGCTTCCTTGTGTTTTTTCCATGGTTTAGTCAACTTAGATTAGCAGAACAATGTATTCAGTGGTATATTAACCATAATCCATGCTGTTATTTACATTTGAGTATTGCCAGTATAGCCGCACATCCTTGTAACTGACCAAATTGTGATGTAAGTGCAAACACTGCAGAAAAGGCATTGTATATTATCAAAAAAATTCACTTATGAACATATCAAGATGAAGTTTTTACCTTGTTCCAGGAATATGTATTAAACTCTCAACAGGTTCCTCTGAAAAGCCACCATGCTGTACTTTGAAGTCTCTTTCTGCACAAAGACCCTAAAGTTGGAAGCAATAATTTTTAGTTATTTAAATGATTTGCACATTCAAAATACAAACAATAATTAGTTTATTAATTCACCTGGTTTTCCCCTGCATATAATTTAAGAGGCAAAAGTAACTCTAAGATTTCACTTCTTACTTCAGTGTATCCTGCAACACAAATACCTGGAATACAGAAGAAGAAGAAGGAAAAAACAGCCTTTTTAGAATTTAATGCATTCTTTAAAAGATTCAAACATTTCGCGAATTCAGAGAAGCTTTTACTTTTGTCACCCGTCCACTCTATCACTTTTGTCGGATGCTCGAGTTGAAATACATGCAGGTCTTTGTATCTGAAATCAGAAAGACCAAGTATTACTGTACAATGAAACGCGTTCCTGGTGCTCAAAAAAATGCTGTCTAGGTAGGCAACACAATACGTGTTAAGACACAACCATTGATTTTACAGGCTATCTCAAATGCAACTTTACTGCTGTCAGACTCACGTGTTTAGAGATTCCATAAACCAGTCATCAGAGTCATCAGAAGATATGTCCATTGCGAATAACTGTTAACTAATTTAATAAATAAACATAAAACCTCACTGCTCCTTAGGTTTATTCATCAGCATATATTTAAAATCGGTTAATATTTCCGGCACACGTTCTTCTGTACTCCTGATGTGTTTTTAAAAGTACGAGTTCCGTTGTCGCCATCTGGCGGCACAAGGATAATATTTCAATAGTGACGTTTTAGAATTTTATGTTACATTTCTTTTTCCTAATAAGATGTTAAATAAAATAAATAAGGTAAAAAAAATAAAAAAATAAGAGTAAGTAAGAATTAATGTAAGAGCAGGCTTCTTACCTTAACTTAATGTGCAAGTTTTCCAGTTATTATATCTGGTCATATTATTATATTATCATACTCAAAAACACTCTGGTTTATTGCGCAAATTTAATACCATTTACTGCACTAGTTATTTACCCCTACAAGTGCTAATAAATATCTTAATTCCGTGTTACAAAATAAGGTGGATACACTTTGGAAATCCAGCACTATTGCACAATAAAAACGATTTATTAAAACACTTAATTCTGACCCTAACTCAGTTATTGCCATAAAATAACAAAGGGAATGACTACTTGCAATAAGTTTTAGTAGCCTACTCCAGATGTTTTTACCGGTCCGACCGATTAATACAACTCAAAACATGACAATAATTGACCATTTTCAGCAGCAACAATCAGCAAAAGTTGCGAGTTTCGTTCGGATCAGTGGCATTGTTTATGTTCAGTGCTGCCAATATGGCCAACTGATTTGGCCACAAATTCTAATGGTTTCCACTACAAATACCATTACAAACATTACAAACCATTAACTTTTAACCATTAAAGTTTTCTGTAGTGTGGTCTGTGACATATTCCATTAGGATTTAGTGGTTTTAACAAGACACCAATAGAAGGTGTCCCTATATATATATATATATTTTTTTTTTTTTTTTTTTTTTTTTAAGCAGGGAAATAATAGATTCTGGTTAATTGTGTCTTATAAAGAAACAAAGTAGATAAGCAAAACAGAAAAACTCTGAACAGCGAATGAGTAAAAAACGTTTGGCTAAATTCACTTACAAAAGCAGCATTCCACAACAGCTATTTGGGTCAGAGCCTTCATTGGATGTGTTATTGTCTAGTGGCTGTACAATGCAGAGCAAAGCCAGCTCCACTTAAACCAGACCATCCTTTGACTTTCATAAACACAGACTGAATAGAGTTAAATGTTGGAAATGTGTGGCATGCCTCTCTTGAAAAAAGAAGCATGTATTAATTGTAATCCAGGATTTGTGGTGGTGACATGCTTTAGCGCTCCCATCCGCTTTACTCAGTTTGTGATCTGCCTCCCTTATGTTGTATGCTAAAATACCATCCCCATGTGTAATTGCAATGTTCCACAGCTCATTACTTCAGCTGCTTTTTATTTTGAGATTCTCACACACTTCAGAAAAACTGGAACCAGTTTTACAGGAACATTTTTTTCACCTCTAGGAAGCCATATCACATTATTTTCACCTCTAGAAAATTTACATCAGCACTGAAATCAAAATAAAGATGTCATTCTTCTGAGGATGTAAATCAGTCAGCATTTGAGGCCTGCTAAGATTTTGGTACTTTTTCTGCTAAACCCGCACAGCACAGCATCTGAAAGTAATGAACAAACCATTGTTAAGAGTTATGACCGTTACACTGGCGTTTAATAAATCTTATATACCACACACCTGTATCTGCGTGGACAACCATGATGAGCAACAATGTATTCTTGATCAAAACAAAAACGACGGCAGAGTCCTCCATAACCACATGTCCAATTCTGAATCTGCACTTCAGCGTTATACACTGAGACAAAATAATATCCAAGTACTGTTGTGCATGTTACATTGAAATGTTAGTTCATCTTTGCACACAAGCTTTTAATTAAAACAAACAAATATGTTGACTAAAAATCCAATTAGCAACACATTCACAAATTAAATAAGAAACATTAATGCATGTGTAAATTCAGTCTGTTTTCTAAATTCAAATATTGCATTCCTCACTTCTACAAACAGATGTATACAGTTTACAAACACTCCATCCATGTAGTTAAAGTTCTCCTACCATTCCCTGCAAAAAGTGCAAGCAATGCAACAAACAGAATCATGCCAAGTTTCTCCATAGTTTTACATTCTTATCCTTTCAGACTGTGTTGATAGCAGTGCTAATGTTTCATTTATACAACACTGAGGCAAAGGGGAGGAGTCCATGGGGCTGTTTGAATTACAGCTACACTCCTTCTAGAAGAGGTGTCTTAAAATTAGAAAAACAGATTCTGTACTAGAAAGCAGCTCACCTGAAGATTTAACAGAGAGTCATTTTAATCTGCCCCTGAGGTTTATAGCATCTAAAAATACATTTCAAAAACGCAGTGTCATTTCACACTCTTTTTAATATATTCTAATAGAGAACATTCTCAGAACATCGGCTAAGTTATGAACAAGTGCATCTGGTAACATTAATAAAGCATTTGTTTAGAGTTATCTAGTCTTTAATAATGGTAATACAAACATTTATGTATACATTTGTGAAGCACTTTAGTTGGACATTAATCTCACATTTAAAGAAAAAATTTAACTACACTGCCATTCTAAAATTTGGAATAAGTAAGATTTTTTATGTTACGTTAAAGAAGACTTTTCTGCTCATCAAGGCTGTTTATTTGATTAAAAATACAGTCATATTGTGAAATATTATTGCTATTTAAAATAGTGGCTTTCAATCTGAATATACTTTAAAATATAATGTATTTCCTGTGATCAAAGCTGAATTTTCAGCATCATTACTGTAGTATTTAGTGTCACATGATCCTTTAGAAATCATTTTAATATGAGTTATTGATTTATTATCAATGTTGTAAACAGTTGTACTGCTTAATTTTTCTCTTTTTTTGGAACCTTTGATCATTTTTTCAGGATTCTGATGAATAAAATAAATAAAAAGAAAAAGAACAGCATTTATTTAAAATAGAAATCTTTTGAAACAATATACACTACTGTTCAAGGTTTGGGGTCAGTTTTTTTTTATATTTTTAAGAAATTAAAAATAAGGATCTGCAAGGATGTGTTCAGTTGATTAAAAAGGATAGTAAAGACTTATACTGTTAGAAAAGATTTCTATTTTAAACAAATGCTGTTTATCAAAAAAATAAAATAAATAAATAAATAAAAATAAAATAAATATATATATATATATATATATATTTATCAAAAAAAATGTGAAAAAAGTATCACAGGTTCCAAAAAAATATTAAGCAGCACAGCTGTTTCCAACATTAATAATAAAACAGCATATAATAATGTTTCTGAAGGACTGTGTGACACTTAAGACTGGAGGAATGGCTGATGGAAATTCAGCTTTGCAACACAGGAATAAATTGCATTTTAAAGTATATTAAAATATTAAAACTGTTGTTTTAAATTGCAGTAATATATTTTTCTGTATTTTTGATTAAATAAATGGAACTATGAGAAGCATTTCTTTAAAAAACATTAAAAATCATACTGATCCCAAATTTGTTAAAAGTGACGTTAATGTTCACAAAATGCTAAAATGGAATGTTCCCTTGCATGACCAACATTTTGAACATTCAAAAATAACATTTTTATTGCATAACTGAAACCTTAAATTTTCAAACTTGTTTTTGTAGGCTGGAAGAGGAAAATTTGCAAATCGTAGTGAGTACAGGATTTATGGAACTGCAATCTGATAGCCTTTCTAAATGTTCTGTTATACACTATTTTGAGACCATATTCATTCTGCAGTAGAGCTTGTTCTTTTATGACGGAAAACATCGATGTACAATCTTTTTACACTGCAGGAATTACTACATTTCACAAACAATTATAAAGAAACGGGAAGTAACACACTGAATTAAATGTGAAAATTAAAGTAGAAAAACGGACAAAGGTCTAGTATTTCTTTGTGAAACGTACTACAGTAGGCTAATCTTTGTTTTATTTACATCTTCAAACTTTACAATGTACTGAACGATCAGATTTTTCCCCTTCATTTTATCCCCAAAAATGTGATTTATGAATGAACCAGCAGATGTCGCTATAGCATTAAAAGCCAGAGAGCAAATATCCTTCATGTCACTAAATTATGAATATGGCTAAATTAATTTTCTTTCTCTAAATTCACTTTATGTCTCAGTAACCAGTAGATTTCATAAAAGCATTCTTTTATTGGAATACAAATTGCTTGAGTACAAAACATTTTCTTTAATAAAGCTGTATTGATATATTTTAATCTTAGCACACCTTCCATTTCTTTTTCAGCAGGAATTTCAGTTAGCTTCCTTGAAGTGTTCACGATAGCAATCGAACAGTCTTATCTGTTATTAAAGCAGATTATTCACGGTTCTCATATTGTTCAGTGGAATGAGGGTAAAACCATATATCCTTTGGAAGATAGAGCGGAGCTTATGGGGGAAATGGTACAACGCGAGTTAAGTTGGTAAAAAAAAATAAAATAAAAAAATAAGAGTGAAAATGGGTCACGGCATTATTAGCCTTTTTCTAATGTGCGTCATCTAATGCATCACTAGGCCATTATGGAAGGGCCGAATACAAAAACATTCACTCTGGAAACAGAGAGGAATATTAGAGAGATTTTAAATTAAACTCATTGTATCTAGTTTTGGGGTCTAAAGACTGAAATCCAGATTCAGGTACTGGTAAAACTTCTCTAAGGTACACATGCATGGTTACAGTGGTTTCTGACTAAGCCTTATTGCTGTGGAAAATTATACATAATACAGATAATTATGCTATGTGACAGGCTTTTAAGCTGTCTGTTTCTGCAAATGGTCACATTTCCCTGTGTTTTAGTCCACCTTCATTTCAGAATAGAGAAACCATGGCGACTGGATCTCCCACATTCTGCCTAACATAAAAGAAAAAAAATGGAGCCAGTGGCTCCCTGATATACTGTGGTGAAGGTTGAAGTGCCTCGTGACAATGAGAGCACGACTGACCTTGCTTTTAAACTTGAACCCCCCCCCCCCTCCAATCTGTGGGTAGATGCTGAGAACAGTCTAATGCAAATGAGGACATTTAAATGACATGCTAATTCATAAAAAACAAAATAACGTAAGAGAGCTTTTCTGCAAATGTCACAAGCATACCATAAAGTGAAAAGAAATCAGGACGAATTTGAAAAGGATCGTTGTCACTGCGTACAATATTCATTGATCTTTTCAGACTAAATTTATGCTGAGCTCAGAATCCGCATAATACTCTAGGAAAATCAGACATTCGTTCGACATGCGCACTACGACTGTTTTGTAATATTTCACCTGAGCTGCAGAGGACAGCACGTTGCTTCATATTTTCATTCTAAATGCCATTACCTCTGACCATTCCTGTTGTATTTCGTAGCTTCAATTTTATCCTTAATGTAGGTTTTAAAAGCACCGATGAGGTTCTGTGTGCATTGAAATCCGCAGCAAACGCGTAAATGTGCGCAAGACTGCAGTATTTCGGCTCTACAAAGTGAAGTAGTATATGGACGAGGTAACAATTATTGTAGACAAGCGAATAAGTAGAATGTACAGGTGCAGCTCAAAAAATTAGAATTCCGTAAAAAAGTTTTTTTTATATTGTAACATTTAAAAAATGAAAAATTCATATATTCTAGGTTCATTACATGTAAAGTAAAACACTTCAAAAGTTTATTTATTTATTTATTCTTTTTATTTTTATTTTGATGATTAGAGCGTGCAGCTCATGAAAGTCAAAATATTAGAATATTTACATTTGAGTTTCATTAAATTACCATCCTTACAGTATAAATTCCAGGTATCTCTTGTTCTTTTAAATCACAGTATCAGGAAAGACTGTTGACTAGGTTCAGGATACAATCATTGACACCCTCCACAAGTCACATAGTCACAGAAGGTCATTACTGATGTGGTGGCTGTTTACAGAGTGCTGTATCAAAGCATATTAAATGCAAAGTTGACTGGAAGGAAGAAATTGGGTAGGCAAACGTGCACAAGCAACAGGGATGACCGCAAGCTTGAGAATACTGTCAAGTAAAGCTGATTCAAACACTTGGGAGAGCTTCACAAGGAGTAGAATGAAGCTGAAGTCAGCACATCAAGAGTCACCACACTCAGACGTCTTCAGGAAAAGGACTACCAAGCCACTTCTGAAACAGAAACAACGTCAGAAGCATCTTACCTGGGCTTAGGAGAAAAAGAACTGGACTGTTGCTCAGTGGTCCAAAGTCCTCTTTTCAGATAAAAGTCAATTTTGTATTTCATGTTAAAATCATGGTCCCAGAGTCTGAAGGAAGACTGGAGATGCACAGAATCCAAGCTGCTTGAAGTCTAGTGTGAAGTTTCTGAAGTCAGTAATGATTTGGGGTGCATGATGTCTGCTGGTGTTGGTCCATTGTGTTTTATCAAGTGCAAAGTCAATGCAGCCATCTACCAGCAGATTTTGGAGCACTTTATGCTTCCATCTGCTGACAAGCTTTATGGAGTTGCTGATTTCCTCTTCCAACAGGACTTTAGCACCTGCCCACAGTGCAACAACCACTTGCAAGTGGTTTGCTGACCATATTACTGTGCTTTATTGGCCAGCCAACATGCCTGACCTGAACCCCATTGAGAATCTGTGGGATATTTTCGAGAGAAAGATGAGAAAGTCATCCAACAATATACAGACGATCTAATGGCTCAATAGTGCCTCAGCAGTGCCACAGGCTGATCACACTGACGCTGTAATTTGTGCTAGGAGCAAGTCATTTGCTGTAATATGTGCTGCCGACCAAGTATTGAGTGCATAAATGAACATACTTTAAAGAACTTGATTGATCTTAGGACATGCTCTAATATTTTGAGATACTGGATTTTTGACTTTTATGAGCTGTAAGCTCTAATCATCAAAATTAAACAAACAAACAAAAAAAAAAACGTCTAAAGTCTTTACTGTGCTGTAAATTATATTAATTTACACAACACAGGGACTACATATCAGTAAGCAGCTGTTTCACATGATGGAAACACCTTTTGCTTTGTATAACCAACTGGGAGTGCGAACATATTGGCATAACATAAACTGATTTTATTTGTTATAATACCTGCTCATTTTAATTTAATTTGATGTTAAAATCTAAGTAGCCATGTTTGTTCATGGAGTCAGTCATGGCATGTTTCAGCTACGATGAAACATGAGGCGGCGGTCTGAGGTTCGTAGTTTCCCCAGCAAATAGCAGCCCATCACCGGCTCAGATTTCGGCAACACACCAGCACAAAAATAATCACTATTTTGGAGAAACGTGATTACAGAGAATGGTTGAATATACTTACATTTAAAATGTTACCTTTAAATGTTACATTTTGTATTTTTTTAAATTATTGTTAAACAAGCTTAATGGTATGTAATATTGTAAACTATGCTGCATTCATGCAAATTAATTACATTTGTCTTATATTTTTGTCCATGGGTGTTCTTGCTTAATAATAAATGTTCATCTTTTGATTATGGCTGTTGTCTCTATAATTATGTGTGTGATTTTTAATTTTTGGCCCATTTTAAGCCAGCACTATGTTTTTTTTTTTTTTTTTTTTTACTTAAAACAACCCAGCATGTAGGGTAAAAACTTTTAACCCAACCAGCTGGGTCAAAATAAACCAGCATGTGTTCGGTCTAATATTTACCCATTTTTAAGAGTGTAATTATGTGGCTACAGGATTGACTGGGCTTACTCTTTAATGAGGACTCTGGAATGCATAAAGTGAAATTATTTGATCAATCCAATTTGATTGGATTGGCTAAATTTCCACATTTGACATGGTTGCATCCATCCTTGCTATGTTATGTAATTTTGCAATTTTTATATAAATTAAGAGCAGTCAGATTGGACTAATTTAAAACTAATTTAGAGAACTAGAACTCAAGGGTCAAACCTATTAAAACTGGTCACATGATTATCTGACTGGCTGTCTGGAACCCGTACAGAAAATGTTCTTTATAGAATAAAATGTCAAGTGTCTATCACGCTATACGAACATTGCTTAGGAACATTTGAACAGTTTCTGAAAGGTCTGTATTTTTGTATTCTTCCAGCAATTATAAATTTAATTTCAGTTAGGGGCTCATTATAACTTGCACAGAAAAGAATAAAATGTCCCACTAGGACAGACAAATGTTGGTTGTAGTAGGAATATTTAGGAACTAGTGGAAAAATCTGTTTAACTCCAGTCCTTTGCACAAGTAATTTGTAAGATTATTACCAAAAGCTGTGACTAAAAATCCCTTCATTAAATATCTAAAATAATATTTTCTAGATTCATAGCTGTGTAAATGGTATAGGATGAGAAGTGTTCAGCTAAAACTGGATTGTCGTGTGCAAACTCATTCACAAATCAAAGGGAAGGTCTCTGAAAAAAAAAATTAATATTGCTCCACTTTGATGTCTCTCTCTCTTTTATTCTCTCTCTCTCTCCCATTAAGAATGCGGGTATATTAACAAAGTGAAACTTCCATTCCTTCATCCGCTGAGATTAGCCAGCAAACTAATTCCCTCTCTAACCCTGCTACTTTGAAGTCTTCAAGGGAGCCAAGAGCTTTTGTGCATGATTTACATAATCTGACAACTGCATCCCATCATAGAGATGTCTATTAACAGGAAAGTGTTCTAATTTCTTACCAAGATAGCATCATCATCACTACTGTTATCATTTTTTAGTTCACTTGTCTGCATCTGCTGCTATTTGCATTTACGACTTTTATATTGCATTTGAAGAAAATCTCCTTGGATTTAATGACCTCGTCATCTGTCCATCTACCTACTGTCTTTCTGTCTTTCTATTTATGTATCTTTATCATCCATCTATCTACCTACTCACCATCACAACCATCTATCCATCATCAGTCCAACCATCCATTCATCTACCTACTGTTTGTCTGTCTGTCTGTCTGTCTATCTATCTATCTACTCACCAACACATCCATCCATCCATCAATCATCAATCCACCCACCCACCCACCCATCCATCCATCCATCCACCCATCCATCCATCCATCCATCAATGTACCTACTGTCTGTCTACTTGTCTTTCTATCTATTTATGTAACTTTCTAGCATCCATCCATCTACCTACTCTCTGTCTTTCTATCTATTTATGTATCTATCCTCCATCATCCACATACTCACCAACACAACCATTCATCCACCCGTCCTTCATCAATCCACCCATCCATCCATCATCAATCCACCCATTCATCTATACATCCATCCATCCATCAATCCACCCATTCATCTATCCATCCATCTATCCATCCATCCATCATCTACCGACTGTCTGTCTGTCTGTCTTTCTATATATGTATCTATATATCATCCATCCACCTACAACCATCCATCCAACATCAATCCACCCATCCATCCATCCAACATCAGTCCACCCATCCATCCATCCATCCATCCATTCATCCATCATCTACCGACTGTCTGTCTGTCTTTCTATTTATGTATCTATATATCATCCACCTACACCTACAACCATCCATCCATCATCAATCTACCCATTCATTCATCCATCCATCCATCCATCCATCCATCCATCTATCCATCCACATACTCACCAACACAACCATCCATCCATCCATCCATCATCAATCCACCCATCCATCCATCATCAGTCCAGCCATCCACATACTCACCAACACAACCATCCATCCATCCTTATTCCACCCATCCATCCATCCATCCATCCATCCATCCATCCATCCACATACTCATCAACACAACCATCCATCCATCATCAATCCACCCATCCATCCATCCATCCACATACCAACACAACCATCCATCCATCCATCCACCCACATACTCACCAACACAACCATCCATCCATCATCAATCCACCCATCCATCCATCCATCCATCCATCCATCCACATACTCACCAACACAACCATCCATCCATCATCAATCCACCCATCCATCCATCCATCCATCCATCCACATACTCATCGACAGAACCATCCATCCATCATCAATCCACCCATCCATCCATCCACATACCAACACAACCATCCATCCATCATCAATCCACCCATCCATCCATCCATCCATCCATCCATCCATCCATCCACATACTCACCAACACAACCATCCATCAATCCACCCACATACTCACCAACACAACCATCCATCCATCATCAATCCACCCATCCATCCACATACTCACCAACACAACCATCCATCCATCATCAATCCACCCATCCATCCATCCACATACTCATTGACAGAACCATCCATCCATCATCAATCCACCCATCCATCCATCCACATACCAACACAACCATTCATCCATCATCAATCCACCCATCCATCCATCCATCCATCCATCCATCCATCCATCCATCCACATACTCACCAACACAACCATCCATCCATCCATCCATCCACATATTCATCAACACAACCATCCATCCATCATCAATCCACCCACATACTCACCAACACAACCATCCATCCATCATCAATCCACCCATCCATCCATCCATCCATCCATCCATCCACATACTCACCAACACAACCATCCATCCATCATCAATCCACCCATCCATCCATCCACATACTCATCGACAGAACCATCCATCCATCATCAATCCACCCATCCATCCATCCACATACCAACACAACCATCCATCCATCATCAATACACCCATCCATCCATCCATCCATCCATCCACATACTCACCAACACAACCATCCATCCATCCATCCACATACTCACCAACACAACCATCCATCCATCCATCCACATACTCATCAACACAACCATCCATCCATCATCAATCCACCCATCCATCCATCCATCCGTTTTTACACAAGTAAAACTTTTTTACTTGTGTAAAAAAGTTTAAGGAAACTTTTTACCTAAGTACTGACGTAGTTAGTGACCTCTGTTAGAGTATAAGAACAGTTGTATTGAGAGTGTACGAGGGTGGCCTACGGACTCCATCGAGAGTATTGAAGCTGACTTCTGCTGATGAAACTGCAAACTATTTCCTTCAGTAAAACTGACTTCAATTGATTGAATCTCTGACTCCAGGTTTTTGTTCATCATATCTGGTCCTTGGTTTTTAACTGTTAATTCCCCTAACACTATCTATCTATGTATCTATCATCCATCCATCTACCTACTCACCAACACGACCATCCATCCATCTTCAATCCACCCATCTACCTACTGTCCATCTTTCTATTTATGTATCAATCTATTATCCATCGTTACATTTAAGCTATTATGCCATTAGCAATGCCTAGGTGGCAGGTCAACAGCAAATGACACCCAGTACAAATGAAATCACTTTCACCTTTGTAATCCACTGCTCCATCTAGGCCAGTGCTGTTGAGTCCCAGGAATGTTCAACAAACTTCAATTTATGGCTAATTTGAAATAAACGTTCAGACCATTTTAAGGCTTTAAGCAATTTAAGTATGGAGAAATTAGTTTCTGGTTCTCAGAGGGCAGAAAAGAGCTTTGATGTTTTTTAGTGAGCTGTCTTTCTTCTTCCTCTCTCACAAATTAAGGAGGGAATTTGTAACACACAATATGGAGTTCAAGGTGTCAAGGGGCATTAGTCAGAAGAACGCTGGCTCTTCGGGAGGAAGAGAGAGAGAGAGATATTGAAGGAATTAAGCTGTGCTTGGGCTCAGAAACTCGGCCAATAGAGATATTCTCAGAGGTACTTATGGGAAACTGCCATTAGGCAAAAAATGCAAGTCAGGGCAGAGGACTGGGGACCATTTAGGGTTTGATTTTAAAAGACATAAATTAAAAATTGTCATAGTGCCAATTAATCCAGAACTGAGTCATTCTTTAAATAAAAAAGAAAAGAAGTTAATAAAAGAAATTAGCTCCCCTGCAGTTCATGAACTGAAATGGCCACACACAACAGGATTTTTTCATAACTGAAGTGAAAACTGAAATCACACTAGTCCTGCATGCTTCTAACTGAACCTTCATAAATAAAAATGCTTCAAAAAATTATACTGTCAGACAAACTGCATCTTTGATTGTCATTTTGAGGTGAATCCCCTGGAAAACAACAAACAAATGAAAATGCTCATCGTCTCGCGGGCACTAGTTAAGAGCCGTGTTTGTAAAATGGAATGTGGTTTGTAGTGTGTCCAATGCAGAGGGCACAGCTCATCTCTGGCTTCACCAATGGCTGCCTGGTGTTTGATAACCCCCGGATTTGTAGGAAGACATGGTTTGCATTTGTAATCAGGCCTCCGGCACTATGTCCTGATTGCTAATTGTATCCTTTGGGCCCTGCATGCTTCCTGCATGGTTATTACTGTCCTTACTCCCTCCCTCTGCTCTTTCTCTATCTCTCACATGTGTTACTTTTCACTCTTAAAACCCCACATCCCCCACACCCCCTACTATGCTTTTTTATTCAAGTAATTCTCGCCTATTTAACAAACCACCATGTGAGCTGCCAGTCACACTGGGCATTCCCCATTCAGTAATCAGAGCAGTTCAGCTGCACATGAGTTTTTACTGATGTGCTGTAATGGTGAGCTCTCAGCAGGATCGGAGTCTTTCGATAAGGCGCTAAAAGCTCATGTGTCCCCTGGATGTCTCAGCAAAATAAAGGCGGCAGATTATGTCTTAAAGGATGCTGCAGTTTTTTTGACATTGCATTTATTTATTTATTTATTTGTGGGTTAGCACATACATATTCACACATTATCATTTTTTGAACGTGTCACTGCAGTTTCCAGCAGAAATTAACACTAGAGGCGGTAAAACTACGAGCATCATTTTCATACACAGTTATGATTACATGTTGTTTAGGTTTAGGTTGCGGAGTCATTGAGTACGAATCCAGTGAAAAACATGACTCACAATGAAAGAGCTAAAAGATGAGAAATGACAAGCTAGAGTTATAGCGCCACTCAACGGACATTTCAAGTCAAAATTGCGGTGACATGGAGACACGTACAAAACCATTGTCACATAAAATGTACCATATGTGCATTAATTTTTTGCGGAGGTAAAAACGCCGTTGAAAAATGCAGTGATAGCCTATGTACTTATTGGTATGCATTTCAAGTCTGGTAAAAACATTCCCACAGGTAATATCGTCATAAGATCAGTTTGCAATTTGCATACACCATACCAGTTAAACATTTGGATTAAGATTTTTTTATTTTATTTTATTATTTATTTATTTATTTTATTTTTTATGTTTTTGAAAAAAGTCACAAAGGTTGCATTTATTGGAATAGAAAAACCACCTTGTTTATTTTTGTCTAATATGCTGATCTGATGCTCATGAAACATTTCTTGTTTTATTATTGCTGAAAACAGTTTTCATTATAAAACTGTGATACACTACCATAAAAAGTTTTGCAACCAGTAAGATTTAAAAAATAAGGAAAATAAATTAATACTTTTATTCAACAAGGACACATTAATTTGGTCACATTAAAAGTGCTAGTGGAGACATTCATAATGTTACAAAAGATTTCTGTTTCAAATAAATGCTATTCATTTTGAATTTTCTATTCATTTCACTATTCATGGTATTTCGGTTTCCACAAAAATATTACACAGAAAACTGCTGAACAGTTTTGAACATTGAAAATAGCGAGAACTTAGCTTAAATAATAACTGTTAATAACTGAGCACCAAATCAGCATATTAGAATGATTTCTGAAAGCTCAATATAACAGTGAAGACTAGAAAAAATATCTGCTGCAAATCAATTACAGGAATAAATTAAACTATATTAACGAAAACAGTTCAATGCTGCCTTGGAGAGCAAAATAATCTTCTTTTGAAAACATGAAAAAATATTCAAAATTTTCACCAGTAGTTCATATTTCTTAATGCAAGTCACAAAAAGAAAATCATTTTAGAAGCACTTTCTATCCTTTTAACCCAAAGGCAGCAAAATATTTTTATTCACCTGTAACCTACAAATGCAATGCCTTATATTGTGTTGTTTAAATGTAATATGTTTATTATTGTTATTGCAGACACCTATAAGCGGCTTTGTAAAGTCATCCTCCATTTTCTGTGAAAAAGCACAGCATATAATAAAGAAATAAAGGACAAACTATATCACTGTTGTTGAAAAATATTTGATATACATGTACACTCATTATTGTATTGTATACATGATATTGTAATATTCAACAGACCTGCTTCATGGATTGTAAATTCTACAATCATAGCTATTTTCTGACAAGCAACAATCTTAAAAGACAGAAAAAAATAGTACAGGAAAGAGTGGACGATATACCGGTAGACACGATTAACTGATAGAAATTTGTCAACCGTATTTTTGACTATCGCGGTTACACGCTCACATGACCTTGCTGTGTTACGTGGTCACAAAAAAGTATTGTTTGCATGCATTTTTAAATATTAGAATGGAAAAAAAAAAGACCGGAATGTATGAGCTATGCTGCAGCGCCACTTACAGGCTGTTTATGCGTGTAGTGTGAAATAGGCCTAAATGTTTTACAGCGATTAGATTTATGAGGAGCTGAAAGTTAGACTTAAAGGATCTGTTTGGGCTTCTGTAGAAGATGGCTTATGACTGTATATGCTGATGCCCTGTCTTTTTTATTTACTCCCCTCTTTTAATCAGAAGAACATCCAGAAGAAGCATGACAGGTTGGTGGAAACAGCTCCGGACCGCTCAGGGACTGTGTCAGCGTCTTCAAAAGGGCACACTGTGCATTTTCACCGGCCATGCTGTGAAAGCGTCGCTCAGGCTTCTTCCTTCAAAGTCTTACACGACATTTCCGCAAGACACTGATACTGTTTGATGGCCCATCAAATCTAACAGAAGCCTTTTTGTCCCTCATTTGAATATCAATGGACTACCTTTTCACCACACCTCCTTCAGGAGAGTGGGGATCATTTAAATGGATGACAAGAACCTTGTGATGTTGTTTATAGGCCATGAGGAGCTTTTGTGCTGTGACATGGTCATAATGATATATCAGTATTGGCTCCATAGCCTACACTTGTAAAAATAAAGGTCCTTTATCAGCATTTAAAATTATTATTTTTTTATTATTATTAAATGATTTTCACACAAAGAAAAAAGGTTCTTAAAAGCCTTGATTCTTCTGTTCCATAAATATAATTGTCTTCAAGTCATTAAGCCTTGATGACAAGTTGTCTACAATAGAAGTGCAAATCTACACATTGGAGAACAAGTTACTGTAGTTCACTTGGTGTAGGATTTTTTAAAATCATCCCATGGATATATCACAGTATAAACAACAGAGTTTCCACCGTTTGATTTATTTTACTATCTCACAGCATATGTGTCACACGACCTAATCCTGCCTCTCTCTCCTTGGACATAGTATCATATAATACGAGCAGCAAGAAGGATGAGGATGCAAGAAAGCAAAAAACAGGAGAGAAATAACAAAGGTTTAATGTCTCACTCACAGTACACTGCCAAGAGTCTTATGTGTAATTTATTATCCTCGACTACTGGAATATTTCCTTGATAGTGTTCAGGTTGAATAAGAGCAGAAATGTCAGTCATGTCGAACCCCTGTTTTGGCACTCTTCTGGCACACATTTGCGCCTCCTCACAGGCTTCTGATTTCCCTCTACTGGAGCAAACCAGCTTTTGTTGACAAGCTCTTTGCTGAATCACAAACAGACAAGACTACCAGGCTCTTTTGCATACTGATTCTCCTTTCCTTCATGTTCTGATTCTTTTTCATACTCTGCCTCATGGGGGATCATTATGAGAGAAGAGCGCAAAAACAAAGCAGAGAAAGGAGGGTAGCGCTGAAAGGAATGAAAGGGCATAGTGTTTGCCCTCAAAGGCAATTTTACAGTCCTGCAGCCAGGATTGAGCAGTAATATTTTCATTCCGATTTGAGGAAGAAATATTCAACAGAAATCTCATGTATTTTTGTAAAATAGGCTACTGTGTGTATTTTTAGCTAGCTAAACGTCATCATATAACAGGTCAGTGACAAATCTGATTTAACTCTCACCTACATCACATGTGCGTGATTACATAATGTGTGAGGTTGAGCTAGTGCAAGACAATGTAAAGTATTAAAAAAAGTATAGAAATTTGTATTTTTCTTAGAAAATGACATTGTTTTGGCTGGGATCGTGTTGAGCCTTTTGAAGCTGCACTGATATTACAGTTTGGACCTTCAACCTGTTAGCCACCACTGATCTCGGAAAATCAGGAAAATTATCAGGAAATTTTCATTTTGTAAGTGAACTTCTCCTTTAACTCTCACAAGCGTTACGAAAAAGAACTGACTCATAAGAGTCGATTTGTTCAGGAATCGGTACTACACTGAGCTTTATGTTTGATTCACTAAAAAGAACAAGCTCGGATGAATGAATCGTTTGAGAATCGAAGTACGTCAGATTTGTTGAACGTTTTTGATTCAATAAAAAGAACCGACTCATAATTGACTAACTTGAGAACACAGAACGCACTTTATGGCTTGATTTAATAAAATGGACGTGCTCATTATAATAATTAGTTTGTGCATTCTATTGGGTGCAAACGTCGCCACTGAATAGTTTTTTTTTTTTTTTTTGAAGCATAAGTGTGTCATTTTTGTCTGAATTAGTGTAACAATCCACGACTGAGAACGTTTAATGAATTCTGGATTTCTTTTATAAAAAAGACCCGAGGTCCGACTCATACCAAAAGATCAGATTTGAGGATAGGAAAGATGCACTGGCGACCTTACAGAGCACTCGAGTCCTGACGGTGAGTTGTGCACAACCTACGTTTTCTTCGGAAAATATAAAAATATTTAGTATCCTAACATACGGTTTGAAAATGGTGTTTTTGTCAGTACTATATTTTAGGAATATTGTTTGTATCTACCAGGAAAGAGAGAGAGAGTTGTCAGTGTTGTGTGATAAAATAAATGACGTGAACATTCGTATATTACCTGCTTACAGAGCAGGATGTTTTCCATGAATCCTAGTTCCCCCTTTTCCTTAAGATTATTATTAAATCACCTCCTGAATAATGGATCTTATCTCACGCAAATTAAGTGACAGCCAGAATCCCCTCAGTTCAGTCGTGATGAATGTTTAAGTGAATCCACGAATGTACTAAGAGACTGGGTAGAAAAGGAACAGATAAAGAAGCAAGCCTGCAGCAAATTAGAAGTAGCCATGTTTAATTTAAAATGTGTGCTAGCATGAAATCGGTTCAGTTGCGGTGGTGAACAAGCTTAGAAACCAGCATAAATCCAGCCAGGGTTGGTGCGCCTTGCCAGCCATAGTGTTCCACGGCAGCTGGAACCTGGTGCAAGCAACTGATAAGGTCACAAAAAAGCTGATAATAATTTCAAGCGAATCAGTGAGTAATCAGTGTTGCTGGCTAGAATTAAATGCCACTGCAATTTCACAATTTTAAACATTTTGAAAGGTTACATATCACATTTCTCATGAATCTCGCTGGTCGTATGACTCAGAGTAAGATCATTGGATGCTTTGGTGACACTCATAAAATAAATAAATTCACACTACATTAGGTGACAATGAAACCATCCAGGTGGTGTGACTGAGTCCAAGAGGTAATGTGCATTGAAATTGGTGTTGTCACAATAACAGATTTAAACAAATCATGCAATATGTTCTCTCCAAACAATTTCCATGCTCTCTTATTATAATGAACTAATCCTTCCAGCCACTGGCTTATTGAGGGATCTGACTTGGCATTATAACATCTGGCTGTTAGAGCAAGAATCAATCCATTTTAGCTGGATAGAGTCAGTATTGGCAACAGCAAACCTCAACGCCATCACAAAAACAAGCCAGTGATAGATTCCAGAAAAAAATGTGCAAAATTAATTTTCTTTAATTTATTCATGGAAACACTTAAAAATATTTTTAAATACATATATTTAATAACAGAGCTAGTATACGTGTTATTTAACACCCTGATTAATGTATTGTATGTGCCATTTTTTGAGTGCCCCATTAGCCTCTGGTCTGAAATAGATTGACTTTTGGTTAAAGGGATAGTTCACCCAAAAATGAAAATTCTGTCATTAATTACTCACATTCATGTCATTCCAAACCCGTAAGCCCTTTGTTTATCTTCAGAACACAAATAAAGACATTTTAATGAAATCCGTGAGCTTTCTGACCCTGCATAAATAGCAATGCAACTGACATGTTCAAGGCCCAGAAAGGCAGTGGTGTAGTGGAGGGTATACGCAGGTATACGGCGTATACCCACTTCTTCATCAGGTGGCTTGGCGTATACCCACTTCTAATACCCTCCGATGCCCATCATTCAGTAGTGTCCTGCATTAGCCAAAACCATGACTGTCCAGCACATCCAGACATAAAAGAATAAATGCAAATATTCACTAAAAACACCCAGTAAAGACAGTGATGATGCGGCCAGAACAAAGAAAATCTTCAATGGGGGGCATTTTGTTTTCATAGGGGAGCACAATTATGAGCAGTTATAAAATTGTAGCACATATTTTTATATATAAATGATAAAATAAAACACAAATTATAATGGAATTCGTTATAAACAGCATTAGTCTAACCAAAACTAATTTATTTAAGAAACAGACCAATTATAAAATAAAACGCAAATTATAATGGGAAAGAAACAGATAAATTACAAAATAAGACACAAATTGTAATGGCATTCGTTATAAACAACATACAAAAGTCAAACCAAAACGAATTTAAAGAGAAACTGAAACGCACTGATACATCTCTCATTCGGCACGAATACAAATATTTCCCACGATCGCTTAGAATTTATTTCCTTATAGTAACAGAAACAACTTAAAATACTGTCATTTTTGGTCATATAGATAAGAATAAGACATTATTCGGAACTGTAAAAGGTTCAGAGCGCGCAGATGAAACGCGGTCATGTTTTCTTATGTTCAGAGTCTGCTGTTTGACAACGCAGATCTGGGAGCTAATTATAAAGAAGCACTTCGACGAGACTTTGCTCAAGCATTTTAGAATGACAAAACTAGCATTTCAGATGCTGTGCATCGGTTCGTTAGTTAGTCCAGTTATGCTGTCCCATCGCAAAGTCACATGTATTTTTAATGCGCATTAAGGTGTTCCCATTGTAGTTCATGTGCACGTTTTCCTACTGGATAAGAATTTAAACTAGTTGAGTGCATACATTTTTAGAATTTATGCTCATCTTGCTTTTTTTATGCAATATTCCATAATGTGCCTAAAAATAGGTATGGAAACTGCGTTATTAGTTTCATATTGTAGAGATTTTTTTTGAGCTAAATTATTTGCTTAGCAATATCTAATGCTAGATCAGAACAAATTAATGTTTTTCGTTCTCAATATTAAATTCGCTCGTGATCATGTGCACAATGCCTGTGTCAAAGGATCCAGTAAACGAATGAGTTTAAATAGTAAGTTCAAAACGGTTTTTTTTTTTTTTTTTTTTGGGAGGAGGACGAGGAGGAGGAAGCGTATACCCACTTCTCCAGGCACCACTACACCACTGCAGAAAGGTAATAAAGAAATTGGTGCTGCTGACGTAGGAACCAGCGCTGTGACATAGAACGTCCATTTCTCTTAGTTTATCTGTAAATAACCTTCAGTTATTTGATCAGTTTGGAGCTTTACGTATTTGTTTATATTATTTGCCATAATTTATATCTAGTTTAAATTATTTGTGTGTTTAGTTTACTTAAAATTCACTATGTGCCCGTTCTTAAGTTATTATGCCTATACAGACTTTTATTATGAAAGGAATCTTGCCGGATCTGCACGAAGATCGCGCGTGCACGGGAGTTGCCCAGACACGGGAATCGCACATGGAAGCAAACAAGGCAATACTATCTGTCTGCGGACTGCAAGACAGGGGCGTAACATGAAGGAGGCGTAACTTGTAGCAGGAGGCGTAACTTGAAGTTAAACAAGTTTGACTATTTCGTTAGGCATTATGTAGAATACCATATATTATTCTTAATAGGAAACAATAGGAAACAATACATGAAAGCCAGAATGCTGAGATTGCATGGATTGTCAACTACAGAAACTACTGCATGCAACGATATTTACACTTAAATTAAAACTTATCTCAGGAATAATTATTTTACCATTATCTCGCGTGGTTCTGTGAGATTTGGACAACTTCAAGTTACGCCTCCTGCTACAAGTTACGCCTCCTTCATGGACAACTTCAAGTTACGCCTCCTGCTACAAGTTACGCCTCCTTCATGTTACGCCCCTGTCTTGCAGTCCGCAGACAGACCCTTCTCAAACAAGGCAGCACGCGATTACGGAACCACGGAGTTAAAATAAGTTTAAGGCAATCTAAAAGTACGTTAACTGAAGAACGGATAATACTCGTTGTTATATTTTTGTTGTAATTTGCCGTTTTTGACATCAGTACCTGGTTGAAAGAGGCACAAGGTCAGTCTAATATACATGTATATAATGTAATATGGACATTTAGATACTTCAAACAATATTTGACCTTTATGTTATGTGCACTTTGTCTTTATACTCGTTTTGTGTCCGTTTTGCTTAGATTTAAGTGAATTTATGCGTCTAATGTAAAATATTAGCTCTGATTTGGTTAGCATCTCATTTTCTGTATATATAGGTAAGTAGTCACAATCTCATATCACTCTACTTTAAAGATAATTTATTGTATATATTTTTATTGTTTGTTTTAGCTCTTATGGTGTGATGTTGTCACAGTGAAGGAAAATAAATACAAAGGAGCCACACAAGCATCAGTTTAAAATTCATTTAAATTCAACCGGGCTACTACATTATCCTTTGTATATTCTGGTTCAAATAAGTAAGGCTGGGCAAAAAATTGCAAGTCATCCTCTCTGTTGAAATCTTCAGACATGACATGGAAGAGAAGAAATTGTTGAATAAAGTCATTATTTTTGTTTTCTTTGCACACAAAAAGTATTCTCATAGCTTTATAATATTAAGGTTGAACCACTGATGTCACATGGACTATTTTAACCATGTCCTTACTACCTTTCTAGGCCTTGAACATGTCAGTTTCAGTGCTGTCTACATATAGTCAAAAACCTCTCGGATTTCATCAAAAAAATTATTAAAAATTCATTTGTGTTCTGAAGAAGAATGAAGAACGACGCGAGGGTGAGTAATTAATGACAGAATTTTCATTTTTGGGTGAACTATCCCTTGAACATTGTTTTAGAAAAAAAATACAAATTTTTGTCAAAAACATCTTATTTGGTAGAATTCGTTATCTGTTTTGACAAGATTATTCATGTATTTCTGAAATAAGGCACATGTCTAGTTTTGATAAATAATTGAGGATCTTCTTGTTTTACAGTAGGTCAAGTATTAGAGTAATACATTATTGATTAAGGTACTTGAGTGTATATTCTAGAAACTATGTCTTCATAAATAAAGGTCAAACGCTTTGTGGTGTAACTCACAGCTGTGTTGCCATCCTGACCTTGGCGTTCATACTAAATGTATTGCTTTTAAATATACAATATTTATTAAGCTTGAAACATCAGTAAAGTACAACAGAGGACTGCTAAGAAAGCATTCACTTTTTTCCTCACTTGTGCATTAACATACAGAGCAAGTTTGCTTAGAATTCGTATTCATATTTCTTAATGAACTTCACAGCTGTGCAGCGAGTTCAGCTCAACCTGCGTGCGTATCTGCAGACCGTGGAAGTGATGATTTCTCCAGGCTACAGTTACTCAATCATTACCCATACTGCCACGGTTTTAACAAGGTTGGGATTGTCATTTTCTCAGAAGTGTACATCCCCTTGAGGCAGTATAAACCTTTCCAACAGTTTTGTTGTCTCAGGAGACACAGATGCACAGCTGTTTTATCTCAACAACATGAGCAGAGCGGCAAGTGCAACTAAGCTCAGAATAATCAAGGTCTGACTTACACGGCGAGTCTGGTGACTCCCCCAGAGAGAGACAGCCATTTTTAACTATTACTGATCTTTCGGTGGGACAGTTCACACCTCCCTGTAGAGATTTAATTCTGCGCTGTAAGTCGTGATGGCTTACCTGATCTGTCGGTTCCCCCTTTGTGAGCACTGCCGGTGTGTAATTGGTCCATCTGCTCAGTGTGTTTGAGGTATTGCCTCACCTGGCAGGAGACTCAAAGTTAGTTTTTCCCCACGCTCTGTTAGGCCTATTTGACTGACAGTAATGGGAACGTTTTGCGACAGTTTAGCACTGTAATGACACTGTGATTGCAGAAAATATGTATTACTGCCTTAAATGTGTATTTATATGCACTTAATAGTTCTTATTGGTTTAAATTTGGAAAATAAACACTTTTGGAATCAACCAAATCACACTTTTAGTCTAATATATGCCCTAGTCACATTTTCTTGGTTAAATAAACATTACTTACACTACCAAAGTAATATAATAATATAATATATTAATATTCTGTATTTTTACATTAACAGTGTAATTAATAGGCTATTCTATTTACTAAAATCAAGTATAAATCTCATCAGTGATATATTATACGGTCACTGATACTTCAGAAGGAATACATTAAGGGGGAGGGGGGGGGGGGATTTTCATGCTAAACATGGCCGAAGTTTAAAAAAACATTTGGACGATAACAGAGAATTTCTGTGCAAATATTACTTCCGGGTTGGTATGGTACAAGTGTCGGCTCTTTTTTTTTATCGTGGCTTTAATGATGTAGACGATGGTGGAACTCCTTTAATGAGCATTTCTCCTGGAAAAGCGCGCCCGCGCACACGTCGACTAGAGGAGAGAAAGAGCGTGCTCACCAACACGCTTAATTCGGGTGCACTGAAGAATGTCTCTAGAGAAGTGTGGTTTTGGTTGTAAGGCAAAGATAACTTTGCTCAACTTCCCAAAGAACCCATCGTTACATGAACAGAGGATGCAGTTCCTTTTTCCGTGGCCGCCATGGAGTTTGGCAAGTGTTTGTTGACGAACGTTTCAAGGCCCAGTTCGACGCTGGATTTGCACATTGTTTGATACTGAAGGACGGAACGGTCCCAGCTATAAAAGTTCCCAGTCATGATTCAGAACTGCAGATGGTAAGTGAAACGGCATCAAATGTCTGTGTTTTATTGGCAATCAGAGCGCGAGTGATCGTCGAACTTAGCTCTGCCTGTGGCATGCCTCCAGAAGCTCAGCTTTTTCCGTAGAGAATCAGAAAGCTGTATTTTTCTTTTATAAATATGATAAAACTAAAGACTTTTCGCAGATATTAAGGATGCAGTACTACTCTATAGGTACTCAAAATTAACATGAGATTAGATGAAACTGTGTATGTTATGTACCCTTTAAGAGCTGGGGGGTGTAAACTTTTGAAATTTAAAGATCAGGGTAAATTTGACTTATTTTGTCTTCTGGGAAACATGTAAGTATCTTCTATAGCTCAAAAGTTTACATCCCTGGCTCTTAATGCATGTGTTTCCTTCTAAAGCATCAGTAAGCATTTGAACCTTCTGTAATAGTTGTATATGAGTCCCTTGGTTGTCCTAAGTTTGAAAAGATGGATCTCAAAATCATACACTCATTGTTAGAAAGGGTTCAAATACACAAAAATGCTGAAAAACAAAGAATGTGTGGGACCTGAAGGATTTTCTGAAGAACAGTGGGCAGTTTAACTGTTCATGACAAACAAGAGTCCCAAGAACAAAGCTGTGGCTCATTCAGGTAACAGCACTACTCTATTAAGAATCAAGTGTATGTAAACTTTTGAATGGGGTCCATTTTATGAATTCAACTATTATTTTCTCTTGTGGACTATATGTAAATATCTTTTATGTGAAATATCTTATTCAGGTCAGTACAAAAAAAAAAAAAAACATGCATTTTTTATGATTCCTCTCATTTTGGTAATTTTGCAGATTATGCGAGGTGTATGTAAACTTTTGACTTCAACTGTATCTGTGTATGTGTGCATATAATTCTCTCGGATTTATGTAATAATAAGAAGTTAATATCAACCTCTAGCATCACTGACTAGATAACAGTGAAGGAACCCTCAGGAGGAAGATTGATTGTGCCTTTGCTGCTTTTCCAAGGTCCCTGTTGCTGCACCGTCATAAAATGCTGGCAGTTTTGTTATACTGTCATTCATAAAAGATCTTTGCTGTCAGTGTCACGTTTTCTCCACAGGCATTGTGATGTCTGAAAGCAACATGACACTTTGATAACCGGGTGTCGCTGTCTTCATTTAGTGCAAAGATGAAATTTCAGATGAAATAGAATGTAGACTACAGTATTGTGCCTCTTCATTCCTTTTCTATCACTGTTGCCTCTCTGAAACGTCCATCTGTTCTGAGTGCAGGTTTTTCTCGAGATGCGAGCATGGGAGAGCGTCATACCAGCAGTCAGAGCTGCTCGTTCATTGCTGATTACACAAACACAGGGCTCCGACCCCCTCCGCAGAGCTGTGTGTCTGCTCATCAAACTGCAACATCTGCTTGCTGTTGTTCCAATCATGCTGGGATTGAATGAAAGCTCGGTATGCGCAAAAGGAAAACAACTTCATTTTTGTTTAATTTAGCTTTTTATACAGTTGTTTTACAAAGCGGTTTTATGGGCATAATAAATCTTGCAGGTCATATAATTTGCAGTACTCAAACATATTTTAAGATGAATTCGCCTCTACTCAATAATTGCATGACCGACGACTGCAGTTTTAGCTATTTTTGATTCAACGATTTAAATTAATCTCTTTGTAATCACACAGTAATGTTCTGGATAAAGCATTTGAAAGTGAGATTTATTGGAAGATGAAAGTTAAATAACCTTTCAGTCATGCTTAGATTAATCAAATGCGAGCCCTGAATTACATAGAAAGTTTACATTAGCATTAAGTCAGCACCTCTCTTATCTGATTCTAGAGAGTCTGGTTTAAAAGGCTTTCTCTGCTGTGTTGCCATTACCCAGGGCCAACTGCAGTCACAGCTCTATTTAAAGAGCGGCACAGTGCCCTGGCAGTGACTATTGATTTATGCCCTTGAAAACCAGTGCACTCGCAAGGAATTACTGCATGTGACAAGTGAGCAGGATTAGTGTTATGAGTCATCTTAGGAATGTGCAGTTTTAATAAAAAGAATTTAAAATAATAGCATACACACTCCATTTGATAAAATGAGGTCAAAATAACTGTCTAAATGGTTACAATGGTTAAACACCCCTTTTAAACAATTACTGAAAGGACTCCCATCAATTACTCACCTTCATGACATTTGAAACCTGTATTATGTAAGATATTAGCTCAAAATGATTATAGGGAATCAAATGGGAATCTAACGATTCGATTCAGCTTGATTAGATGAACTTGATTCAGAATTAATAATTTGCACCTATTAACCGTTCGTCCAGCGAAAGGGTTAAATTAGTACATTTTACCAATTCTGAGGTTTATATTACTTCGTGGCCACGACAATAATATAAACAGTTATTTCGTTAACTCTTAAGAGCAAGGTAACCAAGATCTGGGCATAGATTTAACTTTAAAATACACAACACAAGACAATGCTTCTTTATAAATAAAACAGGAATTTATTTGTATTACTCTAAGACACACAAACTAAACTGCTAACACATAAACAAACACGCACACACATTCATACTGTTCTAGAGGGTTATGAGGGTTACAGAGTTTAAAACGGAATCCCAAAACAACATTACTAGCAATTGCTACTATAGTTCTTAGATTGCAACCTGGTAGAACCACAAAAGCAGAGATTCGGCTTTTAGCTACTAATAAGGAATTTGTGCACCAATTCAGAGAGCAAAGGAGGGGTTTCCTCCGTGACTTTGCCTGGCGATCTGATTGGTGGTTCCTTAGCTGACATCTTTGGGAAACACGTTAGTGATGACTGATCTGCTTGGCCGGATGGCTCCCATTGGTTGCCGGGTTACGCAATGTGATGCGCGGGAAATTTTCTCTGCAGTCAGGGTTGCGAGACGCAAAGTCTTTGAAGAATTCGGCAGGTTAGCGGAGCTGGATCTGTTTCTTGTAGAGTTCTGGATGGCACGATCGTGTGATGGTCAGCACGGTGGCAAGGAATTGTTAGGAGCATAGGGTTTTAAAACCCAGCCATTTTGGTCCGTCCCCATGAGGCTTGCTCCAATCGGATCTGGTTGGGGGTGGAGCCACGCTCCAGGCTGTTCCTCCTTGCATAAATTAACCTGTGTCCCACGCGTGGTATATCTGTGAGTTTTGTCAATAACTTCAATAAACTTTCATGATGCAAGTATTGTAACCAATAGTAACTTCTCATTCATATAAACATATTGGAAATAAAACAAGCTTCTGGTCAACACCAAACATCAGATATCTTGCATACAGTCAATACATTTTGTAGCCTTATCTACTAAAAGGAAATATAATGCAAACACATAAAAGGGGAATATATTCACTCATACACATACACTCGATTACACAAAACACACCACACATATCGAAAGGTAAAGAACATACTATTCATCGGTACTGTTGCTCTAATTGTGGTAGAAATAGTCTGTTTTAAGAGTTTGTGTATTCTGAATAGCCGTCCACATTGGTATGAGTTTAGTGGAATGGAATGCTGGTTCTGGAGTGGCCAGAGGGTCCTGAGGTCATGCTGTGAAGCCCTTTGAGCTTTGCAGGCTGGTTTTTGTCATTATAAACCTTTCTGTTTGTATATTTGATTGTCAATTCATGAATAGGGGTACCTGTTAATTGGCCCCCTTATCTCGTTCTGGGCAAGACACTGATCAAAGAGGTGATGGTTTGAGTAGTTCCTGCAGACAACGAGCGTTCTCTGTTGCTTTGATTGGATCATCCTATTGCTGGTTCACTTTCCTTGTGGGACTGCGATGGGGGGATCCTAGACTGGGTGGCACCAGGAATCAGAGTTACCCATTTTAGGACTCTTTGAGATTCATCTGGGCTATTGTGATTTCTGCGATTTGATGATCTGTTCGACTGAGGTCTCACAATTATTTTATTTATTCTGTCAAGCTGAAAAAAATGTTGCTGTATTCTGTGCTGTATTTCTAGCCTTCTAAAGCTTAAAGGGACAGTGCACCCAAAACTTTGTCATCAACTACCACATGATGATTATTCTGTATGATGAGCAGATTTAATTTGGAGCTGTTATTCAGATATAAATAATGCTCAATGCACATTAAATATGGCAAACCGAAGCTCAAACATCCTAGCGTTTGTTTATTCACAAGAACCAATGAGACTTGTTCTTAAGTGTGCGAGTACACAAGTGCAATCAAGCTTACATTTATTATTTAAGTTTATCCATTTACACTATGTGTGTGTGTGTGTGTTGATGAATGTTTAATTGTGACTAAAAGCCTGAATTAAATCTGTTCATCATGTGAAGTGAATGTGTATCTTTAGAGAAAATTATTAAACCGTTTCATTCATATTGACTGCATTTGGTGGGTCATTTTGTGTCAAATCAACCAATTTTTTTAAATTTCCCTTGTTAAATTTCGATTTTGTTTATATTTTTGTCTGTAGAAAGGCAAATATATATATATATATATATATATATGATATGTGATAAAAACCAAAATAATAAATGTCACAGATGTATTTTTACTGAGTAATCCACTATTTTGTAGAGGGACAATTTTCACTTGAGATGTGGAACCAGTTTACAGGGGTGTAAAAATAATGGATCGTTATTTTATTTTTACACAGAAATTGGTTGGTCTATAAGTAAAATCTAATGACTTAAGCATTTTTGTTTCATTATATGCCAATGGTGATAGTTCAAAAATGGCAAAAAGCACTTTTTTTGTGTGTGTTTGTGCCTCAAGTTTGCATGCTTGTAACTCAATAAGTATTAAAGATATCTTAGTATCCTTTAAGATTCTGGTTCTTAAAAAAACTTTCCTTTTGATATCTTCCTCAATCTTACTGCGTCTTCATGAGTAAATAGGTACATTTTTCACATTTTCAGTGTTCAGAAACCAAATATGGGTCATACAGCTGATACTTTTTTCTTTTAAAGAAAAATGTCTGAAGAACAAGTAATGTTAAGTAGAAATATATCTCTTTTTTTCTATCAGCTTAGTTGCATAGAACATACCTGCCTGAGTGCCATAAATATATTTTTGGAATCTAAAGATCTTAAAAATCTCTGGAATTAAGGTCTCCATATCTCTGGGATTGAACCATCGAGGGTCTTTAAATTGAAGATATTAAAATGAAACAAAATCTAAAAGGATATTAATATATCTTTTTGAGTTACAGGCATGCAAACTTGAGGTAAAAAAAAAAAAAAGATATCTTCTTGAGTTACAGGCATGCAAACTTGAGGCAAAATAAAAAAAAAAATGCTTTTTGCTATTTTTGAACTGTCACTGTTTGCATATAATGAAACAAAAATTGCTAAAGTAAACAGATTTTACTAATAGACCTACCAATCTCTGTGGAAAAATAAAATAATGATGCTGGCAGCTTTCCAAAGTCATTTTACACCCCTCTAATTTTGCTCCAAATCTCAAGTGAAACCTCCCTCTACAAAATGGTGGATTACTCCGTAAATATACATCAGTGACATTTAATACTTTGGCTTTCTACAGACAAAAAAACATTAACAAAATCAAAAATTTGAGCCAGGGACCTCTGGATTGTCAGGATTATGTATGTCTGTTCCGTGTTTTTGCCCCAGCTTTAGTTCCGATTTTTCCTTTTATGGTCTTGTTTCCTGTATTGTTAATTTCATCCCAGGTGTGTCTTGTTAATGATCCTGTTTGTCAGAATATTTAAACCCTGTGTTTCCTTTTGTCTGGCGTCCACTGTTGAATATGTTAAGGTGTTTATGTTACCACTTAATGTCTCCGTGTTCCTTGTTGGATGAATTAAAGTATTGTATTCTGAAGAACTCCTCATCTCCTCGTTCACTCGATCCAGCAAAACGGTGACAGAACAGTGGTTCTTTAAAGATGAACTGGGCTGAGGATTTTATCCTGAACATTCAGCAGGGGGAGCGCTCATTGGAGGACTATGTGAAGGAATTCCTGAGCGTGTTTGATCAGGTGAAATGGAGCGATCCTATATGATAAATGCATGTTTCCAGATGGGACTAAAAGATGACCATTTGTTCCGAGTTCTGACTTCTGATGTTTGCCGCAGACCCGTAGCAGATTTTTTAAATTACGTTCTTGATCTAAGTGGTTCCAAGTTCCTAGTTGATGTGGAGGATTGTCATCCTCCTCCCATCCGGAAGCATGTAGTCGCTCCATCTCACCACAAGCCAGCACCCTCCACATGTCTCTCTGATGAGTCCATTCCCTCTGTTCCTCCCACGCTTCCCTGCATCCTCCAGAGTTCCGTCCTGGTCCTCAGCCCAGAACCGCCGGCCACAATCCTCTCTCCTGAGCCTCCTCTGTCTCAGCTGGTCCTGCACTCCTGAGTCTCCTTTGTCTCCGCTGGTCCCGTCCAGCCCTCCAGTTCCTGCGCCTGTGTCTGCTCTGGCCAAGCGGTAGACCCCTAAAACAAAAGAGAATTTTGTTGGGGCATATGTCCTTAGCCAAAGGCTGTTCTGTGGCTGTCCCGTCATGGCCTCCTGAACTGTCTGTCCCGCCATGGCCTCCTTGACTGTCTGATGCGCCATGGTCTCCTGAACTGTCTGATGCGCCATGGCCTCCTTGACTGTCTGATGCGCCATGGCCTCCTTGACTGTCTGATGCGCCATGGCCTCCTGAACTGTCTGATGCGCCATGGTTTCCTGAACTGTCTGATGCGCCATGGCCTCCTGAACTGTCTGATGCGCCATGGCCTCCTTGACTGTCTGATGCGCCATGGCCTCCTTGACTGTCTTATGCACAATGTCTGATGCACCATGGCCTCCTGAACTGTCTGATGCGCCATGGCCTCCTGAACTGTCTTATGCACAATGTCTGATGCACCATGGCCTCCTGAACTGTCTGACGTGCCATGGCCTCCTGAACTGTCTTATGCACAATGTCTGATGCACCATGGCCTCCTGAACTGTCTGATGTGCCATGGCCTCCTGAACTGTCTTATGCACAATGTCTGATGCACCATGGCCTCCTGAACTGTCTGATGTGCCATGGCCTCCTTGACTGTCTGATGCGCCATGGCCTCCTTGACTGTCTTATGCACAATGTCTGATGCACCATGGCCTCCTGAACTGTCTGATGTGCCATGGCCTCCTTGACTGTCTGATGCGCCATGGCCTCCTTGACTGTCTTATGCACAATGTCTGATGCACCATGGCCTCCTGAACTGTCTGATGCGCCATGGCCTCCTGAACTGTCTTATGCACAATGTCTGATGCACCATGGCCTCCTGAACTGTCTGACGTGCCATGGCCTCCTGAACTGTCTTATGCACAATGTCTGATGCACCATGGCCTCCTTGACTGTCTGATGCGCCATGGCCTCCTGAACTGTCTTATGCACAATGTCTGATGCACCATGGCCTCCTGAACTGTCTGATGTGCCATGGCCTCCTGAACTGTCTTATGCACAATGTCTGATGCACCATGGCCTCCTGAACTGTCTGACGTGCCATGGCCTCCTGAACTGTCTTATGCACAATGTCTGATGCACCATGGCCTCCTGAACTGTCTGATGTGCCATGGCCTCCTGAACTGTCTTATGCACAATGTCTGATGCACCATGGCCTCCTGAACTGTCTGATGTGCCATGGCCTCCTTGACTGTCTGATGCGCCATGGCCTCCTTGACTGTCTTATGCACAATGTCTGATGCACCATGGCCTCCTGAACTGTCTGATGTGCCATGGCCTCCTTGACTGTCTGATGCGCCATGGCCTCCTTGACTGTCTTATGCACAATGTCTGATGCACCATGGCCTCCTGAACTGTCTGATGCGCCATGGCCTCCTGAACTGTCTTATGCACAATGTCTGATGCACCATGGCCTCCTGAACTGTCTGATGCGCCATGGCCTCCTGAACTGTCTTATGCACAATGTCTGATGCACCATGGCCTCCTGAACTGTCTGATGCGCCATGGCCTCCTTGACTGTCTTATGCACAATGTCTGATGCACCATGGCCTCCTGAACTGTCTGATGCGCCATGGCCTCCTGAACTGTCTTATGCACAATGTCTGATGCACCATGGCCTCCTGAACTGTCTGACGTGCCATGGCCTCCTGAACTGTCTTATGCACAATGTCTGATGCACCATGGCCTCCTTGACTGTCTGATGCGCCATGGCCTCCTGAACTGTCTTATGCACAATGTCTGATGCACCATGGCCTCCTGAACTGTCTGATGTGCCATGGCCTCCTGAACTGTCTTATGCACAATGTCTGATGCACCATGGCCTCCTTGACTGTCTGATGCGCCATGGCCTCCTGAACTGTCTTATACACAATGTCTGATGCACCATGGCCTCCTGAACTGTCTGATGCACCATGGCCTCCTGAACTGTCTTATGCACAATGTCTGATGCATCATGGCCTCCTGAACTGTCTGATGCGCCATGGCCTCCTGAACTGTCTTATGCACAATGTCTGATGCACCATGGCCTCCTGAACTGTCTGATGTGCCATGGCCTCCTGAACTGTCTTATGCACAATGTCTGATGCACCATGGCCTCCTGAACTGTCTGATGTGCCATGGCCTCCTGAACTGTCTTATGCACAATGTCTGATGCACCATGGCCTCCTTGACTGTCTGATGCGCCATGGCCTCCTGAACTGTCTGATGCGCCATGGCCTCCTGAACTGTCTGATGCGCCATGGCCTCCTGAACTGTCTGATGCACCATGTCTGATGCGCCATGGCCTCCTGAACCGTCTGATGCGCCATGGCCTCCTGAACTGTCTGATGCGCCATGACCTCCTGAACTGTCTGATGCGCCATGACCTCCTGAACTGTCTGATGTGCCATGGCCTCCTGAACTGTCTGATGCACAATGTCTGATGCACCATGGCCTCCTGAACTGTCTGATGTGCCATGGCCTCCTGAACTGTCTTATGCACAATGTCTGATGCACCATGGCCTCCTGAACTGTCTGATGCGCCATGGCCTCCTGAACTGTCTGATGTGCCATGGCCTCCTGAACTGTCTTATGCACAATGTCTGATGCACCATGGCCTCCTGAACTGTCTGATGCGCCATGGCCTCCTGAACTGTCTGATGTGCCATGGCCTCCTGAACTGTCTTATGCACAATGTCTGATGCGCCATGGCCTCCTGAACTGTCTGATGCGCCATGGCCTCCTGAACTGTCTGATGCGCCATGGCCTCCTGAACTGTCTGATGCACCATGTCTGATGCGCCATGGCCTCCTTGACTGTCTGATGCACCATGTCTGATGCGCCATGGCCTCCTGAACTGTCTGATGCGCCATGACCTCCTGAACTGTCTGATGTGCCATGACCTCCTGAACTGTCTGATCCACCATGGCTCCCCGAGCTGTCTGATCCGCCCACCCCTGGATGTTACGATGCTGGACGCGCCTTCCGAGAGGGAGGAGTAATGTCAGGATTATTTATGTCCTTTGTTAATGATCCTGTTTGTTAGAGTATTAAGCCCTGTGTTTCCCTTTGTCTGACGTCCACTGTTGAATATGTTATGGTAAACAAGTTATGGTGTTTATGTTACCACTTCATGTCTCCGTGTTCCTTGTTGGATGTATTAAAGTATTGTATTCTGAAGAACTCCTCGTTCCCTTGATCCAGCAAAACTGTGACATGGATGAGTTGACATGGAATGACCCTACTATTTCTTCATGAATATTTTGAAACATCAATGTTTTGCTTGACTTTCAGTGGAGGGGCCACACCACAACTATAACAATGTTTTAAAGGAATTATATTGTTGGAATCACTTCAAAAACATTTTCTCAGAATCTATCTTGCTTAAACAATAAATCCGCAGTGTGCGTTTATAATAAACAATGTTATTGTCCATTGTTGTGGACACGGACATAGTCATTCTTGGTGTGAACGAGCCTATAGTAAATCCAAAAAAGAAAATTCTTTCATCATTTACTCACCCTCATGTCGCTCCAAACCTGTATGATTCCCGTTTTGATTCCCTTTGACTTTTACTGTATTTTTTGTCCAAATAAATGGAATTCAATAGGAACTGAACATTCTTAAAAATACCTTCTTGTAAGGTTCACAGAAAAAAATAAAGTCATATAGGTTTGGAATGACATACTGTAATGGTGAGTAAATGATTACAAAATTTTCATTTTTGGGTGAACTCATTAAGTCAATTAAATCAATATTTTACCTCAGCATTTCTCCTGTATAAAACTCCCTGTTTGAGTTTTGCTTACTAAAGTATGTTGAAATAAGGTGAATTCAAGTGTCCTTTCAGGCCACGTGGCATTTCTTTATGTTAAGACAGCTTTGTATAGCCTTGCATCATGCCAGAATATCCTGAGGCAGTCATAATCAATCTTTCTAAGCTTAGAATAGAATGGCTAGGCGGCTCTTAAGATCCGTGGGAAGAATCTGTTCTTGTGGCTTAAACTGTGAAATGAATGGCTTAAATGGTTACTGTCTCAAGGGATGATTACAATAGACCTGGAGGATGTGTACGTGAAAGAAGAGAGGGCTCTTGTATAGTGTTACGAGCAGACTCTAAAATGTGATGTTGTGTCTGCCTGTCTTACTGAGCTTTAGGAACTGCACTGTTCATAGCTGTCAACATTTCTCTGTTTAAATCCTTTTCCTCCTCTCGGTGGAGTGTACAAAAACTTGGAGGATAAACAGAAGAGATGGCAACAGCAAAGACACCGAAGTCCCTTGACAGGCTGAAATTGGTCCTCAGAATGGGCTGGCACTGGGCACAGAGCCTTTAGCTTATTAGAAGCGTTTGATTCAGTTAGAAGATAGTCGTAACTGGAGAAAGTTAGCAGCTTTTCATTACACTCTGCCACTCTTGAACACTTCATCCTTAAGCAGGTGGCACAACTGTTATTGACTTGAGCCTCTGGAGAAGGTGGAAAGCTTTTTAAATTCTTAAAAATAAAAGTTTATTTATTGGCATCTATGATTCTACGAAGAAACTTTAACATCCATGGAACCTTTCCTTTATTCCACAAAAGGTTCTTTAGATTCTTAAAATGTTCTTTACAGTAAGGACAAATTGTTCTTTTAAGAACTGTTCACTGAAAGGTTCTTCACTGGCATTGTTGAACCCCTGCTTTTTTTCATTTTGAGAGGAGAAGAATATGCAGTTTATGTGCTTGTTATGTCACAGATTGTGTAATGTAACCAATAAACAGGCCTTGCTCCTTTTATGGCACATGTTCAGACAGTCATCATGAAACTGAATGAGTTCAACAAAGGACACAGACATATCCTTTTGTACTGTGACAAAAATGTGTTTCATTATGAAATGCAGCATAACGGTGTATTATGTTTTGGTTTATGTATTTTAATGTCGTACATAACACACTGCAATGTGATTTTCTCGAGAATGTATGCTAATAGAAACTCAGTCTGTTAACACAGTATAGGCCTTGGTCTTGTTTTTTCTTTTTATTTACTACCATTAAAATGTTTGGGGTTGATAAGATTTTTTTAAAGAAGTCTCTTATGCTCACCAAGGCTGCATTTATTTAATCAAAGTACAATACAAACAGTAATATTGTGAAATATTATTGCTATGTATAATAATTGTTATTTTAATATATATTATCATCATGATCCTTCAGAAATCATTCTATATATGCACAGTAAATAAAAGCCCGTAAAATTTACAGCAAAAAAACAGCATATGGTAGCAATTTTTTTTTTACATTTTATGATTTTAACTTAAATTGACATTTAAACATCATCATTTTATTAACTGATATAATGTTAATGTACCAACCCCCTGAGGTACAAGGGTAAAAGTAAGGTAAAATCTGTTTTGTACCTTTTGTAATACACTGATGAGAAAGTCACATGATGAAGTCACAAAGCCCATCACAAGCAGCTTTTAAATATTAACACATATATATATATATATATATATATATATATATATATATATATATATATATATATATATATATATATATATATATATATATAGAAGGTACACAGTGTCATGAAAATTAATGCAATAAACATTAATTTAACATTAGATGTAACATACAACCCTATGTACAAAACTGATAATAAAAAAAAAAGTTGTACATTCTTTTTCACTCCCAATAATGGTATACTACTGTAAAATGACATGCAATGTCCAATACAGTTTTTCACTGTATATAGTAGGGGAACTTACCGTTGCCAATTAAAAAGGTTTTTACAGGTTTTTTTTTTACCATTATATTCACTGTCATTTTTACAGTGTGCTGATTATGTGTTAAAAAACATTTCTTATTTCTGTGACCAATGTTAAAAATTATTGTGCTGTGTATATTTGTGGAAACGGCAATAGGTTTTTTCTCAGAATTCTTGAGTAGAAAGTTCAAAAGTACAGCATTTATTTTTATTTTATTTTATTTTATTTTCAGATGTTTTTGTTAATGTCTGTGTCAGTAATGAATTTAATTATCTTAAGACAATTCTCTTAAAAATCTAAACTTTTGCTGAATAAAATATAAATAAAAATATCTACAAACTATATTGTAAATATATATATATATATATATATATATATATATATAAATAAGTAATATTACATTTTCACTTACTTTTCATGTTTTTTTAATCAAATGTAAATTCATATCCCAGTGTAACACCGGGACAGAAACGGGAGGCGTGCGGATCCATATGCAAGCTTTAATAAGTATTAATATCAGGTCGTACAGTCAGGGGGTCAACAACAGCGTGGGAATCAACATAGGAAAGGTGAAATCATAAACAGTCCAGGCAGAATGTCAGAACAGGTGGCACGCAAAACACAGAGTAATCCAAACAACAGGCAGGGTCAGAAAGGCAGGCAGCAAGTAATCGGAAATCGTAATAACAGTCCAGGAAAGCAACAGAGAATCAAACAAAGAAATGCTTTGTATGAATGCTAGGCAAAACAATACTCTGCAATCAGAGGCAGGAAATCCAGGGCTTAAAAAGAGTGTCTGATTGGATGCAGGTGTGTGTACATGATTGGTGCAAAGGATGGTGGAAAGTGTAGTCCTGGTGACATACAACAGTCTTTGTAGTGTGAGAGTCATTGTGCTGTTAGCACGACATCTAGTGGTGAGTCGGTGGAAAGCCATGGAGTCGTTACACCCAGCCACATTTTCTTAGTTAAATAAACATTTTTTACACTATCAGAAAAAGAATTTATATTTGATATTTTTACATTACCAATGTAATCCATATTCTGTTTATTTAAGCCATGTATGATTCTCATCAAGTAATAACTCACGGCAGTTATTTGTAAACTTATGTTCAGCTACTATTTATAATAGTTAACTTTTTTTTTTACTTTTTTTTTTTATCGAATTTTTTGGATCTTCGGTCATTAAAGCTCTATAAATATTGGTCACAGACAGAGATTTACTTTAAATTTCACCAAGCTGGTTCATTCAGACTGATTTGCGAACATGGAATGCTCAGGAACACAAGAGGCGGGATTTTTCGCATGAACCAATCACAGCCAATCATACCCAGTCATGTCCAATCATATCATGATGGAGGCAGTGCCTCCTTACGTGACTATCCCCCATTCATTCTCAGTTACCCCCCTCCAAACTCACTGCACACTTTGGGAGTCTGTTAAAACTTAATGGGCTCAGGGAGATGCAAACTCCCACTGTAACTTTACCTACTGATTTTGCTGTTGGACAATGTTTCTTTAGTTTCTTTAGTGATTTATACACTTTTTAATGTCATTTAATGTCATTTTTGTACTACAGTTTGTTTTCATCCAATATTTTGAGTAGACACTGCCTCCCTTGCTTCCACATATTGCAGTTTAAATGACAACTACCATACGACTAATATGTCTCGACTATGAACCCCTAAGTTGATATGTCTGTTGTTATGTCTAAGTTAATCATGTCTTTTCTCGCCTAGGGCACAAAGTGTGCCAGGACTGCCATTAGTGCCCTCTCAAAACATAGGTGCATGACACCCCTGTGCATGATGTATTATTAAAGGAGGCCATTGTACTGCAACTCTAAGATTGTTGTTTGTCAAGGCTTTCATAAAGGCTAGTGAGTCATCTGGCATGAGCTATAGTTCGTGGGTTCAACCTACGGAATAGCTTTAAAACAGACTTGATGATTCAGATTTAAAATGACAACATTTAAAAGAACAGATATTCATGGGCACTGCGTTTAAGAAAGTGCATTCACTGGCTCCAGCAACCTTGGCCAAGCGACACCAGGTGCATTGAACAAAATAAAGTTTTTCTTTGAAAAGGCTTTGGTAGAAATGATTGGTTTTAACTTGCGATAGTAATAATGATTTGATTTAATGTTAGTAATTTAAATATATACAGTTGTGCTCAAAAGTTTACATACCCTTGCAGAATCTGCAAAATGTTAATTCTTTTAGCAAAATAAGAGGGATCATACAAAATGCATGTTATTTTTTTATTTAGTACTGACCTGAATAAGATATTTTACATAAAAGACATTTACATATAGTCCACAAGAGAAAACAATAGTTGAATTTATAAAAATGACCCTGTTCAAAAGGAAAAAAAGGAAAGGAAAAAAACATGCATTAAGAGACGGGGGTGAAAAGTTTTGAACAGAATAGAAATGTGTACATTTTGCCTAAATATCACATTTTTTCATTTAGCACTGCCCTTCAAAAGCTACAGAAGATACTTGCATGTTTCCAAGAAGACAAAATTAGTTCAATTTACCATGATCTTCAAATTTCAAAAGTTTTCACCACTGGCTCTTAATGCATGTTTTTTTCCTTCTGGAGCATCAGTGAGTGTTTGAACCTTCTGTAATAGTTGTATACGAGTCCCTCAGTTGTCCTCAGTGTTAAAAGATGGATCTCAAAATCATATAGTCATTGTTGGAAAGGGTGGAAAACCAAAGAATTTGTGTGAGCTGAAGGATTTTTCTGATGAACAGCAGACAGTTTAACTGTTCAGGACAAACAAGGGACTCATGAACAACTATCACTAAACAAAAAACCACAGCTGTGGATCATTCAGGTAACAACACAGTATTAAGAATCAAGGGGACGTAAACTTTTGAACAGGGTCATTTTTATAAATTCAAGTATTGTTTTCTCTTGTGGACTATATGTAAATGTCTTTTATGTAAAATATCTTATTCAGGTCAGTAGTAAATAAAAAATAACATGCATTTTGTATGATCCCTCTTACTTTGCTAAAAGAATTAACATTTTGCAGATTCTGCAAGGGGTATGTAAACTTTTGTGTTTGTAAATATATAATATATAATAAATAAAATATAAATGTGTAATTGTAAATAATAAAAAAAAAAACAATAATTATAACAATTATTATTACTAATAATATCATTGTACAATCACAGGTTTACCTTAGTGTTTTGTTCTTAGCTGATCAAATTGCTGAGTAAAAAGAATTGACAATAAGACATCAAAAGACCTGCAACAATATTCTCCACTAAACAAGATTTCCCTGTTTCTATAACTTGTGAGAATATATCACATCTTATGAAACTACAGCACTGTTTTTATAATCTTATTACGATCAATAAGGTCTTTGGGGACAGCTGTTTGGGACAACAGAAAACAGTTTTGTTCATTTAATGAGGCATCGCTCTCATCATTTCACCTTCCCCAGAGGATTTTATAAAGCAGATCTCCAGAACAATTACAACAACAGAGCAGAGACAAAAACAGAAAAATAAATCATGTTATCGCCGCTCTAATAGCACATCGATTTTGAGTAATGATGCACTTCTGCATGTTTGTACTTGAGTTTTTAAGCAACAGACAATTATTCGACTACTCTTGCCAAGCTCTAATCCCAGTGCGCTGCGGATTTACTGATTTACTTCTTCCAAAGCAACAGAAGAAAAACTCGAACCACACTGATTTAGTTTGAAAGCCATTTGACGAGTGCACAAGAATAAACGACATGGAAAAAATAATGCATTCATGTTTTCAACAGTTTTATTATATTTAAATTTTTCTCTCTATTTATAGGAAGATGTAGCACATTAAGATGTAACACCTCAGCAGATCTGGGCCCTGTTTATTCTGCCAGAGGCTCCAATGTAGAGAGCTGAGGTTTGTCTCTCTCTGTTGTTATTCTCTCTAAGGACATGGCTTAGGGGTTTTTATCCATTTTAAGGAAAAAAATGAGGGGTGTAAAGTCTTGCATTTTAGCTGCAGGAGGGGAATATCTTGTGGGGGAAAGCAATTTAAGTGACAATGAAATATTAAACAATGCGCATTTAGCTTTCCTACTTTAATACTTTGTCTTATTAATTAAGAGGGTTCCCAGGCTTCTTAACGGCACAGTCTTAATTACCTCCAGCCACATTAAAAAGACCTGGTACAAGAGCCAACTGGTAAAACATAACATGGTATAACAAGATGTCCAAAAAGTACTAAATTTAAACTCATTACTTATGCTCGATAACACATTGTGTCTCATGGTGCTGGTTTACATGCAGTAAATATTTCACTAAATTAAAAAATGTGACGACGTCTGCAAACAGAATTTGGGTGGTGGGAACAATAGCAAACAATGATAAAAGTCGCTGCTTAAAGGGAAGGTTCACCCTAAAATGGTGTATATGACTTTCTTCTTTCAGACGAATTCAATCAGAGTTATATTGAAAAAAAATTCAAGCCTTTCAAGCCTTATAATGGCAGTGAAATATGTTGATTTTTTTAAAGCCCAATTAAGTGCATCCATCCATTATAAAAACGACCTGATCTCATGATGAAAACATACATGTGGGAATTTTTCACAACATCAAATACCAGTAAGTGCATATCACTGCAGTTTCCAACAGAAATGAACACTAGAGGTGTTAAAACTGCGAGCACTTGTGGAACAACAATGTGGAATCCTTGGGTACGAATCCAGTGAAAAACATGACTCACGATGAAAGAGCTTGAAAGATGAGATCGAAAAACAAACTTAAACAGCATTGTTATGCTTTCGCCTTTTTTCATATTATCGAGTAGGTTTAGGTGTAGTAAAGGTGGTATATTATTTTAAAACGTCACAGAGCATTACAGTTATAGCGCTACTCAACAGACATTTTAAGTCAGAACTGCGGTGATGCATACAAAACCAACTTCACATCAAGCATAGCATATGTACCATATATAAACATTCTGTTTTGAAAAAAAAGAACACACTTTTAGCGCCACTTAGTGGAAACAGCGAGCACTTGTTAGCGTTTTTGTACACAGTTATATGTTTTGCTTTCCAGACATAACAAGCTTGCTCAGTAGCTGAGCTGGCATGGAATTGGACATAAAGGGGGCATAACACACAAAGTTTCACCCAATCTCATGTTAATCTTGAGTACCTATAGAGTAGTACTGCATCCTTTATATATCCAAAAAGTTTTTAGTTTTATCATATTTAAAAATGAAAGACAGAGCTTTATGATTCTCTCTGAAAACTACACTAAAACTACAAATAAAAACACATACATTTGATGCCGTTTCACTTACCATCTGCAGTTCTGAATCATGATCGGATCTTTTATAGCTGGGACTGCTCCATCATTCAGTATCAAACGATGTGTAAATCCAGCGTCGAACTAGGCCTCGTTTATAAAACATTCGTCAACAAACACACCAGTGGATGCAGTTTGTTTCTGCCCAGGAAAAACAAACTGCATCCACTTTTCACATAACGCTGGGTTCTTCGGGAAGCTGAACAAGGTTATCTTTGCCTTACAACCAAATCCAAACTTCTTTAGAGACATGAGTGAGTCCTGCGCAGCAGTGCAGCCGAACAAAGCGCTTTGATGGGCACCCTTTTGCGCTCGCTCTTATTCATAATTCGCCTTTATTTATAATTTCGGATATGTTTAGGTGTAGTGCAGATGATACGTTATTTTAAAATGTCACGTAGCATTATAGTTATAGCGCCACTCAAAGGAAATTTCAAGTCAGAACTGCGGTGACATGTACAAAACCAGCGTACCATATGTACATTAATCTGTTCTGGGAAATCAGTATGAATAGTCTTTAGCGTCACTTAAAGGAACACTCCACTTTTTTTTTTAAAAAATAGGCTCATTTTCAAACACCCCTAGAGTTAAACAGATGAATTTTACCATTTTTGAATCCATTCAGCCGATCTCCGCGTCTGTCGGTAGCACTTTTAGCATAGCTTAGCATAAATCATTGAATCTGATTAGACCATTAGCATCTCGTTCAAAAATGACCAAATATTTTCAATATATTTCCTATTTAAAACTTGACTCTTCTGTAGTTACATAGTGTACTAAGACCGACAGAAAATGAAAAGTTGCCGTTTTCCAGGCTGATATGGATAGGAACTATACTCTTATTCCGGCGTAATAATCAGGGAACTTTGCTGCTGTACCATGGGTGCAGCAGGCACAATGATATTACGCAGCGCCTGAAAAAAGTCCCCAGCTAGGTAACTTCCAACGTGACCAGCACTAAGCCACTAATGTAATAGTAAAATAGCTGGGGACTATATTTAGGCGCTGCGTAATATCATTGCGCCTGCTGCACCCATGGTACGGCAGCAAAGTTCCTTGATTATTACGCCGGAATGAGAGTATAGTTCCTATCCATATCCGCTTAGAAAATCGCAACTTTTAATTTTCTGTCAGTCTTTGTACACGATGTAACTACAAGTCAAGTTTTAAATAGGAAAAATATTGAAAATCTTTAGTCATTTTTGAACGAGATGCTAATGGTCTAATGGTGCTAAGCTATGCTAAAAGTGCTAACGGCAGACCCGGAGATCGGCTGATTGGATTCGAAAATGGTAAAACTCATTTGTGGAGTGTTCCTTTAATGGACATTTCACATTGAATATGTCACAAAATGTATTTTGTGTCTCGCCAAAAAGTCCCCACAGGTATGTTTTCGTCATGAGACCAGGTTGCATAAAAAGTACTCCTCATGGCTCCGGGAAATTATTAAAAGCTTTCTGAAGTGAATCGATGTGTTTGTGTATTAAAAAATATCCATATTTTAAACTTTAGAAACCGTTATCTCTAGCTTCGGCTAACAGTCATATGCACGTTTATGAGAGAGTTGCTTTTTAGCAGATGACATAATTTAGGTGAACGTGAAAGTGATGAAAGTGGAAGTGCAGCAGAGAGCAAAACAAAACACTGGTCATGAATTAGAAACAAAGTACAAAACGAGATTATGTAAAGAAAAATGTTGGAGAATTTTGATATAAGCCAATTTCACTGCTATCAAAAGCTTGCAGAGCCATGACATTTTAATCTATAAAAATCTAAACTTAGTTTAATTTAATTATCTAACTAAATTCAATTTTAATTTATGTATTTGTCTGAAAGAAGGAAGTCAGATACACCTAGGATGAGTAAATAATGAGGTATAATTTTCATTTTTGGGTGAACTATCCCTTTAACAATCATGGTTGGCTCACTATGCTTTTGGAAAACAAAGATCAGTTTTGGACACTGCAGTAACCTAAAGGGATGATACAACAGCAGTGAAATGAGATAAACCATGCCCTGTTTTTTTCTTAAAAGTTATCCCTGAAAATGAGAAAATAAAACTTAATAACAGTCCAAACTATTCAAGCAAATCCCCTAAGCAGAACAGGCTCCATTAAATCCCTAATAAATGATTCTGTGGAACAGTGAAACTCCTCCCTGCATGCTGGGAACACACATCAGCATAGAGAAAGTAAACAATATTCTCATTTCTTATTCTAAGAGAAATGTGAACTGCTTTAAGGTCAGCGGATTTAGGATTCATAGTATCAAGAGGTAGCTTTGGTTTTATTAAGTTAGAGCTGTGTAAATCAAAGACAAAACATATTGTGAATGATTAATAAAATTGTAAAGTCGCTACCCGTCGTTAACGTAAAATGCTTTTTTTTTCCCCCTCAGCATAGGCTCTAATCTCACTGTTCTTGTTGCGGAAGTGCAGGGAACTTTATAAAGAGGTCATGCAGGTCAATAATATTTCCTGCCATGGCCAATAGATACTTCATTTTATTGGCTTTTCCTTCACTGTTTGTCCAGCTCCATATGTCTGGCTTGTGGGTTCTCCTCTCTGTGTTCCATCCATCATTTACTCAGTGTAGTCAATTTCCCGACCCCATCCAATTCAGCCAGACTAGACGCTTTTTCACACAAGCAAAAGGCAGAGATTTTATTCCTTACCTTAACAGAATTATACGACATGGCAGAACTGATAGGTATTCACAAAGTGAATGTGCATTTAATTATTTTTTTAATATAGTCTGAATTAGATGGCTAGACCTTCTTAATGAAGCCTGAGTTTTTCTACACAAATCCAACTGTGTTGTGATCTTTTTAGGCTTTTGAACAAATCTATGCATGTTTATTGCTATGAATGCCATGCAACTAATTGCTATTCAGATTCAGGCTTGCCATTTTCTCGGAAGTCCTCTTTTATGTGAATGTGAAATGTGTACTTGATATGGATATCTATAGTATGAATAGGTTGTTTTTTTTCTCTCTCTCTATGCAAACATGAAGTGTAAATACCCAGGGGAGAAAACCTAAAGAAAATTTTGTTTGTGACTTACAAAGACTGTCAATCCACAAAATCCACGCCATACATATTTATCTTCGGTGTTGCATTTAGAATGCATTGAGAGTGAACAATTCTATTTCAATGCAAATTGAAGCTGCTCTTAAAGATGGGTTTATGGAAAATTACAAATGGACACTCTATGCTTTAGCGACACTGCGTTGAACAAATGTCTAGGGATGTTTGCATATTTTAAAGCAGTGTTATTGTTGGGGTGAAATAGGTATTTTAATATGGAAAGGAGAGGAACGCAAACTCAAACTGAAAAAAAAGGCTCTCGTGTGTTGTGGAGCAGTTATCTGAAATGGATGGCTGCTTCATTTTTGCTGTAGTACTACTCTATAGATCAGCAAGACTCAATTTTGTCCCCTCAGCTTCGTCCCCGACACAGACCCACAAATAAAGCTCTGCAGTGTCTGACAGCTTCCATATTTTACAGCCATGGTGACCCAAAATGGTCATCAATGTATGACTCAAAACAATTTAACCATATTTAGTGAATTGAATTGCAAACTGGTCCTCTGCCGCCTCAATATATAAGTACATGAACACATAAACATAATCTCTACAACTGCTCTGAGTCACTTCATGAACATTTTATGGTTTCTTTTGAGAAATACTTCATACAATCTTCATATCATATACAAACAGAGACTTAAAGGTCTTAACAGCAACCTGTCAAAATAAAAGATTAGTTTCACTTGAAGAAACAATGATAGAAAAAAAAAATTATGATAGTGCTACTAATAATAAAATTATTAGTGCTGGGCAATGAGAAATCACAATCCAAAATAAAAGTTTTTGTGTACATATGTGTGTGTGTAAATACACATGCATGTATATATTTTGGAAAAATGTTATGGTTAAAAATTAAATATATTTATATATAATATAAATTATATGAAAAATATATACATGCAAATATTTAATATATATATACTGTATGTCTGGGTCTTTATATATATATAACAAATACACACAAATTATGTACACAAAACTTTTATTTGGGATGTGATTAATTATTAATCATTGTCACACTAAAAGATTATAATTAAAACATGATTTAAGGAATATTTGTCACGATACGTGTGGAAAGGAGTGCACAACGAGGAAGAATGCAATAAAAAGTCTTTAATAATATCCACAAATGATAATCCACAGACAAAGAACAGGAACACACATACACAACCAGGTAGCAACAAAGTAGATCTGACAGATGTGAACAGAAACTGAACAGGCTTATAAAGGGTGGCAAATGATGAAGACAGGTGTGGGTAATTAACTGATGATGACATAACAAGGGGGGGTGAACCGGAACATGACCAAATATGGTAAAACAGGAAATGGAACAAACCAAAATACAAAAGGACTACACCAAAGACAGGAACAAAAAACAGTGTCTGTTAGGACCAACTGTGAAGGGAGAGGGTTCAGGAGGAGGATAAATAAGTGTCCAGGGTGGATCAGATGGAGGGAGGAGACAGAAGGGTCCAGGGTGGATCAGATGGTGGGAGGAGCCATGAGAAAGATAGGAGGGATTTGGAGCAGAAGGAGCCATGCGAGACCCAGGTCACAGCCACGATGAAAACCCACAGAGGAGCCGACGAAGGGAGGACCCATGGTGGAGGTAGAGCTGATGACTCCAGGGGGCCGACCGACGGTGGCAGAGCAGGTGAGGTGGATCCCAAGGCGGAGACGGAGAGCCGATGGTCCGGGGCGACGGTAAGGATCCGGAGAGTGACAGAGGACTGGGGCGGAGCGTGAGTCCTAAGGTGATGGCGAGACGATGACCAACCAAGGTGGAGCCGTAAGGATGAGGAAGACCGGTGGAGCTAGTGGGTTGACGGGTGACGGTGGAGATGAGGGAGCTAGGTGGCATGATGGAGCTGCTGAGTCGGAGGGGTGAGGCAGAGTTTGGGACTCAGATGCTGGAGGCGAAAAGTCTATCAAGTCCCCAGAGTCTTGCATTTGCTCACCCTCAATGGCGGTGCAGTGGGTGGGGCTTTCCATAGCCCCCTCACGCTCGACTGATCCTTCCACCTTTGCGGGCATAGTAGGCTCAATTGCTCTGGGCTCAGGCTCTCGATCTGCAGTGGGCTTTGGCTCATGCTCCGTGAGTCGGGGTGGTGGTTGGCTGGGCTCTGGGTCTTGAGTGGGGCACCCACTCAACGAATGTGGCGAAATTCCCCCAAGGGCCATCTCTGGACAACTGCGCTTTGCACTCGCTGTTCAAACTGGTCTTGTAGAACTTGCAGAGGCAGTAGTCTGGGTAGTGGGTATAGTTGGCAACTTTTTGTCCTTGAGGGAACGGCTCCTCTGTTCCAGCATGAGAGGGAGGTGGGCAGGGTGCATCATGGTGACAGAAAACAAACAAAAAATAAAATACCGAACAAAATGAAAAAAAATAAATAAATGCAGGGTAGCACGCTGCTAAACTGTTTTGATCGGATCTTCGTTGGATCTTTGTTCCAATTTACCAGAAGAAAATATTTACCAGCTGTAATGTGGGTGTTTTGTTTTGGGTTCCTGTTTCATGTTCATGTTTTCATGTCTTTTATTTTGAAGTCTAGTCTTGGTTCCTGTCATGTCATGCTCTGCCGGCCCCGCCATGGACTCCTGCTCTGCCCGCTCCGCCAAGGCCTCCTGCTCGGCCCGCCCCGCCATGGCCTCCTGCTCGGCCCGCCCCGCCATGTCTGCCACTGCTCCATGGTCCAGGTCCTCCACAGATTACCTGTCTGTCACTGCTCCACGGCCCAGGCCCTCTACTACCTCATTGTCTGCCACTGTTTCACGGTCCAGGTCCTCCACGGCTACACTGTCTGTCATTGCTCCACGGTCCAGGCCCACCATTGCTCCATTGCCCAAGTCTGCCATTGCCCCCTGACCCATTCCATGACCCTGATCCTATTCCCCTTCACGGACCTGGACCTCCCTCCCACCCCCTGTTTCACCCCTGCTCCGCCACCCTCCCAGACTTGAGTGTTTGGGTTTTTGTTTTGGGTGTCGGGAGCCACCCTTAGAGGGGGGGAAATGTAATGTGGGTGTTTGGGTTTTGTTTTGGGTTCCTGTTTCATCTTCACGTTTTCATGTCTTTTATTTTGAAGTCTAGTCTTGGTTCCTGTCATGTCATGCTTCCCTGTTCCTCTTGTTTTCCCTGCTTGTCCATGTGTCATGTTTTGATTGGTTCATGTTTCTTCCATGGTTTTATCTTGTCCTGTTTTTTCATTGGTCGCTATGTGTTGTTCTTTGTTTTCTCATTGGTTGGTTTTGTCATGTGACCCTGTCTGTTTCCTTTAAGTAGCCTCATGTTCCCATTATTCATTTTTGTGTATTAATGTTGTAACCCGCTTTTGGTGAGTCATGCCTGTTACCAAGTCTGTCTTCATGCCATGTCAAGTCATCATTTGGATTTATGTTTGGATTTTCACGTTTGTAAATAAACTGCACTTGGGTTGATCACTTCAGCTCGCCTCAGTGGACATCCGTTACACCAGTAAAAAAACAAACAAACAAAGTATTTCTAAGGAAAATATATATAATTGTGTGAACTTCATTATTTCAATTGATTTGACATGTTTTCTGTTTAATATTTTTTAATTTAACCATTTTAACCAAAAAAAAAAACATTTGAAAAAAAAAAAAAAACTGATTCCAGAACAATTAAAACAGAATTTGGAAAATAAATTAAATTGATTTTGGTAAAAAAAAATAAAATGGCTTTCATAGGAAAAAATCATGTCATGACACTCAAAACTGGAGTAATGGTTGGTAATGTATCAAATAATTGTAGCTTTGGTGAGACTTTTCAATAAAGCTATTATGCGCCATTATGAAATAAAATATATAACAACAAAATGCATACATAAATCTTTTATAATAGTTTAGAAATAAATTCCCTTTATTCTTATATCATCTTCCTGTCTACTTATGTTTAAGGGAAGATATAAAACAGTTTTGTTTTTATGTCTTACTAAGAAGGCTGAGAAAAGCAGTGAAAAATCAATTCAAGGTGACTTTTCAGACCAGCACTGCATTGGCGTAGTCAAGCACTCTTTCTTCAGTGAGAAGAAGAAAAACATTTAGCTTTCTTTTGAAACTACCCTTGATTATTCAATCAAGAAAGAGCGGATGAACTAGGGGAAAGGATATATGTGTTTGTATGCTTGCGTGTTTAGCAGTACAGATGGTCTGAATATTAATGTAGTAGTACTGGTGGCGGGGAGAATTAACCCATCCTTTATTGACCTATTTGGATCTCGTATTCCCCATCTTTGGCCTAAGAAAGAGGAAGAAGAATGACTGCGGGGCTGAATTCCCTCTGAGCAAGACCACCCCTGTGCAGTGGATAAAGTGGAATTAAACATTTTCATTTGGTTTGGTAGGATGAAGACTTTGTTTCTAAGTGTGTTGCTGAATTAACTCTTCTGAGGCATATCTTACGGTATTTCATCTTGAGTTAAATGATCTCATCTAGTCCCAATTGTCAGGTCATAAACCGAGCAATATTTCAAAATGAATTTTAACAGCCAGCAGATAGCATTTTAATAAGTGCTGAGTATGAATTGTGTCTATAAATATCCAATATTTTAGGATGAGTGCCCTATATGTTCATTTTCATAATTTTTATAACATCTTCTTATGCCGTTGCAGGTCTAGAAGACATGCAGAGCTAAAACCGAGCTTCCCGTCTCCACAGGGATTTGATTGAATCAGCAAAATTCCTTTGAATTTGAAATGAACACGGCAAATCTGCCTCATTTTACTGCGTTTCTTCCTGTGTGCATCCACAATGTATTTCCACACGACTGTACTTCATGTTTTGAACATGAAAGGAAAGAAAAATGTCTTTGCAAGCATATTTCTGTGTTGAATGTTAATAGAGTGAGTGAATAGCAATGAGTGATTAAAAAGAGAAAGCATACTAACATGGGTATTTAGGTCAGGAATACAAGGCGCAAAAGAGAATGTAAGAAAAACACTAATGATAACCATAGCAGAACTTCAATAGATTCTGGCCTGATATAACAGGTCAAGACATTGGAATATATAAGGCACAGTGTCTGGATAATGAACACAGTCTTGTATCACCCTTAAAGGGTGTATTTTGCCATAATGACCAAGTGCCTGCACTATTACTTATATGTCATGGCTAGATGAATTTATTTTATAATCCTACCTTTATATTAGCTTAAATCTTATGCAAAAAATCCACTATAATATTAATACCATTAATACCAAATCGTCACCTTGTAAAACTTTTGTTTTCTCATGAGATCGAGTTGTAAAATTAACCCTATTTATATCCTAAATGTTGTAATAGATCTTATTGTGAATGATTAATCCACATACATTTCATTTTAAAATACATTTGACTTTTTCTTTTTTAATCAAAATGTCATAAGTGGATCTTCCAGTGAAGTGGCACTTATTTTGGCTGACATATGCTGGACTTCACCAATTATTTAGACCACTTAAATTATAAAACTACTCACAGTTAGGGAAAACAATTATTTGATCCCTTGCTGATTTTGTACATTTGCCCACTGACAAAGAAATGATCGGTTTATAATTTTAATGCTAGGTCCAGAAAAATGCATTTCAAAAAAGTTATAAATTTAAACGCATTTTAATGAGTGAATTAAGTATTTAACCCCTTGGCAAAACTTGACTTAGTACTTGGTGGCAAAACCCTTGTTGGCAATCACAGAGGTCAGACGTTTCTTGTAGTTGGCCACCAGGTTTGCACACATCTCAGGAGGGATTTTGTCCAACTCCTCTTTGCAGATCCTCTCCAAGTCATTAAGGTTTTGAGGCTGATGTTTGGCAACTCAAACCTTCAACTTCCTCCACAGATTTTCTATGGTATTATCTGGAGACAAGGCCACTCCAGGACCTTAATGTGCTGCTTCTTGAGCCACTCCTTTTTTCCCTTGGCCGTGTGTTTTGGGTCATTGTCAGGGCTGAAATACCCATCCACGACCCATTTTCAATGCCTTGACTGGCTTCAATGTCCTGGCCCTGACAGTACATTGGTGCAGTTGTCCTGTCCCCTTAGCAGAAAAACACCCCCAAAGCATACTGTTTCCACCTTCATGTTTGACGGTGGGGATGGTGTTCTTGGGGTCATAGGCAGCATTCCTCCTCCTTTAAACACGGTGAGCTGAGTTGATGCCAAGGAGCTCGATTTTGGTCTCGTCTGACCACAACACCTTCACCCAGTTCTCCTCTGAATCATTCAGATGTTCATTTGCAAACTTCAGATGGACCTGTACATGTGCTTTCTTGAGCAGGGGGACCTTGTGGGTGCTGCAAGATTTCACTCATTCACGGCGTAGTGTGTTACCAATTGTTTTCTTGGTTACTATGGTCCCAGCTGCCTTGAGATCATTGACAAGATTCTCTCGTGTAGTTCTGGGCTTGACTCCTCACCGTTCTCATGATCACTAACCACACCCTAATCCTACCCCTTACCCTATCCCTAAACATAACCCCACCCATTAGTTCACACAGAGGTGGATCTGGACATCTAGAGAGAGAGGGCATGAGGTCATTTAGGTCTGCAGTGAGTACTACTTGCATTCCAGCCTTGTGTAGGTCTACAATCTTGTCCCTGACATCCTTGGACAGCTCTTTGGTCTTGGCCATGGTGGAGAATTTGGAATCTGATTGATTGATTGATTGATTGACTGACTGATTGATTGCTTCTGTAGAGAGATGTCTTTTATACAGGTAACAAGTTGAGAATAGGAGCACTCCCTTTAAGAGAGTGCTCCTAATCTCAGCTCCTTATTTGTATAAAAGACACCTGGGAGCCAGAAATCTTGCTGATTGAAATGAATTTTTCAGTATTTTGTTGTTGTTGTTGTTCTCTCACTGTTACCTACCATTAAAATTATGGACTGATCATTTCTTTGTCAGTGGGCAAACATACCAAATCAGCAGGGGATCAAATATTTAGTGTGAAAATCAATTAATCCAGAGAGCTGTGTAATCAATAGTAATAGGATGCAATTTACATTTACATTTACATTTAGACATTTAGCAGATGCTTTTATCCAAAGCGACTTACAAAGGAGAACAATGGAAGCAGTCGAAATCAACAAAAGAGCAATAACATGCAAGTGCTATGACATGTCTCATTTAGCCTAACGCAGTACATGTAGCAAGGATTTTTAAAGTACATAATAAATAAAAGAAAATAGATAGGGGGGAAGCAAGCTAGTGTTAGAAGCCTTCTTTTAGCTTTTTTGTTAACTGTATAGAGAGAAGCCATGTTTCTGAATGACAGAACTTAGTGATGCCATGTAGACTCAGAAAAGAAGTGGTCCAAGAACTGAGCCCTGAGGCACCTCAGTAGCTAGATGTTGTGACTTGGATACCTCACCTCTCCAAGATAACTTAAAAGACCTGTCTGAGAGGTAAGATTCAAACCACTGGAGTGCAGTTCCTGAGATTCCCCTAGCCAATAGGGTTGACAGGAGGATCTGGTGGTTAACCGTGTCAAAAGCAGCGGACAGATCCAGCAAGATAAGTATTGATGATTTGGAATAGCTAGAAAAATAACCATAATTAAATGCTAAATTCTGTCATGAAACTCAAGATGGCGCTAGTCTCATGTAGCCAGACCTTCAGACTGCTGTCAGATAGGTCTAGGAACCTTGGTCGCTTTGAATGGCCAAGACCCACCCAAGAGGCCATATGACTGACAGGTAAAGCAACCAATCACATTTCACTTTGTGAAATAAAAACTCTTGAACGGATTTTAAAGATTTTGTGCCATGAACTTTAAATATTTCACACACGTTTGAAAATCCAGTGTTTAGTTGATCCTGATAAGTGCTCATCATCACAGTTGTAAACACAATGTCTGTCTTGTTTCGTGAGGGGGTTTGGCATCATGGCATCTTTGTTTCCAGTCGGAACATTAAAAAATGTGACACACATCTCCTGGAAATCCTGTATAATTCAACCAAGCTGATGACGACTTAAATGCTCCTTAAGTGTTTACATTTGCGTGCCGTCTGCCTCAGATGTTCATCCAAAGGTCTGTGGGTATGATGTCTGAGGATGAGACTAAGATGGCGCAGACTAATAATATTCACAGCATTAAACTACTTAGCACAAGCTGATTGGCTCATGTTTCATATCTGCAGCCATCTGAGCTTGCTGCTTTACATATATATGGATGGTTAGCATTTACTTGAGCAGTTTGCAGCGCATTTTAAGAATTCTTTTGAAACCCTCCACCTCCCCAGCTCCACCTATATAGATCTGCTACGGGTTACTATATATGCTACATGTGCAGCAGCAGTATGTCTTAAATACTCACAGCAGCGTATCAGCATATGTATTGGCAGTTGCAAGTTCCTGTACTTGCTTTGCAGCAGCAGTAGCAATAATCTACAACAGCAATAACCAACAGCAGCAGCAATTCAACAACATAACAGATCTCTTCTGCCAAGACCAAATACATACATTCACTTTACATGGTGTTTGCATATACATGTGTGGACACAACCATCCTACAATGATAAAAATCCATTCACTCCTTTTTAGTAATCCCCAATAAACCTAAACAGTCTCAATAATCAAGCCGTTTTGATTTTCTGAGCAGTGTGATGTCATATTGCTCAATCTCCGCCCACAACTGTTCACGGACTGTCCCGTATTAGTGTAAAAGTGAACATCAGTGATCAGCCTTCATTTTCTCCCGACATCAGAGCGAATGAGGACGCAGTGGATTAGTTTTGTTTTTGATGGTAATGTGCCACCAAATACACAAAAAATGGAAGAGAGGGGTGGAGTCAGCAGTAGCTGCTTATCATTTAAAGAGACATGCACCGTAATGGCTCGCTGTGAACAGATCTGTTTTTGACAAGGTAAAAAGGGTGTCGCTTTACACTATTATTGAGGAATTTTAACCAAAGTATGTGGCAGACATATTATGAAGACCCTAAAGAATCATACCAATTAGTTGAAAATGGGCATCCGATGTTTCCCTTAAAGTTGTCATATCCATTATCATGCTAAAATCTTCAGAGAATAAATAAGAGAATATTTTTTCCCCCAATCAGCAGCAGAGCGTCAGTGAGCCAGCTGTCTGCAATAAGGGAAACTCCAAGAGAAAACCATGGAAGTAAAATAGTGCCAGCAGATCTCACAATTATTCTCATCATCATCCACCCTGCATTGCTTCTGGCAGTCTTAGGAGATACAAGAACAAAAAGAGAGGTCTGAAGGACCTGAGAATCACATTGTGTGAAACACACTGTCCTGCCCATGCTTGCCGATTATGTCGTCTCTGCCTTTGAAGGTCATTTTGAAATTATACAGTACAGGGTGCCCATGGGATTTGCTTTTTAGTCTCGCAAGAAGTGCTGATCTGTTATCAGAGAGAAAGAAACAGAAAGGAAATAAGAAAAAACGTGACAAGCAGAGGAAGAGAGAAAGAGGCTAGCCTGTGACTTGCAGAGGTTAATGCGTCTCTGCTGCGTTCTGACACACGGCTGCCTCATTTTCTCTTGCGCATTATCTCCTGTCTTCAGAGGCGACAAAGCTAGTAAGCTTCTCTGACAGGCAGCAAAGGTAAGGCCTTTATTTTCTTTTATTGGGAAAAACAAGGCCACAGCGTCGTGTGGAAATGGAAATCTGCAGATATGAATGAGCAGCTCGGTTGCTTACCGCGGAGCTGACGGACAGCAGTGGCTTCCTGTAGCTACAGTACATACTTGGGTGTGTGTAAGTGTAAGAAAGAGAGTGCAAGAGTCTAAAAGACTTCAATTAAAATGTTACGCTTCACAGAAGTACACTGCCTGTATAGCAGGTGTTAGCCTGTGGGTGTGAGACTGAAGCATCAATCAGTCAGTCAATAAATCGTTAAGTGTGCCAAGCAAGTGTTACGTTAACTCTCCTCACACAGTCACTCAGAGACTCAAAGATGAGACAGGGTTAGATATCAGTACAATGAAGATGAATGAGACAATTTTGTTGTGTTTGCTGCGATTAAATTCATTTAGGTATGAATGCCAAAATCATTTTAGCTGCAAATGTTTTTTTTTCTTAAATTAATTAACATTGTAATATCCTTAAAAATAAATATTATATTAATTGTAATTGTTTATTTTATATACTAAATCAATAAATTGTTAATTATAAAGTAATATTAATGAAATATTGTGATGTTTAAAATTGTGATGTAAAAACACAGTTTATGTATATATTGTTTTATGAAATGAATACCTCTTAAATTTTCACCTTCCTTACTGGGAAGTATTATTTATACCTGAAAATGTGTAATTATTTGTTTTATATAATACATCAATAAATAAAATAAACTAATACATTTTATTATTTAAACAATTAAAATATTGTAGTATTAGTATACAAAAATGTATAAACATTTATTATTTAAGATTTAAAATATTGACTGTTCACTGGTTATTCATGTATTTATTTTATTGATGCACATATTTATTATTTAAAAATTGGAATTTTGTATTTATAAAGTAAATAATTACTAAAAAGAAAAATATTAACTGTTTATTTATTTATTTATTTATGCTATTCATAAAGATGTATATATGTTTATTATATGAAATAAATAAAACATTTTATTATTTAGGAAATTAATAGAAAGGTATTAACTGTTTATTATTTATAGCTTTTTATTTAAAAAAAATGGAACGCTAATTTAAATATTTGTTTATTGTAGAAAAATAAATAAATACATTAATATTTAAGAAATGAAATTTATTTTTTTTTAATTACTTTATTATTTATATTTATTTTTATTAATTTACATATTTTTTGTTATTTTAAAATTGAAACGTTTACTTATATATATATATATATTTTTTATGATATGAAATGCATACATTTTATTATTAAGGAAACTGAAGGAATGATATTAACTGTTTATTAATTAATACTGACATATTTTTATTTTAAAATAGAATGTTTATTTATATATTTGTTTATTATAAAAATAAATAAATACCTTTTCTAGAAAACTAAAAAAAATTATATAAACATTCTAATATAAAATTAAAATATTATATAAACAGTTTATCAATTAGAAAATGAAAGGAAAGAGTAACTGTTTATTAATTATAATTTATATATTTTATTTTTAAAAAGTAACGTTTATTAATATATTCGTTTATTATAGAAAAATTTAGAAATAACTTAAAATATTAATTATTTACTGATTATTATTATTTATAGGTTTATTTTTAGTAATATATATTATCATCTGTATTTAGCAACTAGAATATTTATTTATTTATATTTTCTATTATATAAAATAAATGTTAAAATAATAATACATAAATGTTTTTTATTGCTATTTTTAAAAATTGAATCTTGAAATCTATGTTTATTATATAGAATAAATAAAACATTTTATCATTTAGCAAATAAAAAAATATAACTGCTTAATTAATTATTTATTTTTTATTTTACTGAATAGAATGTTTATTTATATATTTGTTAATTATAGAAAAATAAATACATTTATTATTTAAGAAATTAAAATATGAACTGTTTACTGATTAATACATGTGTTTTTATTTTTGTTATTTTACATACTTATTTTTATTTAAAAATGGAACATTTATTTACATATTTGTTAATTATTTAAAATAAATACATTTTATTATTAAACTTTAAAAAAGCTTTTTATTATTTGATTTCTATATGTTTATTATATAAAATAAATAAAACATCCTATCATTTAGCAAATCCAAGGAAAGATATTAACTGTTGTTTAATTATTATCAGGATTTTTTTTAGGGAATGTTTATTTGCATAGTTGTTTATCATACAAAATAAATAAATTTTATTATTTAAAAAAGTAAAATATGAAGTATTAATAATTATTATTAATGTATTTAATTATATTATATTATATTAAATAATAACAATTTAGTTCACAAAATATCTGCAAGGTTTATGTGTTAACTATTATGCCAAGATAAGCAGATTGCCCCAATGTCTCATCTCGTTTTCAGAGATAATGCATTAAATTAGTGTTCTCAGTGAATTAATTGTCTAGCTGCTCAATCAGGCCTTTAATTTTCTTCTGCACCTCCCATCCCACTCTATTATTCATGGTGTTGTTCTTTACCCATCCCTGTGCATTATTCCATTCTTTGTTTATTTGACTGATTACTGCTCCTCCTTTCATATACATCACTGTTCGTATTTCTCCCATGCAGGTGCTGATCCCTGAGGGGGGTTGTGGGTAAACGGTAAATGCCATCTAAAAATACCCCACCCCCCAATCCCTCCCCTTACCTCGTCTGACTCAGCTCGTCCCTTGGAGTAACCAGCAAAAATGAGCAAGGCAACCGAAGAGTGACGACACTGGTACAATTACACATTCCCAGGGAAAATGTCATGTGTTTGAAATGCTGCTGGGCTTGCCTGCTTCTCTAAACACAAGGGATACAAGGAGTTATTTTTTATGAAAGGGGAGAAAGTACTTCTGCATAGAGAGCAGATGTGAAAACACCCACATGCACATCTTCATAGATGTGGAAATCAGGTGCTGTTTCACTGAGAGAATGGCTTGTAGCGTTTATGAGGCAGCCTGTGCAAATATAAAAGCAAAAACAACAACATAAAAATGGTTTTAAATCAATATTAATATTCAAATTATGCTGAAATCCTAATATTTGAAAGTCATTAAATCATTTGAAAGAAATAGTAATTTTTTACATGTATTCAAATGTATTCACCCTCATGTTACTTTAGTTTTTGCAGAGAAGAAATTAATTTAGTAAAATAGAGATTAGATAAAATAGATAGATAGATAGATAGATAGATAGATTATATATATATATATATTAGTGCTGTCAAACGATTAATCGCATCCAAAATAAAAGTTTATGTTTACATAATATATATTTGTGTACTGTGTATATTTATTATGTATACATAAATACAAACACATGCATGTATATATTAAGGAAAAATATTTTAGATTTATATATAAAATATATATATTTATTTATAATCTAAATTGTATACAGGTATAAATATATATATACATATAAATATTTAGTTTGAATATATACATGCATGTGTGTGTATTTATATGTACATAATAAATATACAAAGTAAACACACATAAAGTATGTAAACATAAACTTTTATTTTGGATGCGATTAATCGCGATTAATCGTTTGACAGCCCTAATATATATATATATATATATATTCTCATATTTTGGCACTCTAAACAGAAGGGATACAGTTTATGTTTATAAAAGTATGCTGAGACTGGCTTTTGGCATAAAAAAGCAGTGTAAAAAGCAAAAACATAATAATATTCTGATTATTTAAATTAATTTCATAAAAATGGTCAAATGTTGCAGCCTATGCAAATATAATAGCAAAATCAAACAAATAAAAACATTAATATTAATATTCAAATTATGCTGAAACCCTAATATTTGAAAGTCATTAAATGATTTGAAAGAAATAGTAATACCTTTTTTAAATAGAATGTCTTACATGTATTCAAATGTATTCACCTTCATGTTACTTTTGTTCTAGCAGAGAAGAAATTAATTTAGTAAAATAGAGTAAAAAAAAACTTTAATTATTCAAATATTAGTCAAATTTGATTTATTCTGAAAAAAAAAACTCCCTCTATATATGTGATATGTGATATTCATAAGATAAAATATTGTAATATTCTGGCCCTCTATACAGAAAATATGAAGTTATTGTTTACAAAAGTATGTTCAGCAAAAACATATTAATAAAATTCTAATTATTTCGAATTACTGAATAAAATAATAATAATAAAAAATACAAATATTGCAGCCTATGTAGATATAAGTAAGAAATAAGTATGCTGAAATCCTAATAATAATAATGTCATAAAATGAAAAAAAAAAAACTACTACTTTTTTGTTTTTGCATGTATTCAAATGTATTTACAATTAATTTAGGCTTTAATTATTTCCTCTTGTGATGTTCTTACCAGGAATATTATATAGATAGATAGATAGATTTAATTACTTCAATTATATATATAAATAACAATGTAAAACTCAACATTTATTCATCCTCATCTTACTTTATTTTGCAGACCTCAAAAGGAGTAATTTCCTGTGACACTGACAGAGACAGCGTCAGCGGATCAATGCGTGAAATTACAGCGTTTGCCCTTTTCCCTATATTAAGCTGCCCTATGTCCGAGAGAAGACCCCTGAGCACCGTTTGCTGATCAAAAGCCCCTCGCTCCCCCACAGGCCCCCGAGGGGCCACGCCATGGACCCACAGCAGCATTTCTCATTCAAGCCATCTGCACTGAGAAAAACCTCACAAGGCCCACATCAATCATGGATCTACTTTAGTGACTGTAATCCAACGAATCCATCCACAGATATGAGTTTACATCAGCGCACTAACATTCGCCTCCTGTCAGTTTGTAATTTGTATTATCCACCTCAACCAGGGTCAACAAATTAACAAGGGCTTCCATTACGAAAAATAACCTGTGAAAATAATACTGTAGTTAAACTATGATAACCACAAATTAGCCATGGTGTTGCTACACTTACACTATTTAAACTATAGTTTAACCATGCCATTTGTAGTAAAACTGTGGTTACAAATGGTAGGCCTACATACATACAAATGGTAATCAATGCATAAAACAAAACAAAACAAAAAAAAACATGGTTACTACACTTTTACTATAATAAGGTTAATTTTCGTAAGGGTTGTGGCACCACAATGAACAAAAATGACCAATAAATTCAAAACAAAGGGGCAAAAAAATGCCCCTGCACAATTACACAACGTATTATGGCTATCGCAATTATAATGGAATGTGTAAATAAATGAAAAGTGTCAATTCGCGGAAATACATTTACTTAGATTCACTCGTTAAATTTAGGAATACATTGGCCAATCAGAGGCGAATAGATTAGTCAGCACTAAAAACGCGCCAATCAGAGGCGCTTAGATTAGTCAGCGCTGAAAACGACCGAGCTGCTGTTGAGTGAGGAAACTCGCAAATTCCCATTATAAACAACACAGTTCAGATACAATGTAAGTAAAATATTCATTTTGTAGCTGCAGTGATTATAACGAGAGTTTTTGCATAACCTTTGCTAGACTTGGCTAAAGTTATGTCTATGAAGTCAGAATGTGACGTGCCCAAAACTAAAACAAAAACGTTGTATATCGATATTAATAATCACTATTACAATATAAAAAAGCAATAACCTACAATAATGTTCTTGTTGTCATAATATTGCAGCCCTGTGAGTTCCTGTTTTTTTTTTTTTTTTTTTTTTTTTGCATGTGTAGTTTAGATACAATTTTAATATTGATAGTTTTCACGTGACGTCACTCATAGAAATGAAGCTTTGCTCCACTGACCGCCATGGAGTTATTCTTATGCAGTTTGCATTAAGTAGTAATGTATAAAAGGCGAAATTCAGTAAACACCTTATTGGTTATGTATATTTTGTACAGGTAAGCAGATGAACCTGGAATATAAACGCAATGTGCAAAGTTTCACGTTAAACGGTTTCCCAAAGAAAACCATTATAAGGAACACACTAAACTATTAAGCAGATTGCGTTCATATTCCGACCTCATACCCTTCCCTGTGTAAACTATAAATCATTAATATATAGTTATTAATGTTTTTGATCTTTTAATAGTACTGTTTAAGTGCTTTTACATCGTTTTGTCTCACTGTTTATGATTTAAATATTGCCGCGGTGCTTAATATAGATTGCAAATGACCAAAACTTGCATTTTTTTCCACATATCTTTGTTTTATTCTTTTGAGAGGTGATTTAAATATTTGCGGTTGTGAAACAGATAGGAAATTGGCATGCTTCTGCTACGCTTCTATATGGATGTTTTGCCCTCCAAGCCGCCGAGCCTGTCACGTTAACAGAATTGTTATTGACAACAGTTTAAAATATTAAAGTAATTGGGTAAATTGAAGTATCTGACAATTAAGATAATATAAAATAAACATAATATGTTCTTTTTATAATAATAAGGTGATTGCTATTTATTTATTAATTGCCCTTACAAATGTAAAAATATAGCCCCTGAATGTAAAAGTTCTTTTCTGACCCCAATCTCGACACATTTTGCATCCAAAAGGTTTGTGCCTTCTGTTGTGCTGTAACTATTCTGCATCATAGAGCATGCAGGGTGGCATTTGCAGACTTTTCCATTCCCCCTTCAGAACCAGAAGTCCTTGTAGCAGACTAAAGCACACTTGACATTGCACATACGCCTATAACAAGCTCCAACCCCATCATGCATTCACAACGGGGTGCCGTCAATAGATTTACCCGTGAATTTTTAAAGACATTCCTCAAAAATGCAAGGAAATTCAATTAATCATTGATCCAACCTTCTTGGTGCAAACCGACTGATTCTCATTTCGGTTCTGGGTTTGTCCGCAGGCTAAATATTAGGAATATGAGAATGTGCAAGATAGGAACAGCCAGACTCATTGGTCTCACTGTCACTTGATCTCTTTCTCTAAATGCCTTGAAGATGTAAGTCCTTAAAAACAGTGATTCATTATACATCAGTTGTTTGGATTCTTGTTTCTGTGTTGTAGCAGTGCAAAAATTAGTTTCAAGATCAAACAGAAGTGTGATGCAGTGCCATTACAGAGCCATAAGACACTGATAGAAAGATAAGGCAGCGTATCAATACGAAAATGAAGCAGGCCTTTCAGTCCGAGGAAGCCAGCGTGATGCCAGTTAGTCACAAAACTGAGGAATCTAATATGAACCTTCAGCAGTCTCTGTGATGTTGCATTGACCCAATCTCACGACCCAGTCGAGCCAATTTAATTTTGTAGTTCAGCCAAACAGGCGATGCAATTGACTTCTTGAGAGTTGCTGAGATACCAGCATCTGGGTATATGAAAAAGGCAGAGAGACTAATGATTTTGGACACCTCATTTACCACCAGCCTGATAAAGAAGTAATGTTGTGTCCATGATCTTTAACTGCGAACAAGTATAATACAACCTACCATGGGAAAAAAACAAAAAACATTATGATGACCTGCATTAAATAGCCTACTGCAGGCTTTTTCAAGTTAAAAAAACACAAAGAGTTTAGAAACACAAAATTAAAAAAAAAAAAAAAAAAGCACAAAAGATTTTTGCCATGCAATTAATAAATTGCAAAATATGTCCCTGGACCACAAAACCAGTCATAAGGGTCTTTTTTTTTTTTTTTTTTTTTTAATTGAGATTTATACATTATCTGAAAGCTGAATAAATAAGCTTTCCACTGATGTATTTGTTAGGATATAATATATATACATCTATCGAAAATCTGAAGGTGCCAAAAAATCTAAATTTTGAGAAAATCGCTTAAAGTTGTCCAAATGAAGTTCTTAGCAATGCATATTACTAATCAGGAATTACATTTTGATATATTTATGGTAGAAAATGTACAAAACATATTCACGGAACATGATCTTAATATTCTAATGATTTTTGGCATAAAATAAAAATTTATAATTTTGACCCATACAATGTATTTCTGACTATTGCTACATATATACCTGTGCTGTTGAACAACGTATTATGGCTGTCGCAATTAAAATGGAATGTGTAAATAAATGAAAAGTGTCAATTCGCGGAAATACATTTACTTAGATTCACTCGCACTGCGTCTTATAACCAATCAAACGCGTTTCTGTTAAATTTAGGAATACCTTGGCCAATCAGAGGCGAATAGATTAGTCGGCACTAAAAACGCGCCAATCAGAGGCGCTTAGATTAGTCAGCGCTGAAAACGACGGAGCTGCTGTTGAGTGAGGAAACTCGCGAATTCCCATAATAAACAACACAGTTCAGATACAATGTAAGTAAAATAATAATTTTGTAGTTACAGTGATTATAACGAGAGTTTTTGCATAACCTTTGCTAGACTTGGCTAAAGTTATGTCTATGAAGTCAGAATGTGACGTGCCCAAAACTAAAACAAAAACGTTGTATATCGATATTAATAATCACTATTACAATATAAAAAGCAATAACCTACAATAATGTTCTTGTTGTCATAATATTGCAGCATATGAGCTCCTGTTTTTTTTTTTTTTTTTTTTTACATGTGTAGTTTAGATACAATTTTAATATTGATAGTTTTCACCTGACGTCACTCACTCATAGAAACGAAGGGCAAAACGCAGCTTTGCTCCACTGACCACCATGGAGTTATTTTTATGCAGTTTGCATTAAGTATAATGTATAAAACAGATATTAAAAGGCGAAATTCAGTAAACACCGTATTGCTAATGCTACTTAAAACTAAGGTTTTGTGGTCCTGGGTCACAAATGATACCATATAAAACACATGTGACAATATGCCTGCCTGATGTTTATGAAAACTGCTATGAAAAGTCTTTTTTTTTTCCCCCTGTTCATGCATTGGATTTTTTACTTCTCCATTTAGGAAAATAAGTGTATCTTTCAGTTTTAACAGTGGCACTCATTAAATGTTGTAAAATGTTATTTGGAGTATATACACTCTCTTCTTTTTTAAAGGAATAGTTCACCCAAAAATGATCTATTCAAGATTTAAAGTTTGTTTCTTTTAGTGGATTTGGAGAAATGTAACATTTCATCACTTGCCCACTCATTGTCACTTGATCTCTTTCTCTGAATGTCTTAAAGATGTACTGTCAAACCAAAAAAATGTTGAAATTGTTTTACTAGCGGGGGCAGGACACTATAGTTCATCTATGGAAGTGAGGATAGCAAATTAACGTAAACTGTGATATATTATATGCACACATACAGTGGCCAGTCAGGAAAATGTATAAACATTTGGGACCAAAAATTATTTAGACACTTTGACCTGACCATGTTTTGCTTAGGTGTATTTTCTTTAATTGCTAATGCAACTTTTTTTATACCACAGACTGAACAAAATTAAGCATTGCTTGGTAAATGGTCAGCAAAGTATTGATAGCTGTGTAAATATTGTCATACTAATAGTTGTCTGAATTTTTGGTTGATTGTAATCCATGACATACCTTTATATCACAGCTATCTAACATTATTAAGATTAATTTGTTCTGACACAGAATTCTTGTTATATTTTATTACCATTTTCTAAACTATAGCGAATAAACTGTGATAAAGTGAGAAATGTTTGACTGTAATTCCTTGGATTCTTGTTTCTGTGTCATAGCACTACTTTCATGGAAGAATCAGTCTCAAGATAAAACAAAACCATGCTGCAATGCCATTACAGAGCCATAACACAATGATAGAAAGATAAGGCACTGTATCAATACGAATGACTCCAAAATGAAGCCGACCTCTCATTCCAAGGAAGCCAGCGTGATGCCAGTTAGTCTGCAGTGGATCCTCTGCAGTGAATGGTTGCCGTCAGAATGACAGTTGATAAAAACATTACAATAATCAACAAGCAATTCACACAACTCCAGTACATCAATGAATGTCTTGAGAAAAGCTGCTTTCTCCATTGGCATTAAAAAATCATCTTATCTGCATTAGGACAGTTCAAGCACTGTTTACAAGCAAAAACTGTCCTAGTTCTACACAAATATGTGGGCCTGTTTCACTAGAGGACATGTTATTATAGATTTAAAGGTATAGTTCAACCTAAAATAAAAATTGTGTCATTATTACTCACCCTTGTGTGGTTTCAAACCTGTAGGACTTTTGTTCATCTTCGGAACACAAATTAAGATATTTTTGATTAAATCTGAGAGCTTTCTGACCCTGTGGTTCAACCATAATTTTATGAAGCTATGAGAACACTAAACTTTATTCAGCAATTCTTCAAATTCTTCTTAAATATGTGTTCTGAAGACAAACAAAGGTCTTACATGTTTGGAACGACATGAGAGTGACTAATTAATGACAGAATTTTCATTTTAGGGTGAACTGTCGTTAAACGTTAAAGTCAAAATGCTTAATGATGTATTTGTTTCTTACAAAAATAGCTTTTCACTTCGCAAGGAGTTAATTGATTGACTGGAGTCATTGGACATGGATGGCTTGTTGATTATTCCAATGTTTTTATTAGCTGTTTGAACTCTCATTCTGACGGCACCCATTCACTTCAAAGCATCCACTGGTGAGCAACTGATGTAATGTTCAATTTCTCCAAATGTGTTCTGATGAAGAAAAAACTCATTTACATCTGGGAAGGCTTGAGGGTGAGTAAACGATTGCAGAGTGAACTATTCCTTAAAACTATAAAAGTCTGTCAACAATGTAAATATTGAGACTTCTTTATGGAGAAGTTAAAGTTAATATTTTCTGCTCAAGCTCTGTTTTGAATTCCAATGCAGCTGCAGAGATTCAGGACCTTGGACAGAGACACTGCAGTCGACGCCACTCTCCAGAACGTCTGTTCACGCACAGTGAATGCCATGGTTGGTTAAAGCTGCCTAATTGATTTGCCCATTCAAATATCTGAGGGAGGACAAACGGCTGCAAGTGACATTTAAAAGTCACTTTTGAAAGTATTTACTTGTTTAAAGACAGACGGTATTTGAGAGAATACAGTCAGAGGGTCTTAATAGACTTGAAGTACCTCTTATAAAAATGGGTACTTGCTTGTAAAACGTTTTTAAAATTGAGCTATGGTTCTTTGAACATTAAAAAGTTTTTTGTTGTAGGTTCTCTAAAGCATTAGTGAATTCTAAAAAACTGTTGAACTTAACAAGTTGTGGCATTTCTGCTTCTAATTGGAATGTTTATTTTTAAAAGTGTTGCTTCTTGACTAGTACGATCAATACATTTGTACAAAACCAAATGTCACTAACCCTCTGCTCATTTTTCACAGACAGCGTTGCTTAAACACTAGAGATTTTACAGAGGTACTAAGAGTGAGAAAGAAATGAGGAAATGGAGATTGTGATGAACAGTAGCCTATGATTTATGATTTATGGGACTACAGAGAATAGAAAGTTAAAGACCAGAAAATGAAAAGTCAGTGGTCATTCATTAAATGTCAACAAAAAGTGTTAAATGTCTTTAATCTATTTGCCCTCTGTCCTGTAACATTTAGTTTCAGTGTCTAAATTTAATATTTTTTGAGCTGTGTGCCAAACTTTGCTGTACTATCTAATAGAAATACAGGGGAAAGTGTCACAATCTTCCCTCAGCCATGATTTGTAGATGTTATATCAAATTTACACCGGTTCTGACATTTAACATTAATCAACATGATCACAAAGTACATTCTAAATAAACGTTAAATTATAGCATACTTTCTTAATTGTTTTTTCCACCCATAAATCACCTCATGAGGGTCAATGATAGTGATTTAGCTTGGTTTAACTGATTAAATTTTCGGTTTAAACTGGTTTAACCTACTAATAATATTAGTTTACGTGTATAAATGAATTTCAAGGCAGATTACGTTGCATACAAAATTACCGGACACATCTAACGTATCATTCAACTGTGTCCTCTATTTTAACTAGTATAACTTAGCGTTTGTTTCATCGGGACAGCACAACCGAAAGGGTGGACGCGTTATAACGGAGCTTTCGCTCTGCTGAGGAGCAGAAGTCGCCTATGCTGTCTCGGAATACGGCACTGAAAGAGAGTGAACACACGAACCCCCGCGAGAATGACTGTGTGTGTGTGTGATGGTGTAGTGAAGGCGCATGTGTGATGAGTGTGTATGTATATGTAGACACTGCCCACCGCTGTCGCGCTCCCCCCATCTTGCATGTGGACCGTCTACCGCCGGACGGAGTCGCACCAGGGTTCGTGCCACTGCAGGGGAAAAAACCCGGCAAGAATGGATTTCTAACAACGTTTCTCCTTTCTGTCCTTTACCCAACTGACGTCATCCTCAATGTCTCTCACAAATTTTAACTAACAAAATGAGGATTTCTTGTAATCAGCTTTTACTGCTATTCTCTTGCGTTTGGGGACTTACTATGGGTGCTTTTCCGAGCAGCGTTCAAATCGGTAAGTACGGCGGTTCACCTCAAAGACTCGAGCTTCACGTTAAGTGCGTTAAACTGTGTCAAATGAATGACAAAAATAAGACCGTCTGCATTGGGGTCAACTGCGAATGTCAGTGCGCAAATAATGCGGTTGGAAATAGGTTTTGTTGTGTGACAGCAAATGGTAATTTTGAGGGAGAATAGTTTATTTGTATACTTTTTGTTTGTTTGTTTGTTTTTAGCTGTCAACCAGATCTTTCTGCCACGTTTTGGTTATGGCACCACTGCAGTGCTCTCCGTGGCTCTAACGGGATGTTATTCTGAAGGTGGATCATCCCGAACAAGGGCACAAACGCAGTGAAAGTTTATTTATTTATCAATTAATGCTTTGTAAAATCAAAATAATACAGATATATAATGACAAAGCGACTTAAATATCAGTTCACCACCTCGTCAATGGAAAGTGGTTTAATTTATTCCAATACTGCATCAAGCCCTGTGTCATAAGCCCTGAGACTCCTGGTGCCAGTGATTCCTGATCTCTCTTATTGTCTGACCGAGAACAGAACATCTAAAGTGTACTGTTATAGTAATGCCATAATCACACTGTGAAATAGTCAAATTTACAGTAAAAAAATTGGGAGCTTTTATTATGTGAAATTCAATGTGGTGACCTTTCAGGCATTAAGAGAGGCGTTTTGTTGTCTTTTACAGTTTGTAGGCTATGTTTAGGCTTTGTCATTGACTAATCATTGAAACAATTTAATCAACACTGAATAACTCTGACAGAAAATAGCCAGTTGGTAGGTTTTAAATAAATATATATATATATATATATATATATTTTTTTTTTATTTTTTTTTTATTTTTTTTTTTTTTAAGAAAATAGTTCCAAAAGTAGCCAAAGTGTCAAGCTTTTCTTGTCACCAAGCAACGTATGGACTAAAAGCCAGAGTGGAACTGGAATGGAGTGACAGATATTAGATATTTCCTTGCTCAAAGCATTCTGTAATCACTGGGCTCCAAGTCCACTCCAGGATTTTTATTTCACGCTCCCCGCCCACTAGTGAGAGGAACCCACTCTAAAATGTTTAATTTATTTAGTGCTGTCAAACGATTAATCGCAATGAATCACACCCAAAAGTTTTTGTTTACATAATATATGTGTGTACTGTGTATATTATGTATATTTAAATACACACACATACAGTATATATTTTGAAAATATTTACACTATATTCATATAATTTATATTATGTATAATTATATTTGATATATGAACATAACATTTTTCTTAAATATTTCTTAAATGCATGTGCAATGAAAATAGGAGGAAATAAAGCCCAATAATTCATAGTTGAAAAAAAAAAAAAAAAAACACAGCAGTTTGAACAAACAAAGGAACAAAAACACTAATGGTATTTTTCCACATTCATCATTTTAGAATAAACCCTTATCCACCTTTTTCTTTAATGCAGAAGGAGGCCTATGGGTGAGACTTCTAGTTCATTAGCTGCTTTAGGGAAATAACGAGAAGAATTATAATGTGCAGTAAAGGGTAAAACTGCAAACCATTGTGGTCATAATTAAGATGTTACATTAAAATAGTATGGTAAGACACACTCATTTGCAATATCAAGCAGCAAAACGAGCTGGTTTGTACAGCTAAAAATATCTGGACGCAGATGAGACCGGAAGCCAGACCCATAAAATTAACAAATGGCGGTGCCCACTCTTATTGAAAGAAAACTAGATTTTATTTTCAAATTCCAATGTATTGTACAGTGTTGTCTTTCAAACAATGTTTGATTATGTTGCACATAAAAAAGTTTAAAATTAAAAATTATACATTATAAAAACTCTGGTTAAAGTTAAAAAGCATGGCAGTTCTGCATGAACTCACACTCACTCTTCTGAACCTCGTTGTTCTAATTGTTTGACGTTTTAGATCCCATTACATTACAGTACATTATAATCCTATCAGAGTTGGTGTTCTCATAAAAAAGATTTCAAGTAGGATTTCAATTAAACGTACATTGCCTTCCACCGGTTTATGCGCATGCGCACGGTGCTGCGCACTTACGCGGAGAAGAGAAGCCAGAGGTAAAAATGTCGCTTGCTCTCAGGACGAGCAAAACAGCAATAAGCGCAGTATTTTCTATCTATAGAGGAGAATATAACTACAAAAGGCAAGTTATGTGCTAGGGAAAACAAAGCTACAACACACGCATCTGCCTAAGCACCTGCCACATCAACCTGTGTTTATGAGTCTCTTGGAATCGTTTAATATAAATTGCACTTCGTGCTTTGGATATCTTAGGTCGCGCGCTTTCCACTCAGCAGTTTGCTTTCTCTCTGGCTTCTGCCATTGGTTATTTTCAAACGCATTTTACAATAAAATGCGTATTAGTAAAGTGACTACACTGACAAAGTTTCTCAGTGCACGACAAGCAGACGCCGATCAATAATGAAATTTGAAGATTATTTTCATTATCGATTAGTCGTTGAAGACCTAATTTAGGCAATAGCCTACTTTTAAGTAAAACTACATGTATTGTCTTGGTAAATGTAGTATGGATTTTCACCGTGAATGATAATGGCAATTCTTACTTTTTCAGCAAAAAACATACGTACACATACAGTAGGCCTATTATACTGTGAAAATGGCATTTTTATAAAAAAAAAAAAAAAAAAACATGATTTATTTTTACCATATACATTTACAAAACCAGCCATATGGGTACATTTTTTGAAATTGAGATTTAAACATGATCTGATGTAGGATACATCACTGTTAGGATAGGACAATATTTGGATGAGATATATCTATTTGAAAATCTGGGAAAAAAAGTCAAAATATTGAGAAAAAAGCCTTTATGGCATATTTATGGTTGGAAATTTACAAAATATCTTCATGTAACACTTAATATCCTAATGATTTTTGGCTTAAAAGAAAAATCGATAATTTTGACTCATACAATGTATTTTCGACTATTTTTGCTGTTTAAGAGTAGTCTTGTGGTCCAGAGTCACATATATGGTAAGGCTAATGAATTATATGGTAGGGTTATCCAGTTAATAGTTTGTTTGTTTTTTTGTACATTTTTATGTAATTTTTATGGTACCCAATATATTTTAATATTCCAGAGAGCTGTCATATGTGTGCATAATGGGGTTATTCGCTTGTGAAAGCTCAGTAGAGTGTGCAAGTGTGCACTTGACTCATCTGATGTGGCATGTTACTTGAATTTCAATATCCTTGAACCATGTGTATTTTTGTACTCATGTCTCTCTTTTTTTCTTAATCAAGTAGCCAGTTTCCTATATGACGTCTTTGGTGCAATGTGTTATTTTCCCTCTCTCTTTCACTTCTCCTCCTCTCTTCTTTCTTCCTCGCTACACTCTCTCTCTCTCTCCTGCAGGCGGGCTGTTCATCAGGAACACAGATCAGGAGTACACTGCCTTTCGGTTGGCCATTTTTCTTCACAACACAAGCCCTAATGCATCTGAGGCCCCCTTTAACCTGGTACCCCACGTGGACAACATTGAGACTGCCAACAGCTTCGCTGTAACCAATGCATGTGAGTTCAACCTGAAGCTGCATACTGGATATTTACAATAATGCTGTTGTAGCCAGAGAAATATAGATAGGACAGTACTGTTGGACCTAGAGTTGATTCGGATCAAGTCCTATTTCCAATATGAAGAGTAAACAATTCAAGCTAATGAGAATCATACCTGCCATGTGAACTGGACAGAAGCAGTAAAGATAGGGATTGCCTGGCCCCCATCCAGTCAGCACTGGTGTCTCTTTGTGAAATTTGTCCTCCGGCTCTTAACTGGCACAAATACAGGCTAAGTGCATGTAGTGTACGGTGTACTTGTGTGTGCACCCTTCCCCCAATGCCCTGATCCGGGCCTTCTCACTGTGTTTATGAGTGTGAATGTTTGAATGCATTCATGTGCTTTTTGCTGACATATGTGCTGGCATTGCATAAATTGTGTTTGTGTGTTTGTGTTTAGATTTTGCTGTAATACAGTCTAGGTCTGCCATAGTTTGTTTATGAACCCCTTCTGGTATTTCTGCTGTGTGGTCCCATGTTTAGGCCTGTGGGCCAGAATGCTGGTTGTGCATCAAGTCAGATCCATGATGATATCACATTAAGGTGCACCATATTTTCCGAACATCTTTTTGCTACTTCCCATCATGCTTAATGGTTTTTGACATAGGGTCAGAGAGTAGTGGTGAAGATCACCTACGGTTGTGCCTGGACTTCTGGTTCTTTCTTTTTGTGCCTAGTTCAATTGCTATTTCCGTCACGTAATGTTCAGTGCTCAGCTCTAACCACAGCATACAGTGTTCCTTATTTTCTTGTTATCTACTGTGCTGTGATATGAAGTGATACGAGGACCTCTGCTTCCCCGGCAATTGTGTTTTGTGGAAAGTTTGAAAATATGCTAGGCAAGAGATGCATTTCTTTAACTTCTAGAAGAGACAGGAGCATAAACCCCATGCAATCAAAATTGGAGTTTTGCAGCATTTCTGTTACTTTTAAAGCTGACTAGTGTACAACAGACTGAAGAAGATACACACATGTAAAATTTACAGTCACTCACTTTCAGGAAAATGAAGGGATTATTTTGATGACTCATATTGCACTATACGGTTTTGGTTGAATTTAAAGGGATAGTTCACCCCAAACTGAAAATTCTGTCATTAATTACTCACACTCATTTCGTTCCAAACCCGTAAGGCCTTTGTTCATCTTAATTAATGCAAGTAATTAATGACAGAAGATATTTTTGATGAACTATGCCTTTAATGTTCTCTAGAGAGAATGAATGTTAGTGAGTTGTATGCCATTGTTTTCTAGTTAAATGTATTTTTCAAGTTTTTGAGTTATGTTGCGTAATTTTGGCACATTTAGTATATTTTCTAAAAAATATATGGTTATTTTTATTACATTTAATAGAACCGTTCTTGATTTTTTTTTTTTTTTTCAGTTTCAGTTCAGTTTTGTAGAAATCATTTTGTTACAAAAATGCTGTCTAAAGAAAACTTAAGTTCATGAAAAATATAAAATACATTTTCTAGTAATGTTATATTAAGCTTTTTTTTGACACAAAAAAATTCTAAAGAAAACAAAAAAGTTCATGAAAAATAAAAATATTTATAGAAAAAAATATGTAAAATATGAAAAAAATAAAATCAGTTACTATATATATATATATATATATATATATATATATAAATCAGTTACTACTACTAATATATATCAAAAATTAAAGGGATAGTTCACCCAAAAATGAAAATTTGATGTTGGGTCTGCTTACCCCCAGGGCATCCAAGATGTAGGTGACTTTGTTTCTTCAGTAGAACTCAATCGAAGATTTTTAACTCAAACTGTTGCAGCCTGTCAGTCATATAATGGCAGTCAATGGCTACCAAATCTTCAAGAATAAAAAAAACAAACTCAAACAAAACCAAATTAAACCCTGCGACTCGTGACATTACACTGATGTCCTAAGACACGAAACGATCGGTTTGTGCGAGAAATTGGACAGTATTTATATCATTTTTATGCTTCCGGCGCTTGCGTGTAGTATGCCAGAGTGCGTTCATCATATTTTTATATCAATATAGTCAAGATTATCCTACTTAAATCAATGTGATAAACAAATTATGTCAAAAGTAATCTAAAAGTAGTCTGATTATATTACCTAAAACGTATAATGTAATGGATTACATTACTGATTGCAATATATATTATATAGGCCTATATATATAGTCCAGACAACTGTGGTTATGACAAATAAATACATAAAATAAGTAAATATTCTTTAGGCCACTGAAAATCTGAACTACTGAACCAATTAGGCAGTCTAGCCCTATTGAGCAGTATTAAATCATATTTTATAGCTGTGACTAAAATATTTGGCCTGTTTTAAACTGCCACAATCACTCCAGTATGTCTTGCCCACAACTTTCTGTTTCCGGCTCTCGTTAAGCAATTTCCCACAGCTTTATTTTGACATATATGTTATCAGACGAGCTATTCTTCTCGTCAACACTTCCTTGCCACTGCACAAATTCTTGCACTCCTCATCCGGTGTCATAACATGCTGTGTTCTCCACACTCTGAGACCTGTCCCTGATGATAGAGTCGGCCCCTTGAGCGATAATGATGAATTTGTCTGAAATGTATATAGCCCATTTAACCTTCTCAGCAGATTAAATGCACACGCCATCGTCGTGGTAATTCGAGCCAGCCTGATAAGTTCCTGTCCTATTACTGTGTATGAACAATCGGTTTCAGTTAAACAGATTAATCGCCCGGTCCGTCACTCGCCATTTTGAGCGCAGTGTAAATCACTGCAGAGGAGCGGCAGCCCTGCTTGTGTAGTAGTCAGACTACCAGCGATCTGACGTGGAGTGCCACATCCTCAGCCTTTCCTTCCTTCCTCTGTGACTGTCTGCAGCTCTGTTTGCAGTGTGTTGCACATGATGGCTTTTATTCCTCACTGGGGAGCCATCGCTGCCACGGGAGGATGAGTAGAGGACAGATTATTCGCTCCCAATGATCTTTCTGCTTTCAGCCGCCTGTTTCTTTCCTTCCATCCTCTCAGTTCTGCAGTGTTATTTTACACAGTCAATTGTTAAATTAAGCGGGGAATGACAAATGCGTGTTTTTGAGGAGGGTGAGGGGCAATTTTGCATAGTAGGGATTTGTGTGACCTCTAGGACAGCCGTGCAAGTGGGCATGTTTTCAGCTTCTCAGCAGTGGGTATGTCAACTCAGCAGCGTAGTGCTGATACAAGCCACTTTTTGTGTAATTCAGTCATAGCCGAGACAAGTTTGTTTCCTACCGTCGTATCAGTGTGCATGATAGCATCGCCACATGGGCATATGCCCCTCTCCACAGAGCTACGCTCAACCTATTTACTTGCAGCGCCACATGAGCGAACGCTGCTTTATAATATGAGCATAGCAGCTGGATGAAGTGTTATTGGGGCTTTTAAACCATTTATAAAGAGGTCAGCAAGTAAAACGTTTGTGATTTGTATGTTTGCTGCGCTATGTTCCAGTTATTCTAAACCCAAGAAATCAATCAGAGAACAATTTAAAATCTAGTTGTTCAGGATTTATAACTGTGTTCTAAACTAAAGGGATAGTTTACTCAAAAATATTAATTCTGTCATTAATTACTCACACCCCCATGTTGTTCCAAATCAGTAAGACCTTTCGTCATCTCCAAAACACAAATTAAATTCTTTTTATTGAAATTTGAGAATGTGTGTCAAAGAATTACAGGGAAGAGAAGACATTGTTGAATAAAGTCTCTTTTTTTTGTTTTCTTTGCACACAAAACATATTCTTGTAGCTTCATAATATTACGGTCGAACCACTGATGTCACATGGACTATTTTAACCATGTCCTTACTACCTTTCTGGGCCTTGAATGTGCTGGTACCATTGCTGTCTACGCAGGGTCAGAAAGCTCTCAGAAATATCTTAATTTGTGTTCTGAAGATGAACGAAGGTCTCACAGGTTTGGAATGATGTGAGGGTGAGTAATTATTGACAGAATTTTCATTTTAGGGTGAACTAATGAGCCAGCTAAAATAATTTAAGAAACTGATTTGAACTTGTTTGTGACTTAATGGTTTGAATTGAGATTCTTTCATTTGGAAACTAGTGATTTCAGCTACTGAAAATATTTATCTGAAACAGCAAAAATAATAAATGTTCAGTTTCAGCTAAAATATTGAGTCTTAGGTTTGAAATATTTAGGGACTGAATCTCCTGTGAACACAACACATTGCGCAATATAAAAAAGTTCAGTTACCCAAATTTAAGCAAAACTTTAAAAATCTGGGAAGGAGTTTAAATGCAAATAAAAGCCCAAATTAAATCTGTTCATCATATAAAGTGCTCATTAGTGTGCATCAAAAAATCCTACATTTCTAAAGTTTTAAAATATGTCTCAGCATATAGTTTGAAATATTTTGCACATTTGCTGTTGGACTTGAGTGGAATGACTTTATGCTAGGGCCAAAGTGAATATCTTATTTCTTTTTTTATACACCCTAGCGCTCTCATTTCTTTACTCATTTAAAGTGATAGTTCACCCAAAAATGAAAATTCTGTCATTAATTGCTCACCCTCATGTCATTCCAAACTTGTAAGACAATCATTCATCTTCAGAACACAAGTTAAGATATTTTGGATAAATTCTGAGAGCTTTCTGACCCTGCATAGACAGCAATGCAACTGACACGTTCAAGGCCCAGAAACTTAGTAAGGACATCAATAAAATAGTCCTTCTGACATCAATGGTTCAAGTATAATTTTATGAAGCTACAAGAATGTTTTTGTGTGCAAAGAAAGCAAAAAATTACTTTATTAATTAAATTCTGTGTCATGCACCACCATTCTCAAGAGTATCACAATGCATGCGTGTGGTGCTGCTAACACATTTCATTTTTGGTTGAACTATCCCTTTAAAATTGAATTTTCCCATTATGACCTTTTTGGAACTTTCTAAATTTCATTAAACTCTTAAGTCTTAAGGGTCATATTAGTGCCATTTTGAATGCAAAAAGCCTATTGTCCATTGTCAGTAGAACTGAAAAGTTTAGGTTGAGGTCTATGAGGTCATGTATTCTTTTCATTTACACTGCTAAAGAGTTGGATTCTCATGCTAAACATGGCCAAAGTTTCAGAAATGACTTGGACGTATGAAGGAGTATTTCTGTGCCAAATACAGTCTGTTAGGGTTTGTAACATTTTTTGATTTTTTTTTTCAAGTATGGCATCTATGACATCCTTATATGGGCATTTCTCCCAAATAAGCATGCGCACATATCAACCAGAGTGAGAGCAAGAGCAATACTACTCTATAAGTATTCAAGATTAACATGAGATTGACAGAAACTGTATGTTATGTCTGCTTTAAAGAATACCTCACACAAAAGTCATTTTCAAACTGAACAGTTTTCTGTTCTGTCTCTTGAAGAGGAGTGAAAATTTGTAGAGGTCGACATATCGGTTTTGCCAATTAATTGGCACCGATAGGCGAAACTATCGGTTATCTGCAAAAATCCATGGTAGTAGTTTTTTCGGGTTGCGTCCGTTGCTTAAGCGGCTGAGAAAGCTCCACTGTCATTATACAGTAGGAGAGCCATAGATATGTATAATGAGAGCGCCCTCTAGAGGAGGAAATCGCTGACAACACCTGCTGTTTGTTTACACATGGGATACTGCGCCAGAGCGGGACACTTCAAATGCATATTTAAAACATTGACAATGAACTATAGTGCATGTTTTCATATTATTACTTAGTAAGTACTTTGCCTAAATGCTGCATTAGTAGAGAAAGCACAGCACTATGTTTGCTATCAAGGCTGAGAGGAAGCTAACATTAGCCACACCTCAAGAGGTTACAACAATGTGACCAAAACAGTAAGTCCAACCCAAATGTTTAATGTCATGATTGTTACAATCTGTTTGCATTAGTTTATGTCCAGCTGATCAAATTAATGCATTTGTTAGCCAGCAAGTTGCATACTTAAAGCTAGAGATGTGAGACAGCAAACTGTGTTCATTCAGCTGACAGAAATGCTGCATCACAGAGCGCTATCACAGAGTTTTACATGAAATACATCATATCTGTATCAAATCATTGTAAATGTACATAAAGACTGTATGTCTGTATGTTTCATATAGAGAGCTGTAATGTAGATCATGCTTTCTCTTTCCATTTGCTCTGTTGTTTTAAACACTGAACTTCATACTCATCTATGCTGCTTTTTGATCATTCTTGAAGTAAGCTTGTGCCCGTTTGGTGATTAAATAAACAGTTTAGACCACTGTTTGAACTAAACGCAGCACGTTCAGTGTGCATGGCTTTTGCTTGGTTTGTGACTAAAATATTTTGTAATTTTGATTAGATATTCATGAAGTGTTCTAGAACAGAAGCAGTTGAACTGTGAGAGTATACATGGGTACAATATCCATATGATGTAATTTCAGTACTATTGCTTTTGTGTATTTGTTTAAAGACTGTTTATATGAAATCGTAACACTTCACAGTAAGAGTCCATTTGTAGCATTACGATAAATAAAAGCTGGAGAATGTAAGTATTGATCCTTGTTAGTGTTAATTTCAACATTTACTGATATTTTTTAAACATATAATTAATATAATTAACATTTATTCTTTTACAAAGTATGGTTCAGTCCCTTTTTTAAATAGTAGACCATTGTTTTAGTTTCCATTCAGTATCCATTCTAAAAACTGTCGGTCAATTAATAAGTATCGGCTAGTGTGGTCCAACCTAGCAATATGTATCGGTAAAATCCAATATCGGTTGACCTCTAAAAATTTGTGCCTTCCAGGGTCAGAAAATAACTTTTCCATTAAAGCCTGCTACACACTGTGCGATTTCAGCCATCTTATAAGATCATTGCACATCACACTGTGCGACGTGGTTCTAATAATCTTGGGTACGACATGTATGTAGATTGTGCAATGATGACACCTATTGAGTCGTCTGCGACCCACGTTAGCGCAACGTCATACAGCAAGATAAATCTTGATTTAGCGGTTGTGGTTTTCACGTGTGCTGAAAAAAGAAGAGGTGGTGGCGGAATAGGGAAATATGGACCCGGTCCATGACTAGGGAAAGAAGCCAACTTGGGATGCCACTTTTGCACAGGGAGCTTGAGGTAAATAACTTCCGTTAACCTCCGCTGCTGTCAATGTCACTAGTTGTAGTGTTTCTGACACTGACAGAAAATGATCGTAGGCTATCTTTCACACAAGACCACTGTTTAGAAGCCACGATCACCGAAATCGTCACGATTGTTTCACAGTGGCAATCTTTCATCTGGGACAGCCGAAAATCATGCATTGTGTCCCCGGCTTAAGGGACTGTCACAACCCTATGAACTGGTTTTGTTGGTTTGTCCCTCACATGCCCATATTTGGTCCTTCCTGTTCCTGTCACCGTTATGTGTCATTATTAATTAATCACCTTCACCTGTCTATGTCTCGTTAACTACCCTTCTTAAGTTGTATTCAGTTCAGTGTGTGGTTGTCCGGTCTTCTGCCACAGAACGTTAGGATGAACGAGCGCAAGATGAAGATAGGGTGCAATAACAAGTCTTTAATAAATCCACTGCAGGCACTCCAACACTAAGGGCAGGCAAGAAAACACGTACACATTGATGAGACCGGACAACCACACACTGAACTGAATACAACTTAAGAAGGGTAGTTAACGAGACACAGACAGGTGAAGGTGATTAACCAATAACAGGAAGGAACAAATATGGGCATGTGAGGGACAAACCAACAAAACCAGTTCATAAGGTTGTGACAGGGACATTAGGGGGCTTTTCTTTCATTCGTGGGGCAATTTTTATAACCACCTTATTATTATGAAAACTTTATGTTGTCTTTAATGTCAAATACTTGAATTCACCCAATTACTTTAATCAATATTTTCAGCGCTGACTAATCTAAGCTCCTCTGATTGGCCAATGCATTCCTAAGTTTAACAGAAACACATTTGATTGGTTATAATATCACTATTGAAAGCTAGAACTGTAATTTGACTTATCAGATTTTAGTTTTAGAAGCTTGTGGCTTCCTAGTATTTTCTTTAGTCTGAAGCCCTTTGTTTTCGTTGACCTTGATGTTGTTTAAAATGATAATATCTGCACCACTGCACTCCACTGCAAGCTGCCTGACTCTGGCTCAACCAATGGCATGAGTATGGGTTGAGACTAGCTGCCAAATTATTAGACACTATTTTTCAGACCGTTTTGACAGCCTGTAAGTGCCCTTTGCCAGGAACGTACGTATACGTGCAGTTCTGATTGGTTTTGCTAGTGGTACAGAGACAATGCACTTCACCTTTAGCGTACAAGCGTATGCTCTTTCGTTTATTGTACTCTTTCATTTGTCAATTCAGATCAGAGACACAATGCTGTGAACAGATTGTTAGAGGGAATAATAGGAGGAGCTGTAAAACTGTATGGAAACAGTGTGCAAAATAATATCTTCAGCAGCGCCTTTGTTCTGCTCCATCTGGTTTTAAAATGTATGAAGCTTTCAATCAGGCCTTTATGAACACCGCAAGAGTCTCTTAGCTTTGTTTGGTCTGTCAACAGAGAAGATTATGTGCCAAACAGATAGGACTGTGTCCATGTGTGTGTTTAAAGCCACAGTGTCCCTCTATCCCCATCATTCTCTCAGAAGACTTTCTCTTCCAAGGGGTTTGGATAACAGAAAAGAAAAAAAATAGAGAGAAAACCGCATAAGCCAAGCGGTGACGAAAATAGCCAGGGGCTTGTGGGGACTGTTTCTCCAGATTGGATCCCTCTGTGAACAGAATCCATCCCATATCGCTGTTCCTTCCTCTGTCTCGTTTTTTCTTTATCACGCATATAGTATTTCAACATGGTAACTCTCTGTCTGTCTTTCCTCCAACTTGCTCATTAATGCGTAGGTCTAATGTTTGCATAAGTCTCGCTGTAATTCCTGAATCAATAGTTGTTTCCTGCGGCCATCTGCAGTGAGAGTGAAGAGGGGGTGAAAATCTCCAGTGATCTCAAGTTGTTTGATGGAGAGTCATGCTTCCTACTTGCAGCTCCAATTCTCCTTTTATTGACAGAATGATATGTGTATTGACAAGGATTCGTCAATAATTTAAAGCTGTGTTTATTAGGGTAAAATATTATCTGGGAAATAACTACTTTTTATTAAGTTTACTATTTTCTACCCACTATTAGTTATGACTGTATTAGTTCCATTTTATTTTTTATTTAAATTTTTCTAGATTTTAGATTGTTTTTTTCCATTTTATGTTTTCTAGACTCTGTTTTAATGGTTTAATTAAAAAAAAATATTAATCAAAAAGCATCGCTGATTAATTGGAATCATGGAACCTACACAATTTAACAGCAATGTATTAAAAGTTAAATATGTTTTATTTTTTTCTTAAATTCATTTTTATTTTTTTACCAAATTCTGTTTTCCATTAATTTCCTGGATTACATTTTAATGGATTAATTAAATTATAATAATCAAAAGCATGTTGAATTAATTGATTTTATAAAGAATTAATTTATTATTATTTTATTGATTTCTTTTATTATTCTCAAATTCATTTTTTTTTTCTCTTTTTTTCATTAAAATTTTTCTGGATTCCATTTTTTTTCCTTTTTCTTCTAGACTCTGTTTTAATGGTTAAATTAAAATATATATTAATCTGAAAGCATGTCTGAATAATTGGAATCATGAAACTTACACAATTTAACAGCAATTTATTAAAATATGTTAATAAATATGTTTTATTTATTTATTTCCTCAAATTCATTTTTATTTTTACCAATTTCTGTGTTTTCCATTAATTTCCTGTATTCTATTTTAATAGATTAATTAAATTTTAATAATCAAAAGCATGTTGAATTAATTGATTTTATAAAGAATTAATTTATTATTATTTTATTGATTTCTTTTATTTTTCTTAACTTCTGTTTTTTTTTTTCATTTAAATTTTTCTGGATTCCTAAAGTTATAAAAATATGACAAAAAAAAAAAAATTTGGATTATTTTGAATTATGAACCCTACACAATTTAACAGCAGTTTATTAAAAGTTATATACATTTTTTTTTTATCTCAAATTATTTTTTATTATTACCAAATGCAGTGTTTTCCATTAATTTCCTGGATTCCATTTTAATGGTTTCATTAAATTTTATTAATAAAAAGCATGTATAAAAAAAACTGATTATATAAAGAATTATTAATTATTAGTATTATTTTTTTATTTTCATTGCTTTCCCAGAAATGCTGTGTTGTGTATTTACATTTTATGGTGAAAAATTTCTGATATATTTTTTTTTTCTGGTACATGTTTCTTTGTTTTAATAACAATTTTTTTATTAGTAGTAGTAGTACTATCATTACATTAAGTAATATGTTGCTGTGAAGACCTTAAAGTTTCTGTTTGTATATGATACAAAGAAAGTTTTTCTCAAAAAAATGGGTGAAGTGACTCTAAGAGCAGTTCTAGTTCTAGTAAGAGAGACACAGAGACATGCAGAAAATGCAGATATTGTATTTAAATAGTATTTAAATTCCAAATAGTATTCAAATTCCGTGACATTCATGAAATTATTGAAACATGAAATTATTGCTGGCAGTAGAATAAAATATTTTTTATTACTGTGATTACTGTTATGACTTTAGAAAACCTAATGTTAAATTAGATTTTTGCATGGTGATAAATTTAGCATTTTTTACACTGCAAAATTATGAGAGAAAAGCAAATCTTTACCCCTTGCCGCCTTTATCCAAACTCATTTTGAAAACCCCTGCTCTGTTTAATATCTGTATTGTGTATTCCTGACTTCTTTTTGTCTCCCTTCATCAGCAGTCTGCAATGTGCCGACATGTTTTAGTAAATGCGTGGCAGAGTCTCTTTTTGCACTCCGCTGAGCCATTTCCTCTCTTCTCCCCTGGAGGCAGGGCTCTGGACACCCTTTAAGTGGTTGGGATTCACCTCGTGATTGAAAGTCTCGAGCGGCTGACTCTCTGAGGATCCTGGGCAGTATTTTTGGGTTAGGTTCGATCCTCCTGCTTCAGTGGGCTCCGCCGTCCATCTGAATGAGTTCCGGTGAGGATCTGTAAATAATGAAGGGATGGAGGCGACTGTTCGGGCTATTGGGAATGTTGAAGGGGAAGTGGGGGGGTTATGTAGCAGTGCAGGGTTTCCTTGAACAAGACATTATTATGGCCAGACAGTGGAGAGAACACTGGGATGTCCAAAACACTACAAACTACTAACGAAAATGCTAACTATTTTGAAGTTATTTAACAGAACAGTGTATTTTTAAATACTTATTTACATACACAATATTTATCGTTTACCCAACAATATGCAATACCGTATCACTTTTATACTATTATTGGTCCATTTTATCTTGCCTCTCACAGAGCAGTTGTTTTTATCAAAATTCAATTTTCCCCGTGATTAAAAAAATGCTTGGTTGTTCCCCAAAGCGCTCTTGAGAAATCTGTTAACTAGCGTGTTTGCAGAGGCCAGTTATTTTCTATAGATTCTTTTCACTGGGCTTTACCGCATCTATCTTAGTGCTGCGCCAATATCTCCACAGATTAGAGCCTTTGTATGTGCCTCAAAGTGTTCGCTTCACTGAGCAGCTGTCTCCATCGAGGCCAGGTAGAGCCGATAGATTGGAAACCCTCTGAACCGCTTTCAAAGTCTCTTTTTCTCCCCGTGGGATTCGTACCTATGGCACCTTCCTCTGTCCTTCAAGCTGTGCTTCAGAAACACGGTGGGGCAGCAATGATGGATCACCTTAGACCCACGCACAAGGACGACAGGCAGGCAGGGATGGGTTGATGCTGGGGACGGGGTGGCTGTCCGTCAACTCTCCTCTGGCAGGTCCAGTGCTTTGTCAGCCTCCTTTCATGATTTTTTTGCCAGCGGATCAGACCGCCGCTACAGGGGAAACACAGATGCAGACCCTTGCACATGGATGTTAGGAGGGGTCATGGCAGACTTTTATATAAATATTTTAGGCTGGAACACTATGACATGGCCTTCCCAATTAAGTTAGGAGAGTTCTGGAAAAATCTTGGCAATCTTTTGAGTATTATCACATTTTTTTAACACACAAATTTGCTTGGAAATTGCTCATTCTTTTTTTTATTATGTGTATGTTACTGATACATTCAGCTGAAGTCAAAGGTTTACGTACACCTTACAGAATCTGCAAAATGTTAATTATTTTACCAAAATAAGAGGGATCATGTTATTTTTGCATGTTATTTTTTGTTTAGTACAGGCCTGAATAAGATATTTCACATAAAAGACGTTTCTGAATTTATAAAAATGACTCCGTTCAAAAATTTACACACACTTGACTCTTAATACTGTGTTGTTACCTGAATGATCCACAGCTCTGTGTGTGTGTGTGTGTGTGTGTGTGTGTGTGTGTGTGTGTGTGTTTTTAAATGAGTCTCTTGTTTGTCCTGAACAGTTAAACTGCCCGCTTATTCTCAGAAAAATCCTTCAGGTCCCACCAATTGTTTGTTTTTTGTATTTTAGCATTGTTTGTGTATTTGAACCCTTTCCAACAATGACTGCATGATTGTGAGATCCATCTTTTTATACTGAGGGCAACTGCGGCACTCATATCCAACTATTACAGAAGGTTTAAATGCTCACTGATGCTCCAGAAGGAAGAACCATACATTAAGAGGCAGGGGGTGAAAACTTTTGAACGGAATGGAGATGTGTACATTTTTCTTAATTTGCCTAAATATCATATTTTTTTCATTTAGTACTGCCCTTCAGAGGCTACAGAAGATAGTTGCATGTTTTCCAGAAGACAAAATAGGTAAAATTTACCCTGATCTGGAAATTCAAAAAGTTTTCATCCCCAGGCTCTTAATTTATGAGTTTTCTTTCTGAAGCATCAGTAAGTATTTGAACCTTTGGTAATAGTTGCATATGAGTACCTCAGTTGTCCTCAGTGTGAAAAGATGGATCTCAAAATCATCCAGTCATTGTTGGGAAGGGTTCATATGATTGTTCTGAAGAATAGTGGGCAGCTTAACTGTTCAGGACAAACAAGAGACTCATGAAAAACTATCACTAAACAAATAAAAAACACAGCTCTGGATCATTCAGTTAAGAACATAGTATTAAGAATCAAGGGGGTGTACGCTTTTGAACTGGGTTATTTTTATAAATTCAACTATTATTTTCTCCTGACATCTTTTATGTGAAGTATCTTATTCAAGTCAGTACTAAATTAAAAATAACATGCATTTTGTATGATCCCTCTTATTTTGGAAAAACAATTAACATTTTACAGATTCTGAAAGGGGGAGGTAAACTTAAACTATAGATATTTTTGTCAGAAGTAGTACTTCTGAAAGACATAGTTCATCCAAAAATGTGCATTCTGTAATTATTTACTCACCCTCAAATTGTTTCAAACCTGTATGACTTTTTTTCCTTCTGTGAAACATAAAAAGATATTTTGATGAATGTTGATAACTAAACCGTTTTGGTGATTATTGACTTCCATTGTATAGACAAAAACACACTGAGACATTTCTGAAATTGTTTTCTTTTATGTTTCACAAAAGAAAGAAAATCGCACAGGTTTCGAACCACATGAGGTAAAGTAAAAAAATATATATAATAATCTGTGTTTATTAAAAAGTAATATCCCTTTAAGATAGCAGCTTTTCAGCGTTGTGGTACTCTCATGTTTAATTAATTCGTTATTCTTGTTTTCTTTGTGCTCAAAAAGTATTCTTGTCGCTTCATAAAATTACGGTTGAACCACTGATGCCACATGGACTATTTTATTAGTGTCCTTACTACCTTTCTGGGCCTTGAACGTGGTAGTACCATTGCTGTCTATGCAGGGTTAGAAATCTCAAAAATACTTTAACTTGTCTTCTAAAGATGCGTGATGGTATGGAGCGACATGAGGGTGAGTAATTAATGACAGAATTTTCATTTCATTCTCTTTAAAAATGAGTAATGGAATCCTAACTAATGCATTATAAGGGTTTTATTTTGGTGTTGAATGTTATACCAGGAAGCTTGGTAGAATCAATACAATGAGATTGGTAAAATCAAGTATGATTAGTTTTTTGGATTGTCATCAATGCAATTAAGAATCATCCTGATTATGAATACATTTGCCATGACTGAAGATGGCTTTGTACATGATTTCTACAAAATATGGCCTCTGCTGGGTTATTTCCATTTGTGTCGCTTATTCTTTAGAGGATTGGGAAGTGAACATGATCTCCTCATCCTCAGCTGTTCTGATTTCCCCCGTCCTTCTAATAGCAGCAATTGATAAGTAAGATATATCCATCATCTCTGGTTGTTTTATGGATAATAAAAGAACAGCATGACATGTACAGCCATTTTTGCTATGAAGTAAGATTGCTTTTTATTTGTTGGATAGATCTGTCAGATGCCATATGGCACGACCAGAACGTTTGATCGGTCATGGCCTGTAGCCCCAGCCTCGTCTGCAGCGACTGTATCAGCACTACACACCTCCATCTTGATATGAGTCAGTCAGCCAGCTCTGCGTATGAGCGAGTCAGAATGATGGAGAGGTGTAGACAGCGAAATGAAAAGCTATGGATGGAAGGATGGATAATGCAACAAAGAGCTGACACAGGAGAAAGATGAATAAGTGCCTTGTGGTGAGGAATGACACAGAGTACGGGACCAGACAGGTTTATTATTCCAGGCATCGTTTGGATTTCCCAGTTATGTGCACTGGAATTATAATATTTTCCCTTTGAACCTGACCAACAAAGAATAACAACAAACAAGGATGTGATATTGACTTCTTATGAGAGAAAGTCGGAGCAAAGAAAATGTAGAAAACTGAATGGGAGAACCGTAATGCTCTGTGTGACGGCTGTAGGAATACATATTTTAAATAAGCTTTTATATTTTTTACTTATTTATTTGAGTTACTTGCCAAGGCCACTCTTTTAATTTTCTACATTTATAGTTTAGGTTTTCCGTCTAATATTTATATCATTGTCAAAGTTCTGGTAATGTGATTAAAAAAATAGATTTCCCAGCTGTTTTCTTCTACATTATTATTGATTGCTTTTGCCTGTGCAGTTCTCGCTGCATTTATTAACCATTTTAACCCCAATTATGGCTCCACAGTTTTAGATATTCTGTTCAAAATGTTAAGCTGTTAGCCCTATTGCGTAAGATCCACTCTGTGTTTTTTTTTTTAAATAAATGTTTAATTTATTCCATTTTTATGCCGTATTATATCCCACCTTGTTGAGTTGGTTATGTAACTACCCTTTCCCTTGACACTTCTAATGGGGGAGGTGTAGATGGAGGAAGGACTTATGTGAACTCTGTTGCTTACTGTTAATTACTTAGATAGTTAGACTAGAAGCCTCTCTTGTGTACTGCCCCAATCTTTCTCATTGCCGTTTCTCTCTTTTTTTTTTCTTTGGCAGCATCAGCTCTTCACTAAAATTAGACGGGAAGATGCAATGAAACAGTAATTTAAAAGGGGGATACAAAGAGGTCGACACATAATTCAGAGATTCTAATTGAAAGAAGCAAAGCAAAAGAGATACAAGCTGGGATTTGATCAGTGATGCTGTTAGTGAAGTTTCGTCTTCATAGATCAGGATGAACAGAAGTTCCTGTTCCTGTCTGCTCCCTGAGTATGAGTCATTTAACATGGCACTTTCTGCTGAAAAAGAATCATTATACAACTGTTCCAGTCCTTGGTTGAGCTGCTTTCCAAGAGCACTAATGTAGTTCAACAGCGCTGGGACTTTTCACTGTTTATGTCATTCAGCTTGTCTGTGTTTGCATGTTACAGACTGACTGTCAGGGTGTGTATGAGCATTGGGGATTTTTCAGTGACTGTTTATCGTTAGTAGGTGTTGACAAGCAAATGTCTGTATGAATGAATCATTCAAAAACGCAGATTCATTCAGGACTAGCCGCATCCAAAATTGAATACTTTCTGTGTTTTCAAAAGTTTACAGTAGTTTTTTGTATTGGTTCAGAGAACCTTGGAATTTTACTGGTTTTGGGTACTTTTAGTCTGGGTTTTTTTTTTGCGCTCTGCTTAATGGGATAGTTCACCCAAAAATCAAAATTACCCCATGATTTACTCACCCTCAAGTCATCTTAGGTATATATGACTTTCTTCTTTCAGACAAATACAATTTGAGTTATATTAAAAAATGTCCTGGCTCTTCCAAACTTTATAATGGCAGTGAATGGGGCTTCATTTTAAAGGCCAAAAAAGTTAATCCATCCATCATCAAAAGTACTCCACACGGCTCCCGGGTGTTAAATAAAGGCTTGTGTTAAATAAAGTTGATGTGTTTGTGTAAGAAAACTATCCATATTTTACATTTTTTACACTGTAATCTCTAGCTTCAGCTAACTGCTGTACACATTGACGAAAGAGGGGTGTTCCAGCAGATGATGTAGAACGTAGATGTTGCTAATGTTTTGTTTACAGCAAAGAAAACACAGTCTCTTCTTAGCTTACATCAAAATCCTGAGACATTTTTCTTTACAAATCCTTGTTTTGTACTTCTAATTCATGACCAGTGTTTTGTTTTTCTCTCTCCTCTGCGCTTCCGCGTTTGACGCTTCTCACCAGAGCTTACGCTACGACTACGTCCGCAATTAGCAGAAGGTAGAGATTACAGTTTATAAAGTTTTAAATATGGATTTTTCTTACACAAACACATCGTTTTGCTTCAAAAGGCCGTTATCAACCTCCCAGAGCAATGTGGAGTACTTTTATGATGGATGGATGCACTTTTTTGGGCTTCAAAATCTCAACACCCCATTCGCTGCCAATATAAAACTTTAAAGAGCCAGGATATTTTTTAATATAACTCTAACGATTGTATTTGTCTGAAAGAAGGAAGTCATTGACAGGATGGCTTGAAGATGAGTAAATTATGGGATACTTTTCATTTTTGGGTAAACTATGCCATTGAATTTGGACATACTACACTTTTTACACACTGTTTTTCACCTACTGTATGGGAACTAGGCATATTTTGTCTTCAAAAGTCGCCAAATGTCGCTATATGACGTCATACACTAATTAGCATATTCATGACGTCAGTGCGTCATATTTTCTTGCCTCTCTGTGCTCACTTACTGCTTTTTAATGCAGCCAAATTCTCAATAAAACGGTTTTCATTTATATATTTCATAGATATACTGATATATTTTATATTTTCTTTTGTCAGACAACAGGGTTATTATGAAATAGTGACTGCAAAGGGGTCCATTAGGACTACATAACAAACTCTCGAAAATATTAATCTACACTAAAATCCTGATTCATAATCACAACATTGTCTAATGAATATGAATATATATATATATATATATTATTTCGTTGAGAAAGCAAAACTACTTTGTTTGGGTTTCCAAAAGCAAACACAACTAGAAATCAGTGGTTAAACACTTTTTCAGAACAGTACAAACAATCTCACAGGAATTCATACATATTTTACGAGGTGGCTAATTCGTACGAATTCGTACGACCTCACTTGTACGATTTTGTACGATTTGCCTAGACCCCAGTGACGGGTAGGTTTAGGGGCGGGATTAGGTGAAGGGCATTCGTACAAATTCATACAAATTGGGAACTCATAAAATACGTACGATTTAGCCAAAAATGTATGCATTTGTACGAGAGAGGTCGTACGAATTCGTACGATTAAGCCACCTCGTAAAATACATATGATTTGCCTTGAGATCGGGCTGGTACAAATAAAATATTTAAGTGTGTGCAGCGCATTTTACAGAGGACTGTGTCCTGAAGCTGGGAGAGTTTACTTTGCAAGGACAGTCTGACGCTTCTGACTCACAGCCTGTAAGTATTGCGTATTACTTTTCACATTTAAAGAATTTGCTACTGACTGCTCAAATGGGAATTTTGAGCAGTGCAGAGTAGTGCTTGTTTCACAAAAGCAGAAGTAGTTTTATGTTTACATAGTATCGTCCCCATAGAATGATGCAACATGTAAAAAGACAGTATAAGTCATTATAATCTGTAATTATGTTCCCACTGGATGCAACAAATGCTTTGTTAATAATGGGCATTATTGTCTTTGTCTCAGTGCGGCAGAACACAGCGTTGAAATAAGGGGTGTAACATTTCTGTAACACACTTGAGGTATTCAGCCAATCACAACGCACTGGATAGCTGGCTAATCTGAGCATACCACGCTTTTCAGAATGATGAGCTTTGTAAAAATCGTCGCGTTTCAGAAAGGCGGGGCAGAGAGGGACAACAATAATGTATGTGTATGGAAAATAATGTTTTTTTTTAACCTTAAACCGTGTAAACACATTGCATTACAGCAAATACACAAAATCATGTTCTTTTTAGCAACATCATGTGACCCCTTTAAGTTAAGGCCAGTTCCAAGAAGATAAAGACAAAGTTCTGTCATGAAACTCTAGATGGCACAGACTGATAGGTCCTAGCTCTGTCTGATATAAAATTGTTACTCACATTGTGCAGCTGATTGGTTTCTTTCGTATCAGCACCCAATAAGCTTGCTGCTCAACATTCAAATTCTTGGCTAGTGCTTGCTGTAGCAGCTGTAGCGTGCTTCAGAAACCCTCCACCTCCCCAGCTCCACCTGTTTAGATCTGCTATGGAGTGATTACACTTATGCTATATAGGGGCGTTATTTCATGTGTTATATGTGCAGCAACAGTATTTCCTACATGCTCACAGCAGCTGTATTGGCAGTAGCAAGTCTCAGTACTAGCAGATCTATTCCATCTAGACCAAACACATTAACATTTTCACGTTCATTGCCATGCTAAACTCTAAAGTTGTCATGACAGAAGTATAATGATAACCATATTAGCTTCCACAGAACGTACAATAATGTTCTGTTTATTCTAAGTGCACTCTGCAGTTTTGCCCTCTGCCATTTTAAATGGTCAAGCTCTTTAGAGTCTTAATTGTCAGTGTTTTTATCATTAATCAGCTGGGGGAAAAAATCTTCCTGAAAGTGATCCAAATGATATCATTGCTCATTTTTGTTATAGCTGTGGTATACTGTTAACAGTTATCATCCTTATCTCAGTGCTAGCTTTGTGTTTATTGAACTGTTATAGAAAAGCAATATCATATTGCCTGAATGCAAAATATCCTAAACATACAAACATGGCTGATTGATTTGAGTTTAAAGACATTAAAATCTAGTGATTTAGTCCATTCCCTAGGTTGCTTTTAGCAAAGCTTTGGCTATATTGATCAAGACATTAATACAGTAAATACACCCCCTCTGGATATTATAAGGTCAGGCAGGGATATTCCTCTGGCGTCTTTGCAGCACTTCAGTTCTTAATTAGCATCTTAGCTTATTATGACTTATGATACACTAGATTAGCTTAAATAGATCTTAGGAGAATGGACAGTTATAGCCTATGCGCAAAGTTGGCTGGATAAGCTACCAGGGGAAATGCTTGATTTGCTGCATCATCCTGTACACAAAGCAACCAGGTGTCTATTCTGCACGGTAATCACGTCTATTATAACGCTGCATAGGCAATCCTAAATATACAGTAAGCATATTAAAGCATCAATCTGTCTCTTGTTTAGTAAATCAGTGTGCTTTTACTTTTTAATTTCTCTTACATGTTCTGCAGTGGAGAACTCAGATGTTTCCTAATCCATTCTGCGGTCAGTGTGGTCAGTCATTTTATTGAGCGAAATGAATTAATTTGCTCTATTGAAGATCCCACAAATTGTACTTCTAAATCATCATGCTACATTGATAAATGGCCACAACCTCTATGGTTCTATCTCGTAACATGCAGAATGACCGACGGGATTTCCTCAGTGGCCTGCCGCGATCCCAAGTGTCCTTCGCTCACTAAATCCAGACAATAAATAGAGGCACTGTAGTAAATGTAGTATGTGAGGTCTGAACTTTGACCTCAGTCCCTGTGCAGTCGTTTTCAAGCCTTGTTGTTTTATTACAAATCGTTAATCATTGTTTTGTTTTGTTAATTATAAATGTTGAAGGTCATGCAAAAATCAGGGTTCGTACTTAAAGCTTAAAGCACTTATATTTGACTTTTTGAAATATAAGGCCTAGAAAACCCTTGAAAATAGCAACATGCCTGAAGAGGTACTTGAAAAGTGCTTGAATTATTGAAAGACAATGTTTCTAAGAAGTAAGTGTTTAATTTTTTCACTAAGCATATCTTATACTCTTTTTTTTGCTTATTTCAGTTAATGTCATAAAACTAGCGAGCTAAGCCAGTAGTAGTACTGACAATGTTGTGTAAACATGGCTGAAGATGCAAAAAGAGGAACAATCATTCATTTCAAGCGAATCACTAGCAAAAGCTGGATCAAATTAAAAAAGCCATTCAGCTTTTCAAAACACCGAATCAAGTAAACCAATGCATCGCAAATTGTGACTCATTTAGCTAATTTAATGATTCAAATCAAATTATTTGTGATACGTGATTTAAAGTTCCTGCCTGAAATGATGGGCCGCAAATCTTGAGCAGGTTTGCAAATCTTTTGCTTTAGATCGGAACTTCAAAAAACTCCCATCTCATTTTCTCCTCCAACTTCAAAATTGTCCTACATCGCTGCAGAAGAACAGACCCAGTATTTACAAAAGTGAACATGCGAAGAAGATCAAACAACCAAAAAAGATAAAACAGTGATGCAGGATGATTTTGAAGTTAGAGAAAATTAAATTGGAGTTTTTCGACATACCCTGACTGTCTTGAACCGAAATACAGAGTTCAGCCAGAGTTAGACAAGAAGAACATTAAAGGTTAAAAAATATCTAAATTGTAATTTATTTTAGAAAATAACGGATCATTTTGCTAGAAAAGATACTTCTTCCTTGTTTGGGATCGTTTAGATCCCTTTGAAGCTGCATTTAAACTGCATTTTGAAAGTTCAAACAAAGGCATAGAAGTCCACTATATGGAAAGAAATCCAAATGTTTTCCTCAAAAACATAATTTCTTTACGAATGAAGAAAGAAAGACATGAACATCTTGGATGACAAGGCTGCAAGTAAATTGTGTGTACATGTTTGCTGAAGAAATTAGCTTTAAGTCGCTTCGGGCCAAAATCCATAACGATGATGCCTCCATAGAACTTCCATTTCCATTTTTGGGTGAACTATTCCTTAAATTTAATTCAATAAATATAAAATCTATAACACGGGATCCTAGAATTATATACTTTTGACATGAGATGCTGAAAAACAGAAATTACAATTACAAAATATTGCAAATTTGTGTGGAAAGTTGAAAGAGAATGGTACATGTTACATAAAAATATTTTACTTCTAAATCTACTTTTTGTAATGTGTATCCCAAAATCTGTCACAATCTTTGAATTATCTTTTGACTTTTCTATGCAAAATGAACAAACAAATTCATTTAATCTACATGTAATGTAATTAAAGGGATAGTTCACACAAAAATGAAAATTCTGTCATTAATTACTCACCCTCATGTTGTTACAAACCCGTAAGACCTTCGTTCATCTTCAGAACACAAATTAAATATTTTTGATGAAATCCAAGCTACAAGAAAGCTTTTTGTGTGCAAAGAAAAAAAAAACACGTAAAATTAAGTACTTGTAATTAGAGTAAGTTACATTTTAAAATAGTCATAATCAGATGACTTTTTTTTACTTTTTTATGGATTACATAATTACATATTATTTACTCAGTATCAATAAATTATTCATAATTCATTGATTCTCCATAATTTCTTTTTTTTTTTTTTATATTTTCAGTTTATATACATTCAGAAAGTCCAGTTTTGTGGACATTCACACATAGACTAGTCATTTGTCAGCATTTCAGGTTTAAGAAGGGTTTCAACATTGCATCAACTACTGATGAACACATTCATTTTTATTTGAATGATCACTCTGTCGGTTTTCAACTGTGTATTATTATTATTAGTCTTATTATTATTATAAACTCATTAAAATGCATCTTTTCACATTATTTCTTACTTACATGTAATGCAGGCATTCCAAAACTTTTTGTCAACTAAACCTTATTCACCAAATATACTTTAAGTATATACTTTACTTTAAGTACCCCTGAGATTTTAAAATAAATATTTCAATAATGATCACATTTGCATTTTCAAGGTTTCTTTGATATTGATTAATGGTCACGTGGCATGCAGGTAAATAAAAACATTTAATCTTTTCTAGTAAGTGTTTTATTTTAATTGTTATTTTAAAACAAAGACTATAGAAATACCCTTGTTTTAAAATGTTTCTTTTTTTTAAAGAATTTAATTAATTGTTAGTTTTTCAGTAAACTCACAAACCCCATGCAGTTCCTTTACGAACCGGGAAACCTTGATGTAATATAATGTTTAATGCACTTCATGTTGTAAATTAAAATGAATGGAACATATTTTCTTTGTATTTTTGACATCAAAAGTAATCCAAAAGTAATCTGATTGTATCACCTAAAATGTGTAATATAATGGATTACATTACTGACTACAATTTTTGTCATGTAATCTGGAATCAGTAACGGATTACAATTTGTAATCTACCCAGCTCTGTCACTAGAACCACAATTTTTGTTTTCTTTGCGCACAAAAAATAAAAGTGAGCCACGGATGTCATATGGACTATTTTAACGATGTCCTCAATATCTTTCTGGGTCTCGAACGTGTCAGTCACGTTGCTGTCAATGCAAGGTCAGAAAGCTCTTGGATTTCATCGAAAATATCTTAATTTGTGCTCCGAAGATGAACAAAGGTCTTCCAGGTTTAAAATGACATGAAGGTGAGTAATTACTCATAGAAATTACGTTTTTGTGTAAACTATCCCTTTAAACTGTATTTGTGTTTAAACATTTAAGGCTTTTGATCAATTACATCACTTTGTGTTTATGATCTGTTTAATATGTACAGTGTTATGAAGAGCCATTATCTTTATACATATATATGTAATGTGCGCACATACGGCAGAACTATATATATGACTCTAGACTGCTGACTTTATGAGTCCACATATCAAAAGGAAGAGGAATGGCCTCTGCACAGTCCAGGTCTACAGTGCTTTGTCAGACGAACAGCTGCTGTGAGAGGCCTGTGTTTCACAGTCATGCTGGACTTACGACGCACAGCACACTTTCAATTATATGGGCCGTGGGCAGGGCGCCAGGCTGTGTAGAGATGGGTGCTTTTCAATTACACGGCAGGGCTCGGCTGCAGAGTGAATGAGCCGCGGCCAAATACACAGACACGCTTACGTTTTAGCCCACACACAGGCTTGCACGCGAAGGTGCTGTGACCGATCGCGCAACTGGCTTTATAGGAATATGTTTCATATCAGGAATAACTGTTCTGTGTTGTAAGACTCAGTGTAATAAATCGCTTTCTCGGCTAATGAAGCGTATGTGTCAAATGATGGTTTGTGCTTGAGAATTTTAAAGCCGTTATGATTCTGTGCTGTGGTTTGTTAGCCTGTCTGGGGAGAAACTTTATAGAGTGCTTATTGATTGGTTTAACACAAGGTTCTTGCTCTCTACATCCAGTGAAAGGAGAAAAAGGCAGGAGATCTAATCCGGCTTTAATGAATTTTAAAAGTCGACTTGGCACTGATTACGCGTTCTGTCTGGATTAAAAGGTTATGTGTGGGGTTGTCAGGTTTTTTTGTCTCCCATTTTGCAGGATAATTTCTGACCTTATAAAATATATTTTATACTTTATATTATATACACACTACTGTTTAAAAGTTTGGATTCTGTAAGATTTGAAATTTCCTTATGCTCACCAAAGCTGCATTTATTTGATCAAAAATACAATAAAACAGTACACTCTTAAAAATAAATGCTTGGGTGTTTTTGCTGTTGGTGCTATAGAAGAATCATTTTTGGTTCCCCAAAGAACCTTTTAGTGAACAGTCCTTTAAAGAACTATTTTGAAGAACATTTAAAAATTCTAAAGAACTTTTTTTTTTCTTTGTCTGCATTTGAAAGGGTCCGTGGATGTTAAAGGTTCTTTATGGAACTACTGATGCCAGTAAAAACCTTTATTTTTAAGAGTGTAATATTTTAATTAAATATTTAGGAAAGCAACAAAATTCCAGCCATCCCTAATTATTGGCAGAAAATGGCATATATATATATATATAGACTTGTATTTCTTTTCAATTCAGTATCATTAAAATTATTGAGTTAAAAAAAATCCTAATTATTTTATATTATTTAATAAAATAATCAATAATTATTAAAAGCATTTTCGAAGTGCATCCACAATTTTCTTTTTTGGTTTCGGTGCATAATTTTCATTTTACTGCATCTCTAGAAATATTATTATAATTTTCTATTATTTATTTTTTTTTACCGTATTTTAAAATGTAATGTATTTCTGTGATTAAAAAAAATATATTTTCATTGGTCATTACTCCAGTCTTTAGTGTCACATTGTTCTACAGAAATCATTCTAATTGGTTGATTTACTGCTCAAACATTTCCTTTTATTATACATTTTTAAAATGGTTGTGATGATTAATTTTTATGTGGAAACAGTGATTCATTCTATTCATTAAAGTTTTCAGGAGACTTTAATGAATAGAAAATTCTAAAGAGCAGCATTTATTTGGAATATACGCTGCTGGTCAAAAGTTTGGAATCAGTAAGATTTTTAATGTATTTTAAAGAAGTTTTTTATGCTCATAAAGGGTATTTGATCAAAAATAGTAGACAATTAGTGGAATTATAAATGTTTTTAAAAGATGTCTCTTTTCTCACCAAAGCTGCATTTATTTGCTTACAAATACAGTGAAACAGTAATATTGTGAAATATTATTAATATTTTAAATAACTCTATTTTAAATGTTATTTTAATTTTATTCCTATAATGGCGTAGCTGAATTTTTAGCAGTCTTTAGTGTCACATGATCCTACAGAATTATGATATTTCTTAGTATTTGTATTAGGTTATACAGCTTTTGACTATCAGAGGGTTGCTAGATGATGATGATAGAATGGGACAACTGAACAAACTTAGACATGAATATGATTAAAGCCACGACATTTTAGCTGATATAATTGTGCTTAATTAAAAATGTTTTTAAAATTTACTATTTGGCTCAAAAACCTTACGGGGGCATGAGGTTCACATTCTTCAGCTGACGCTTCTGGTTACTCAGAGCACAGTGAGGTCATAATGGGGCTTCTTTCTATTTCAGTATGCTGTTCCATTCTGCCCTTAGAAAAGAGCTGTCAATCAAAGCTTCCCCGAAACACATTTGTACAAAAAGACTCGACCTGTGGGACAAATGACCCTGACAGATCGCTGTATGACTCGCAGTCATTCTCCTGCTTGTAAGCATTGACCCGCAGGTCACCGCAAGGAACAATCCCTTCAAATTTAAAGGGATAGTTCACTCAAAAATAAAATTTTGTTTGTTTCAAAACTGCATGAATGTCTTTCTTCTGAATAGCACAAAAGAAGATATTTTACTACTTCCAGAGTATTTTTAAAATTTTCTACTAGTATTTTTTCTATTATGTTCAGCAGAAGAAAGAAATTAATGCAGGTTTAAAAAACCTTGAGGGTCAGTAAATGATGAAAATTAGACTTGTGAATGAAAATTATACTTATAAAACTATACTAAACAGGGCTCGACATTAACGATTGTGGATTTTGTGAAGGGGCAAGTGAAAGAGAATTTTACTTGCCCGACCAGACAAGTAACCTGATTAAAACATCAATAACAAACAATAACTAGGGCACTGAAAATTCAGATTTTATTACTTTCAATGTAAACAGTGACTGATAACGGACAGTATCAAGGTTGCGTCAGCTGAGGCTCGTGCAGCCATATCTGACTTATGGAAAATCAATAGGCGCAACAGCAACACACAAAGAAACAAACATGAACAAACATACTGCAGTAAAAAAAAAAAAAAAAAAAAGATAAATATTGTATATAGCATATGATACAGGTAAGCAACATCACATGACCAAGCCAGCATGATTGCAAATGTGATATTGATTTTATATAGCAGTAACTCAACAAACAAGTAAACATAAAAATAAACTTAAATTTCAGACACGTTTTTGCTAACGAAAATAATTCTAAGCAAAGCCACAGTAGAACAGTGGTGAATCTCTGAGCAACATACAGTGGTGTTTCATTACTGAAGGATTCAGCATTTTTGAACAAATCAGGTCGTCAAGTGATTCAGTGAGCCATTCCACCACCTACTGGTGGTTTAGTCTCATATTTAAAAGTATCATTGCCTTTGTCCAACATTTCAGATTTATATGTAAAAAAAAAATAATAATTAAAGGGGGTGGTACAGTGGTGTTATATATATTCAGAGTTGTTTACAGTGTTAAAGAGTTGGATTCTCATGCTAAACATGGCCAAAGTTTAAAAAAAAAATTTAGACAAATGACAGAGAATTTCTTTGGCAAAAATCTTACGTCCGGGTTGGCACAAGTTTCGGCTGTTTTTTTCCGATCATGGCTTTAATGACGTAGACAGTGGTGGAACTTCTTATATGAGCATTTCTCCTGGAAAAGCGTGCCCGCGGAAAGAGAAAGAGAGCTCGCACATCAACACGGTTCATTCAGCTGCACTCGCTGCAAGGGATTTACTTGGGAAGATTGTCTCTAAAGAAGTGTGGTTTTGGTTGTAAGGCAAAGATAACTATGCTCAGCTTTCCGAAGAGCCCAGCGTTACATGAACAGTGGATGCAGTTCCTTTTTCCGGGGCAGCAATGGAGTTTAGCAAGAGTGTGTTTGCTGACGAACGTTTCATATACAAGGCCCAGTTCGACGCTGGATTTGTACATTGTTTGATACCGAAAGATGGAGCGGTCCCAGCTATAAAAGACCCCGGTCATGATTCAGAACAACTGCAGATGGTAAGTGAAACAGCATCAAATGTGTGTTTCATTGGCAATCCCAGCGCATGTGATCGTCGAACTTAGCTCCGCCCACGGTGCGCCTCCAGAAGCTCGGGTTTTTCCGGAAAAAATCGGAAAGCTGTATTTTTCTTTTATAAATATGATAAAACTAAAGACTTTTTGGAGATAATAAGGATACAGTACTACTCTATAGGTACTCAGGAATAACATGAGATTAGGTAAAACTGTGTCTGTTATGTATCCTTTAATCTTATAACATTATTTCCCCATTAGTCTGTCTCGTTCGATGTATGTTGGAACTGACCGACGGGGATCGCTTTGGGAGACCAATCTACTTCGAGTGTAAGAAAACGAGCCAGTGTCTACTGGCATGCGATAATTGCACCAGCTGCTGTACGCTGCAGCGCAAGTATTTAATGAGCAGCAGGTGTGTCGCATATTCGCTTTCCGCTTCGGAGCCGAGCTGTTGGCTGTGCGTGCCTACCCTGTTGAAGTGGTGGAGAACGAGCTCATCCGGGAAATTCCTGTGAGTTGGTGCGAGTGTGATGGCGCGGACAGCGTGGGTCATGAGAAAGGTGTTTTTTTTCACAACTCAGAGTGGGAGGGCTCACAACAGTCTTGCACTATCGTACTGTTGTGTAGCAGCGGCCATTTCCCTGTGCGCTTTAGCACCAGCAGGAGCAGTTCCCTGCAAGCACTGTCCTCGAAGGAGGCAGACCCAGCCTTAGCTTTTTTCTGTCCCATCTGCGCTCTGCGGCTGTATGTGGACAGAATCCAAAGCTTCAGGACCTCAGACCAGCTCTTCGTCTGTTACGGAGGCCAGCAGAAGGGGAAGGCTGTCTCCAAACAGAGGTTTGGCGTACCAGTCCCAAGATGTGCCGTGCCCTGCCCATTCGGGGTGCAAGCACACTCAACTAGAAGTGTTGCTTCCTCCTCGGCGTTTGCTAGATTCTATAGTCTTTGTGTAGAGCCTGTTTCTTCCCTGTACTCGCCATCAGTGGCCAGTTGCGTGCAGAACCCATTCTAGGTGTCGGCTTGCAGCGCCACTCCTGCCCCTTTGGCCAGATACGTATGTCTTTTGCTCGGGTAGAGTTCCCCAGAAATGGTTAACCCTGTGAGCTCCTGCGTCCCCCCCGGCAGTCAGACGTGGCGGAGCGTCTGAAGCCAGCTTACTCTCATATGCCGTGTGTAACCTGTGTGTCCATATGTAGTGATCCCTGCGATCCCTTTTGGTGTATTACTCACGGTAAGACTAGCCAGTCCGGTTAGCTTGTTCTTCCCCCGACAGAGCCCGCTCTGTCGTCTCTGCTGGTGTTCTTTCCCCCCTAAGAGCTAGGCTTGAACCACCCCAGAGACTTCCTTATGTTGTACTACCCTAGTTGGCTAGTCCATATGTGTAAGTGCCACATTTTGCCTTCCTACGGACAGCATGTGGCCTCCGCAGCGTCCCCTTTCCTTCTTGGGTACGCTTTCCCAGCGTTATCCAGTAATCACACTGAGTGGGTCTTGCGGAACAGCAGTGACTGACCTCCTCTGCTTAGAGCCCTGACTTCTGCTCCAACAGTTGAGAGTAGTCCAGGAGTCTCATACAGAGTGCTGGAAGGGCCAGCAACAGCTGTGTGTTGGTAGAAATCCCCAATTCGTCGGTCATTTCCGACGTACATCGAACAAGACCGACTGATGGGGGAACGTCTCAGTTACGTATGTAACCCTCGTTCCCGAAGGAGGGAACGGAGATGCACGTCCCATCGCCACAGTCGCGGTACCTCCGCTGCATGGCTCGAGTCACTAGCTTGGCACCTTAGCACAAAAGCAAATGTGCGACACACTTTCTGCTCATTAGAGCAGCAATTATCGCATGCCAATAGACATTGGCTCATTTTATTACAGTCAAAGTAGATTGGTATCCCAAAGCGATCCCCGATTCGTTGGTAAGTTCTGACATATGTCTCTGTTCCCTCCTTCAGGGAACAAGGGTTACATACGTAACCAAGACGTTTTGCATTTGCAATTTTACTGTGTAAATGTTTTATAGAACCTCTTTTCTTCATTAAACAGTCTAAGTAAATGCATCTAAATGGCACTTTCGATGCAGCTTCAGTGTTTCCTCTGCAGTGGAGTTTGTTGATGCTGATTTAATTTGAATGGTAACAACCATACAGAGTCTATTTATTCTAGCTGAATGTATTGATAAAATTGACACACATTTAGGACATTTAGAAAAATATTGCCCCTCATAAAGTTAAAAAGTGTCCAAGAAATCCATTAAAGGCAAATATCACAAATATGCTGATTAAAGTAAGACCTCATTGAGCAGTGATAAGGCTATTGCTTCAGAATGGAACACATTAACGCCAAACAAAAAAGGCTTTTTTCACCCTGGACAAGTAACTTTTTACTCGGACAAGTGAATGACTGATTTACTTGTCAAGGCTTAATGTCAAGCCCTGCTAAATTATACCTGGATAAATTGTGTTTGATTTAGTTTTTTCATTATTAATTGCAGATTTCCTAACAAAGATCATTCCTTGCTTCTTTTAATTATTCAAACTCAGCCGTAGCTACACAGATGCTGCGTCTTGCTAGACATGCATGTAAGAGCTCATTTTGCAAAAATGCAGTGGAAAACGCACAGCAAGGAGAGTGATTTTTCTATATTAAGACAGTGTTATGTGAATGTGTGAGATAGAGCAGCTGAACGTGAATAATGATGTGAGTGTGAAGTGTGAATCTGTGTTTGTGTGTGCTGTGGGGCGCATGCACACGGGGCAATTACAGGTACAAAAAAAACGTTCCTTTTAGAGCGGTAAAAAGTGTTTCCATGGTGATGAGGTCATCCCTTTAGGACCAACGAGGCGGGAGAACGTTAATAGTTTGCGTCGGTCACCTCACGCCAGCCTGGGGGGCTAAAGTGCAGGTGTTAAGACAAGAGGATCCCTAGGTATTGCATCTCCGTATGAATGCTATTTCCACTCCTTCTTATCTTTTTGAAACACTATGTGTTAAAAAGCATGGCTTAAATCTAAAAGGAACTGGAGATGCTGCATACAGCCTCCTGTTTCTTCCATTTCAGAGCGGCAGGAGTCTCGCCATGCTTCATGTAATCAATGTTTATTTTTAGCCCAGCTCTTTCTCGGTTTTCGCAAAGAGAAAAGGCCATTCGGATAAATGGGATTTTTATCATTAGTCACAGACAGAAGAATAGGCAACAGCAGGGCACGTCTCTGGGTCCGTGAATGGTTGTCGCACAGTTAGGGGTTGACATAGTGCTTTAGTGGCTCAGTGGAGTTCCAGTAAAGGCTGACTTACACTCCTCGGTCTTTGTAAAGCCCTGGCGTTGTGTGTGTTTATGAGCTTAGGCCTGCGGTACAGAGAGAGATAAATTCCGGGGCCCAAACGGTGTCGATAATGCTCGTTACAGTCCATAATGAGGTCACAGGCGCACTGTCTGGCCCTGATAAAGATTTATAGAGGCTGTGACTCATTGGAGTCCCTCTGTATCCGGGGCCGTGCCGCGCAGCGCTGCTGCCGCTGGACACAGGAAGTGCTCGCTGAGACTCGGCACCCTGGAATTGAGCTTGTATGCTATTGCTGGAGCTTTCTATGTAGAGGGTACAAATTAGTGTCTTGTTGATTTATTTTAAAGCATTAGAGGCAAAGCTCACTTTTTTGTAGGAATTCGCTATGTTAGATTTTAGCTGACAAAAAATGATCTAGCATGAAATGTAGCTCATGTTCACCAAAGCTGCATTTATTAGAATAAAAATACAGTAAAACGGAAATATTGTGAAATATTATTAATATATAAAAAACTCAGCAGTCTTCAGTGTCACATGATCCTTTGGAAATTATTCTAATATGCAGATTTGGTGCTAAAGAAATATTTCTTATTATGATCAGTGCTGAAAACTATGGAAGCCCATTTCTGCCACTGAATAAATATTAAAAAGTGTAATTCTGACACAATTCTGAATTGTGAGATTTAAACTTGAAATTGTGAGTTGTAAAGTCAGGTATAAACTTGTAATTGCATGAAAAACTAAAAATTTAAATTCTATAACTCTATAGCTTTTTTTCTTGCAATTCTGACTTTTTTTCTCACAATTGGCAGTTTATATTTTACAACTCTGACTTTTTTCAGTTGTGAAATTGTGAAATATAAACTCGCAATTAAAAGTTTAAATCTCACAATTCTGAAAAAAAAAAATTAATTGCGAGATTATATTTGACATCTCTGAGAAAAAAGTCAGAATTGCAAGAAAAAAAAGAAAGAATGTAATTCTGTCTTTTTTATAGTTATAGTTATAGTTATAGTTTTAAGTATTGAGAGTTATATGAGTTTTTTTCTCACAATTCTGACATTTTTTTCCTCAGAATTGAGATGTAAGCTCAAAATTGCGAGTTATGAAGTCAGGATTGTAAAATATAAACTTGATTTAAACTATAACTCGCAGTTGTGAGTTTATATCTCACAATTCTGTCTTTTTTTCTCAGAATTGTGAAATATAAAATCCTAATTGCAAGTTACAGAGTTTGAAATCCCACAATTCTGAGTTTTTCTTACAGTTGCGAGCTTATATCTCACCATTCTGTCTTTTTTCTCGCAATTCTGACATTTTTGTTTCAGAATTGAGATATAAACGAGAAATTTTGAGTTATAAAGTAAGAATTTTGAGATATAATCTCGTAATTGCGAGAAAAAACTCAGAATTGCAAGATTTAAACTCTATAATTCGCAATTACGAGTTCATACCTCACAAGTCTGACTTTTTTCTTGCAATTCTGACTTTTTTCTGCGAATTTCCAATTGTGAGATTTAGGCCTAGTTTCACAGATAGGGCTTAGACTAAGCCAGGATTAGGCCGTAGTTCAATTAGGACATTTAACGAATTTTTATAAATGTGCTTAGAAAAAAAACAAAAAAACAAACATTACTGATGTGCATCTTGAGACAAAACAAAGGCACTGATATATTTTAAGATCAATCAGTGCAAGTTTATTTCAGTTGAAACAGCTCAGACATACATTTTAGTCTAGGACTAGGCTTAACCCTTGTCTGGGAAACCGGAGGATAAAGTTTTAATTTTGCAATTGCAAGATTATATGTCACAATTAAAAAAAAGTCTGAATTGTGAGATAAAAAGTCGCAATTACCTTTGTTATTTTTTAATTTAGTGGCAGAAACAGGCTTCAATAGAAAACAGTGATGCTGTGATTTAAAAACAACAACAACAAAAAACAGTGACACTTTTTCCAGGATTCTTTGATGAATAGGAAAATAGAAAATTTTTAAATATATAAATAATTATTCATTAAATTGTTATATGTTTTATATCTTAAGTTATTAATAAAATAATAATGTATAAAATAAATACACAAATATATAATGCATCCATTTTGTCTTTTAAATTTTGGATTTTAGTTTTGCTACAAAATGAAATCTGTAGTTTTTGTATCAATGTTTCAGAAACGCACACATCATATAAAATTAAACAGAGAGCGGCTCATGTAATATTTAATTTGACCTCCTGTGGTGGTTGATCTCGAATTTCTGAAGGTTAAGTGCCTCCCTTCACTGACCTTTCACTAAGTGTCAGGCTCTATTTTGTACCCTTTCCAACACTATGAGCTGTAATGTAAGTGGTCCACCAAGAGTGCTGTTTTTCTACTAATGACTAAGAGCAGTCTGTTAGCTTGAGACAGCTGTCCTTGACCATGAAATCTTTTCAGCTATTGCTCTGTACAAAACCTGCACAAGGTGCAGTCCTCAGCTGTGACACACAAAAAGAGATGTGATGGAACAATGTGTTCGCGTGAAGTCCGTTGTAAGTTTCTCAACAGCTTCTCACTGTGCCAGCCAGCCCAGTGTCTTTGTAGTATCTGTCGAACACTCTCATCTGGAGAGTTAGTGGAGTTAGTATCTTGTTCATTCTTAATTTTGTATGAACAACCAGTTGCAGGGTGAACATTCCGACAGTCTCAAGCATTTTTAGGTTTGCGACTAAAAATAGATGTGTGCAAATAAAAAAGAAGTCAATCAGTTTAATAAAAATTAAGGTCATTAAAAGTCTTAAAGGGATAGTTTACAAAAAATGAAAACTGTGTCATTAATTACTTACCCTCATGTCGTTCCAAACCTGTAGGACCTTTGTTCATCTTTGGAACACAAATTAAGATATTTTTGATGAAATCCAAGAGCTTTCTGACCCTGCATAAGACGGCAACATATATTTTTAATTTAGTGGCAGAAACAGGCTTCGATAGAAAACAGCTATGCTATGATTTAAAAACAACAACAAAAAACAGTGACTCTTTTTCCAGGATTCTTTAATTAATAGGAAAATAGGAAATAGAATGCTTTTACATTTGATTAGTGTGTCCCTGCTGAATAGAAGTATTCAGTTTAATAAAAAAGAAGTCAATCAGTTTAATAAAAATTAAGGTCATTAATAGTCTTAAAGGGATAGTTCACAAAAAATGAAAACTGTGTCATTAATTACTCACCCTCATGTCGTTCCAAACCTGTCAGAACACAAATTAATCTATTTTTGATGAAATGTAAGAGCTTTCTGACCCTGCATAAGACAGCAACATATACATCAACTCACAATTGTGTTTATATCTCACAATTCTTTTTTTCTGACTTTTTTTCTTAGAATTCTGAAATATGAACTTGCAGTTATAGAGTTTAAATCTCACAGTTCTGAGTTTTTTTTTCCTCAGAATTGTGATTTAAACTCGGAATTGCGAGTTATCAAGACATAATTGCAAGATATAAACTCACAGTTCTACACTTATTTTCGCAATTGTGCGATACAAACTCACAATTTAGACTTTTTCTCAGAATTGTAAGTTTTAAAATCAAAATTGCAAGTTATCAAATCATTATTGCAAGATGTAAACTCGCAGTTCTAGACTTATTTTCGCAGTCGTGCGATACAAACTCACAATTCAGACTTTTTCTCAGAATTGCAAGTTTTATAATCGAAAATTTGTGAATTAAAAAATTCTGAATTGTAAGAAAAAACTCTATAACTACATATAAAGATAAAAAAATATAAACTCACAATTCAGATTTTTTTTTTGTCATAATTACAAGTTCATATATTACAATTCCGACTTTTTTCTTGCAATTCTGACTCAGAATTGTACAATTTAAATTAGAAATTGCAAGTTATAAAGTCAGATTTGGGAGAAAAACTCTTTTGCAACTTGCAATTGCGAGTTTATATTTCTAAATTCTGCCTTTTTTGTAATTCTGATTCAGATTTGTGGAATATAAATTCACATAAATATAAATTTTTTCTTGTAATTCTGACTTTTTTCGGAATTGCTAAATATAAACTCGCAATTGTGAATTACAGAGTTTAAATCTCGCAATTGCAAGTTTATATCACACAATACAGACTTTAATTTGCAATTGCAAGTTTATATGTCACAATTCTGAGAAAAAAAATGTCTGAATTACAATTTTGTATCACACAATTCTGAGAAAGAGAAAACATCTCAGAAAGAAATGTGATGGAACCATGAAATCCATCATAAGTGTCTCAACAGCTTCTCAGTGCACCAACCAACCCATCTCTTTAGTATCTGGAGAGTTAGTGGAGTTAGTATCTTGTTCATTTTTAATTTTGTATGAACAACCAGTTGCAGGGTGAGCATTCCAACAGTTTCAAGCATTTTTAGAGTGTTTGCAACTAAAAAAAGATGTGTGCAAATAAAAAAGTCAATCCTTTTCATGAAAATCAAGGTCATTAAAAGTCTTAAAGAGAAAAAAATTACAAAAAATTAAAATTGTGTCATTAATTACTCACCCTCATGGAAGACCTTTGTTCATCTTCAGAACACTAATGAAGATATTTTACATGATTAAACCTGTTTGTTTTGCAGTGGGCCGTATTCATGTTTGTGCAAATGCTTTGTTTTATGTAGGAAATGCCCTGAGCGCTGCTTTTAAAGGTGATCAGCAGTGTACACTGCCAGGAGATGCTGCTGCTCCCCACCTTCTCCTGCACATGTACTGCACACAGGACCAAGATCAGCAGGAGGAAACACACACAGTTATTCACCCATGGGGCAAACCTGTTGGCGCGTGGTAGAATCAATCATATTAATGCCATATCCTCAGACTCACACACACACATATAAGTGTACTACACAGCCTATTATTTACACACAGTGCACAATACACACATATAGGCAGATAATAAAATACAGAAGACACTATGCTGGAAAGATAAACAATGGAACAAAATGTTTTCGGGGGATGTTGTCCTCATTGGGTCATTGCAGTGGCTTAATTTGGTGTTCCAGACACACCTGATTTATTCTCGTTCCTCGGCTCAAAATGCCAGTAGCTAGAAACCACACATCGGCTTTAGTTATTCTGTGGTGACACAGACAAAACGAAATATCTCTGTTTTCTCCTGCAGAGCTGCTACATAATTAAATCCTGTGGAGATCATGTAGCTAATTAGACACACATGCAGTGTGTTTAACTGAATGATGAGAGGAACAATCAGGGCAACAACTATTTGAGTTTAAAACCATGTGTTAGTGAACGAGTAAAATACCGCACTAATGATTTATTAGGGCTACACCATGTAGATGGTTTCTGGGCCCAATTTTATTTTCTTCAGCAAAAGTGTAAATTTTAAATTAGCTATTAGAATTACATTATGATTTATTATTGCAATTTACAAATCCTATTTTTTTTAAACATGAAATCAAATTTATAGCCTAATCAAATTGATAAAAAAAAAACCCTGCAAGCTACCATTTAGTTTCAAACTATTATGTATTGTATTTTATTATTTTCTAATCTTTTTTTCTTCCGCAAAAGTGTCAATTTTAATTTAGCTATTATAATTACATTATGGTGGTATCATGATTTATTATACATTTTTATTTTTTTTTAGAAAACAGAAGAAAATAGGAAAATTATTTTTTAATGTTTTTGAAAAAATTCTCATGAAAATGAAAAAGGTCTTGTGAAAATGTTCACCAATGCTGCATTTATTTGATCAAAGATACAGTAAAAATGCTATTATTTTGAAATATTATTGCAATTTCAAATAACCAAATACATCATTTTTAGCTTTTCCTTTACATTAAATTAAATTTAAAGCACATTTAAAATAATCAAAAACTGCAAACCGTTTTTTTCCAAAGCAAAAGAATTAGAATTACATTATAGTGGTATCATTATTTATTATCACAATTTAAAATTATATTTATTATATATATAATAATAGATATACAAAGAAGACATAAAGAAAATAGGAGAAAACTGCAAACCACGTTTATTTTTATTTTTCAGCAAAAGTGTCCATTTTAATGTAGCTGTTAGAATTACATTATAGTGGTATCATTTATCATCATAATTTTAAATAATTTTTTTTTACAAGGAAAACAGGAAAAGCATTTTATGCTCACCAAGGCTGCATGTATGTGATCAAAAATACAGTAAAAATGCTATTAATTATTTAAATATTATTGCAATTTCGAATAACTGTTAAAAAAGTTAAGAACTACATTTATTTGAAATATAAATATAACTTTAATTATAAATGTCTTTTAATGCATCCTTGCTGAAAATATGAGTTTATTTATATCCAAAAAACTAAAATTATATATATATATATATATATATATATATATATATGTATAAATAGAATTTTATATATGTGTGTAAAAATCATGACAGGGAAAGAAATAAAAATAGCCTGAATTACTAAAAAAACTTACTTTGAATCCACATGCTCATAAAGGATGCACTCTAGTCTGGTTAGTTATTTGAAGGTTTTTTTCTGCAAATCTTACGTGCAGCCCTGTGTTTGTAATTGAAACTTATCACCCACAGGAATCTCAAACCTTCATCTTGATGCTGACTGAGAGAATTTCCCTCCACTTCGATGTAATAACAAACACGTTACAGCCATATCTTTAATATTTTGTTGCTCCTTCCCCACTTTTCGAGAGCATAACATTATGGATTCAGACACTGAATCAGACATTGAGTCAGAAAGAGCAAATGTTGGAGATTAGAGCCTGTTGGGCTCTTTATCGGAACACAGAGGGCTTTTCTGCTTTAAATATATTCAAAACATCCTCGACAATGCCTCTGTCTAATGTGGTAATCTGCTGAATGCAGGAGTGCATATTGTTCTACAAAGGCTGCCATGAATCAGAAAGAGAGCTGTCAAGGGATGCAGCTCTCTCCCTCTCCCTTGTGTCTGTGTACAGCGTATTATTGGCCATGCTCAGTCAATAGGCTTCATTCAGTGTTCCCTCACTGACTGGGATCAAATGATGTGGGAGTCTGTTCACTCAGTAGCAATAATGTCTGCAGTATCAGAGGACTGGTGTCAGTCTGTGGTCACAGTTTTGTAGTCACTGGGTTCAGTCCAATACGACTAGCTCCATCAGGTCCAGCCAACATTAGTTCTGCACCTTCAGATCTTTATCCCCAGATCAGGAATTATTTATTTATTTAGTATTTTTATATTTAAATATACTTTTGAACAGCTCTTTTTAACCAAATACATAATATTTAGTAGGGAGGTAACGGTATTATCAATATCGTGATATTGCGATAGCAAAACATACCATTGTGGTCACATGACAATATGAAATGATAGGTCTTCCAAGCAAAAAGCGTAGATATTAAAACATATTTAAACTTCTTATTCTAACATAAAATATCTTTAAAGTTGTGTCTTGGGCCATTATGCTTTGGCACAGTATCTGTCAAACAAACTAAAACCAAAAGCACAATATGGCTTAATCCCTTCATCAAGTGCAAAGCGCGCACTTTGTTCAGGTGATCAGCTCGTGATCCAGTGTTTTTGGCACCTCAGAACGTCTCAGTTTCAAAGCAAAGCGCTCCTTTCGTTCAGGCGATCAGCTCGTGATCCAGTGTTTTTGAGGCCTCAGAACGCCTCAGTTTCAAAGCAGAGGGCGCCCTTCGTTCAGGCGATCAGCTCGTGATCCAGTGTTTTCGGCGCCTCAGAACACCTCAGTTTCAAAGCAAAGCGCGCCCTTCGTTCAGGCGATCAGCTCGTGATCCAGTGTTTTCGGCACCTCAGAATGCCTCAGTTTCAAAGCAAAGCACGCCCTTCGTTCAGGCGATCAGCTCGTGATCCAGTGTTTTCGGCGCCTCAGAGCGTCTCAGTTTCAAAGCAAAGGGCGCCCTTCGTTCAGGCGATCAGCTCGTGATCCAGTGTTTTCGGCGCCTCAGAACGCCTCAGTTTCAAAGCAAAGCGCGCCCTTCGTTCAGGCGATCAGCTCGTGATCCAGTGTTTTCGGCACCTCAGAATGCCTCAGTTTCAAAGCAAAGTGCGCCCTTCGTTCAGACGATCAGCACGTGATCCAGTGTTTTTGAGGCCTCAGAACGCCTCAGTTTCAAAGCAAAGCACGCCCTTCGTTCAGGCGATCAGCTCATGATCCAGTGTTTTCGGCGCCTCAGAGCGTCTCAGTTTCAAAGCAAAGGGCGCCCTTCGTTCAGGCGATCAGCTCGTGATCCAGTGTTTTCGGCGCCTCAGAACGCCTCAGTTTCAAAGCAAAGCGCGCCCTTCGTTCAGGCGATCAGCTCGTGATCCAGTGTTTTCGGCGCCTTAGAACATCTCAGTTTCAAAGCAAAGCGCGCCCTTCGTTCAGGCGATCAGCTTGTGATCCAGTGTTTTCGGGGCCTCAGAACGTCTCAGTTTCAAAGCAAAGGGCACCCTTTATTCAGGCAATCAGCTTGTGATTGCCTGAATCGGTGAAAAAGCGACTTTTTCACAGAAAAGGAAACAAGCACAGCGCGCTAAGCGTAAGTATTTGCGTAATACTTTATTTCATTTAGAGTTGTGTACTTTGCAAGTTGCTGCTAGAACTTTTCTTTTTCGTTTCGTACATTTTAGTAACTATTATCGTGGTGTAATTTGAAATTGTAGTTTTGATAGCACTTATTAAAATTAGACTAGTAAGCCGTCGGCGAAACCAAGCTGTTGTTATTGTTATTGCTGCCTTCCTGCAAGCACTTAAGTGTCTCGGTTTAGTTTCTATTTGAGCCATTTGCCTTGCTTTCGGGTGAATTAAGCAGTAGGCGTAACGGCTTTTTGCCCCTAATTATCGTTCGATTGAGTATTTATTTGACATCTGAAAGCTGACGCGGTAGCGTTCAGCCCTCGCGTTCAGCCTCCTCGCGTGAAGACCGACGAAAGTAAAGACCTGCGACTTTTCCTGCGCGACTTTAACCGAGCAACGAAACCGACAACGCACACAGGTACTTTTTTCATTTTCTCTCTCCTCTCTTTTGCCTGCCAATTCTATCATGTGTTTTCAATATATTCCGGTTGTCACTCAACCACGCACTAACTCCTCACGCAAACAGCATCGCAATCTTGCTAACCTACGTCCTATCGCTACATCCTCTACTCCACCTCTTGCTTTTTCTGTTGGCCTCTGGAACTGTCAGTCCGCAGTTAACAAAGCAGACTTCATTTCTGCTTATTCCATACAATCTGATCTTAGCATCTTGGGCTTGACTGAGACCTGGATTCGTCCAGAAGACTCAGCAACCCCCGCTGCTCTCTCTAAGAATTTTGCTTTTTCTCACACTCCGCGTCAGACTGGGCGGGGTGGGGGAACTGGTCTGCTCATTTCTGACAAGTGGAAATACACAACACATTCACCCATATGCAATCATAGCTCATTTGAATGTCATGCAATAACACTCACAGCTCCTGTAAAACTCCAGGTTGTGGTCATTTACCGCCCTCCAGGCCAAATTCTAAACACCTTTCTAGAAGAATTGGATGGACTGCTATCCTCTTTTCCAGAACATGGCAGTCCACTTTTGGTCTTTGGTGATTTTAACATTCATCTTAACAAGTCTTATGCTACAGATTTCCATTCACTTCTTGCCTCATTTGATCTCAAACGCCTTACCACTACGAGCACTCACAAATCTGGCAACCAACTTGACTTAATTTACACTCGCAATTGTATCGCTGACAACATCCTGGTCAAACCCCTACACGTCTCTGACCATTTCCTTATTACATTTAATATTCATCTTTCAACCTATGCATCACCAACCCCTCTACCGGTTACTTTCAGACGAAACCTACGCTCCCTCTCACCCTCACACTTTTCCTCTGTACTTTCCTCCTCTCTTCCCTCACCTACCCATTTCTCATCTCTGGATGTGGATGCAGCCACTGACACCTTATGCAACACCTTAAAGTCTTGTCTCGACGATATCTGTCCTCTTTCCACCAGGCCAGCACGGGCTACCCCCTCTAACCCCTGGCTGACTGATGTTCTTCGTGAACATCGGTCCAAACTCAGGCAAGCAGAAAGAAAATGGCGCAAATCTAAACACCCGTCTGACCTGAGTATGTACCAATCGTTGCTTTCTGCTTTTTCTACTCAACTCCACACTGCCAAATCCTCATATTATCATAACAAGATCAATAGTGCTTCTGACATGCGCAATCTCTTCAAAACATTTAACTCTCTCCTCTGTCCCCCTCCACCACCACCCACCACTACACTAACAGCTAATGATTTCGCACAATTCTTCACAGACAAAACTCGAACAATCAGCAAACAATTCTTAGCCCCTCATACACATGACTTACAACCCACCACACCCACTTCGAACACTCTCACTTTCTCCTTCTGTCCAACTCACTGAGACAGAAGTATCAAAACTTCTCCTCTCCAGCCACCCTACAACATGCCCACTTGATCCCATCCCCTCACACATTCTTCAAGCAATCTCTCCTACTGTCTTACCAGCACTCACACACATCATAAATACATCGCTCCTCACAGGCACTTTTCCAACTTCTTTTAAGCAGGCTCGGGTAACCCCACTGCTTAAGAAGCCAACACTGAACACCTCACTTCTTGACAGCTACAGACCGGTCTCTCTGCTTCCATTCATAGCAAAAACCCTCGAACGAGTTGTTTTCAACCAGGTATCATTGTTCTTTTCACAGAACAACTTACTGGATCCTAACCAGTCAGGTTTCAAGAGGGGCCACTCAACTGAGACTGCGCTACTGTCAGTTACTGAAGCCTTGCGGACAGCAAAAGCTGATTCTAAATCATCAGTTCTAATTCTGCTTGATTTATCCGCTGCTTTTGACACCGTCAACCATCAGATCCTCCTGTCCACCCTCTCATCGCTGGGCATCACAGGAACTCCGCTTCGCTGGTTTGAATCCTATCTCACCGGTAGGTCATTCACGGTAACCTGGGGAGGAGAGGTATCCAAAACACATCAACTGATCACTGGGGTTCCTCAGGGATCAGTTCTTGGTCCTCTCCTCTTCTCCATATACACAACATCACTGGGTCCCATCATAGAGTCACATGGCTTCTCCTACCATTGCTATGCTGACGACACACAACTCCATCTTTTATTTCAACCAGATGATCCAACAGTACCTGCACGGATCTCAGGCTGCTTGGCGGACATCTCAACGTGGATGAAAGAACATCACCTCCAGCTTAACTTGGCAAAAACTGAGCTTCTTGTTTTTCCTTGCACTCCAAACTTACAGCATGGGTTCACCATCCAGCTGGGCTCTTCCACAATCACTTCTTCAAACTCAATCAGGAATCTGGGTGTCATCTTTGATGACCAGCTGTCTTTCAAAGATCATATTGCAAAGACTACTCGATCTTGCAGGTTTGCTTTGCACAACATCAGAAAGATCAGGCCCTTTCTAACAGTGCAGGCTACACAACTTCTTGTCCAGGCCCTTGTCATCTCCAGACTGGACTACTGCAATGCTCTTTTGACTGGTCTTCCATCATGCACAATCAAACCTCTACAAATGATTCAAAATGCAGCAGCACGGCTGGTCTTCAACGAGCCCAAAAGAGCCCATGTTACACCTCTCTTTATCTCCTTGCACTGGCTCCCAATTGCAGCTCGTATCAAGTTCAAGACTCTGATGATTGCATATAGGACAACCACAGCTACTGCACCTGCTTATCTGCACTCGCTATTGCAAATCTACACCCCCTCGAGAACTCTGAGATCTGCTAGTGAGCAACGCCTTGTGGTACCATCACAGAGAGGTGCTAAATCACTATCCAGAACATTCTCTTTTACTGTTCCTGGCTGGTGGAACGATCTTCCTACCCCTATCCGGAATGCTGATTCCCTGACAAGCTTCAAGCGACAGCTTAAAACTCATCTCTTTCAACTCTATTTGCTGTTACCATAAAAAAAATAAAAAATAAAAAAAAATAAAAATAATCTCTTTATTCCTTCCCTTTCTAGCTTGTACTTGTCTGAAGCACCACTTGAAATCTGGTATTATTGCACTGCCTGTGTCTGTTTGTCTCCTTAAGAAGAATCGCTCTATGTTCTCCCAACTGTATGTCGCTTTGGACAAAAGCGTCTGCCAAATGCCTAAATGTAAATGTAATGATCCAGTGTTTTCGGCACCTCAGAAAATCTCAGTTTCAAAGCAAAGCGCGCACTTCTTTCAGGCGATCAGCTCGTGATCCAGTGTTTTCGGCGCCTCAGAACGTCTCTGTTCACAATAAATGCAGTTAACTTGTTTATTCCTGTGCTGTGCTGTGCTGTGAGTTTAGCATGTTTATGAACGCAACGGCCTACCAGTTATGCTTTATTTTCGCGGCAGATGATTACAGAATTTTACTAGATTTGCAGTGATACGTGTTTTTATAAGCCTGTTTTCTCTGTAGTTGGAGTTTTCCGTCAAAATAAAAGGTCTTCTGTCTTTTTTGTCAGAATAAAAGCTTAAAGGTGCAGAATGAATTGCTGACAGCTGGAATTTGGTTACTGCAGTCCAAATTCAAAATATCTTCTTCAAGTGTTGAAATTAGGAAAGAAGTGTTGTATTTTCACTACTGTAATCTAAAGCAAAAATAATATACCTATTAATTTTCATTTATTTTACAGTGCATTTTTTTTTTACAGTATATGGTTATTACTGTCATAGGAAAACAATAAAACACTTGTGTGAATGTAATTTAGACTGAGACAGTATATCACAAATAAAAAGAGGGTTGAGTCCCCTTTAAAGTTTAGGTCCAAGTAAATTCAGTGACTTTTTTCTGACTAAAGTTTTCTTAGTTTAGAACATGAGTTGGAGCTCTTAATTTTGAACTCTCAAAGTGCATTAGATAGAATAATTAAACAAAATTTTAATATTTCATTTATCTTTTTTTTTTTAAATATCGCAATAAATATTGTATCATGGACTTCATATTGAGACATTATCGTATTGTGAGATTTTAATATTGTTACATCGCTAAAATCAAATTGCAAACTGGGAAATGCTTTGGAGATGTTGACTATTTAGAAGTCTGAAGATGTTAAAAACAAAAAAAAAAAACAACTTTGATGTTTGTTGGCTGACCTGAGCTTATATTTCTGTTGTCCTAATATTTTTTGTTGCTGTTTCATTTTGGTTGTTCATCTGCTGTGTCGTCTAGTCCTCCAACTGTACTGCCATGCATCCTTAAGTCTGACAAATGACCTTGCAAGAGAAAGAAATCTGTCTGCCTCTGCTGTGTCCTTAAAAGAACTGGTCTGTCTGTTGTTCTGTCTCTCATTCTAATGTTCTATATTCTATCCATGATTAAATCTTTTGTTATGTCTCTCTGACATGGTCCACGGCATATCTGTCATCAATAGGACAAATGGAGTGAAAGAACATTCTCTTTAATGCATTTAGTTTAAACAGATTGTTCGTGTCAGATATCAGAAGGTTTCCAGTATAAGGAACTAGCGGATAGTTTATTTTTAATGACATCCCGGATTGTGTCAGAGGATTGTTCGGGGTTGTGGCTAGAAGTTCAGAGCATGTGATTTTGTAAACGAGGCACAGTGTCAAGGAAAGATCTGACTAGATCTGGCTGCAGCTGCATCACAAACTGTAAGTAAATTATTTCTTAATGCTTTGTCTGGAAATGACCATTTTATTTTGATTATGTTGTCAAAACATTTACATGCAGTAGTGTATGTGTATCTGTAAGTGTTGGCACAGTGCAATAACTTTCAGCTCCTTTGAAATAATATCTGGATCAGTCGAGTAATCTCTAGCACTTGATTGTGATGCTTCACACAGTTTACAATTTGAGCTGGATAAACTGAGGCAGGAGGTGTATCGCTTGCCCCTCTTCCTGCGCTAATTAAAACAGGCAGTGCTAATCAAGCTAAGTGCAACCGACTGTGTTGAGTGCCTGTGTGGCTCTGTACATCAGTAGGTTGGGGTGGTGTGTGTCAATGGGACCTTAATGATCCACACAGAACGAGACAGGCCTGGATCTCTCTGTTTCCACTGATGTTCTCTCTGAGAGCGAGAACAACAGAGGACCATTGAATGGTTTATGTTTATAAGAGGGTTGATGGCGAGGGCAGACGTGGATTGTCATGTTTATCTAAACTTGAGAGGCAGAAATGGAAAGCAGAAGAGTGCAGAAAGAGAAAAGATGACAGAAAAAAGAGAATATAGAGGGAGGCAAGGCCAAGAGGAAGCACTGAGATAGATGTGAAAAGAAATATATACCATCTCAGAAATGCTTTATAGACGACTAGCAGACTGGACAGAAATAGGCCAGAAATTCATCCCGATAGCTGAGGAAAGCAGCGTGGCTGTGTGCCAGTGTCAAAAAAATGCCACACGTCCCTTTGTTCTCCTTTCTGTGGCTTTGTAAATATCCCAGCCTTGTGCTGTTTGTATTCCGAGCTAATTACCGTGACTGTAATTAGCAAGGATTGAAATAGAAAATCATGGATTTATTTGAATTAGTGACACAGGCGCAAATGAATCTCGCATTGCTATTCACGATTAAAAACGAGTGAGACAGAACCTGCTGGTTTTTTATCTAATGACGGAAGTGATCCTAAAATATATATTTTTCCTATTGCGAGTCAGTTTTTTCACAAATGTTTGACAAATTGAATCGCATTGTCTATACAAAACCTTTTGTTTGAATTTGCACATTTTGTAACACTTGCACAAATATAATTTGTAATATTTTTAATTAGCGTTATTTTTAAATTATGAGTTTATGTGGCTGAGAGGAATAACATTTCTTGTCTCAAGATGTATAATGACTTTTTTTCTCAGAATTGTGAAATATAAACTCGCAATTGTGAGTTATAAAGTCAGAATTGCAGGATATAAAGAAGTAAGTCAGAAATGAAGTCAGAATTGTGAGATAAACTCAGAGCTCTGAATTTTTTTCTCGCAAATGTGAGTTTGTATCTCGCAATTCAGACTTTTTTCTCAGAATTGTGTACTACAGTCTATCAACTGTGATTTAGTTTTTTCTAAGAATTGTGATATAAACTCAATGAAAAGCAATTTTGACTTTTTTTCTCAGAATTTTGTTATACACACCAGCAATTTCTCAGAATTGCATAAAAACTCGCAATTCAGACTCTTTTCTCAGAATTGCATGATATAAACTTGCATTTGCGAGTTATAAAGTCAAAATAGCAGGATATAAGGAAATAAGTCAGAAATAAAGTCTGAATTAGGAGATAAATACTTTTTCTGACTTTTTTTTTCGCAAATGCAAGTATCTCGCAAGTCTGGCTTTTTTCTGAGAATTGTGTACAACAAACTAGCAATTCTGACTTTTTTCTGAGAATTTATGATGTAAACTCACAATTCTGACTTTTTCCACAAAACTGTAATACAAACTAGCAATTCTGACTTTTTTCTTAGAATTGCATTATATAAACTGACATTTGCGAATTATAAAGTCAGAATAGCAGGATATAAAGAAATAAGTCAGAAATAAAGTCAGAATTGTGAGATAAACTTGAAGTTCTGAATTTTTTCTCGCAAATGTGAGTTTGTATCTTGCAATTCTGACTTTTTTTTATCAGAATTGTGTACTACAGTCTAGCAATTCAGATTTTTTTCGGAGAATTGTTATATAAATTCAATAAAAAGCCATTTTGACTTGATTCTTCCGAATTGTGTCATACAAACTAGCAATTTGAATTTTTTTTCAGAATTGCATTATATAGACTTGCATTTGTGAGTTAAGTCAAAATAGCAGGATATAAAGAAATAAGTCAGAAATAAAGTCAGAATTGTGAGATAAAAACTTGGAGTTCTGACTTTTTTTTGCAAATGCAAGTTTGTATCTCGTAAGTCTGAAGAATGAGCTGTTTTTTTCTAGCAAAGTAGCAATTCTGACTTTTTCTGAGAATTGTGATATAAACTCACAATTATGACTTTTTTTTTTCTCAGAATCGCATGATATCTTTTTTCCCCTATTTTTTTTCTCAGAGCTGTGAGATATAAACTTGCAATTGTGAGTTATAAAGCTTTTAAATTTTTTTGTTCAGTGGCAGAAACAGGCTTTTATAGGATTCTGAAATAACCTAGTATAACTTGTTAGCTAATAAGCCTATCTAAATAGATTCTTGCAGTGTTAATAGTTGTATATTTATTCAGCCAGTATAGCAAAACCTTTCGTAATGCATCGTATTTCAATAAATGTGATCTGAAGGCTTGATTCTTTCACTATGTCATTCTGATTCGCCTGGGTCTCTGAAAGCAAATAAACATGTCTGCTTGTTTCACGTTTTCCTCTGTAAAATAACAAAGTCCTGACTGTACATGCAGCATCAGACTGCATTTCTGATTGACAGGCTGAAAAGAATAACAGCGTGTGACTCAGGGGAATGAGGGGAAGTGATTGGCCAGCAGAGGATGGCTGTGAATCAGGATGGCTGGTATAATTTGTCCTTCTCACTCTGATCGCTGCCATGGAACGCTGCCCATGTATGAGGTTAAAAGAGTATCGCGCTCGATCTGAATTGTGCCATGGAAGCCATAACCTTTCCCTGTCTCTTCTGAAAAAGCATCACCATACTGCAGTAGATACTGCTTATGTGACTGCTTAAAAAATCTATTTTCTTTTGATTGTCACTTTGGCTATTTAAAGGAATAGTTCACCCAAAAATTTAAATTGTCATCAGTTTCTCACCCTTAAGTCGTTCTAAACCGGTAAGACCTTTGTTCATCCTCAGAACACAAATTAAGATATTTTCGATGAAATCTGAGAGCTTTTTGACTCTGCATAGACAGCAATGCAACTGACAAATTCAAGGCCCAGAAAGGTAGTAAGGACATTGTTTAAATAGTCCATGTGACATCAGTGGTTCAACCGTAATGTCATGAAGCTACGAGAATACTTTTTGTACACTTTATTCAACAATTTCTTCTCTGCTGTGTCAGTTTTTGACACACATTTACAAGTAAAGAAGAAATTGGTGAATAAAACTACTGTTTTAGTAGCTTTATGTGAAGTATAGTTTGGATTTGGAGATGTTTCTCCCACAGTACTCTTGGAAAGTCTTGAGGAGGAGTTGCACCTCTGAGGTTGAGTGGTTCTGACAGTTTGTGTTGTAAAAACCAATCGTCTTCGGACAGAGGAGTCTGTGTGTGTGTTTATGTGTGTCTAGACCCAAATCCCAGAGCATTGCAGACTAACATCCTCCTCCTCTTCTCTTTTGTGCTGATTTAATTTAAGAGTGGGTTGAATTAATAACATCCCCTAGGCATGCAGAGCGCCCTGAGAGCCCTTCTCCTATTTACTCACCAATACGCATTATATGAAGTTCTTTTACATCCCTCCTGTGACTTGCCAGATACTGCAACATGCCCCTTTTTAAGGACATCATGGGTGTCATTTGTTTTTAAGATGGCATGGACTGACAAAAGCGTGGCTTATGAATATTAATTAGGTTATGCATAAATAATGTAATTTTGATAATTAAATGGTTAGTAGTAAATAGTCTGTGCTTATTCTTTCATAATTTAAGCCGTTATATTTTTTAAATGTTTGCAAATGATGCCTATGGTTGACATGTCCAGTTGCATGATCTGCTTTACTCCATTTTATACAGCATTTTCCACATAAAAACGGATCATGCAGAACAAACTGTAAGTCGTAGGGACTTGAAACTTGGAGAAATCGTAGTACAGACACCGCCAACAATGTCACCAAGGCTCGCCCCTGTCAGGCCGACTACAGCTATCAAAAGTACAATATTACTCAAAACTCCTAAACCATCAGTCGCAGGCTCAAGTTTCTTATGCTGTTCCTTGGCTCACATCGAATAAAATGCATACCTCAGATTGAAATTTTTGGGTATTTTAGATTTTTTGAGAAACCTACTTTTGCAAACTAGTCTTAGGTTTTTTGCCTGATCGGAACCAAACCAGTGCAAACCAGATTCTCTGGAAAGTGAATATCAATAATTATCAAAAAAGGTTGACTTTAAACAAAGAGACACCTTTGCGTATCTTTGTCAAACTCAGAACATGTACGTAAGAGCTCAAACTGAGGTCACTGGGAAAAATCACAAAGATTGGCCACTTGGTGGTGCTATAAGAGGAAAAAAAAAACACAAAAACTTCACTATCATTTGTATCAACATAAAAACCACTGCTGTAATTCAAATGTTTGTTAAATGATTGAGAAGATGTAAAAATCTCTAGGTCAATAATTATCAAGAAAAATTAATTTTACCTTTTGGGAAGCTATAACAGGGTCATTTAGAAAAGGGGCCTGTCCACATTTACCCAAAATCCAATAAAGCCTAAAGGAAAACTCAAAACTCACATCCAACAGGTGATTCTAAACAATCACGCAAAAAAAAAAAAAAACAAATGAAAATGTTAAAAACTATATTACTGAGATTTGCCAAAAATGCTTTTTAAATCATTGATTCAGGTGGTTACAGGCTTGCTAAATAAGGCTTTTTTCATAAGTGCTTAAATGCCCTAAAGCTCTTGAACCCTGGTAATCGCTGCTTGCAGCTATATTTATGTTATGCGATATAGTTATGTTATGCAGTTTTTTCTTTTTCTTAAAAAGATGCTGGAGGCAAAAATATTGTTATTCAAAGCTAGACTTTTTTTTTTTTTAATTAAGGAAAAATTTTCCAAGTACCCCAACTGACCCTTCACATGGAGTATGATTGACAGGCAATCTGACTAATCATAACGCAGTATCTATCATTTTTGTACGACAAACAAACCAGACAGTAGAGTAGATCAATGTTGGTGGACACTCCAGGAACACTCCACTTTTTTTGAAAATAGACTCAAACTGCCCTAGAGTTAAACAGATGAGTTTTACTGTTTTCAAATCCATTCAGCCAAAATACGGGTCTAGCGGTAGCACTTTTATCAAAGCTTTGCATAAATCATTGAATCTGATTGTACATCTCGCTCAAAAATGCATCTCGCTCAAACATGACCAAAGAGTTTTGATATTTTTCCTATTTAAAACTTGACTCTTCTGTAGTTACATTGTGTATTAAGGCTGACACAAAAGTTGCAATTTTCCAGGCTGATATGGATAGGAACTATAATCAATCAAGGAACTTTACTGTTGTACCATGGGTGCAGCAGGCGCAATGATATTACGCAGCGCCTGAAAATAGTCCCCAGCTAGGTAACTTCCAACGTGACCGGCACTACGCCACTAAGCTAATAGTAAAATAGCTGGGGACTATATTCAGGCACTGTGTAATATGCACCCATGGTACAGCAGCAAAGTTTTTTGAATATTGTGCCAGAATGAGAATATAGTTCCTATCCATATCAGCCTAGCAAATCACAACTTTTCATTTTCTGTTGGTCTTAGTACACAATGTTTCTTCTTTTTACTGTGTGAGAACATGATGTGTGGAATGAGAGCACCATGGCTTGTCGCATGCAGCAACAGTAACTAAGGGAGGCGGGTTTTTGCAAAGGGTCAATTATAATAATTTTTAATGTAAATTAAAGGGAATTTATTAGGCACCCTACTTTTACCTGTTCTTAAAAAAGTAATATTTTCTAGGGAAATGTTTTCTTTTTCTTTAACAGTATGTGCTCTGGTCTTTTTCTCTCTCGCTTCTTTCATTCAATGACAAAGCTTATCCTGCATCTGGTTTAGGTACCGCACACTGATATTGGGCTTTGTGTCTGTAAATGGACTTCAGGTTTAAAAAGAAGCCAAACTAGGTGGAAGCTTTTTGTCGGCTGCTTTTTTCGATCTCTCTCTCTTAAGCTCAGTGCGCAGTTTAAGGCAGTATGAATGAGTAAATAAATAAATATATAAAAAAGAGAAAGAATTCTCTGAGGAAGCGCATGTGAATGCGAACATGAGAGAGTGAGAGCGAGAAAGAGAGAGGAGGAGGAGCAGCCGGGGAGAGCGGGCACAAAAGAAAAGACAGAAAGAACACAAAGATACTGGATGAAAAATGGAGTCACAAAGGATACAGAGAGCTACAACAAAAGCAAAGGAGTGAAGGATAGAGACACAAGACAGGCAACAGAAGGAACAAGAGAGGCGTCAACTACGGCGGAGACCAGAGCGAGGGATAGAAGGAGAGGAAAGGAGAGAGAGAGAGAGAGAGAAAAAATGGGCCAGCTCATCCCTGCAAGGCACACCCTGGCATTCAGCCGTAGAGGAGAGCAGGAGAAATGTTGAAAGAGAGAGAACAGTATTTGTCAAGAACTGAGGAAACTAAGGCGTCTGTGCAGCATTAAGGAAAAGAGACAGAGAGATGTGACACGGTACAGGAAGTGACTTTTAGGAATCAACTGTGATATGTAAATGCCAACTTTTGCTATCATCTCGGGCCCTTTTGCTTGCGTTGTGTCATCATCGCGAGAGGATATGAATATGTATCATCTGATTGCTTAGATAAACATCAGTGTGCTGATGATTTACTGATGTCTAGATCTGGAGGAACTGGGGAAGAGCTTCATTGTGCAGCACAAGCACACACTGTTCCACAAGTATTCAAAGATATGTTTTACTGGTGTCTACTACCATAAAAAGCAGACTGAATTATAGGAAAGACAGTGTCTCTTTTAGTAGGGTATAGCTGTCAGTGATGAACAACTGAAAAACTAAATTGTATTTTATGCTATTATAGTTAAATGCGCAATATATATGTATATGGGTCAAAGACGATCTGCATCCAATTAAATTTACAAAAGTGTTTTTATATACATTTTTATATATAATGTTTAAAAAAAATGTTTCTTTATCATTCAGTGTGACATATTTATGTTAAAATAAAACCATACACTGTGCTTATTACAATATATAAAGGAAAAAGTGATATTTAATGTTAACTATATTTTAAATTAGTAAAAACTTCTTGCTGACAAATGGGTAAAACCTAGTGATTTGAAGGATAGTGGTAAAGACTTAAAAATAAATCTATATGTCAAATATCTATCAAAAGTTTGGTGTTGTGAGATTTAATGTTGTTTTTAAACGAATCCCTTATGCTTATCATTTATTTGATCAAAAATACAGAAAATAAAATGTAATATTGTGAAATATTATTACTATTTAAAATAATAATTTTGCATTTTAATATACTTTAAAATATTATTTATTTCTGTGATGCAATGATGAATTTTCAGCATCCTTACTCCAGTTTTTAGTGTCACATGGTCATTCAGAAATTATTGCTTAATTGATGCTGCTTAATATTTGGAACCTGTGATGCTGGATTCTTTGATTAATAAAAAAAAGTACAGCATTTATTTAAAATAGACATATTTTCTAACAATAAGACTGTCACTGTCACTTTTTATCACTTTAACACATCCTTGATTAATAAAAGTATTATTTCTATTAATAAAAGAAAGAAAAAATGTTTACTGACCCCAAACTTTTGAACAGTAGTGTTATATTGTTAAAAAGATGTCTATTTTAAATGAATGCTGTTCTTTTTAATGTATAATTCATAAAAAAAATCCTGTAAAAAAAAAAGACTGGAGTAATGAATGAAGAAAATTCAACTTTGCATTTTAAATCTTTGCATGTTTTAAAGTATATTAAAATAGAAAACCAGTATTTTAAATTGCAATAATATTTCACAATATTACTGCTTTTTCTTTATTTTTGATCAGATAAATGCTGCTTTGATGAGCATAAGAAACAACATAAATCTTACAGATACCAAACTTTTGAAAGGCAGTGTATCTAAAAATATATGACCCTGGACTACAAAACCAGTCATATGGTTTTGTGGTCATAATTTTAAAAATTGAGATGTATACATCATCTCAAAGCTGAATAAATAAGTGTTGTTTTGATAGGCAATATTTGGCCTAGCAATGCATATTACTAATCAAAAATTAAGTTTTTATACATTTACAGTAGGAAATTTACAAAATATCTTAATGGAACATGAACTTTACTTAATATCCTAATGATTTTTGGCATAAAAGAAAAATCGATAATTTTGACCCATACTATGTATTTTTGGCTATTGCTACAGATATACCCATCAAGACTGGTTATGTGGTCCAAGGTCACATATTAAATGTATTTTCATATTTTTGTGGAGATTTTTCAGTATTCTTTAATAAAGAGAAAGCATTTATTTAAAATATGTATTGAAATACTTGAATCTGCCTCGAGTTTTGGTTAAAACAAGGTATCTTTGAAAGTCATGTTGTAACTTTCTTATCCTTGAGGAAGTTTTTTTTTTATATGCCAGCAGTGAGTATGACGTCAGCAGAATGTGAGGTCATGGGAATCAACCGCAGTGCTCAATGTTACAGGTGTACACCTTAGGCTTCAATAATGTGATTACCGTTGGTTCCGGAAGAGACGGCACGAATGTTTGCTCTCTCTTTCGCCTCTCACCATTAATTCCTGTGATGACGAATTTCGTAAATGTCACTAACAAGTGTTAGTTTATTCATTTGCCATCCAGCATTAGTCACAGTGCGTGTTTGAGTGCTGGAATGACGCCGACATTCTCTCTTGTCTCGGTCTGCACAGTTGTGCTTCAATGTCATAAAAAAATCTCATTCAGCCACTCTATGATTTTTCTATAAATATCGAACACGCTGGTCTCAGGAGAGAAATCTAATCTATTTTATCAAGTGCTTGCAACTAGATAACAGAAGATCGGACTCCTATTCAACTTGGATTTTTAGCATGTAGATGAAAAGCTTGTGTGGATGTTTTATTTTAAATCAAACAAGAGACTTGGATGATTCAGATGAAACCTGTTCTGACATTTAACATCCATTAACAAGCTTGAAATTACACTTTCTTTCAGTGATTTTTTTCTTTTGTCCTTTACTTCTTATTTACACAGTGACTTTCACCTTCTAAAGTCATGTAATTTCACTCCTATAGCTCATTTCTAAAGGTGCGGTCACATTTATTGCTCTTCAGCGAATTTTCACGGCCAAATAACAGTAATTTCAAGTCAGGTTACCTCTATGTAGTGCTTTATACTATCATAGCAGCTTCTATAGTAATATTTAACTCTATTTAAACTGTAATATACAGGAAAATAACAGAATCAGAGATGCAGGCTTCTTCAAATATGAGGCAAATTCTGCCTCAAAGCTGCACTAAAAAGAACAATAGTGTAATTTTTTTAGCTCAAATCTGTTTAATCTTGATATACATTACCAGTCAAAATTTTTTAAACACTAAGATTTTTATTTTATTTTTTTCATCCAGCGTACAGCAAAACAGTAACATTTTAAAATATTTTTACGATTTAAAATAACTGTTTTCTATTTGAATATGTTTTAAAATGTAATTTATTCCTGTGATCTCAAAGCTGAATTTTTAGCATCATTACTCCAGTCACATGATCCTTTAGAAATCATTCTAATATTCTGATTTGCTGCTCAAAAAAAAAAAAAAAAAATTATACTGACTTCAAGCTTATGAATGATATAACGTATAATGTTACAAAAGCTTTTTATTTCAGATGAATGCTGATCTTTGAATCTTTCTATTCATCTGAGAATCCTGAAAAAAGTGTTCTAAAAAAAAAAAAGCTGTTATAAATATTGATAATATTAATAATAATAAATGTTTCTTGAACAGCAAATCAGCATATTAGAATGATTTCTGGAGGATCATGTCACACTGAAATAATGATGCTGTAAATGTAGCTTTGATCACAGGAATGAATCAGATTTTAAAATGTATTCAAATAGAAAGCAGTTATTTTAAATAGTAAAAATATTTCACAATATTACAGCTTTTGCTGTATTTTGGATCAAATAAATGCAGGCCTGGTGGGCAAAAGAGACTTAAAAAAAACTTTTGACTGGTGGTGCAGTTATGAAAATGGTAGATCAGTTATGAAATGTAAAAAATCAGCTATAAGCTGCTCTACAGAAGGAAACGGTGTCATTATTAATCTCAATTCAAATCAGTTCAATAATATTGTTAATGTTCCAGAATTCATTTTAATAGGAATCCATGTGATTATAAATTTTGCGTCAGGGTGAAAGATTTCGCAACATGTTTGTTTTGTTTTTTGTCAGTGAAACTGCGATAATTTGTACATTTATTAGTTAAACTGATGATGTTGCAGCGCATCTAATGTTAAAGCACTCCCTGTTCACCTTTACAATAAAATAGTAAAAAAAAACGATCTGATTCTCTGTTAAGAGTATCCATATCTCTTACATAGTGACAGGCAGCAGTTTAACCCTTTAAAAAAGGTTAGTTTTCCTCATATGACCAAGCCATTAGTATTGATAAAGCAGTCATGCACTGAAGGATGTTCTTCATGGCCTCTCCGACTGAAAGAGGAGCGATCGCCTTCGAAACCACTACTAAACCACCTTAAAATTGTATGAAATCAAGATCTATTTTCACCTTTACTCGCCTTTCTACTAGCTTCTCTATTATGGAACGGTTGCTGCTTTGTGGCCTTATTTTTCCGCATTTTTTGTCATAATCTTTAAGGTTCTGGTCTGAAGGAGAGGGACTGGGCAGACAGGGAAACCTAATCCATCTTTTCTGTCCCAAAGGCATTGTGGGAGATGAAGTCAAGCGCACTGCGAGTGAAGCTGTCAGCAGCGGTGATGCGTGAAGCGGAAAGCGGGATCTGTTTTTCTGCAGTTCATGGTTTACATAGAATCAGAAGCCAGCCAAGCTTTGCTTATTCCTTGCCCCTCTCACGTATACATCAGGCTGTTTGGGTGTCCCACTAGAGGAGGTAGAAGGCAAGACCTGCAAGATGTTATTGCATCATAAATCAGATTCTTGTATGGATCATGTGAATTAAAGCAAAAGCAGGTTTATTTTGCCTTTGGGGAACATTCATTTCGCAGATGCACAGATGCTATCCTGAAACACTATAAAATATCCATGCTAGATATTGGTGATGTCAAGTTTCCGGGTATAGGCCCGAACAGAATTAGGCATGTCGTAAATGCTCTTTCTGGTTGGGTCAGATAAAAAAGCCTACCACCGAAATGGCAGCAATGTCAGATTAAAATAAAAATTGTCATTATTTTCTTACCTTCATGTCGTATGATGTTTTTTCTTCAGTGGAACGCAAAGAAGATCTTTTTTAGTCCAGGAAATCAATGGGGTTCAATATTGTTTTTGGGGTGTGCAATATATATTGTCTACCATAGAGTGTTTTCGCAACGCATCATCAGTCGGCCATATTGGTGGCACTGAACGTAAACAATGCCACTGAACTAAAACAAAACAAAACGCTGCTGAAAATGGTAAATTATTGTCATGCTTTGCACTGAACTAATCAGTCAGACCAGGAAAAACATTTGGAGTACTACAAACTGCCAAAAGTTTATACAAATTAAGGAGAAGAGTGCAAAAAAACTGTCTGAGGAACAAAAGGCCTTTGTGGTTGGCCAAACTAAACCAGGATTTCCAGGGAAAGAATCTTGACAACGTTCATGTTTGTTCTTATCATTTCTTCGTAGGTAGGTGAAATATTAGGCTAATATCTTAATTAATACTGTTTGTATGTATCTTTATCAAAATATTGTGCCCTATCCTGCTTACTGAGTTCTTCTCTATATGTTCTTCTCTAATGTCTTAAATTCAGATTCTATGGGTCTTAAATTGTTTGGTCACATTAACGCTAAAATATCTTCAGCCTGACAGACCTAATGACTGTTTACAATCATTGGACAGACCGAAAAAAAAAAACTAAAAAATAACCAGCGAAGCATTGAAACGCAAGAATGATTCTTCTTATTTTAATAAATTCAGCGTAAACAGCGTTTGATAATGGATAGTGTATGTCTGGTATCAAAATCGCACTGCCTGTCACTTTGTGAGAGACTTGAAAAACAAATGAGAGAAACAGCACACATAAAGAAACTCAGAAGAGACACACTGAGGCAAAAATTCAAAATGTGTAGTTTAAATATAACATGATAGAGTTCAGTAACATACCAACGGAGCTGAATATTCTCATGATTGCAAATGTTAGTGCAGTAAAAAAGTAGTTAGTCAAGTAGTTATTAACTACTTACATACTACTTACTTACTTACATTTTAAACACAATATTTACTGTTTTGTTCCATTTCACCAACGAAAATGGTTCCAAACAAGGAGTACAGCAGCACATTCTCCAAGCAACACTCAGCTGTGTTTTGTTAATGAATGATTCAGTGTTTTGAACAGGGTTGCCAGGTGTTCACAACAAAACCCGCCCAATTGCTACTCAAAACTAGCCCAACTAGCCCAATCGCATTTTGATAGGGGTCCCCCATTAAAAATCGCCTTCTGGTGAATAAAATACACGCTTTTTATCGGGGTTCCCCTGATAAATTCACATTTCAGGGGCTAAATATAATGTTATTGGGGTCTATTCAACCCGCGAACATCAAAAACAACCCGTGACAACGGGTTTAAGTAGCCCAATTCCGTGGACTTGGCAACACTGGTTTTGAACAAATCAATTAAAATAACTAACTCATATTGACTCACTTATTAAGTGACGTACCACCACCTTCTGGTAGTTCAGTAAAAGTATTCGTTTCCCCCCAACATTTCTTATTTGTGTATTTATAATTGTATTTAAAAATTAATCTCATAACATCATTTATTGCAGTTTTAATTTTGCAGTGTAAATTATTTAATGTGACTGGTAACAACCCTATAGAATTTATTGATAAATTATAGTTTTAAAAGTTTGAAAAATAGGCCTTTATAAAGATAAATAAAAATATGCAGATTTAAGTATGTAAAAGCTGATAGAACACTGATGAAAACAGAATAAATTTTATGGGGATATTTTGTGTGGAATATTGTCTGCCGATATGAACAGTTCACTGTATATCGTAGTAATAAATATAATTTATGGCAGCGATGAAATTTTGTTTTCTTTTTACATTAAACACATTAACTATTACATATACATACAGTATAATGTTTATTTCCATTACAGATTTAGGTCTTAAATTTCATATAAGGTGGTATTAGAAAGGTCTTAAATTTCACTTGTTCATATCTGCAGAAACCCTGTTTTTTTCCCGTGATTTAGACAGCATAAATTAGTAGAACAACATATTCAGTAGTACAAATCGTCAGTGCAAACCCTCTATAATATCATAATTGTTGTTTAAACAATGTGTGATTTGACATTATTTAGTATATTGCAAAAACAAAACAAAAACACCCAAAGAGTGCACACATACACTATAAAATGTATTTTAGGCTATTACTTTAATTAGTCATTTAAAATACATTTAGAATGTAATCTTATGTAATCTGATATAGTTATAGTTATGTCACACAAAGAGTACAGTTTTTTTCTTAAAATTTCAGTGTTGCGAATGTGATACTAATTTTATAAAACAGTCCAGTAAACAGTAAAAGTTAATATTAATTGACTTACATTTAAGACACAATTTCCTGTTTTTGCTCCAATTCGGTAATGAAAATAGCTTCAAATAAAACCGCAGCAAATCTGTTTTGCATCTGAGCAACACACAACAGTGTTTTGTTACTGAATCAATCAGTAGTTTGAACGGATCGGTTGAATTAATAACTTGCAGTGATTTGCCGCCACCTACTGGTGATTCTAAGTTTATATTTAAAGTGTATTTTCACTATTGTTCCAATATCATTTCAAATTTGTGAACCTGGACCACAAAACCAGTCACAAGTAGCAGAGGTATATGTGTAGTAATAGCCAACAATACACTGTATGGGTCAAAATGATAGATTTTAGGATGTTCCATGAAGATATTTTGTACATTTTCTACCACAAATATATCAAAACTTAATTTTTGTTTGGTTATATGCATTGCTAAGAACTTCATTTGGACAACTTTAAAGGTGATTTTCTCAATGTTTATAAATAAATAGTTGTATCTCGTTCAAATATTGTCCAAACCATACATCAATGGAAACATTATTTATTCAGATGATGTATAATTCTCCATTTCAAAAAATTGACCCTTATGACTGGTTCTGTGGTCCAGGATCACATAGTACTATTAAATGTTTTGTTTTTTAAACATCAAAACATTGTTTATGCATTTGTAACTGCAGGTTAACTTCATTCATGTCTGTGTAAATGCATCTAAATGCCACTTCATATGCAGATTCTTTGCCATAGTTTATTAGAATTTGACACTAAAATGATGCATACATTCAATTAGGTTAGGAAAAAAATGTACCTTATAAAGGTAAAAATGCTCATAAAAGTCAATGGGGTCCAAAACAACAATGGAATCCACTGACTTTTATTATATTTTCAGAAGAAAGAAAGTCATACAGGTTTGGAATGACATGAAGGTGAGAAAATAATGACGGAATTTGGAGTGAACTGTTTCTTTAAATGTGCTTGATGTTATATAAAACAGCATGTAGATTGTCCGATCCACACACACAGACATCCATCGATTATGGAAGTGTGGGATAACAGCACTGACCTGCTTGTTCATTTGAGTGGAATGTTGGTGGAGGCGCTTTAGGGGTCAATGGTAGTGTGGACCGTAGCAAAATAGACCATTGCAGTGAGGAAACTGCCAATTGTAGAGTGACGGCATCACAATCGGTACTCTCTGTAATAGAACAGTTGATAAAATCTAGCCTATTAAATAACAAACCCTTCTTTTCACTCCTGAGGGGAAACATGCGGCTCTGCTTGAAACACTGCATGTTTACAGTATCCTGAGTACACACAAAGGGCATCTGAGCTGTGGCTTTTTGATAATGTCAAATAAAACCTTCCTTGGGTTGTTTTCCTAAACAGACGTGGTCCCTTTAAAAAGGTCAGACTGACAGAGAAAACAACTAAGCTGGAGTTCCGGGTGTTTAGAGGAGGGGGGGTTGCTGGACTGGAGGAGCGTTTGGAGCGAATCTTGCTAACGTAATTGCAGTCTTGATTGCTACAAGCAGCCTCTGTGTCCCCTTTAGCGCATACACCTCCACCCCTCCCCCACTTTCTCTCTCCCCGGGGATATGTGTGGTGATTCTAGCAAGATATCCAGCCCTGCAGACAGAGGAAGTGTGACTCAAACACATTTATGTAGTCTCAAGACCAAGGTGAGATCAAAAAATCTAACTTTGGTTTCCCCTAAAGCCCTGTCTGCTGACGAGCCTCGTTTCTAGTTTACTAAAACATTGAATTTTGATTGTCGTTGATGACGCATTTCACACTGTGGTGACCAGACGTGCCTCTTTTTTGGCCTTTCCCATGGCTGGAACTGTCCTTGGAAATGTCCCTTGTTAAAAACAGGGATGTCCAGGCTTGTAGGAAAGACAGAATATTCTATTTATAGCCTGTGATTCTAGTAGAGGTTCTGTATTTATTATTTACCAGTCTCAGTTTTTATTTATTTGATTATTATTATTATTGATTGCTTGTAGTGGCTTTATATAGTAATTCAGGACAGCAGCTGTCAGCATTCACACATTGTTTTGGATGCATGCTTATGTCATGTTCAGCATTAGTTCAATACATAGATATATTTTGCATGTTTGATATTTTGCAGTAAATTGTTACAGTGTTGGTTATTCTCCAGTGGTTGGAAATTTGGGAATTCTAAGTAGATATTGAATAAACATCAGACAGCTTTACATACTTAATTGTTCATGCTCTTTTTCTGTATTTTTTACATTTAGATATGATATGTATTTGTTTTTAGATATTAGAGATGTACCTTTGTTGTCATCCAATGCTCTCTTAAAGGGATAGGTCACCCAAAAGTGAAACTTACCCCAAGAATTACTCACGCTCAAGCCATCCTAAGTGTATACGACTTTCTTTCTTCAGATGAATACAATCGGAGTTACAGTTGTGCTCAAAAGTTTACATACCCCTTGCAGAATCTGTAAAATGTTAATTCTTTTAGCAAAATAAGAGGGATCATACAAAATGCAATGCATTTTTATTTAGTATTGACCTGAATAAGATATTTTACATACGAGACATTTACATATAGTCCACCAGAGAAAACAATAGTTGAATTTATAAAAATGACCCTGTTCAAAAGTTTACATACCCTTGATTCTTAATACTGTGTTGTTACTTGATTCTGATTCTACAAATTGTTTGGTTTTCCAGCATTTTTGTGTATTTGAACCCTTTCCAACAATGACTGTATGATTTTGAGATCCATCTTTTCACACTGAGATCCATCGTTTCACACTGATGCTCCAGAAGGAAAAAAACTTGCATTAAGAGCCGAGGGGGTGCAAACTTTTGAATAGAATGAAAATGTGTACATTGCTAATTTTGCCTAAATATCGTATTTTTTCATTTAGCACTGTCCTTCAGAATCTACAGAAGATACTTGCATGTTTCCAAGAAGACAAAATTTGTTAAATTTACCATGATCTTCAAATTTCAAAAGTTTAATACATGTTTTTTTCCTTCTGGAGCATCAGTGAGTGTTTGAACCTTCTGTAATAGTTGCATATGAGTCCCTCAGATGTCCTCAGTGTGAAAAAATTGATCTCAAAATCATAAAGTCATTGTTGGAAAGGGTTCAAATACACAAAAATGCTGGAAAACCAAAGAATTTGTGGGAGCTGAAGGATTTTTCTGATGATCAGCAGACAGTTTAACTGTTCAGGACAAACAACGGAGTCATGAACAACTATCACTAAACAAACAAAAAAAAAAACAGCTGTGGGCCATTCAGGTAACATCACAGTATTAAGAATCAAGGGTATGTAAACTTTTGAACAGGGTCATTTTTATAAATTCAACTATTGTTTTCTCTTGTGGACTATATGTAAATGTATTTTATGTAAAATATCTTATTCAGGCCAGTACTAAATAAAAAATAACATGCATTTTGTATGATCCCTCTTATTTTGCTAGAAGAATTAACATTTTGATTCTGCAAGGGGTATGTAAACTTTTGAGCACAACTGTATATTTAAAAAACTTCAATTTCTAGCTTCTGCTAACTGTCGTACATGGGTTTACGTGAAAGTGGCGTTCCAGCAAATGACGTATGCGGAAGCGCCGGGGAGAGAGCAAAACAAAACACCAGTCATCGATTAGAAGTGCAAAGTGAGGATTTGTAAATAAAAATGCTGGAGGATTTGTAAACAAAACTTGGTTCTCGCGATACTAGCATATTCTCACCGGAGGCTACTTCACTTAATGGTCAAAATAAGAATTTTAAATCAATAAATATTAGCACTAGACTTTTCTGTTATATATTGGTCTATTATATTATGGATGGCTTATTTTACACTTAACATCAGTATTGGGAGTGCTGTATATATGGTAATTTTCTGTGTCCTAGAGCTGTGTGCATTGGGATGACAGGAAACTGACAGTAAAATTGGGGAAGTTCATACAATGCTGTTCTCTTGTGCTCATTTTTGTGGCAGATATTCATTTGGGATGTGTGGTATGGCATGCGCTGTGAGAGAATATATTCAGCAGCATTCAAAAGAGGGTTAACTGTGCAAATCAGGTGGAACAGAGCGACTGCAGTGTGAAAAATCTGCCGCAATCTTATTTCTCTCCCTGATTGGATAAACATCTAGCCTATGGCGCTGGGACTTGGTATGCAGGTCTCAGACAAAACTGTTTAAGTGGAGTGCAGATGTTGAAGGGCATGACGGTGTGTGAGCTGACTGTGTGTGTGAGGTTTCTGCTGGTGTGCAAATATAATAAGGAGAACAAACACGACTGGTCTTGGAACAGTGATTTCCCAACCAGAGGTATGTGCATTGCAGTGGTTACTTGGAAATTCATTCAAGACTTGGAAGAAGAAAAAGAAGAAGAAGCAGAATATATTTAACTATTATTTGAAAACTAAATGTCTTCCAGAATAACGATTTCCTGATGATTTACTCACCCCCATGTCATCCAAGATGCTCATGTTTTTCTTTCTTCAGTCTAAAAAACATTTCAGGATTTTTCTCCATCTAGTTGACTTCAATGGGTTGAAGGTCCAAATTGCTGTTTCAGTGCAGCTTCAAAGGACTCTACATGATCGCAGTTGAAGAAAATGGGTCTTATCTAGCGAAACGATCTGTAAGTTTCTAAAAAAAAAAACCTAAAATGTATATACTTTTAAACCACAAACTATTTGCAAAAATTGCATAGTCACGTTGGAAAGGTCACACAATGTTAACAAAGCGAATGTGCAAAAAAAACGCCCTTTAATAAAAAAGGAAAAACTACTATGTTCCTTTAATAAAAAAGGAAAAACTACGATTTCAAAAATAAGTTTTATCTCACAAATCTGACTTTTATTTCCTTTAGAGTTGCGTGATATAAACTCAGAATTCTCTTTTCTCACAATTCTGACTACATTCTCGTGAATGGAAGTGTGTATCTCACATCATCTGACAGTTTATGTAATGCAGTTCTGACTTTATAACATGGAATTGTGACTCATTAAGTCAGAATTGTAAGTAAATTGTAAATAAACTCACAATTCTGAGAACATATCAGTTTTTTCCCCTCAAAATTGGACTTCACAAAATATCAGAAATGCGAGATACAAACTCAGATTTTATCTCACAATTCTGACTTTATTTTATTAAACTTTTATTATTACTGACTTTTATTATTATTTGCACAAATCTGACTTTATTAAAAAGCCAAACACCCTTTACAAAAAAGTCAGAACAACAATCATGGACAATTTTGAAGGTAGGAAAAAGGTACCTTTTTGAACCGAAGTACACAGATGAACTAACCACACATGACCTTTCCAATGTGATTACATAATGTGTGAAGCCGTGGGCGTGTCACACGCATCACAGAGCTAGTGCAAGATGAGCATTTGTGGTTAAAAGTATCTTAATTACATTTTTTTTAGAAAATAACTGATTGTTTTGCTAAATAAGACCCTTATTCCTCAGCTGGGATCGTATTGAGCCCTTTGAAGCTGCTTTGAAATTGCATTTTGGACCTTCAACCAGCTAAAGTCCACTATATGGAGAAAAATCCTGGAATGTTTTCCTCAAAACCCTTAATTTCTGGTCGACTGAAAAAAGAAAGACATGACCGTCTTGGTGAGTAAATTATTAGGAATTTTATTTTGGTTGTGAACTAATCATTTAATAATGGGCTGTACATATACAAGGTTTGAAAACACTGTATGTTCTTGGTTTGGCTCTGTATATTGAAGTGTGTGTGTGTGTGTGTGTGTGTGTGTGTGTGTGTGTGTGTGTGTGTGTGTGTGTGTGGGGGTGTGTGTGTGTGTGTGTGTGTGACTAGCCTCTGCTTCTCTGTTGGAATGATGCTTCGCACCGTCAGATCCAGGTGTCTTTCCGTTCCCTTCCCCCAATCCGAGGCAGATGTATTCTGTGTGCAGTCATGGAGATAGTGCTTTTAGCACATCCATGATCAAAGAGCCTATACTTATGGCACAATAAGATCCTGCTAATAATCCACAATTACTTTCAGACACATGCTAGTGCCAATCAGAATCATACAAAAATAACTAACCACGACGAAGCACTTTAGATGCTGTGCGTTCAGCAATATGTAATTATGATACCATCGATTAAACAAGCCTACTTGTGTACGATGACAATAAACGCCCTCATTGCCGTGAGCGTACATTGTGAGTTGTTAGTTTTGACGTGCCGCTGTCTTTTTGGCTGTTTGTTCGGAACAGAAACGGGAAAACGAAAATCATCAAAGCCAGGTGGTTTTTCCATTAGCGTGCCGGAGTTAAGCTTCAAAGCTGCGGAGTCGGACTTGCTACGAGAAGGAAATTTGAAAAGGGGAAAACTGACAATAACTGCAAGACTGTCAGACATGAGAGACATTTCAGAGACGGGCTTGCTTAACTACTCACTTCAGGCTGAGGCAGTAGATCAGTCGTTGCCTCAGCAGCCACTGAAGTTTCTCAGAATTGCAAAAACACAGGGAGAAGCTACGTGAGGCTCATTATCATACAGCATATAAAGTGTATATTGGAAACTGCTGGCACTTACAGCTGCAGCTCTGACTCAATAATGAGCAAGTCCACATAGAACGGATCCATTTTTCCATTTTCTTTCTTCTGTGTTTTTTGTGGAAAGCCCATTTAGAAAGCAAGCACCCTGTAGCCTGTTTCCAATGTTAAATCGAGGGGACAAGGTTTAGCTGTTGAGCACAATCGCATAAGCTTTTACAGTGTATGAGATTGGTAAGAAGTCTCTTATTCTCATCAAGACTGCATCATATAATCTCACAATTCTGACTTTTTTTTTTTTTTAGAAAATGTGAGTTTGTATCTAACAATTCTGACTTTTTTCTCTGAGTTGCATGATATTAACAAATTCAAGAAATAAAGCCAGAATTGTAAGATATAAACTCACAATTCAGACTTTTCTCGCAAATGTGAGTTTGTATCACAATTCAGACTATTCTTCTCAAAATTGCATGATAAAGACTCACAGTTGCAAGTTATAAAGTCCGAATTGCGAGATAAAAACTAAATTCTGACTTTTTTTCATGCATGATATAAAAACAACTTCAAGAAGTAAAGTCAGAATTGTATAAGATATTAACTCACAGTTCTAACTTTTTTCTCATAATTGTAAGTTTATATCTCACAATTCTGACTTTTTTTCCCTCAAACTTGCAATTCTGACATTTTTATCACAATTGCAAGTTTATATCTCACAATTCTGACCTTTTTTCTCAAAATTGCATGATATAAACTCACAACTGCAAGTTATAAAGTCAGCATTGCGAAATAATAAAAACTTTTTTCTCAGAGTTGCTCGATATAAACTCAGCTTTGTCAAAATTGTGAGATATAAATATGCAATTCTGTCTTTTTTCTTGCAATTGCAAGTATATATCTCGCAATTCTGACTTCATAACACACAGTTCTGACATATTAAGTAAATAAGTATAAATTGTGATATAAACTCCCCTCATGTAACGCTAGCTCCGAGGAAGAGACGAGAGGCGTGTGGATCCATATGCAGACTTTATTAAAAGAATAATCGTAACAAACAGGCGGGGTCAAACGGGGGCAATCGGGAATGGTGCAGATAATCCAATAGAGAAGTCAGTCCGAGCAGAATGGTCACAAGGGGCAACAAGCAAAAGTTCGTAATCCAGAAGGCAAGCGTAGGTCAAAAGGCGGGCGGCAAGACAATTGAAGAAACCAGGGAACAAAGGGGGGTCGACACGGGAAAGAAAACACGGGAATGAAAAAACGCTCGGAAATAACAGACTAGCTGATATGACTTCGCGACGTGACTAAGGGAGAACCAGTCTATTTATACAGTGAGAGGGCAATATGGCTGACAGGGGTGAAAGGTGAGAGGTAACAGGAAGTCCATGAGAAGAGGGTTATGGGAAATGTAGTGAATAAAAGGTCCATAGTATAATGAGGGTTCCCTCCAAGGTTGAATGGAGGGAGCCACAATGGCAGTGTTCATGACACCTCAAAACTGGACTTTATAACTCAGGAAAAAGTCAGAATTGCAAGATACAAACTCGCAATTGCGAGAAAGAAGAAGAAAAACAGTCAGAATTGTGAGTTGTTATAATATTGTTTTTTCTTTTTTGTATTGGTACTAATTTATATAATCAGTGTTGTCATGGTGTTGTCATTCATTTTTTATTAATATGACATTCAAAAAAAAATTGACGTGTTAAACAATGATTTTGTATTATGTGTTTGTCAATGACTCATTCTTGTGTAACATTAAAAACTACAAAAATAACCTGACCTGGTAATAGAAATCATGTAGGGAGTAAATATACTTGTTCAGGTGCTAGAAGAGTTTCCCAGGCTGTTTCATTAATGTTTCAAACACCTACGGAAAAGCCCTAACATAAACGGTAACTTAAGCTGAGTCCTACTGCTCTAAAGTGAAGTAAATGTTCAGCACTCCCTCAGGTTTTATGTAATTAATGTCTTAAGCATCTAACTCTCTCTCTCTTCTTCTGTGTTGTTGTGTTTTGCAGTCTGTTCGCAGTACTCACGGGGTGTGTTCGCCATTTTCGGCCTGTACGACAAGAGGTCGGTTCACACGCTAACATCCTTCTGCGGCGCGCTGCACATCTCCCTCATCACGCCCAGTTTCCCCACTGAGGGAGAGAGCCAGTTCGTGCTACAGCTGCGGCCCTCCATACGAGGGGCCCTTCTCAGCCTGCTAGACCACTACGACTGGAATCGATTTGTCTTTCTCTATGATACCGACAGAGGTATGATAATAAAACACACAGAAACACACACACTCACACTAACACAGAGTTCCATTTGATAATTTGCAAAATGCAATTAAGTGCCAGTGGAAGTGTTTATTAGGTGTACATACTGGGTTGACTATTAAATGATGTACTGCATAATGTCTTAAAGGGAACCCTGGGTATCTTGACTTTTAGCTAAATTATGTCTCTTACTGAAATATGTAGCAGAAAACCCATGAAAGATTTACATTATTTAAAAAATCCACATCGTTCTCTACATATTTTGGACTATGGGAGGGGCGCCATTATTTTGATTACGTGAACGGTTGCACTTGGTGAGCTACTGGCACTAAGCTACGCTATTTTTACCGCGACACAACTCAGAAATTATGTTTTTTGAGGAAAATATTTCAGGAATGTTCTGCATAGAGTGGACTTCTGTGTGCCTGTGAGTTTGAACTTCCAAAATGCAGTTTCAAGCAGCTTCAAAAAGCTTTAAATGATCCCAGCTGAGGAAGAAGTGTCTTATCTAGCAAAACGATCAGTCATCTTGTCTAACTCTGTGTGAACTCTGTATATTCCAGTTTAAGATAGTTAGGGTAGATCGAAATACTCTCACTGACTCTCCAAAAAAACCTCTCTTTTCCAATTTGAAAAAACATCCTACATTGCTGTTTTATTTTTTTTGTAAAGGGTCAAAAGGGTCATTTGATCTTCTTTGCATGTTCACTTTGTAAACGCTGGGTCGGTACTTTTGCAGCGATGTAGGGCTATTTTGAAGTTGGAGGAGAAAATTAGATGGGAGTTTTTTAACCTACCCTAACTGTATTAAACCGGAATACACAGATGCAGAGCTAGACAAGATGAGCATTTGAGGTTACAAAGTATAAAAATTGTTATTTTTTGAAAATAACAGATCGTTTTGCTAGATAAGACCCTTCTTCCTCGGCTGGGAACATTTAGAACCTTTTGAAGTTGAAACTGTTTCTTTTAAAGTCCACCATATGGAGAGAAATCCTGAAATGTTTTTCTCAAAAAACATAATTTCTTTACAACTAAAGAAAGAAAGACATGAACATCTTGGATGACATGGGGTTGAGTAAATTATCTGTAAATTTTTGTTCTGGAAGTGAACTTCTTTAAAGCAAATATAGCTATACCATCGATTTTCCCCACAAAGATATCGAGTGAAATCTTCGCTGAGAGACTCCTTCAGTGGCTGCGGTGTCATAACAAGTGTCGGCATGTTTAAATAATTTGTAAGCTCTTTCAGTAGCTGTGGTCTACTAAAACCCTCAAAGGCATCAGGCTAAAGTGAAGAGAACACAGACGCAGGTCTTTAGGAAGTTTTATTTGTCCACAGGCATCTTATCATTCTTTTCTCCTCTTCTTATCACTAGAAAAAGCAGTGAAGACTTACATCGCTTCTCTTGTTGCCCTGTGACTTAAAATTACAACCAAAACCCGCTTGACGTGGCATTGTATCTGTATTTTATTTTCCAAGTTGTGTGGCAGTAAAATATTATTATTATGGCGCCACAGCCACAGAAGGAGTTTCTCAGCGTGGATTTTACTCAATATCCGGGTACATTTAAACTCTTTGTGGGGAAAATCGATGGTACAGCATTTGGTTTAAGCCTGCACTTATCCATCGCCACCTGTAAGCTCTTTCAGTATCTATGGTCATCGTATCAGTATTTTATTTTCCGAATTGTGTATTTAGAGTAAAAATGAGTAAAAATAGTGTAGCTCAGTTCCAGTAGCTCACCGCGTGCAACCGTTTTATGTAATCAAAATTATTGGTGCCTCCCTACAATCCAAAATGTGTGTATACATTTTTTTAAATACTGTAAATCTTTCATGGGTTTTCTGCTACATATCTCAGTAAGACACATCATTTACACTATATTAAGCTATACAAGTCTTAATACTTAGGGTTCCCTTTAAAGGAACAGTATCCAACCAAAATTAAAATGATAAAATTTTGTAATCGTTTACTTATTTTTTTTACTAATTTTAAAGAGCCTTCATACAGCTGCAGTTTATAATGACCAAGCTCCAAAAAGGATAAAATGTACTATAAGAAAAGAACCATGAAGTGTAAAACCATACCATTTTTGTATACAACAAACCAATATTTGTTCTTTTTTAGTTAGTGATCCAAACTTGAGAATCAAACCAGTCTGATTTGTTTTTTCGAGTTCATCTCAGTGAACCACTTTCACTTTTTTCATGCAGTTACAATGAATGAGGACTGGAGATTTAAAGCTTCAAAAAGGTCCCTATTCACAGATAATGTTCCTCTCCAAAGGCTGTTAACTGACAAGTGAGTCAGTAAGTTGAATTTGAGAACAGAATCAGTCAGAAATGAAAATTACCCTATGATTTACTCACCCTCAAGCCATCCTAGGTGTATATGACTCTTCTTTCAGACAAATTCAATTGGAGTTGAATTTAATAAAACATGTGCTGCCTTTTCCAAGCTTTATAATGGCAGTGAATGGGTGGTATTATAGAATACTCAAATAGACATCCAATAAACTGCATCCATCCATCATAAAAAGTCCACCACATGGCTCCAGGGAGTTAAGAAAGGCCTCCTGAAGCGAATCAATGTGTTTTGTAAGAAAAAGATTCATATTTAACCTTTATAAACCATTGTACATGTGTTCACAAGAGAGTGGCGTTCCAGAGGAGAATGTAGGAGGCTTTGGTGAGAACATGATAGTCTCGTGAGAACCAAGTTTTGTTTACAGCAAAGGAAAACCAATCTCCTCTTGGCTAGTATCGAAATCCAAAGACATTTTTCTTCACAAATCCTCATTTTGTAGTTATACATCCTACATCATCAGTTAAAGCATCACTCTCATGAACACGCGTATGTCACTTAGCGGAAGCTAGATATTATGCTTTATAAAGCATTGATTCGCATTGATTCTCTTCAGAAGGCCTTTATTAACCACCCGGAGTCATCTGGAGCACTTTTTATGATGCATGGGCACACTTTAATGGGCTTCAAAATCTCAACACCCAGTCACTGCCATTATAAAGCTTACAAGAGCCAGGACATTTTTAAATATAACTTGGATTGTATTCATCTGAAGTTAGAAAGTCATATAGGGTAATTTAATCATCATCAATTTAATTTATTTAATCATGGGGTAATTTTCATTTTTGGGTGAACTGTTTCTTTAAACAACTAATTTAAAAAAAGATGGGATTCAGAAGAATTTGTCTGTGCTAGTTCTCGAATGAACTGTCTTGAACATGTCTTAAAAAAGATATAGGGCAGATGTCAAGACTTTCAGAGAATAGCGTTCCTCACAAAAACCTACGACATATGACTTCAGAGGAATTGGAATATAGTTCCTTTTTCACCTTTTATTTTCCACAGAAGATAGAAAGTCATACAGGTTCAATGTGTGGGTGAGTTTACAATGTAAACTCTACTTTATTGGTTGTCTCATGGAGTCAGGTGACTAGGAATGATGAGCCACCACTATTTCCATGGAGCGTGTTATTAAAAGAGAGCCTTAGTCTTTAGAAAGCAGGGGTCAGGTCTTAAACTCTCAGTTGCACTAATGAGCACTTTGTTGGCCAGAAACACAGTCACTCTGTGTCTTTCTTACTTGTCTCTCTCTCTCTCTCCTATCCTCTCCATCAATGTCTTTTCTTTTCTCGTCTTGCTCTGCTGTGCTAGACTGAGACTATCCCTGGAGCCCAGGAGGTGAGCTGTGGCTGTAGGTCTGACACAGAAATGCGCCGACTTGCTTTGAAAGACGAGCACAATATCTTCCTGTCATCTGAGTCTGTAAATCATAAGAGCTCAATATCCTATAAATAACATAAGTGATCTTGGTTGTCTTGTGCGTGAATAAGATGCACTGCTCTCTGTCATTTCACGGATGTTCTTGACGTGTAGATTTCTTTGAGTTTCTGTGATTGGACTTCTCACATCTGCCACAGGCATGTGTTTTTCCTTCACATCCCATATGGTCACTTGTTTGCAAAGTTTCCATATGGTGAGCTTAATCAAATATTTTTGAAATGTTAGCAAAATCAGAGCATCCAAAATCCTTGTATCTGCTTTATAAAAGTGCTTATACAGCAAATAAGCCTTTTTATTATATAACAAAAAGCCACAGTAAATTTTCTATAGAGAAGTAGTGTTTACTCATCCATTGCTACTGTATGCTGTCTGTAACCACTGTAAAATCCATAGGTGGAGGACCAACTCCTCCACACACTGTTTTCCTTTTCTTTTAAAACACATTTAAAATAGATGTCCTGTCATACAAAATGATACATTTCATACACGTTATTGGTTATTGGTGATATAATGCACAGTAATGATATATGATATAATGCTGTAGTGCACAGCCTTGAGAGGCATATAGCTTGTATTAAACAGCAGCAAATATTATAAAATAGAGCAAAAAATGTAATACATTTCATGTAATATTTTATAATTAAAAATAAATATTATATATTTAATATGAGATATTATTATTATTATTAGTGTTGTTGATAACAATCAGAATAAAATGTTTTTATTTTATTTTTCTTAATTATTAATATATATATATATATATATATATATATATATATATGTAAATGAATAATAATTGGAGTAAAATATAGAGTATATTTATTATAAATAATGTATTTTTATAATGAATAATGTTTTATTATTAATATTATTATTACGTTGTTGGTAACAATAATAATAAACTTCTTTATTATAAATAAATATACATTTGTAAATTAATAAAAAATTGGAATAAAATATAGAGAATATATTTATTATAAATAATGTATGTTTGTAATATAGAATGTTGTTGTTGTTATTATTATTATTATTATTATTATTACATTGTTATTGGTAACAACAATAAACTTGCTTTCGTTTTTTTTCTTTATTATACATAAATATACATTTGTAAATTAATAATAATTGGAATAAATATAGAGTATATATTTATTATAAATAATGTATGTTTGTAATATAGAATGTTGTTGTTGTTATTATTATAATTATTATTATTGTTATTGGCAACAATAATAATAAATGTTGTTTTTTTTTACATTTTTCTTAATTATAAATATATACATATGTAAAATAAAATTGGATTAATTGGATTAAAATATAGAGTATATTTATTACAAATAATGTATATTTGTAATATATAATGGTATTATTAGTATTACATTGCTATTGGTAAAAACATAGATAACAAGATAAACTTTTATGTTTATGTTTATTATAAATAAAGTGTTTATATAATGTTTTATTATTATTATTATTATTATTATTATTATGATTATTATTTTAATAAATTGTTGTTTTTAATAATACTAAAGAAAGAAAGAAATATAGTTCTTATTATTTATAAATATTATTATTATTATTGTTATTATTGTTATTGTTATTATTTATAAATAGATATATACATTTAACAATAATCGTTTGCATACAAAGGGTGTGGTCATGTATGTATTTATGAGCATTTACATTTTCATAAATACTCATCCAGTCATATATTAGAATCTGCCCTTATAAAATGCTACAATTAATTTGAAGCTCAAAACAGTGAAGGTGAACTATTCTTTTAGGACAGAGATAAAATTACAAAACTCTTACGGTGAACATTCTGCCCTCCTCATTTCTGAAATGATTGTGACAAATGTCAGCAGACATTCATGGTATTTTTTTATGTGTACTACCAGCTGGTCAATATTACTGCTTTGGGGCTCTTAAAAAGCACAGATTTTGTCCTGATGGTCCTTGTTTAGACTACTGGCTGAGTTGCTTCAGACTCAGTGTGCTGTGAGAGCTTCTGAGCAGATACAATCTGAGCAGGATGTGGACATGATGAATGGTTTAGTGTAAGAGGTTGGCACTTCACTGCATTTTCATGCTCTGTTCTCTATCCCTTCTCCCTCTCTCTCTCCCTCTCTCTCTATATATCTCTGTCTACCACACACACACATCCACACACAAACACAGGGCTGCTTCCCCCTGCTGGGCAGGATGGGAGATGAGGGGGGAAGGGAGGACTCTGGCAGCTCTAATGCTGATTTTGGTTCTGGATGGTTCCTGCACATGCATGGATATTCACATATTCACATGACAGCCCAAGCTACTGATTTATCAGCTATTAATCAGAGCGGGATTCTCCACTGGGGGGCTTTGAATTATTAGCAGCAGAGGCTGTGATTTGAAATAGATGGCAGAGTTAGTGGTCGATACTGCAGGTGTCTGCAGATATTGAGAGTGTGGAGCGGGTTTAGTGCGTGCGGTTGGGCACGTTTGCTTGTGAATGTGTATGTAATCAGCCTACTTGACTGATTGCTGTTTGTTTAACACACTGGCATGTTAAAATGTCCACATCAGCCATAATGTACAGTGCTTTGATATGGTAATTTATGGCTATTTATGTTACACGTATCCTGAGAGCATCAGGGCATCGGTAAACACTGTGGTTGCTCTGCCAGCATTTCATGTATAATGTTCCTGTAGCTCAACTGGTAGAAACATCAAGGTTGTGGATTTGTTTTTCACACAAGCCTATAAAACACATATCTTGACAACTGTCAATCTTCATTGCTCAGAATTTGAAGGAATATTAGCTGTAGGTATACCACTGTTCTATTAACGTGTTTGGCAAAACTAGAGTGATCTAAACTAGTGATCAAAATTAGAGAACAGTAACCACTGTAGCACTAAAGAAGATTACAACAAAAATTAGTCAGATTAGTCAGGTTTAGATCAGGAGTCTGGACCAGCCATTTCATTATTTTAATGTTCTTGGGTTCACTGCTTTACCTGTTTTGCAGTTTGACAGTGGCGTTGTCTTGGATGAATTGCATTCATCCTACTATGTATCTGTATACGATCTGTATTCCAACAGACCCAAATAAACTGTGAAAAGAGAACTTTGGACAAGTTCTCTTCTCTCCATGCAACATGCTCCCCAGCAAAGATGACCTTAGTCTTTTGATTGTGTCTGCTGTTGAGTCTCGGGTCCTACTTGCACCCACTCCGAACGGGTCTCGAACCTTGGTCTCCGGCATGGGAGGCGGGCACCCTAACAAGGAGGCTAAAGACTGCAGCCTCTAGTGTCAGTCACTAGTGCACCTCTTGACATCAGGGAGTGAGGTTTACCTGCACAGCACCTACCGCTGGCCTCCGTTACACTTGGTCACTGCAGAGTGGGTTTTCAGTCTGACTTCTCTAAACATGCCGAGACAGATCCTTATCCTGTTCATTGCTGAACTGGCAAGCAATTCCAGCTGCAGTGTTGAACCCATTCCCCATTGAGAGCCTTCGCATTATCCTGTCTTCTTGTGCAGCCTGATCTCTTGACAACAACGTACCTGTGAGAACTTTTTCACAAGACGCAAAATACTTACCAATTCACTATCAAGGACCACGCCACACAATCGAGGTGTTTAGAAGAGATTTTATTGAGTAAGTGTGGGGGAAGTGATAGGGAGAGGGATGAGAAGGGAAGGGGTGATAGGTTGATCTGGAGTCCGATGGCCCTGTGAGACTCAGAATGGGGGAAATGTCTCGGTAGGAGTGGCCGAGAGATTAGGACCCCCCCCCCCAGATGCAACCTGGAGAGAAGTGTAGATGTATGGTATGTATTGAAGACTGTGGTTGGGTAGGGTGGGTTCGAGAGAAACGAGATGAACGATGCTGATGTGTAGGTTAGACTGAAGTAAGTTAGGTAGTTCGGCGATTGGATGTGTGGTGAGTGAGGCGTGGCCCTGCTCCTGAACCTCAGTTAACTAGTTAACTCCCTTAACTTAAGTACATATCCCTGCAGTTTCCAACAGAAATGAACACTAGAGGTGGTAAAAAAGCGAGCACTTGTAATTGTTTTTGTATTGTTATGATTACAGCCGTGTTTGCTTTCTGGACATAAAGAGCTACAGAATTGGACTTAGGATGTGGAATCCTTGGGTACAAATCCTGTGAAAAACATGACTCACAATGAAAGAGCTGATAGATAAGAGATTGAAAAAAAAGGCTAAAACAGCATGCTTTACGTCACATTCACTTTTGTTTATACTATCGTTATTTTAAAATGTCACAAAGCATTAGAGTTATAGTACCACTCAATGGACATTTCGAGTCAAAACTGTGGTGACACCTACAAAACCTATTTGACATAAAATGTACCATATGTATGTTAATTTGGGGGAATTTCACTCTTTTAGCACCACTCAGTGGACATTTCACATCAAATATGTCACGAAATGTACATAGCAGTATGTATATCTTGTCTAGTTCCCACAGGTACGTTTCTGTCATAAAATCAGGTTGGCATTTGTCTTATGTGGACAACCAGCCTTCTTGGGGGACTTAAATGAATTAATGTTATTGTAAACCTGCAATATTCCAGAAATCACAGATTTGGAATGACCAAGTTCTCTTGCAGTGGCTGAAAGGGATATCCTTTTGGCCTTTATCTAGACAACCTGCTGTCGCAGGGTTTCAGTCACTTTAGAGTGGCGCACCATCTTGAAAACTCAGTGAAAATTGGAGGAATGCTGCCAGTTAAATAGTGTTTGTAATATAATTAAGGAAATTAGCACCAGGTGCCAGGTTAACACCAATAACTTACAGTTGAGGTCAAACGTTTACATCCCCCTTTCAAAATCTGCAAAATGCTAATTATTTTACCAAATAAGAGGGATCATACAAAATCAATATAAAATTGATATTTCACATCAAATATGTTTACATATAGTCCACATAAGAAAATAATAGGTGAATTAATAAAAATGACCCCGTTCAAGTTTACATCCCCTTGATTCTTAATACTGTGTTGTTACCTGAATGACCCACAGCTGTGTTTTTTTGTTTAGTGATAGTTGTTCACAAGTCCCTTGTTTGTCCTGAACAGTTAAACTGCCTGCAGGTCCCACTAATTCTTTGGTTTTCCAGCATTTTTGTGTATTTGAACCCTTTCCAACAATGACTGTATGATTTTGAGATACATCTTTCACACTGAGGGCCTCTGAAGGGCAGTTCTTATTTAAAAAAAATACGATATTTAGGCAAAATAAGAAAAATGTGTGCATCTCTATTCTGTTCAAAAGTTTGTACCCCAGGTTTTTTCCTTCTGGAGCATCAGTGAGCATTTAAACCTTTTGTAATAGTTGCTTATGAGTCCCTCAGTGTAAAAATATGGATCTCAAAATCATACAGTCATTGTTGGAAAGGGTTCAAATACACAAAAATGCAGGAAAACCAAAAAATGAAATGTAGAAAAGTGTAGGTTGTTCTCTGTTATTGATTTGTCATGCACGTTATTTTTTATTTATCACCCAAAACTGCATGTATACAGGGTTTAAGAAAATACGTTCATGTCATCCATCTAGACAGACTCGTATATTAGCATAAATTCCTCCCCATTTGGCAATTTAGAATATAAACAGGTAGGGAACAGACACCGCACCCGGTTGAGCAAAAGGGTTGCCAGATCAAGCACAGGTTAATCCATTAAATAGTGGAGCTGAGAGAGCTGCGTTGCCAAATTCTGATTGTGACCATAAGGGTCCGTTTTACAGGGACATCTGCTCATCTTGGAGTCAAGTGGGCCTCAGAGGCTCCGAGTGCCTATTTCAAACAGCTAGATTAACATATCCAACACCAGCCCTGTCTGATTAGTACAAGCAGCACTGAGGCCAGTTGCTAGAATCACAAGCGCTGTAATAGAGCTCTCAGGAAGCCTCAATCACACCTTGGAGAAGGTGACAAAAAGCAGCTCTTGTCTTCTAATTGTATCGCTGCAAGATGATGGCTTCTATTTTTAAGGGTGCAGGAGATTAGCTTTGTGCAACTGAAGAGACGTGATGCATTTGTCCATTTCACTACTGTTGAGGCTTCTGGGTCTGTAAACTTTGTGAGGCCTAAAACGCATGAAAGGACGGGAGGTTCATATCAGCGCCCTACGATCTGCGTCATGTGATCGCTCACAGGCCTGCGGTTGCAGATGAGAGAGTACCGCAGTGGTGCAGGAATGACTCACTGACAATGCCACAAATCACATTCTTTCTGAATAAATGAGAGCCGCGGCTCAATGGTTCAAGCCTTCGGTGGTTTGATGCACACGCTGATCAAATGCCTTGCTGTCTCTTTTATGTCATAGGGTATTCGATACTGCAGGCTATCATGGAAAAGGCAGGCCAGAATGGTTGGCAGGTCAGCGCCATATGTGTCGAGAACTTTAATGATGCCAGTTACCGGCAGCTTCTCGAAGACCTGGACCGCAGGCAGGAAAAAACGTTTGTCATAGACCTGGAGGCAGAGAGACTGAACAACATGCTGGAACAGGTAAGATAAGAGGATGGTTGTCAAGTCAATGTAAAAAGCATTGCAAAGTGCATAAATTATTGAATAAAAAATACATAAATAAAAGGCAAATAAATGTCATTTAAATATTAAAATATAATGAAATATATATATGATTTCTGAATTAAAATGTTTCCTTTTTTTTGCAGTTTGATTAATTTGTATATATTTTACCTTTCCAAAAATCCCTGGAAGATTCTAAAAAATCCTGGAAAGTTTCCAAAATTTCTGGAATGTTTCCAAAATTTACTAGAAATTTTCCACCCCTTTGCAACCCTAGATATTCTAGATGTAGTTTGATTTTATTTAATGTTATTTATTTATTTTTTTAAATTCTATTTTATATCTTTTTAAAATATATTTTTTTATTTTATCTCCTAGAAATAGACACAGGTCGATATTGTAGAGGTAGTTTTATTTTATTTTATCCTGAAATAAGACACAGGTAGACATTCTAGAGGTTATTTTATTTTATTTTATTTTATTTTATTTTATTTTATTTTATTTTATTTTATTTTATTTTATTTTATCCTGAAATAAGATACAGGTAGACATTCTAGAGGTTATTTTATTTTATTTTATTTTATCCTGAAATAAGACACATGTAGACATTCTAGAGGTAGTTTTATTTTATTTTATTTTATCCTGAAATAAGACACATGTAGACATTCTAGAGGCAGTTTTATTATTATGTTTTATTTTATTTTATTGTGTTTTATGTATTATGGAATAGGGTCAAACATAATTCAACACCACACCCTGAATGGTTAAAAATGTTTTTAGAAGCCTATAAACTGTACTGTACACTGTGAATCAAGTTTAACTAAACAGAATTAAATATGCACAAACACAAGGTCCTGAGGGAACAAAGAACAGATTTCCTCAAGTAATTCAGTTGCAGAAATGACATATTAGAAGGGCGTATTTCTTTATTCCCTGCAAACTGATCCCTTGATACTTCCTTTTGCAACGTTTTGTAGCTGTCAAAGTCATTTTAAGATATTCTTGCTGGTGTTTGCTTCAATATTCTTCAAATTACAGAGCGGTATGGGAAAAGGCAGCCTGTTTGATTAGAAATAATTAATAACAGCGGAATTCTGCTTTCCCAGCGGCTTACTCTGCTGTACATTCATATGCTGTGTGAATGCAGACAACTGTATTTGCTTTTAGGATTTGCCCTCACTGCAATGTCTGGTTTATCTCCGCAGATTGTGAGTGTCGGCAAGCATGTCAAAGGCTACCATTACATCATGGCAAATTTGGTGAGCTAAATTGTATTCCTTTATCGCCTTATTCTCCCTGTCAGCTTGTCCTCCTTTCATATTCTGTTTTATCTCTTACTTTCTACATATTCCTCTCCACTCCACTGGTCTCTCTCTCTCTCTAGTTGTCTCTGCTTCTCTGTCTCCTGCCCTCCCTCGTTCTTTTTCTTTCTTAATCCTCGCTTTTCTTTAAGCAAGATACGTCAATTTGAGAGACTAATTCGTATTCCAGTGTGAGCAGTGGTGACAGTGTTTTAATGATGCTGGGAGCTGCAGAGCGTGCTCTCTCTCCCTGCTCTCTGGCTGTGTGCGGAATTGGCTCACAGAGGCGAGCTGGATATGAATGTTTGTGGAATTTCTCTTATCGTAACGCTGCATTGCCAACTACGTTTTAATAATCTCTCTTTCCCTCACTCTCTCCCTCTCTTTCTCTGTATTTCTTACTCTTTCCCCTTCTTTGCTCTGGCAGGGTTTTAAGGACATCAATCTGGAGCGTTTCATGCATGGGGGAGCCAATGTGACAGGCTTTCAGCTGGTGGACTTCAGCAATCCCATGGTTATTAAACTCATGCAGAGATGGAACAAGCTGGACCAGCGCGAGTATCCCGGCTCTGATGCTCCTCCCAAGGTACCTTCGCATGGCCCGGTCCAGTGTGGAACCACTTTGAAGTCAGATACATTAGCATAAATGAATAAACACCCTGTTTGAGTCTCTCCAGCCTCACTGTGGAAACATTCAAATCTCCAGAATGAGTCTGATGATCACATCTAGTGGTTTATAAGTGTGTCAAGGTAGAGTGAAGCAGAAAGATTTTCCATAGGATGGATGGATGGGTAAAAAGAAGAATGGATGGATAATGTAACCAAGGAAGGGAGAAAATTGGGTTGGTGGAAAAGAGAAAAGAGCCTTGGATGGATAATGTCAGCAAGGAAGGGAGAAAGCATGGGTAGAAGAATGCATAATGCATAGTGCAAGGAAGGGAAAAATGTGGATGGGTGGAGAGAAGAAAAGATGTAAGGAATGATGGATGTATAGAGAAAGAAAGGATGAGTTGGTAGAAGAAAAAAAATCGAAAGATGTGGTGGGTGTATAAAAGGAAAGGAAGTTTAAAAAGAGAGAAGAGTGGATGAATAATGTAAGCAACAAGGAAGAAAGAATGAGTGCAAAATTAGGGAAAGAAATATAGACAAATAAAGTATGAATGAATGCATGGGTTTTAGGAAGGAAGGAATGAAGGCTGGAAATAAAGAAATATAGAAAATTGAAAAAGAAAGGGATGATGGAAGAAAAAGGTAGGAAAAAATTATTGGACGGAACGAAGAAAAGATGAAAGAAAGGGAGAATGGAAGGATGAGTGAGTGGAAGAAAGGAAAGTTGGATGACATAGTGGTTGAAGGGAAGTAAAAAGAAGAAAGGGTGAATGAATAATGTAAGCAACAAGTAAGAAAGAATGAGTGTGCGGAATTAGGAAAAGAAATATAGACAAAGGAAGATATGGGTGGATGGATGGATGAATGGATGGATGGGTTTTAGGAAGGAAAGTAGCAATGAATGAAGAACAGTAATAAAGACATTTGGACAATTGAAAAAGGAAGGGATAATAGAAGAAAGGAGGATGGATTGAAGAAAAAGAATGGATGGAAGGCTAGATAAAGGATGAATGTGAAGTATGAATGGATGTGGGTGGTTGGTTTGTGAAATGAAGGAAGGAAAGAAAGAAATATAGACAAAGGAAAAAGGAAGGGATGATGGATGGGTGGAAGAAATAAAGCTATATACACAAGGGAAGAGAGGATAGGCGGTTGGAAGGATGAATGAATGGAAGGATGTATAGATGTGAGTGGTTGGGTTGTGGAATAAAGGAAAGAAAGAAATATAGACAATTGAAAAAGGAAGGGATGATCGAAGAAAGTAAGATCAGTGGGTGGATGGAAGAAAAAGGATAGATGGAAGAATAAATGAAGGAAGAAAAAAGGATGAATGTAAAGAAAGAAAAGAAAGAAAAATAGTCAGAGGAAAAAGGAAGGGATGGATGAAGGGTAGTGAGGATCAGTAGGTCGGTTTGTGAAGGTGAAGGATAAATGGAAGGTCAGATGATTGAAGGAAGGAAGGAAAAAAGAAAGAAAGAAAGAAAGAAATACAGTATGGATGATGAATGGAATAAAAAGGATGGATGGAAGGATAGATGAAGGAAGAGAAAGGATGAATGTGAAGTGTGAATACATGTGGGTGGCTGGGTTTGTGGAAGGAAGGAAGGAAGGAAGGAGGGAAAGAAAGGAATATAAACAGAAAAAAGGAAGGGATGGATGGGTGGACGGAAGGAAAGCAATAGAGATGATGGAAGGGAGGATGGGTGGTTGGGTTTGTTGAAGGAAGGAAGAATGAATAGAACAGAGAATCGGCGCATGAATGGATGAAAGGATGGTTAGATGTGAGTGGTTGGGTTTGTGGAATGAAGGAAGGAAAGGAAGAAAGAAATCTAGACATTTGAAAAGGAAGAAAGAAGGAAGAGAAAGGATGAATGTGAAGTGCAAATAGACATGGATGGCTGGGTTTGTGGAAGGAGGGAAGGAAGGAAGGAAGGAAATATAATCAAAGAAAAAAAAGAAGGGATGGATGGCTGGGATGGGATGGATAGATGTGGGTGGTTGGGTTTATGGAATAAAGGTAGGAAAGTAAGAAAGAAATATAGACATTTGAAAAAGGAAGGGGTGATCAAAGAAAGTAGGATGGTGGATGGAATGTATGGATGGATGGATGGATTGATGGAAGAAAAAAGATGGATGCAAGGATAGATGAAGGATGAATGTGAAATATGAATAAATGTCGGTGGTTTGGTTTGTGAAATGAAGTAATGAAAGAAAGAAATATAAAAGGAAAGATGGATAGGTGGAAGGAAAGAAAACAATAGAGATGATCCTTCATGGGCGGTTAGGTGGCTGGGTTTGTTGAAGTAAGGAAGGATGAATGGATAGTAGAAGGAAGAAAGGAAGGATGAACGAATGGAAGGATGGATAGATTGTAAGTGGCTGGGTTTGTGGAAAGAAGAAAGGACAGAAACACAATTGAAAAAAGGAAGGGATGATCAAAGAAAGTAGGATGAGTGGATGTGGGTGATTGGGTTTGTGGAATGAAGGAAGGAAAGAGAAATATGGACAAACGAAAAAAGGAAGGGTTGGATGGGTGGAAGGAAGGAAGGAAGGAAAGCAAGGTAGATGAAGGAAAGAAAGATTGTTGGTTTGGTTTGTTGAAGGAAGTAAGGATGAATAGAAGGATAGATGAAGGATGGATGAATGGATAGATGTAAGTGGTTGGGTTTGTGGAATAGAGAAAAAAGAAAGAAATATAGACAAAAAATGAAGGGATGATTAAAGAAAATAGGATGGGTGGATGGAAGAAATTAAGGATAGATGAAGGAAGAGAGAAAGGAATAAAGAAAGGAAAGAAAGAAATAAAGACAATTGGATGATCAAAGAAAGTAGGATGAGTGGGTGGAAGTATGGATGGGTGGATGGAAGGGTAAATGAAGGCAGAGAGAAATTATGAATGTGAAGTATGAATGGATTTGGGTGATTGGGTTTGTGGAATGAAGGAAAGAAAGAAATATAGACAGAAAAAAGGAGGGATGGAAGGAAGGAAAGCAAGGTAGATGAAGGAAAGAAAGATTGTTGGTTGGTTTGTTGAAGGAAGTAAGGATGAATGGAAGAATAGATGAAGGAAGAAAGGCAGGATGAATGATAGAGGGAAAAAGAAAGAAAGAAAGAAAGAAAGAAAGAAAGAAAGAAAGAAAGAAAGAAAGAAAGAAAGACAAAAACAATTTGAAAAGGATGTGATGACCAATGAAAGTATGATGGGTGTGGAATTATGGATGGATGAATAAGAGAACAGAAACAGACAAAAGAAGGAAGGGAGGATGGATGAGTGGTTGGGTTTGTGAGAGGAAGGAAGAAAAGTAGAATGGATGGAAGGAGAAAGAAGGGATGAATGGAAAGAAGCATGTTTGTGGGTGGTTTGGTTTGTAGATTGAAGGTAGGAAGAAATGATGAATGGAAGGAGAGATGGAAAAAGAAAATATAATGGATGGAAAGATGGGTTGATAGGATAAGGAAAGAAAGATGGATAGAATTGGAAAGAGTAAAAATGATATATCACAAGAAATATGAACTGCGCGTTTTATACCAGAACTGGAATATCAAAAACACAAGCTGTGCTGATGTATTGAAGTAACACAGAAACACTGTGTAACTGTGTTCCACTTCAACCCATACTGTGAATTATACACCTACATTATCATAAGCTGTTTCATTCATCCTCGTCTCACCAAACGAATCCTGCTCGTGATTTGATATGCCTGTTCATGTCTGCATCGTGAAAGCAAGGTCTTTGTTGATCCGTTTTTACTGGGACTCACTTTTCCCTTGGGGCCTGATGAGGATGACATTCTTTGGAGGGCGGCTGCATTGATCCCCGCCTGGTGATGCGCCGCGGTAACGGAAATCCCTTTGGCGTGGCCTGAGGGGACATCGCTTTACCAGGCGGCTGCTTCTCACTGCACACCGCTGGCCAGAGCAGGATGCTGGGGAGGGACACTGTCGGGGTGTAAATGAGATGCTGTGGTCCAACCATGTCAACACATGCACAGATCCACATACACACTGTCACAGCCTCGCCCTGTGGTATTTTGACTCGGCTGCTCCGTCTTTCATCCCAAATACTTTAAGCTAGTCCCATAAGCCCTTCTCAGACAGCAGCACGACTGACACCCCAAAAACTCAGAAAATCTCCGAGCTGTTAGCCTTTCCTGCTGAGGCTATCGGAAGTGTCCCGAAGGCACCGTCTAGTGAGGACACACCTTCTCCAGGGATCAATCCGTGTGTTTTTAAGGCTTAGGGGAGCACAGGGCATTAGCTGAAGTGATTTGACTGCAACTATTGCAGTGCTTCCTATCTGTCCTGCGGGAGTCAAAAGATAGGCCTGCTATCGTTGATAATTAATGTTGGGCTATGAAACGGTGGGTAGACTGAATATAAAAGCAGTGCCTTAAAGGGATAGTACTCTCAAAAAATGAATAAAAATCCTGTAATTATTTACTTGATGAGAGTCATTAATTTGTCATACATATTCATTTATTTTGAAAGAGTCTTCTAATTTCCATAAAAGAGCATTTTACAATGACCACTTCTATTCTTTAAGAACTCAAGAATTGAACAAATTGTTCAATGCAGTTTATGAAAGTAATTCATAAATAGAGTGAATTAAAAAGAATTATTAATTCATGAATCAGACTGTTTTGTGGTGCTTTTACAACTCAAAAATCCAAGTGTGAGTAAGATTTTTTAATTGAATGAAATTAATACTTTTATTCAGCTATGACACATTAAAAATGTTTAAAAGTAAATGCTGTTAACTTTCTATTATACAAAGAATCCTGAAAAATCATTATAATGGTTTCTACAGAAATATTAGGCTGCACAATTGTTTTCAGCATTGAAAATAATAAGAAATTCTGAGCACCAAATCAGCATATTAAGCATATTTCTAAAGAATCATGTGACACTGAAAACTGTTTGAAAAAAATCAGCTTTGCCATTTCAAAAAGAAATGATATTTTAAACTATATGAAAACAGAAAACCATTATTTAAATTAGTAATATTACACAAGCAGTGGTGCGTTATGACATGTATATCGGCTGTGATTTGCCCTATAGGTAACCCTCTTTTGTGAAAACTACTTTCTTATGCTATTGATTCAAATCTCAAGTTGACAGTCTAACAGCTGAGCCCAAGCGTCCATTACTAATTCGAAAACATCACTTTAGAGCTAGTAACGAAGTAACGTTGCGTTGCTCTGGAACAAATAATCGATTAATGAGACCAAAGACTGCCCATTAGATTTATTCAAAATGAAATATATCTCATATTTAACCACTATAGAGGCATCAGAGGCAGTGGCAAATTCCAGAAGATGTGGCTGAGGTAGGGCTGCTCTCACATCTCTGCCCTGGAGCTTACATCTCCAAAAACACTGAAGCAAATTTTCAAGTTAGACATTTTCTTTATTAACAAACCGCATATTTAAAGTCTAAACAAGTATATTTTTGCTTAAAAACTCTTAAAACTGCATTCCATGACACAAAAATAGTATTACTTGTAAATTATAGTGGAGACTAACTACATTCTTCCGCTCAAAGATTTAAATCTAAGTTTGACAGTTTAACAGCAGTTCCTAGTAACAAAGTAACATTGAGTTGCTTATTTGAAAGCTTATTGTATTGCTGTATTAAAAGCACACTGTATTATGTAGAATAGAGTATTATGAAAGAGAGATGGACAGAGCGAGTGTGATTACCCGCATCTGATAGCTTTCATTCTTCAGCTCAGTCTCAATTTCACAATAAAACATTAGTTTGAATGTCCACTGAGAATAGCGATATCATTGTTGTAGTATTGTTTAATCTATTATGGGTGATTTTCGATGACGGTGCTGCTCATTGCATTTGTTGGCTGTGTCTTACATGGTGTTGTTAAAAGTAATAACAACTTCCGTGTTTACAACCCTATTTCAGTCAATTTTAATATAAAAGTCTTTATTGCAGACTCTTTTCGCCTCTAAAATCGCCATTAAAAACACTTTCCCAGTTTTAGTTTCCCAATACTAAATACTATAATTAAATACTATTATTTATATAAAATTAAATTTTATTTTATTTTAGTATAAAAAACAACAACATCCATAATAAAATTTGCTAGGCAATTCATTCAAAAGTACAAAGGCCCAGGTTCTGAGATGTCTAATGTGTTGAGATTTTGCCCTCAGCCAAAACTCTTTGCACTGGAACAAATAATAGATTAATGAAACCAGATTTTCTGTTAGATTTACCCAAAACGAATTCTATCTTATGTTTAACCACTATAGAGGCATCAGAGCCAGCGGAAAATTCCAGATGATCTGGCCGAGGTAGACCACTCTCGACGGGTTCATGAGCGCTGAACATCCGTTGACGTCTTGGAGCTCACATCTCTCAAAAAAAAAAAAAAAAAAACTCTCAAGTAGACACTATCTTTATTAATAAACCACATATTTGAAGTCTAAACAAGTACATTCTCATTTCTGTGTTGGCTGTAACACTTGCTGTGAGAAATACCGGTAAAATGGTTGGAGTTCCCATATCACAACAAAACCACACTCCTCTCAGCCAATCAGATTCAAGGACCAGAAAGAACTGTTGTATAAATTGCAATAATATTTCACAATAGTACTGTTTTACTGTATTTTTGATTGATTTAATGCAGTCTTGGTGAACATAAGAGATTTTTCTCTATTTTCAGACAAACTATCCCTTTAAATACCTCTTCAGTCTCCTGTTATCGCACTCTCTCTCTATTTCAAACTCACTCTGTCGTTCCATCTCATGCTCCCTGTGTGCCGTTGTAGCCCAGGGGTCTTTCTGTGTGTTTTGTGGTGTGTTTGTAACGGTACAAAGAGTCCCAGCTCTTACACTAGAGATCTGCTGATGGAATACCAAAAACCATCTCACAGCACAGCCAGAGTGGCTTCTTTCAACCGTCAACCATAAGCATGCAGGACAGTGTGAACACACAGGGGTATTTTTTCTTTAACAGTGTGCATGTATGTACATTCAGCTCAGGTGACCTAGTCTGACTCAGTTTGATGAAACAAAAATAGCAATAAGTGAAACAACAGCAGATGAAAAACAAGGGCACAAAGCATCAGGCCTCTAAAGGACATATGCGTGTGCAGAGCTGCGGTTTGTTTCCTTCGTAAAAATACCGTGCGTCGCCTGCAGTGATTCATTCCGTGCCGTTTTATCTCAGCGAGGCAGAGAGAAAGAGCACAAGCCACTTATTGGTGCAATCAGGGCAGCCTCCGATAGCAGCTGACCGGCCCTCCCCCCACTCCCACCCACCAGAGACTGAACAGGAAGCGCCTCAGAGCTCACTGATTTCACATGCTCTGTCTGCTCCTAATATGTGCAATGACAAGCATGTGCGAGTCGCTGCTCTACTCTTTTTCTCTTGCTGTTTTCAGTTTGTCCCTTGCTCTGTATTTTTGTTGTTTCCCCATTTGGTGCAGCTGCAAAACACAGACTGATGTTCTCTATGATTCCACTTGGATGCCCTCTCATGAGGACATCAGCCTTACAAATGGCACTCATTAGTGTTAGCCTAATCTAGTAAGGTTTATTGACTATACTATGAATTATGCTGGGGTAATTGATTCTGATTGGTCAATCACCACATTCCGCAGTTCATTTTTTCGTATTAAGACTACTAAACTGTTTAATTAATAGACACTTTCCTGTATATGTGTGTTGGACACTGGTTAGTTAGTTTCATGTCTCTCAGTTTCAGTAGATAGATACATCCAATCTGTATATATGGGCCATTTTACAGAATTGGTGCAAACTGCTGTCCCACAACCAAAAAACACATTTAAGTATTCAAATCTTAGATGTTTACTAAGATCCTCTTATTATCTATTGAAACCCACAATATTATTTAAAATATCAGTAAGCTTAATTGTTTAGTGTACTTTCCAGTGGGAGGTGGCTGTCCTGAACCCTATCCGCTAAATTTCATTACACTACTGAAAGACTGATTTTATATAAACTATATATTTACTGATAAAAAAAATATATATTTACAAGGAATTGATTATATTATTATTACTGTGTTTCGGTAGTGAAAAAATTTGGGGAGAAGACAAATCGTCGCTGTCGGGCGGAATCCTCGTATCTCCAAAACCGTCATTTTTCAGGAAATGAAAAAAACTGCATATTTTTTGAGTTATTAAATATTTTATCGTTAAAGTTGGTATTATACCATATATTGCTATCATACACTGTTGTGTACCAACATTAAGACAACATTTCCCCAAAATCATGTTTTATCGGAGATACGAGGTTTTATGACTTGGGAGCAGGGAGATTACGCCGTCATTGATAAGAATGGCACAGACACAGACTTCGCTGCTGCCAGCAGTGTTCATCAAAGTCTGCGGTCGCGTTGAGCCTTTTGACAAGAGAAAAGGCTTCAATAGTTAACCAAAGCTAACGACTGTGGTTACATACATTTTCCTTAACTCTATTTTAAACGTTAGAGCTATGAGTGATGCAATACCAAAATAAAGCGATAAACTGTCTAATAGGCGGAAATTAATCTGCAGGCAAACAAAGTCTGCGGTCGCATTGAGCCTTTTGACAACAGAAAAGGCTTCAATAGTTAACCAAAGCTAACGACTGTGGTTACATACATCTTCCTAAACTCTATTTTAAAGGTTTAAGAGCTATGATGCAATACAAAAAAACTGAGTCCGTCTTTTTTCCCCTTAATTCTTCCAAAACAGCTTATACTACTGTTTCAGCTATTAACATAGTTACGTTTTGTATGTAATGCCAAAGTGGTTATATTTCGTTTCGTTTTCTTATTAAGTTAATTTATAAAAACTTCTGGAGCATTTTTTTGTTCGTTAAATATCAGTTTGTTTGTTTTTTTTTACGAACAGCGGCCAGCGGAAGACTTTTGCCTTTTAAATCATTACGACTTGCATAAAATAAAATCTATAGATCTAAAACAGTTAAAGTAGCTATAGAACAATTTTAGTTTAAACATGAAACCTAGATAAATGTGCGCTATTATGTGAATATTGTTTTTGAAGAGGAGAAGCTGAAATCGCTTTGCAGGACATGAGGAGTCAGCGCGATCACATTTTTCAGCGAATAGGCTACATGCCTCACAAACATGACAAATAAATAAATAAATAAATAGAAAGCTTTAAATTATTACTTAACGAAATAAAACAAATCAGAAAAAAACGCTTTCATTATGTAATCCGGAAAGATGCTTTCCTTCAAAAGTTGCGTCCAAAGAAGAGATTGCGAGTCAGGGTCTTTGCGACATTATCTCAGAATACACTAGTTTATTAATGGATCATTCAAATATCTCCTTACTGTTTCCACCGACACATTCAATGCTAATTATTTTTGCCGGTGCTTTGTGACAAGAAGATGGAAGGGGACATATGCCCCGACGCTCCAGCGGAGTGAAGAAAAGGTGGAGATACGAGCTCTTCTCAGACAGTTGAAGTGTTCAAATGAGTTAAGAGATTTGCTCTCAAGCTATTTTCAACACTTTAGATTGGTTAATAATTTGTAAAAATTACAGATCCACGTGGGCACTGACCAATAGCATCGATTTGTGAAAAAATATGAAATTTACAAAATTTGGACATACGAGGTTTCCGCCCGACAGCGACGAAATATTCCAAGACTGTCTAAAAAAAAAAATAATTAAAAATAAAGGGAATTAACTGCACAATTACTGGAAATGTGTACCATGGATATTATACAATTTGCATACATACACTTGACTTTGGACCAATTCTGTAGAATGACCCATATGTTTTTAGAACAAATTTAGAAATTAACATTTAATTAGATTAATAAATGCTGTAAAAATGCAGACATTTCATGATACTTAATGCACTAGCTAAGTATGTTCACAAATTGAATCTTAAAAACACCATAGAAGTGTTACTGTATAAGTATATATTGACCTGTCTATGACCTCTGTTTCTGTAGTACACTTCCGCTCTGACGTATGATGGAGTGATGGTGATGGCAGAAGCCTTTAGGAACCTTCGAAGGCAGAAGGTGGACATCTCCCGCAGGGGCAACGCTGGAGACTGCCTGGCCAACCCCGCTGCCCCCTGGAACCAGGGCATCGACATGGAGCGCACACTCAAACAGGTCACATGCACAGATGAGCAAATGCAGGCTTTTTATGAAATGGGAAAGCAGTTCTTTGTGCAGTGTTTCAATGGGAGAAAGACAGAAATAAATGTCTAATGGAAAAAAACAAGGCTGTGAGGTGACGGAGGGCTGAACAGAACAGTAATCGACGATCTGAAAAATGCGAAATGCCCAAATCTGAATCGATGGAAGGTAGAAAATGACAGGGGAAATGGAAAGGTATAATTGAGGGAACGATAAGGATAGAAAAAGCGAGAGCCAAAACAGGAGAGAGTGGCAGAAAACAAGATGGATAGAGACATAGTGAGAGCAAGAAAGATGTGAAATGTGTGTTTCTCACACCCCAACAGCTTACCTCACAAACAAATGTATATAAAAAAACATTGATTAACATTCAATAACACTTTATATTGACAATACTTTGTAAATACTGTCACAGTGCGCTTATATATGCATCAGTAATCAGGACGTTCATGTCAAACATATAAAAATACTATAAACACTGTTTTATTGGCAAGAAATGGCTTAACTGCTTTTAATTATACATGGATAGATAAGAAATAAATTTGAGTTTATCTCTCCCATATTTAACATGCTCTACTGCCGCAATGCTAAAAGAGTCAGCACAGAATTTATGGAAACTCAACAGTTTATAGTATAGTGCTGATGATGATTTGGCTCCACTGTGTATCGCTTTCAATGGATTTTATAGGTGACACATCATGAAAATCTGACTTTTTACGTGTTTAAGTGGAATCAGGTCCCCAGTGCATCTACCAACCTAGAAAATGTGAAAAAGGACAACCAAGTAACTTTGTTTTGCAACAATGGTGTACCAGTTCTAACGCCATGGCAAAAGTTCAAGCAAAGCATGCTAACCGTTCTGTCATTTGGCTGCATGGACGAGCACAGAACACTGTTTACAGTCCCAGTCTTACTGTACATTACATGACTGTTTTTGTAACTCCTTTGTAACTGTGTTTTTATCATAAACTTGTGTGTATTTGACAATTTAAGCACAATAAGACATGAAGGAGAACTTAAGTACTCACATGCCATGTGACAGCCGCTTTTTGTGCGCGTACTTTGGATGTGTGTGCTCAGAAAACCATATATCAGAAGTTTAAACTAATATGGTTGCAAACACGTGATTTTAATGCGATACACATGATAATCAAAACCAAACATTTGTTTTTTGACAGAGTATCTGAGGAACGAGCTGTAAAGGCACAGCCCTATTCTGGAAAAGGGGGCGGGGAACTGCAGCTCTTTTGCATTTAAAGAGACATGCTCGAAAACAATTTCTGCTTTTACTCAGAATAGGCATTTTCTAAACTACACTGGAGATCAAAATTGGAGAACAATTTATAAACAATTGAACAATTCTGAAATCATGTCATCTTTACTGCTCAACAGTAAACTGCTCAATTTTACTGTTTTGTAACCTTCATTTTCTGAAGGTTACAAAAGTCAGCAATTAGTAGGAAGTGTACAGGCCTCTGCTCTGAATGACTTCAGCACATCTGCGGCCACAGGACAGCACTAGTCTCTCACACTGCTCTGGTGTGATTTCGGTCCACTCTTCTTCCAGTCTCCTCCACAGTTCAGTGACTGTAGTGGGTTTCTTGGCCAAAACTTTGTCGCCAAGGATTTTCCAGAGGTTCTCTATTGGGTTGAGATCAGGACTCTGGGCAGGCCATGTCATTATTTCAATGTTTTCAGTTTCAAGGAACTGCTTTACCCGTTTTGCTGTGTGACATGGAGCGTTGTCCTGCATGAACACTGCGGGCTGATTGGGTCATGAACGCAGGGAAGGAACCATATGGTTCTGATAAACATTTGCATTCACTCTGCCATGTAGCTGTATAAGAGGCCCAACTCCTGCTGCAGAAAACATACCCCAAACCATGACACTTCCTCCTCCACTTTTCACTGACTTCTTTACACACTTTGGGTTCAGTCTTTCTCCAGTTTGTCGCCGAACATAATGTTTCCCATTGGACCTAAATAAATTAAACTTGCTTTCATCACTGAAGTGAACTTTGGACCAGTTCTCCTCTGTCCACACAACATGCTCCTCAGCAAAGCTTAGTCTAGCCTTTTGATTCTTTCTGCTAATGAGAGGTTTGGTCACTGCAGAGTGGGCTTTCAGTCCAAATGCTCTTAAACGTCGAGACACTGTATGACGAGACAGATCCTTACCCTGTTCAGCGCTGAACTGGTGAGCAATTCCAGCTGCAGTGTGGAAACGATTGCCCATTGAGATCCTCCGCAGTATCCTGTCCTCTCTTGTATTTGTCTTCCGTGGACGACCAGCCTTCTTGGGGGACTTGAATGAGTTTGTGATGTTGTAAAGATTCAATATTCTTGAAATCACAGATTTGGAACGACCAACTTGTCTTGCTATGGCTGATAGGGTCATCCCTTTGGCCTTCATCTGGACAACCTGCTGCCGGAGGCTTTCAGTCACTTTAGAACGGCCCACCATCTTGCAGAGTCAGTGAAACTGGAAGTTAGGCTGCCAGTTAAATAGGGGTTGACAGATAATCAAGGAAATTAGCACCAGGTGCCAGATTAACACCAATAACTGGGAGGTATCTGAAAGTCTTCTCTAATTTTGATCAGTGTGTTTTCTGCAAAGTAATGGTTTTTGTTGAAATGCCTTAGTTATTTTGTGGAAAAGGTGTTCTGGTAGCATGGTATAGACAGGACAAAAACTCCTTCAACTGCTGAGCAGTGAAGATGACATTATTTGGGGGCAGCCGTGGCCTAATGGTTAGGGAGTCGGGCTTGTGACTGAAAGGTTGCCGGTTCGAGTCCCAGGTCCGGCAGGGATTGTTGGTGGGGTGAGTGATTAATCAGCGCTCTCTCCACCCTCAATACCACGACTGAGGTGAGACCCTTGAGCAAGGCACCGAACCCCCAAACTGCTCCCCGGGCGCCGCAGCGATAGCAATATGGCTGCCCACTGCTCCGGTGTGTGTGTGTGTGTGTGTGTGTGTGTGTGTGTGTGTGTGTGTGTGTGTGTGTGTGTGTGTGTGTGTGTGTGTGTGTGTGTGTGTGTGTGTGTGTGTGTGTTCTCACTACTGTGTGTGTGCACTTGGATGGGTTAAATGCAGAGCACAAATTCTGAGTATGGGTCACCATACTTAGCCACACGTCACGTCACTTTCACTTTTTTTTCACTTTATTTCAGAATTGTTCAATTGTTTATAAATTGTTCTCTAAATTGTTCTCTAATTGTTCTCTAATGTCTCTCCAGTGTATATAATAAATGATCTGTGGGGTATTTTGAGCGGAAACGTCACAGACACATTCTGGATATACCTTAAACTTATATTATTTCATAAGGAACCATAATGGGTCTTCTTTAATGCTATTTTAGTTTGAGGAACATTGTGTAATACTTCCAGAAGAAAGTGATGTTAAAGTTCATCAAAGCTAGTGAATGTGTAAATGAAAGTGTTTCGAGGTGCTTTGCAGAGGTTGGATAAACTGTAATTACATTGTTTATCACTGCAATCCAGGTGCGCCTCCAAGGATTAACAGGAAATGTCCAGTTCGACCACTACGGGCGCAGAGTCAACTACACTATGGATGTTTTCGAATTAAAAAGTAACGGCCCCAGAAGGGTAAGATGTCATTTTTCCATCAAACATTGGTAGTTCTTCCACTTCAATATTATATGCCTCTTAAAAAGTCCTTGTCTGGGTGTTTTCCGTCTGCATTTATCTTTGATTCTGAGAAAGTGTAATCATGCTGTGCTTTTGGTCTGTCTCTCTACATCTGTCGAGTGTCATTTCGGTGTATTTCATTGTCTTTCTTGATGTGCTTAACACTCTGTGCTTCACTTGAAGCAGCTGTCTCTGTGAGAACAATCCCTGGAGACCCTGATTAGTCTTTATTATTTAATAGTCAACGTTTTCTTTTGTACAATGTAACATCTTGTAAGTCTCTTACAGAACCGCATTCCCATTTCATGCAACTATGGATCTCTTTACATGCTGAAAATCGTGTTTTACAGTCATTTTATCTGCCTTATAAACCCATATGAATCATTAAGACTCACACAAATGACAGATGATAATTTTTTACAGAAACGGTCGTTATTTCTACTCCAGCACCAAATCTCCCACTCAGTGTTTCCTGTGAGACAGTGTCCTCTGTTTTCTACCCACGTCAGCTGACGAAGCATGTGGGCTATTTGACAAGCAGGCTTTGACCAACATGCCCCTGTGGGATTGTAGGAAATAAATCTGTTTGAATTATGTTTAGTTAAGAAACTTAATGTGAGGGATATAAAAATGAGAGAGGAAATTTTCATTTTGCAGATTTTTGTAGTTAATTGTAACCAAATGTACAGTAAAAACAATGCACAATATTCGTCCTTGGTCTAGTGGTTTAAGCAGCAGAGCTATGTACGTACCATAAAGTCTCGTGTCGCACACGTTCTTCTAAAGTTATGGGGAGCCCTCTGCCTCTGGCGTGCTTTATGGAGTGTGGCGGCTCCTGGCTGCTGTTGAGCAGTGCACCAGGGGAAGAGTGATGGGAAAAGGAAAAGGAGGGGAGCACAAGAACGAGCCGCCAGGGTTTGGCACTCATTTATCAGACGGTCGTGAGCCCCGCTTTAGGCGGATACTGGAGCCTGGCTCTTCTTTCTCCTGTTCACCTGGGTCTCATAAGGACACGGGCACACGTCGCTGCTCGCGTCTCCTCGCCCTGACTTTTTATCATCCCACAGCAAAATGCTACACCCAGTGACACCGTGTTCTTAAGCCACACAAAATAACAACATTTATCTTTTAGCATCTACATAAAATACACTTCTGACACAATACACTTCTACAGATGATTTTTTAAATGTTTAAATGTCTCTTATGCTGATGATACACTGGGCAACTTTTTGAGCAATGTTGCCGGGCAACTTTTTTTAAGCAATGTTGTTTGGGCAGTTTCCCATTGCGAAACTTCCATCTGGATAATTTAGATCAGTCATGGGCCCTGTATCTTACCTGGCTGCCCTCTGACGGAAACATTTGCCAAAGTTGCCCAGCAACATTGCTCAAAAAGTTGCCCAGGGTATCATCAGCATTAGGCTCACAAAGGCTGAGTTTCTTTGATCAACAATAATATTGAGAATTATACACTACTAGTCAAAAGTTTTTGAACAGTAAGATTTTTAATGTTTTTTAATGTAGGCTCACCAAGCCCACATTTGTTTGATCCAAAATACAGGAAAGCAGTGATATTGTGAAATATGTTTACTTTTTAAAATAACTGCTTTGTATTTGAATATATTTCATAATGTAATTTATTCCTGTGATCAGTGCTAAATTATCAGCATCATTACTCCAGTCTACAGTGTTTTTAGAAATCATTCTAATATACTGATTTGCTGTTTACAAAACTTATTATTTAAAACAGTTGAGTAATTTTTTTTTTTTTTTTCAGGATTCTGATGAATAGAAAGATCCAAAGATCAGCATTTATCTGAAATAAAATGGGGGGATTATAGAAATTAATACTTTTATTTAGCAAAGATGCTTTAAATTAAACAAAAGTGATAATAAAGACATTTATAATGTTACAAAAGATTTCTATTTCAGATAAATGCTGTACTTCTTAACTTTCTATTCATCAAAGAAACCTGATAAAATTCTACTCAGCTGTTTTCAACATAATAATAATAATAATAAATGTTTTTAAGCAGCAAATCAGAATATTACAATGATTTCTGAAGGATCATGTGGCTGGGGTAATGATGCTAAAAATTCAGCATTGAAATCAGAGGAATACATCACATTTTAAAATATATTCAAATAGAAAATAGTTATTTTAAATAGTAAAAATATTTTTTTCTGTCCTTTGGGTCAAATAAATGCAGGCTTGGTGAGCAGAAGATACTTTAAAAAATATTACAAATCTTACTGTTCAGAAACTTTTGGCTAGTAGTGTATTAAAAAAAAAAAAATCATTTTTGCACATTTACACACATTTACCCATATGGGCATGCTTGCATGTATTCACTTGCTCTCAGTTGGGTCTGGAGTCTCATTCTGTCTTGTCCCATCTCCAGATTGGATACTGGAATGATGCTGATAAGTTGGTTCTGACCCAGGATCAAGCTTTGCTTCCCAATGAAACGTCTGGCATGGAGAACAGAACCGTGATTGTGACGACTATTATGGTGAGTAGCTGCATTTCCTGAGACTTTATTTGACACATTTTGCAATAAAATAACTTGTGGTGTTTGTCCTTCATCTGAAAGCTTCCATACACCAAGAGCCCCTCTCATAAACATGATGAAAAAATGAACATTTCTCAATGGCGATGAATTTCTTCATAACCTGCACACACAAAGATTCCGATCTGCAAACACTGCAGAAATTCACAGCTTCGCTGTGCTGTTCATCAAAGTGCATTTTCTATCTGTGTGACCTGTCAGTCATACTGCTGTCCATTCAGATAACCCAACTGTTCTTACGTGTGCTGAAAAGCATCTCTCAACAGTGGTGTGTGAATGTGTGTTGCCATGGCATCGTGAACACGCCGTGTGCATCATCTGCCTTTCTCACGTAGTGTCAAAGTTACCAGAACTGGTGTCTTGGACTCTTTGTATTTTGTTTTGTTCATTTTGTCGACTGTAATCTTATGTGTGAATTCAAACACTGCATGAATGGGATACATTTCCTATATATTATGGAGACCGTAACTGACAGTGTCGTCCATGTATATGCACTGTTTCAAGGATGTAATGGACATTCAGACACATATTTGCTAAATGCTAAGGTTTTGGAGTGTCGCACCTGAAGCCAAATCCTCCTCTTTTCAGCCCCTGGTGAGGAACCCCTTATTAAGAAACTGAACAGCTGATGGACTCTGCAGAGGTGAAATCAAGCGCTAACTGAAGCTCGGACAGACAGAGAGACAAATCAGAACTGAGGGCAAAAACATGGACGCTACTACCTGAGCCAAAATAAAGCCACAATGAGAAATCAAGCCCTGGATCAAGACAAAGACAAGCTCTAATAAGCAACTCAATCATGAATGGAGAAGACCTGAAGTGTTGCCAGAACTGGAAAATTGGATGGTCCCATGGAAGCCAAACACAGTCTTTACTTTAGCATTTATATCACGTGTACTGCAAACAGAAGAACCAGGTTTTTATAGCATGCAGCATACTGAATATAAAATCATTATTACTATCCAATTGCTTTTATTAAAGAGATAGTTCACCCCAAAATGAACATTCTGACATTAATTACTCAGCCTAATGCCGTTTCATCTCCAGAACACAAATTGAGATATTTTTGATCAAATCTGTAAATGTTCTTATCCTGCATAGACAGCAACACAACTTACACTTTCAAGGCCCAGAAAGGCAGTAAGGACATTGTTGAAATAGTCCACTTTATGAAGCTGCGAGAAAACTTTTTGTCCACAAAGAAAACAAAAATAATGACATAATTTGACAATTTCTTCTATTTTGCTTCTATTCGACTATTTTAACGATGTCCTTACTACCTTTCTGAGCCTTGAACATTTCAGTTGCCTTGCTGTCTATGCAGGGTAAGAAAGTCTCGTATTTTGTCCAAAATATTATAATTTGTCTTACGAGTTTGGAACGACATGAGGGTGAATAATTAATGACAGTATTTTCATTTTTGAGTAAACCTTTAAGACTTCTCAAATAATATCATGGATATCCTTAAGGAATTCTCATTTTCCCATTATGGTTTATACTTTTTACATTTTGAAGGAACAGTTCACTCAAAAGAAAAAAGGAAAAAAGATCAACAAGCAATGATCTTTTTTTTTTACTTTTTTTTTTTTTAAACTTCTTGTAATGACAAGATGTTTTCTCATTGAAACGATCTTTTCTTATAAGGAACGAGATGTTATGTCATTAAGATGACATAATTATCTCATTAAAACAATTTTTCTCCTTAAAAATGACAAATTTTCTGGTAATAATGAGATGTTTTCTAGTTAAAATGACACCTTTTCTCATAAAAACAAGATATGAAGATATTAATAAAACAACATGTTTATCTCATTAACTACATATTTTCTTGTATTAATGAGATGTTTACTCATTAAATTGACATCTTTTCTTGTAAAAATTAGATGTTATGTTTTTAAAATGACAATTATCTTGCTAAAACGACATCTGTTAAAACTACACTGTTTTAAATGTATTTTAATGTAATGGTTTTAATTTGTAGTGGCATGCTTATTAGGATTAATCTCCAATCTGTCTACAATATAATGCTATCCAATAATTGCACTCAGTCCCAGAAGATATGACTCTTTTAGGATGATCAGATCAAAACAGTTATTTCTGAACGGTCAACTTTAGGCTTTGCATATTTCTTTATTTGAATGACTTAAGTTTGATTTAACAACAAATCAAAATGCAAACAAAAATAAAGAGAAATGATTTTGTTATTATTATTATTTTGTTCTGTTTGAAAAACAGAAAAATGCAAATGCGGCTAGATTTTTCCAATTTTTTGTTCGAGGGTAAACAAAAAAAGAGCTTAATATTTGTTTATATACAAAATAATACAAAGTTCTATGAAAGCATCATAAAGGCTGTCCCAAATGACCTGTGTGCTATATTCCAAGTTTTGACATTTTTTGCTATTTGTATTTATTTAAAAGTTGCTATTAATATTAAATGGAAAATCTTGTTCTCAAAATCTTGTTTGGTCACCATTCACTTTCATTGTGGAAAAGAGGAGCCTGGACATACATTGAAGGTTGATTGAGAATAAAACCGTCAAACAAAAGCATTATGAAAGCATCATAAATGACTTTGATGAATGAAATTGAACTTGTTCATCATTCGCTTTCATTGTGTGGAAAAGAGCAGCTTGCACATTCTGCCGATCTCCTTTTGTGTTCCACAGAAAAAAAGTCAATCATGGGTTTTAAAACTTTTGATTGTGTGTAAATAGGTTCCATTTTATTTGAATTATCCCTTTAAGTTTAAGAATTGTTATGTGGTTTTTGCAAGAACATTATTTTGCATGGCTGCCTATACACCACTTGCTAGATCTTTTTTTTCGGTTTTTACCTGTAGAAAAACACTGACCAGGAACAACACTGCCTTATGCTTGTAAAAAAGATTTCAGGAGAAGGTTGCATTCTCATACATCAAACAAATTTGAGATGAAACGAATCTTCCGTTGACATTCAGTATGGAGAGCTCTATTTGCTGTGTGTGAAATATTTAATTCTCCCTACTGGGCTTTCTGCCTTTCATCATTTTAGCCTAGCCATATGGCTTAGAAAACATTTGTAAAAGGGAAGCAGGTTTTCAGGATTTTTATGTAAATGTTCTGCCATCACCTTGCAAGTAAACATTTTTATTTGCTGCTGTAAAGCACCTGTATTGTGTTAGAAGTTGTTTGTTATGACAGTACATCATACTGACGACTAAAAATGACCAATTGTGTTTGTGGTGTGGCTTTTTCCTGCACAAATGTTCCCTTTTGTCCTCTGAACTGTAATCCCTTATATGCTTTAGGAGCACAATTCTGTGTCATTGCGTGTGACAGGTTTGCAATAGCAGTTTGCTGTTCAAATGTTTCATAAAGACATTGTAATAAATTGTGGTCATGGATTTTATGGGTCAGTTATCATTGCTTTGAATCATGTACAGCTGTGCTTAATGCTTGTATGAACACTTTTTTATGGTTTCGTACATACACCGTTTCTTAAACGTTAAAGCATTTACCCCTGATTGAAAATCCTTGTTTTTTTTGTTTTGTTTTTTATGTAGGAGAATATTGACTCGAAAACAAAAAGCAATATGTTCTTATGGCTAGCATTTGAATAGCAAATCAATCAGCCACAGGCTCACTAATGACTGTAATTATCTTTAATACCACTTCTACAACAGCTTTATTCAAGTATAACTGTGCAATACATCATATTAAGATTATAGAATGCAAACTGTATGGCTAAATTTCAGCAGTTTAAACATTTTGCTTGTTTATAAAGGTGTGACATGTTGGCCATTGAAAGTACTTCGTTGTTTTGTTCATTCAGGAAGGGCCGTATGTAATGCTGAAGAAGAACTGGGAGATGTACGAGGGCAACGAGCAATATGAGGGATACTGCGTGGACCTGGCATATGAAATCGCAAAACACATTGGTTTCAAGTATAAGATCTCCATCGTGCCTGATGGAAAGTATGGAGCTCGGGACCCAGAGACAAAGATCTGGAACGGGATGGTTGGGGAGCTGGTGTACGGGGTAAATTATTTCCCTTTTACTTTTTGCTAATGTTCTGAAAATGAATGAACATTATTGTAACCTTAGTTCACTTCCAGAATATACATTTCCTGATAATTTACTCACCCCCATGTCAGCCAAGATGTTCATGTCTTTCTTTCTTCAGTCGCAGAGAATTTTTTGAGGAAAACATTCCAGGATTTTTCTCTGCATAGTGGACTTCAGCGGGTGAAAGGTCCAAATTTCTGTTTCAGTGCAGCTTCAAAGAGCTACCTGATCCCAGTAGAGAAATGAGGGTCTTATTTAGCAAACCAATTGATCATTTTCTAAAAATATAAAAATGTATATACTATTTAACCACAAATGCTTGTCTTGTGCTAGCTCTGCGATGCACGTCTGTGCCTCAGTACTTTGATACAAAAAAGTAGCATAGGGTGAAAACTCCATCTTATTTTCTGACTTTCTTTCCACGTTCGGTTTGTAAACACTGGGTTGGTACTTCCTACCTACCTATAAAACACGTGACATTTCCGATGTGACTACGTAATATGTGAGGTCAGACTAGTGCAAGACAAGCATTTGTGGTTGTTGTTTTTTTTTTAAATAAGCAATCGTTTCGCTAGATAAGACCTTAATTCCATAGTTGGGATCGCCTTTTGAAGCTCCATTGAAACTGCAATTTGGACCTTCAACCAGTTGATCCCCAAAAAATTCCTGGAATGTTTTCCTCTAAAACCTTAATTTCTTTTTGACTGAAGATCTTGGGTGACACAGGGTGAGTAAATCATCAGGGAATTGTTAATCTGGAAGTGAACTAATCCTTTAAATCACCCAAAGTTCACCCCAAAATTAAAAATGACTCACCCTCATGTTAGAGATTTTCTTTCATCTTCGGAACACAATTTAAGATATTTTTGATGAAATTCGAAAGCTCTCTGACCCTATAGTGAGAAAGGGTACTACAACGTTCAAGAAAAGCATGAAGATGATTGACAAAGTAGTTAATTTGACATCAGTGGTTCAACTGTAATTTTACGAAGCTACAAGAATACTTTTTTGCACAAAGAAAACAAAAATAACAAGTTTATTCCACATTTTCTTCTCTCCTCAAGGCACGGTGCATGTGTTCAACATGAATGTGCAAAAAAGTATTCTCATAGCTTCATAAAATTGCAGTTGAACCACTGATGGACTACTTTGTCAACCATCTTGGTATTTTTTTTCTGGGCCTTGAACGTGGTAGTACCATTGCTGTCTATGGTAGGGTCTGAGAACCGATCAGAAATATATTTAAATTGTGTTCCGAAGATGAACAAAAGTCTTACTGACAGAATTTTCATTTTTGGTGAACTAACCCTTTAATGACTTTTACAGTACAAAAGAGCCTGATTTGATGACAAAAATGTACCTGTGGAATTTTTTACGTAAGACTCAATGTACCGTCACATACGTTTTGTGACATATTCGATGTGAAATGTCCACTGGTGCTGCTAAAAGGTGTTTTTTTTTCTCTAGAACAGATGAATGTACATACAGGTGCAGCTCAAAAAATTTGAATATGGTGAAAAAGTTCATTTTTTTATTGTAACTTATTTCAAACACTGAAAGTTTCATATATTCTAGATTCATTGCATGTAAAGTAAAATATTTCAAAAGTTTTTTTGGTTTAATTTTGATGATTAGAGCTTACAGCTCATGAAAGTCAAAAATCCAGTATCTCAAAATATTAGAATATTTCCTAAGATCAATCAAAAAACAGATTTGCAAAACAGAAACGTTCAAGTTCTTTAAAATATGTTCATTTATGCACTCAATACTTGGTCGGCAGCACATATTACAGCAAATGACTTGCTCACAAATTACATCATCAGTGAAGTGTGGCATGGAAGTGATCAGCCTATGGCACTGCTGAGGCACTATTGAGCCTTCAGATCGTCTGTATATTGTTGGATCGACTGTTTCTCATCTTTCTATTGAAAATATCCCAAAGATTCTCAATGAGGTTCAGGTCAGGCATGTTGGCTGGCCAATACAGCACAGTAATATAATGGTCAGCAAACCACTTGCAAGGGGTTGTTGCACTGTGGAAAGGTGCTAAAGTCCTGCTGGAAAAGGAAATCAGCATCTCCATAAAGCTTATCAGCAGATGGAAGCATAAAATGCTCCAAAATCTCCTGGTAAATGGCTGCATTGACTTTGCACTTGATAAAACACAGTGGACCAACACCAACAGACGTCATGGCACCCCAAATCATTACTGACTTCAGAAACTTCACACTCGACTTCAAGCTGCTTGGATTCTGTGCCTCTCCAGCCTTCCTTCAGACTCTGGGACCATGATTTCAACATGAAATGCAAAATTTACTTTTATCAAATATTACTTTTAAAAGAGGACTTTGGACCACTGAGCAACAGTCCAGTTCTTTTTCTCCTTAGCCCAGGTAAGATGCTTCTGATGTTGTTTCTGTTTCAGAAATGGCTTGGTAGTCCTTTTCCTGAAGACGTCTAAGTGTGGTGACTCTTGATGCACTGAATCCGGCTTCATTCTACTCCTTGTGAATCTCTCCCAAGTGTTTGAATCGGCTTTACTTGACAGTATTCTCAAGCTTGTGGTCATCCCTGTTGCTTGTGCACCGTTTGACTTTCATGAGCTGTATGCTCTAATCATCAAAATAAAAAAAATAAAAAACTTTTGAAATGTTTTACTTTACATGTAATGAATCTAGAATATATGAAAGTTTTATTTTTTTAAAATAAGTTACAATAAAAAAATGAACTTTTCACTATATTACAATTTTTTGAGCTGCACCTGTATGGTACGTTTTATGTGAGGTTGGTTTTGTACGCAGTTCTGACTTGCAATGTCAATTGAGTGGTGCTATAACTATAATTCTGTGCTGACTGAAGCTACTGAGCAAGCTTATTATGTCCAGAAAGCACAACATATGAGGTTGTGGCTAGAAGGGATACAGCTGCGACTGGAAACTAACAAATATTAAAATTTTCTACCTATCAGATTGTGTTTTAATAACATCTACACCTACCCCAACCCTAAACCTACCATACAATAATGCAAAAACAGTAATAATTGAGCTGTAATAATAATAATAACTGTGTATGAAACTGATTACAAGTGCTCGCTATTTACCACCTGTAGTGTATTTCTGTTGGAATCTGCAGTGATATGTAATTATTGGTACGTATTTCGCGTCTTGCGAAAATGTTCCCACAGGTACGTTTTAGTCATGACATCAGGTTGGTCTGGAAAATTAAAATACATGATATATGTATTTTAAACATGGAGCATTTAATAAAGGCCTGATGTGGATTTCTAAGGAATTTTCATAGTAAACTTGAAAAAGACCACCCTTTCAAAAGCTGATGTTTATTAATGAACACAGCATAAACCCAGTGCTTGTCATCTTGTAGATTTTTGCTGAGCGCTAGAAAACACACAGCCCAAAAGTTTTTTCTTCCTCTTGAAAGTGTCAGGCAGTTATAAGAACTTTAATTTCTTTTTTGGATTAGTTTTCGCAGCCCTGCCGAGGTCTAAAGTGTCACTAAGTCACCAACAATAATCTAGTTTTTGGATTTACCATGCAGCAAAATGCACAGCCAGACTTTAGACTCTACAATTTTTTCTGTCTTTTGCTGTAAGCATGTTTTTTTTTTCCCCCTGCATTGATTAGTTTATCCTTCTCCCCCAAACCTAAACCTCAGTATTAAGCCTCTTGGATTAACTCCTTGGCTTTTTGGCATTAATATGCAAAGCCTTGTTCAATTAGAAAAGTTATGAAATATGATGTGAGGAGAGGTGGGAATTGGCAGATTATGCTTTATTTTCTTTTCTTATGCGCTCTTTTCTCCTCTAAGTATAATGTTCAAATAGAGATCTCACTTTGAATGCAAATATTTAGTATTGGCTTATCCAATCAAATGGCTTAGCTAATAAACTTCGCAAAGTCATCATATCTGTTTTGCTTTGCTTGAAGTGACATAAATATTAAACATGCTTTTCTGTTCTAGAAAGCGGAAATCGCTGTGGCCCCATTGACTATCACTCTGGTCCGGGAGGAGGTTATTGACTTCTCGAAACCCTTCATGAGTTTGGGTATCTCCATCATGATCAAGAAGCCTCAGAAGTCCAAACCGGGCGTCTTCTCCTTCCTGGACCCGTTGGCCTACGAGATCTGGATGTGCATTGTGTTCGCCTATATCGGCGTGAGCGTGGTGCTCTTCCTGGTCAGCCGCTTCAGCCCGTACGAGTGGCACACCGAGGAGCCCGAGGAGGGCACTGACGGTCTGCCTAGCGACCAGCCCCCCAATGAGTTTGGGATCTTCAACAGTCTCTGGTTCTCCCTTGGAGCCTTCATGCAGCAGGGTTGCGACATCTCGCCCAGGTCAGTAAACTTCTTGTGAGGGAAAAATGTGAGTCGCAGTGGGAATTAATACAGTTAATGTCTCTGATATGATAATATCTGATACCTGAAATAGAGTCATTGCTGTAGTTTCCATAGTGATTTGATGACGAGTTTGAATTAAAGAACACGCAGGAGCAGCCAAGTGGGAGAACTTGCATTAACATTCGCTGTTTATTCATTGTGTCTGCTTTCAATCTTTGGAGAGCGAAGAACAACCAGTCACAACCATCACTAAGAACGTTTACATGCACAGTTATAATCGAGTTACTGTGATTTTTGATGTCCGTTGAAATACACACTACCTTTCAAAAGTTTCCGGTGTTTCTTTTAAAGAAATACTTTTATTCTACCAGATTAGATTGACAGTAAAGTTTTCTATAATGTGACAAAAGATTTCTGTTTTCTTTTGAACTTCGTCAAAGAGTCTTGAAAAAAATATCATGGTTTCTACAAAATGATTAACATTATTAACATTGATAATAACAAGAAATGTTTATTGAGCAGCAAATCAGAATATTAGAATGATTTTTGAAGAATCACGTGACACTGAAGACTCGAGTAATAGGTGTTGAAAATTCAGCTTTGCTATCACAAAACAAAATTAAATTAAAATGCTTTTAAATTTAAAATTGTAATATGTGTGACCCTGGACCACCAAAATAAGCTTTCCATTGATGTATGTATTTGTTAGGATGGGGCAATATTTGGCTGAGATGCATCTATTTGAAAATCTGCAATCTGAGGGTGCGAAAAAATTCAAAATATTGAGAAAATCACCTTTAAAGTTGTCCAAATGAAGTTCTTAACAGCGCATATTACTAATCAAAAATTACATTTTGATTTATTTACGGTAGGAAATTTACAAAATATGTTCATGGAACATGATCTTTACTTAAAATCCTAATGATTTTTGGCATAAATGAAAATGACAAATATACCCATGCTACTTATGACTGGTTTTGTGGTGCAGGGTCACATATTATTCACAATATTGCTATTTTTTTTTAAATAAATGGTAAGCATAAAAGACTCGGCAAGATTAGATTGACGGTAAAGACTTTAATAATGTGACAAATGATTTGTTTCAAATAAATGCTGTTCTTTTGAACAGTTTTTCTGCTGAAAATTTCCCTTTGCCATCATAGGAATAAATAAAATAAAATAAAAAAATACATTAAAATAGAAAAGGCTTATTTTAAATTGTAATATTATTCACCATATTACTTTTTTGATCAAATAAATGGTGAGCAAGACTCAGCATGAGTAGACTGACTGTGAAGACTTTAATAATGTTTATATTTCAAATGCAAATGCTCTTTTGAAATTTCTATTAATTAAAGAATCCTGAAAAAAAACAAATCATGGTTTTCCCAAAATTATTAAGCTGCACAGCCGTTTTTAACATTGATAATAACAAGAAATGTTTCTTGAGCAGCAAATGAGCATATTAGAATAGAGTAATGCCTGCTGAAAATTCAGCTTTGCCATCACAGGAACAAATTAAAATATAAAAAAAATAATCAATTAAAATGTAAATTAAATATATAAATATAAATAAAATATAACAAATTAAACTGTTATAATTAAATTATAACAATTTTAAAATACATTAAAATATGCTTAGTTTAATATTATTCACAATATTACTTTTTATCAAATAAATGGTAAGCATGAAAGACTCTTTTGAACTTTATATTCATCAAAGAATCAAACAATCATGATGTCCACAAAATTATTAAGCATTTTAACATTGATAATAACAAGAAATGTTTCTTGAGCAGCAAATCACCATATTAGAATGATTTGTAAAGGATCATGTGACACTGAAACTGGAGTAATGATGCTGACAATGAAGCTTTGCCATTACAGGCATAAAATAAAATAAAATAAAATAAAATAAAATAAAATAAAATAAAATAAAATACTGCTTATTTTAAATTGTAATATTATTCACAATATTACTATTTTTATCAAAAAAAAATGGTGAGAATAAAAGATTCAGCAAGATTAGATTGACAGTGAAGACTTTTATAATGTGACAAAAGATTTTTCTTTCAAATAATAATCATTTCCACAAAATTATTAAGCTGCACAACTGTTTTCAACATTGATAATAAGAAATGTTTTAAGAGCATCAAATCAGCATTTCAGAATACTTTTTGAAGGATCACATGACACTGAAGACTGGAGTAACGGCTGCTGAAAACTCAGCATTGGCATCACATGAATACATTTAAATATAAAAAATAAAATATTAAAATATTTATAAAATATAAAAATAAAAATGTTAAATACATTAAAATAGAAAATGGTTGATCAAATAAATGGTGAGCAAAAAGACGTCTTTTAAACACACACTTTACCACCCCTAAACTTTTGAACGGTAGTGTACCTGACAGTGTTTAAAAGAATTTTTGAATGTTATCTCTTTTTTTCGGATCACAAATTAAATGCAGTGCATGTAAATGTACTTACAGATATGGTCATATTCCATTTGTATGTAGCAAGTAGCAACTGTCAGTCTTAAAGGAGCAGTTCACCCAAAAAAAAATAAAAATACACTATTCCAGACCAAAAATAAATACTTTGGGGAATTTTTCTTTTGGTCCATCTAAGGAAAGTCAATAAAGACCAGTGTTGTTTTGAAACCTGTTGACTTTCATTGGACAAAAGCATTTGAAACATTCCTCTTCTTAAAAATATATTCTTTTGTGTTCCACAGTCAAACACTAAATGATTTTTGGGTGAATTATCCCTTAAATATGTTTTTACTCTATATTTATGGAATACATCACACTTTGTCTCACCGGTTCCTCAGTAAGTAACTGAGGTGTCATTCCACTTTGCACCTTGATGGATTTTACCATCTCTGAAGCCAGCAGGGGGAGGGGTCCGGGGTCCTGCGGAACAGTCCGATCGCTCATCGTCCCATTGCTGTGTGCCATTGATGTCCACACATCGCCCGTCTGTCCTGCCGGCTAGTTGTCACAGGAATCTCACAGGAAATGTGCTAGTCATTCATTGTTACTCTATGTGGCAGTTTGCTTTGTTATTTGTCTCTTGCTCCTTCCTCCGCCTGCGGGTTTAACATCGGGCTCTCCGCAGCGCCGGCTCTCGCTCACACCCCCACCCGCCCTCTCTTTTCTCTGTGTAATAAGCACCTGCATGACCACGATAGAGCTCTTTAAGAAGTGTTATCAAGAGAAAAGAGAGAGAAAAACAGGCTTTATTTTTCAGCCCCCACCAGATAAGAAATCACTCATGACAGGCCAAGGGGAAGAGAAGAGCAGTAAAAAGCACAGCACATGGCGGAAGACAGCAGGTACTTAGAGAGCCGTCAAAACCATAGCGTCTATCTCATCTGCTCTATAGCCTGTACATCACAGCACTGTAGAGGGCCTATGGTTTTGATTTGGTTAAGAGAACCCATTTAGGACTTATAAGAATCATGCTTTCACCGTTTTTGCATATAGCTAATAAAGATTCATGAGTTGGATAGGAGCCAACGGTAAATGACGGAAAAAGTGGGAAAAAGCACTCTCATTCATTTTCTGTAGTACGTGCCATTAATTCTCTTTAGTCAGCATGTGCCTTTACCTCAATGTTCTTGATTTAGACAAGATGACGCAGTTGCACAGCAGCGTTACCCGGGTGTCGGTACTTGTCCTTTCCTCCTCCTCCTCCTCTTCTCTGTCTAATAGCCTACTGGTTATTCAAATGTGCAGATTTGCTTTCTTTTTCATATGCACTTGATAGCTATATGCATATTTAACAGCTGAAGTGTGTAATTTTTACGACGTTAAAATACTTTCTCTTTTCTCGCAGGACTGTATTGCCCTGCAGTAAAGTTTTTTGATTGATTTCATATTAATTTTCACATTACCTTTTCTTGGAGCGTAGTGGAGCCAAACCCATTTGTCATAAGATAGCTCATAGTCTAAGACAGGGGTTTTAAGACTGGTGTTCATGAGGATTGTAGAGCAGGTGTTAAAAGGGGGGATTGAAAGAAAATAAATCTATTTTACAATTTTTATTTGCATGTGTTCAAGAAGTAAGAAATTAAAATCAGATCTGCACATGTATTTATGCAAATGTATTATTTTATATTTATTGCTGTCCTTTTAGTGTAGAAAACATATTAATTTTAAAGGAACACTCCACTTTTTTTGAAAATAGGCTCATTGTCCAACTCCCCTAAGATGAGTTTTAGCGTTTTTGAATCCATTCAGCTGGTCTCCAGGTCTGGCACTTTTAACATAGCTTAGCATAAATGACCGAATCTGATTAGCATCTCATTCAAAAAAAGATGTTCCTATATTTTTCCTATTTAAAACTTGACTCTTCTGTAGTTACCATGGGTGCAGCAGGCACAATGATATTACGCAGTGCTTGAATATAGTCCCTAGCTATTTTACTATTAGCTTAGTGGCTTAGTGCTGGCCACGCTGGAAGTTACCTAGCTGGGGACTATATTCAGGCGCTGCGAAATATCATTGCGCCTGCTGTACCCATGGTACGGCAGCAGAGTTTCCTGATTATTATGCCAGAATAAGAGTATAGTTCCTATCCATATCAGCCTGGAAAATCGCTACTTTTTTGTCTTAGTACACTATGTAACTACAGAAGAGTCCAGTTTTAAATAGCAAAAATATAGAAAATATTTGGTAATTTTTAAACGAGATGCTAATGTTTGGAATGGTTGGAGTTGGAAAATGAGCCTATTTTCAAAAAATACAGAAGGAATCAACGTGTCTTTATAATATCACATTTATTAATTTTATCTCACAGCCTTTATAGAGGAAAGGATACTTATTATTAGAATTTTTATTTATTTTTATTTTTTTAGATTTAGTAATAAAACTGATTGGTGTAGTATTTGTTAGCAACCGTACTACTACTAATAATAATAATAATGCTGTGGACTTAATTATAAGTAAAATATTAAATTTTACAATCATCACATTATTGCATTGTAGTATACGGAAAAAAGTTTTGTTTTTATTTCTTTCTAATTTAGTAATAATAATATTTATAATTATTCTTATCATACATTTTTTTGGTTGTTGTTGTTTAGTTGAATGACAAGCCATTATTTTTACTATTACCATTATTATTATTATTTGTTTTGGACTTAGAATAATAAGTAAAATATTACATTTTGCGATCGTTACATTATTACATCACAGTATTACTAATAACAACAACAAAAGCAAAAACAAAAATAATAATAAAAAGCAAATAATAATAATTATTATTATTATAGTACAATAATAAGTCAAATATTGCATTTTATGATCATCACAGTATTACTGTGACTTTATGCAGAAAAAAATATTATTGTTATTGCTTTTATTTCTTTCTGATTTAGTAATACTAATATTAATAATTATTGCTATTTATAAAATAATAATAATTATCTTTGTTTAGTTGAATGACAAACCATTAGTATTATTATTATTATTATTATTATTTGCTTTGGACATTGTAGAATAATAAATGAAATATTACATTTTATGATCATCACAGTATTATATCACAGTATACAGAAAAATATAATTTTTAAAATTAATTTCTAATTTGGTAATAATAATGTTAATTATTGTAATTAAAAAAGTTGTTGTTGTTTAGTTGAATGACAAAACATTATTACTATTATTATTACTATTACCAACAACAACAATAAAAATAATAACAATTATTATTATTATTTGTTTTGGGCTTAGTAGAATGATAAAATATCACATTTTACGATTATCAAAAAAGAAAGAAAAAAGAAAAAAAGAATAATAGTTGTTGTGTAGTTGAATGACAAACTAATGTCACACTTAATGTTTTTCTTAACATTATTACTGAATCCTTATACAGAAAAATGTATTTCTACTTCTATATTTTAGTAAGGAGATCAAAAAAGTTTGAAAAGTCCTGTTCTAATAGATTTGATTTCAGGTTTCTGTTACCACCTTTATTTTTAGTGGCGCAGAAATTACACACTTCAGCTCTGATTGTGTAATAAGACTCCATCAAAATATTGAATCATAAACACAGCACTTCAGATGGAGGCATTGATTTTGTCATTTTGAGTCATCTTATTTTAATACATTTCTTACAGTGAATCTACATGTAATTAATTCAGCTTCACTCAGCACCATTCTATTCCATGTATCCTCCTTGTTCACAGTTTCCACAGCGAGTAAAACAGTTTGTAAAGGAGATGATTGATGAGGATGATGTGGGAATGATAGGGTATGAAAATGCTGAGGGCGTTTTGTGTGATGGGGCCGGACAGGGTCATAACTCTTGCCTGTTTTCCCTGTCGTGTTTTTGGCTCAGCCAGGCTGGCAGGTGTCATCCAGCAGACAGGTAGACCAGCTTCATGAGCCTCGGAAACAGCCAGCATCTGGCGTGTGCGCTATTGCAGTGATTTTGTAGTTGTAATGCATGTGGGCAGCGGACCCTATCAGACATGGGAAGATTAAAAAAAAAACTCATTTTCAGATTCGAACACATGCAGCCGCGATGAATGAAGCCTCTTGAAATTGCATCACGGGACGAACGGGGAATTAAGATATGCTAATGATAGTCATAGGTTCAGTATGCCACGTGTAAGATTGTGTCGCGACTCAAAAACCGTGTTGCAGCCTTTCGATAATCCTTTTCTTGAAGTGCTTCGCTTGCACTGACTGGGTAATATTTATTCGAGTTTGTGTGAAGCTGGCAAATGTTTTCAAGAATTCTTGAGTTTGCATTGGAATATGCCCAAATAGTGAATCTGTATTCAGAAAGGCACAGTTAGCCGCTTGTTAGCGGTAGCCTGTTACATTACAACACAATAAACTTTCACTTACCACATAAACAGAATAAGGAAAGATGACTGATAGGACAATAGCAAATGATTTGCAGATCCTGACCACCACTGACAAACATCTAATCTTGTAAAATGTGTGGTTAGCACTGCCACTCCGTAGTATACACAGACTATGTGTGATCACAAATCTCGAAAGTGAAAGTAAAAACAAACGCGCATTCAAAAGCGACAATCAGTGCTCCGCGTACAGTGCCTTGCGAAAGTATTCATACCCCTTCTTTTTTTTTTTTTCTTGTTTTATGTTGCTGCCTTATGTTAAACTGTTTTAAATGTTTTTTTCCACATCAATCTACACTCCATGCACCATAATGACAAAGCAAAAACAGAATTGTCACAACTCTCATAACTCAGTACTTAGCTGAAGCACCTTTACAGCCTCAAGTCTTTTTCTGTATGATGCAGCAAGATTTGCACATCAACCTTTGGCAGTTATCTGCCATTCATTGTCTCACCTCTTCACCTCTCAAGCTCTGTTAGCTTGGATAGGGTCTGGCAGACCTTTTTTTTTAGGTTTCTCCAGAAATGTTTGATTGGGTTCAAGCCCAGGCTCTGGCTGGGCAACTCAAGGTCATTCACAGAGTTGTCTATAAACCACTCTTGCTGTGTGCTTAGGATCATCGCCCTGTTGGAATGAGAACCTTCTGCCCAGTCTGATGTTCTTAATGCTCTAGACGAGATTTCCATTAAGGCTCAATATTTTGGTGCTTTGATTTTTTTCTACTCTGACAAGTCCCTCAGTCCCTGACACTGAGAAACAGCCCCACAGCATGAGGTTGCTACCAGTACACTTTACTGGGTTCCTTCAAACATGATGCTTGGAAATGAGAATCATCAGACCAGAGAATCTTATTTCTCACAGTCGGAAGGTTCTTTAGGTTCTTTTTTGCAAATTCCAAGTGTTTTCATGTGTCTTCACTGAGGGTAAGGATTGAATCTTGCCACACCACCATAAAGCCCAGATCGGTGAAATGTTACAGTGATGTTTATCCTTCTATAAATTTCTCCTATCTCCACATATGATCATGGAGCTCAGCTAAAGTGACCATCAGGTCTTTGGTCACCAGTCTAACCAATGTCCTTCTCCAACAAGTGCTCAGTTTGGCTAGGAGGCCATCTCTAGAAACAGTCGAGGTTGTTTCAAACTTCCCTTTAAGGGGAAACAAAGACTACATGCTTCTGTGAACCTTTAATGCAGCAGAATTCTCTAAACTCTTCCCCAGATGCATGGATTGATGCAATCCTGTCTCTGAGCTTATCATGAAGGGTTTTTTTTTACCTCAGGGCTTGGTTTTTGCTCTGATATGCTTTTTCAGCTGTTAGACCTTGTATTAAGATGTGTGTGCCTTTCCAAATCATACCCATTCAATTAAATTTGCCACAGGTTAACTTCACTTGAAGTGTAGTAACATCTTCAAGCAATATGAGTGCTCCTGAGCTAAGTTTCAGCTGAATACTTATGCAATGTATTGTAAGTTTTGTTTTGTTTTTTTAATACATTTGCAAAGATGTTACATTTTTTTTTGCTTTGCCATTATATGGTGTATGGAGTGTAGATTTATGTGGGGAAAAAATTATTTAAAGCAGTTTAACATGAGGCAGCAACATAACAAAACAAACAAATGTAGGGGTATGAATACTTTTGCAAGGCACTGTATTAATAGCGGCTCACTGATGCCCACAAATTATGTACAGTATAATTACCCAACAATGTAATTGGGAGAGAAAGCATTGAAATATCCATCGCATTCATTAACGTGGAAGTAAGCTTATGGGTGAGACTTCCGGTTCATTAGCCGCTATAGGGAAATGATGAGAAGAATAACAGCGTGCAGTAAACGGTAAAACTGTTTGCACTACAAACCAGTGTGTGCATAATTAAGGTAAAACATTAAAATAATATGGTAAGACACCAATTTGCAGTATCAAACAGCAAAACAAGCTGTTTTGTAGTGCTAAAAATATGCACTCTTAAGCCCTCCCATCTCATATTTATTCCCTTTAGGTGTTCTGTAGTACGTCATTTCCTTTCCAAATATGGTATTCGAATTCGGGCACATCCCTATTTGCAGGAGTAGCCTGTTCTTATAGAAATAAAGAGGAGGGGATGTATGGAAAATGTATCAAAAAAGCTATGATTTTCATTTTCCTCTGCATTTCATCTCTCGTTATACAAACGTGTTTATTTCGGGTATGTCAAAGAACAATTTTCCTTTTCTTTTGCCTTCTTTGTCTCCCTCGATCCCCCTCTCTCTTGCTTTCTTCTTCTGTCCCTACTTTTGTATTTCATGGTCGATCTTGCTCCAATAATTGCCTCTATTCACTGACTTCTTTTATTCCTCAGATGGCTTGGAAATGATTGTAGGGCTAGGAGGAGAGAGAGATCATGGGAGTGATGTAAGGATATGATTGACTCACCAGGCCAGTGCTGTAACAGTGACGGAAATGAGAGAAAGGAGATTACGCTACAGCAGAGGAAGCTTTGCCCCAGGTTTTCTTCATGCCAAAATGATCATTTCAGCCCACAAATCGTTTATCTACATAAGACACTCTGGGATAAAAGTTGATACCCTTGAACTGTAATTTCCTTTTTAGATTTATGACCATACATAGATGAAACGCATCCCTAAAATAGCATGCATCATGCGCATGTGACGTAGTTAGATGACTTTGTTTTTCACTAATATCTGACCTTTTCAAATAAGATAACTTTTTTGTATTATGTAATTAGAGACAAGTGCAATTGAAAACTCTCTTTTCCCCATGTTGGAAGCAATTGTGCGCATGACGTGCATTGTAGAAGTTGGGCATGATGGGTATTGTTCTAGACTAGAGAGTGTGTGTCATGCTTATCGGTGACGTTTGGATTCATTATTCCAAGAATCCAGTCAAGCTAGTTATTTGTGGTGGCCGGAAATAACAATTTGGCTGTTGTCTGAGAGCAGCGGTGGATTTCTCTGCCCTTGAACTCACAGGTGCATCCGTCCTAAATTTTGCTGTTGTCATGGCAATCGGCAGGAGTCTTGTTTTCTGTTTTGTCGTGCATGAGAATAAAAAGGCCAGCTGTTAAGATGTTTTTGTCAAAAATGTAACAGAGAGATACATTGTTTCCTGTGGTTTAGTGGCTTTGAGTGTAACTACACTCGTTCTACATTAATAAGACATTAAAATGCAACTTTGAGGGATGTAGCCTGGGGGCTTTCAGACTGGGGTCAGAGGATGCCCAGGGAACCGTGAGAGGGTGCTAGGAGTTCCATGGTAATTATGGAAAAGAAAAGGATTTTACTGTGTTTTAATGTCACTGTTGATGAGGAGTGTATGGTCTTTGAATATTATTAGTCTTTAAATGTAAGATATTCAAAGTGTACCTGAAGTATAGTTCTACTTTAGCACAATCAAATATACTTCAAGATATCTAATGTTCCAGTTGACTGTAAGAATATCTATAGGATAGGATATCTAGTAATTAAAGTACATTAAGTACAAAATTAGTTGTTCCAATTTAGCAGACTTTAAGAATACTAGTTTAATATACTAAAAGTATAATTGCAGGGTATTTTTATTAATAATATTTAAATGTATTTGTAGTATACTTCACATTAAATAAATTTAGTACATTTATTTTTCACTAGGGACATTAATAGTAATATTAAGGTGCCCTCTACAAATATTGGCATCCTTGGCAGCTGTGGAAATAAATCTGCATTCTTTATCCTTTTGATCTTTAATTCAAAACATTCACACAATTGTAACCTTTCGTTGAAGTAAAACAGTGGAAAGTGGGGGGGAATTATCATTATGAAATAAATGTTTTTGGACACAATTATTGGCACCCAATTACAGAAAAGTCCTTTTTCCAAGATTTCTCTCATATAATGCCTGGTGAGTTTGGAAAACACCTGGCAAAAGAGCAGAGACCATTATTTTATACAGAATAACTCCAGATCTTTCAGATTCCTAGCTCCATCTTGGTGCTTTTTTGGTATTTCTTCAGTTCAGCCCACTCATTTTCTATAAGGTTCAGATCAGAGAGTTGGGACATCCATGGCAGAAGCTTCATTTTGTCCTCAGTGACACATTTTTGTGTTTTGGATCATTGTCCTGATGGAAGATCCAACCACGACCCATTATAAGATTTCTAACAGAGGCAGTCAGGTTTAATTTAAAAAAAATCTGTTGGTATTGGATAGAAACCATAATGCCATGTATCTAAACATGTCCAGGATCTCTGGCAGAACAATAGACTAGGCGTGTCCCCGACTAAGGATTTACATAGTCGAATCAGAATTGTCACGACTTGCCTATAGTCGACTGATAGTCGAATCATGTGTTTGTGCGTGTATGTTGAGGGAACGACACCAGGGAGTCAACAAGTGCGTAAAATAACTTTTTCTTTTTTTCACAGAAGCACAAAGAAAATAAAGAGACCAAAACTGCCTGTAAAGTGATTGACAAAAATGAATGTGTTGTTCGATTAAACATAAATGAAAGTCCGGCGCTGGACTGTTTTCCTAATCCCGCACCTGTCTGCTCCTGCTGAATTTCTGCATTTTCCGCTCCCGCCCGTGCCCGCTATGTTTATGTCCACTCCCGCCCGCTTCCTTTTTCTCAGAGCTTGTGAAAATGCTCACAAATAAATATTCGTTCAAGTAAACATCCAGAATAACAGGCTTTAAACATGACTGAGTTTAAATAAGATGATGCAAAACCAAAGCACCACACGTGCCAAAAACATTGGGTATTTTTTTTATTATTGTTATAAAACATTAAATCCGTTACAACAAAACCACAACTAGCGGCACCTCAGTTTAAACATACTGATACACAGGCACCAAACACCTAGAGATCAGTGGCACCAGACGATTTACTTTAAACTTTAACGTATCAAATTACTAAACACATAGAACTTAGAATTTAAACTTAACTTTAAACAAATTAAATACAAAACTAAATAAATAAATAGAATCCCTTACAATATCCAACAGGTTTTACGTTCACAATAGCTTAACAGGCTATTGCGAAAAAGAAAATAGACGAAATAATGCCCAAATAAATAAATAACGCCTAGTTTCGCGAACAAGTGAGTGCTGGAGAATGAAAGCGAAAGGATGAAAACGAGTAAGTAAATGAAGGAGTCATAAAACAGATTACATGATCTTACCCAGGCATTCCAGTATGTCACTATTATCAACATGAGCGCTTAAAATGAAAGTTAACTGATATTCAAAATGATAAGCAAGCGCAGCTTTACATTTCATATATCTGCAATTATCTCGTATTTGTTTAGGTTTCTCCTTTTGAATTACGAATATATATTAAAAAAAGCTGCTGATATAGACAGCTAATTCTTTTCAAGCAGGGGGAGAACGCACATGTTAGTTTACAGTTGGCCGTAATCTTTGCGGTGTGTTCAAGCACAGTTCTTTTAAGTCGGCTTGGTGTGTACCGGCCTTTACAAGCCACATCTCACCATTCCCCGCGTGTCTCCCGCGAAATTTTCTGACCTCCCGCCCTCAGCAAAGGTAAAACCGCTCGCTCCCACAAGAAAATCGGTAGGTCTAGCCTAGACATTGCGCACCCACATATAACCAACATGGCATGATCCTCATTTCATAACACATCTGTGAAGGTTCGACTGTGAGATTGGTAGTCGAATTATTCTCTTCCGATCGAATCGTCGAATTGTCGACGATTCGGAGTCAGCCCTACAATAGACCCACAACATTAAAGATCCAGCAGTATTATTTAACTGTGGGCATGGGTACTTTTTATCCCTGTTTTATCCCACCAAACCCATCTTGAGTGTTTGCTACCAAAAAGCTTTTTTTTGTTTGTTTCATCTGACCATAAAAGCCAGTCTATGTTTGTTTTTGCATGAGCGAGCAGGATGTGGTGATGTAGGGGCTATTTGACATTTCTTTTTAGGCTTTCTGGCACCAAGACTCAACTAATTGCTGCAATTCTCCAGCTGTGATCCTTGGAGAGTCTCTGGCCACTCAAACTCTCCTCCTTTCCATGCTTTAGGACAATATTTGTAACATCTTTAGTTTTTTTACTTTTTTTTAATTATTGCCCTGATGGAGTAATGGGGATTTTCAATGCTTCAGCTCTTATATAGCCACTTTCTATTTTGTGAAGCTCAGCAGTCTTGTTCCGCAGATCAGAACTATATTCCTTAGTTTTACTCCTTGTGATGGATGATTAAGAGAATTTGGCCTTTGTGTTGCTCATTTTTATATTCATGTTTGACAGGAAGTCGTGGCTGGACAATTTCATACCTAGTCACCCTGGTGTGCTAAAAAAAATGTAAATCTGAGTTTGAATATACTTCAGAGATATTTTACTCATAAGAATTTCTAAGGGTGCCAATAATTGTGGCTAACATGCATTGGAAAAAATTCTTAATGAGATTTTCCTCCTACTTTCAATAGTTTTACTTTAATAAAAGGTTCAATTTTGCAAATTTTTTAAATAAAAGATCAAGAGAATAAATGATTCTGATTTGTTTTCACAGCCAACTTTGCTCATATTTACCAAAGGTGCCGATATTTGTGGAGGGCACTGTATACACTGTTTGAATTACATTTTCTGTTACAGAATAAATGGGTTGTTGTACTTGAAAATAATTGAGTTTTTTATTATTCTTAATAAATACTTTTATTCAACAAGGACATTTAATTTATAAAATAAATACTGTTCTTTTGAATTGTCTATGCATCATAGAATCTAGATAATTATATCAAGGTTTCCATTATATATTAAGCAGTTTTCAACACTGATACAAAAAAATATGTTATGGAAAATATTATAACATGTAATATAAGCACAACTAAAGCTGCAAATTTTATATTACAGGTGTAGCCTGTGAGTATACAAATTATTTACACTTGTAAAAAAAAACAAATTCATTTATTTTTGTTGATTTAATAAATTGTTCATAACAGTATATACAGTATCTCACAGAAGTGAGTACACCCCTCAAATTTTTTGTAAATATTTTATTATATCTTTTCATGTGACAACACTTAAGAAATAACACTTTGCTACAATTTAAAGCAGTGAGTGTACAGCTTGTATAACAGTGTACATTTGCTGTCCACTCAGAATAACTCAACACACAGCCATTAGTGTCTAATAACTCCAGGGCACAAAAGTGAGTACACCCCTAAGTAAAAATGTCTAAATTGGGCCGAAAGTGTCAATATTTTGTGTGGCCACCATTATTTTCCAGCACTGCCTTAATCCTATTGGGAATGGAGTTCACCAGAGCTTCACAGGTTGTTACTGGAGTCGACATCACTGAGCTGGTGGATGTTAGAGACCTTGTGAATGAACTGTAGCACCCCAGTGCCGGCAGCACTCATGCAGCCCCAGACCATGAAACTCCCACCTCCATGCTTGAATGTAGGCAAGACACACTTGTCTTTGTACTCCTCACCTGGTTCCAACCTGAACCAAATAAGTTTATCTTGGTCTCATCAGACCACAGGACATGGTTCCAGTAATTCATGTCCTTAGTCTGCTTGTCTTCAGCAAACTGTTTGCAGTCTTTCTTGTGCATCATCTTTAGAAGAGGTTTCCTTCTGGGATGGCAGCCATGTGGACCAATTTGATGCAATGTGCGGCATATGGTCTGAGCACTGTAAAGCTGTAAGGTGCCAACTTCCAGTGACCAGTATGAGAGAGTGAGAGCGATAACACCAAATTTAACATACCTGCTCCCCATTCACACCTGAGACCTTGTAACACTATTGAGTCACATGACACCGGGGACAGAAAATGGCTAAATTGGCCCAATTTGGACATTTTCACTTAGGGGTGTACTCAGCGCTTTAGACATTAATGGCTGTGATTCAGTTATTTTGAGGGGACAGCAAATTTACACTGTTATACAAGCTGTACACTCACTACTTTACACTGTAGCAAAGTGTCATTTCTTCAGTGTTGTCACACAAAAAGATATAATAAAATATTTACAAAAATGCAAGGTATTTACACTTCTGTGACATACTGTATATATTTTATTATGTATTATTGTTCACAAGTTTGGGGTGAGTCAAATTTTTTTATGTTTTTTGAAAAAAAGTCTTTTGTGCTTAACAAAAGCAGTACAGACAGTACTTTTGTGAAATAGTGTTACCATTAAAAATGTCTATTTTCTATTTTATTATATTTTAAAATATAAATAATTCCTGTGATGGCAAAGCTAAATTTTTAGCATCATTACTCCAGTCTTCAGTGTCCTTTAGAATGATCCTTTAGAAATCATTCTAATATGCTGATTTGGTGCCCAAAAAAATGTATTCATACTATCAGTGTTGAAAACAGCAGTGTAGATTAATTTTTTATATTTAAGGAGTCTTGACATCACAACTTTTGAAAATTTCTGATATACTGTATGTCAATTCATACAAACTATGTTATGGGAATAAATACTTGATCACTTCCAATGTAAAAAGAACGAGAAAAAGTTTCAGCGTAATGCAATTAGTTACATTTTATAATCAGTAACACGTTAATGTTTCTTTAATGTTCAGGCCATACTGAGACACCCAGGTGTTTGAAGACGCCACATGCTGCATCTGACAACGACCAAGAGATAGAAATTGCTGCCAAATAGGAATGAATGTATTTTTAATGGGCTAATGCAAGAGCTTGCTTTTTTTATTTTTCCAATTTGATCAGTAATGTGGAGTATGATTGTGAATGACTCTAGTCTCATGCATGGCGAAATTGATTTGCAGGTATTAAATCTTAATCAGAGCAGTCGAGAGGAAGCCATGAATAAATAAAATGCCGGAGGCTCGCTGTGGCTGCGGGCAGTGACCTTTCCATTTATCTACGGCATGTCAAGGTCTCTCCGTTCCTTTCTCTCTATGAGTCTCGCTTTCTTTCGCTACGACTCCTACCACAAATCTACCTCCACTGACGCTCCAGAATGTAATTTAAATTCACCAAACATTCTCTCGCTCAAATACACACATGCTGATGTGTCCTTCTCTATGGGAAATCTGCATAAAAGCGGCGTAGTGAGTAATGCGCAGGGTTTCACTGACAGTAGCACATCCCATTTCACAGCTCTAATGGCACCGCTTTGATAATGAGCTGCTTTGAGGGATACGTTTGCTTATTTTGTGCTTGTGTGAAATCTACAGAGACAGTTTGATTCTTATCATTGAGCTGTGATCAGACGATCTGTTTTACAAGAAATGACATTATGAGGACCAGAGAGAATTCCTGTTTGTTCATGGATCATATGTCTTTATGAATGATACTGTATGCCAAGCGGCAGGGCAGCTGAGCGGCCCGAGGGGTGACTCACTGGTTTCGTGTCCACTCAATTTAGGCTCTTATTAAATTGGCTTTGTCTCATGAAGTCAAATTGATTAACCGCGCTTAGCGCGAGCCCCAGCGCATCTGATCCGAGCCTGGATGGTGCATCTGCATGCAGGCTAGTGTTTAGCAGCAAATTTCAAGTTGCACAACGTCCTCCACTTTAAACCTCAGGTGGGTGTGGGCCTGCTTTGAGTCCATTCTTAAAAGCTAATTGCGTTAACTGCTGCGTCTTAATACAGAAATGTTTCCTTGACAGCAGAAAACGAAGGACAGGCCTGCATAAATTGGCAGTGCCCATTTTGCACCGCCATCCTGTAAACTGGTTTGCATAATCAGGGTGAGGTGAGAATTTAAACAGTGTTAGGTTTTAGCACTTCGCCCCCTTCGTGGTTGACGTCCCCGTCGGCCCACTCTAAATAGCCAATCTGTCACTATGGCAGCCGGATGGAGAGATCTCCCTCTTAGTGGAGGAGACCCTCACCTACACAGAGTCAATTAAACGATCACAAGACTGTTTTGACAGGCTGTGTTTTATACTACGCAACTGAAGACCTGTAGGGTCATCATAGAGGAACTACTACCTGGGAACCTGAATTTAAAGGAAGAGTTCAGCAAAAAATGAAAGCTTTGTGGTTTATCATGTCATATTTGTTCCAAATCTGTATGTCATTTTATCTGTTGAACCAATCTTCAGGCAGCTCTTTTCCAAACAAGTAGTTTATAGTGAGCTCCAAAATGGAAAAATAATAACAGAAGCACTGTATTTCAATTCTGAAACAATGCTTTTGTGATGAATAGATTTTAAATTGTCATCGAATATGTCACTATATGTTGCAGGTTGAATGTTAATTAAAAGTCATTGATTTGTTGATTTCAGGACCAAACTTCATTGATGTAGTTACTGTATAGAGGACAATTTTCCATCATATTTTGTTTCCTAAAGACTACTATGATGTTTATTAGCCATTTTGGCACTTAAGGGTGTCACTATGAACTGTCATCTTATGGAGAAGGTCAATGTAAAGATTCTTCAAAATTGTTTTTTTTTAATATACCACTGTTCAACAGTCATCATGTCAGGGTTGCCAGGTTTTCACAACAAAACCTGCCCAATTGCTACTCAAAACTAGCCCAAAAGTAGCCCAATCGCATTTCGAGGGGGGGTCCCCCGGTACAAATCGCGTTCCAGGTGGTAAAATACACATTTTGTGGTGGGGTTCCTCTGGTAAAATTAGCATTCCAGTTGCTAAATATTACGTTATGTGGGTCGCTTCAACCCGCGGACATGAAAAACAACCCGCGGCAACTGTATGAAAGTAGCCCAATTCTGCAGAAAAAACGTGGACTTGGCAACACTGCATCTTGTCACATGCTCCTTTAGAAATCATTCTAATATGCTAATTTGGTACTCAGGAAATATTTTTATTATTATCAATGTTGAAAACAATATTTTTATTTCTAGATTCTTTGAAAAGAATCTAATTTAAAAGAAATAAAAACAGCATTTTAACTGAATTAGAAATCTTTTGTAGCATTATAAATGTCTTTACTGTCCCTTTTAGTTTTATTTAATTTAATGCGTCTTTCCTCATTAAAAATATTCACTTCTTTAAAAAAAATAAATAAATAAAATACTGAACCCACATTTTTGAACAGTAGTGTACATGGGAAAATAACATCATACAGGTTTGGAACAACATAATTTTTTGAGCTTTTGAATGAATTATTTCTTTAAAGGGAACCCCAGGTATTAAGACTTGAATGGCTTAATATAATGTAAATTACGTATCTTACTGAAATATGAAAGATTTACGTTTCATATCCACATCGTTTTATACATATTTTGGACTATGAGGGGTGCCATTATTTTGATGATGTCAAATGCTTGCACTCAGTGAGCTACTGGCACTACCTGTTGCTATTTTTACCACAACACAACTCGGAAAATAAAATACTGATACGATGACCACAGCTACGGAAAGAGCTGCTTAAGCGGCTTAAACCAAAAGTCGTACCATCGTTTTTTCCTAACAATGAGTCTACACACCTTCAGAGAGCAAGTAAAATCCGCACTGAGAAACTCCTTCAGTGGCTGCAGAGTCACACCAGGATGGCATCTAGTGTTTCTTGTCTCTGTCATTCGTAAGGTCTTTCAGTAGCTGTGGTCTACTAAAAGCCCCTCAAAAGCATCAGGGCTAAGTGAAGACTTACATCGCTTCTCTTGTTGCTCTTTGACTGAAAATTACACCCCAAATTCGCACAATGTCACTTATTCTGAGTTGTGTTGCAGTAAAAATACCACAACCGTTTCACGTCATTGAAATAATGGTGCCACCATAGTCCAAAACATGTATTAAAAGATATTATTATTTTTTTAATAACGTAAATCTATCATTGGTTTTCTACTACATACTTCATTAAGAGACATCATTTAATTTAATTCCAGTTATTTTGTAGCAGTAATTCTGTCTTTTTAAAGTTAACAAAACATTTCCCCTTTTTTCTCCTCCTGCCTTCCTCACTCCCTTTTCCCCAATGATTTCCTCCTTTACCAACCTTTTTTTTATACCAATGTTATCCTTACTTTCATTGCTCTGTCATTCACCACTCCTTCAAACTCCTTGCATGGTCATTTTCCTCTCCACTCTCTTCCTTTCCGGCGGTGTAGGTCTCTATCTGGTCGTATCGTGGGTGGAGTGTGGTGGTTTTTCACCCTCATCATCATCTCCTCCTACACAGCCAACCTGGCTGCTTTCCTCACTGTGGAGAGGATGGTGTCGCCCATTGAGAGCGCTGAGGACCTGGCCAAGCAGACAGACATAGCGTATGGTACTCTTGACTCAGGCTCCACCAAAGAGTTCTTCAGGGTAAGTGGCCAAAGCTAATGGGTTGAGGGGAGGGCAACTGTGTTTTGTTAAGGGGGGGGTGAAAGGGAATGAGTCCAAAACAAGATGATTTCAAGTGCTGTATTAGAAAAAAAGAGAAAAAAAACAGATTAATAAACCAAGATCAAGAAAATATAGTCTTAATTATGAAGTATACCAAGGTTCTCAGTCTTTTTTTGGTTCACAGCTTTTTGGTGTTCTAGAACTGTAACAAAATTAAACTATATGTTTTAGGATCTCATATGCATAATTACAAAACTGGAAAATGATTAATGGCAACACATTACTATTTTATATAGCACTTAGGGTGTGTTCACACTTGTCATGTTTGGTTTGATTAAAACAAACTCTAGTGTGATTGCTCTTTACTGCGGGGAAATGTGGAGCAACGAGGAGTTAAAGTGCCTTTTATGAGCTCTTTGTGATCAGGTGGTGAAAATAAAATCATATGTACAGGCAACGATGAGCACATTTAGTCCAACAGACGGCATTAGGTGTATTTGACTTAAAGTGGCGCTGAGCTGACCAATTAGTGAATGGGTACTTTGATTTCATACACCAATCGGCCTGCGCAACACAGCTGTAAGTCGAACACACCTTTTCAAGTTCCATCACAAAATATACGTCATTAAGTCCGACCAATCAGGTTGTGAACATATCACTATGCCTTTAGGTTCGCTGTCAAAAATGCCAGTGTGAATGCTAAGCATACCAGGAACAAATGTATGATGTTCCTATTTGGTCCGGACCAAATGAATTAAACTACAAGTATGAACACACCCTTAAAAATATATATAAATGATTGAAACCTCTTTTCACCATTAAATATAAAGAATAAAAAAGGAAATAGCGACTTTTTATCTCTCAATTCTGACTTTTTTCTCGTAATTGAGTTTACATTTTTTCTCAAAATTATGATATAAACTCGCAGTCTGAATTGTGTTTATATCATGCAATTCTGAAATTTCTCTCAGTTTATATCTCACAATTCTGAGAAATAAACTAGCAATTCTGAAGAAAAAAGTCAGAATTGCGACTATTTCTCAGAATTGCGAGATATAAACTGAGAAAAAAATCAGAATTGTGAGATACAAACACGCAATTCTGAGAAAATTGTTGAAACCCGTTTACTCCACTAAATAAAAAATAAAATTAAAAAAGGAAAATGCTACTTTTTATCTCTCACTTCTGACTTTTTCTGCCAATTGCGAGTTTACATCTGGCAATTCTGACTTTTTTCCTTTATAATTATGATTATATAATTATGAGATATAAACTTGCAGGAAAAAGGTCAGAATTGCGAGTTTATATCACATTTTTCTCAGTTTATGTCTCGCAATTCTGAGGAAAAAAATGTCAGAATTGTGAGTTTATTTCTTGCAATTCCAATTTTGTAACTTGTAACTGTAACTTTATATCTAACAATTCTGAGAAAAAAGCCGGAATTGTGAGATATAAACTTGTAATTGCGAGATACAAACACGCAATTCTGAAAAAAAAAAAAAAAAAATTACTGAATCCTGTTTTCACCACTGTATAAAAAATAAAAAAGGAAATTGCAACTTTATCATCTCGCAATTCTGAAATTTTTTACCTAATTGAGTTTACATCTCAACTTTTTTTCTCAGAATTATGATATACACTTGAAATTGTGAGAAAAAGTCAGACTTGTGAGTTTGTATTACGCAATTCTGACATTTTCTCAGTTTATATCTTGCAATTCTGAGAAATAAAGTCGCAATTCTGAAGAAAAAAGTCAGAATTGTGACAATTTCTCAGAATTGCGAGATATAAACTGAGAAAAAAGTAAGAATTGTGAGATATAAACTGAGAAAAAAATCTGAATTGTGAGATATGAACTAGTAATTGCGAGATACAAACACGCAATTCTGAGACAAAATAAATAAATTATGGAAACCCGAAAAAAAGGAAAATGCAACTACTTATCTCTCACTTCTGATGTCTTTCTGGCAATTGCGAGTTTACGTCTCGCAATCCTGACTTTTTTCCTTTATAATTATGATTATAGTATATTATATGATTATATTATGATTACACAAAAAAGTTCAGAATTATAGTTTATATCACATTTTTCTCAGTTTATATCTCGCAAATCTGAGAAATAAAGTTGTGATTCTAGGGGGGAAAAATTTAAATTGCAAGATATAAATTTGCGATATTTCTCCCTCAGAATTGCGACTTTATTTCTTGCAGTTCTCTAAAAAAAAGTCAGAATTGTGAGTTTATTTCTTGCAATTCTGACTTTGTAACTTGTACTTGTAGTTTATATCTAACAATTCTGAGAAAAAAGATATAAAAAGTCAACAAAAAGCCTATGACAAAAAAAAAAAACACTTGAAAAATATATAGATTATGTATATTTATAGATTAATTTATTAATTAAGATAATTAACAATGAATACATTCACAGGGGGTCTCAACCCCAAGGCTGAGAACCTCTAAACTGCAATTTAGTGACTAACAAATAATCTGCACCTTCCGCACTCCCTCTGCACACTTCACTGCCATTCTACACCTTTACCCCAACTTTCAGAGGTCAAAGATCGCCGTTTATGAGAAAATGTGGAGCTACATGAAGTCTGCCGAGCCCACGGTGTTCACTAAAACCACGGCAGAAGGAGTGGCACGAGTGAGAAAATCCAAAGGGAAGTACGCCTTCCTGCTGGAGTCCACAATGAATGAGTACACAGAGCAGCGCAAACCCTGCGACACCATGAAAGTGGGAGGAAACCTGGACTCCAAAGGCTACGGGGTGGCGACGCCTAAGGGCTCACAGTTAAGGTGGGTGGAGTAGTATAACAATATGTCACGTGTTGTTATGGTATTCCACCTTCCCTGGCGTGCCTATTTCTAGTTTTCTCTTCTTTTTTTTGCTTTTCTCATGTGTACTTGTGCGCAGTTAAAGGTCTTGTATATGTAGTGCTATATGTTTGTTTTTTTCTCATTTTCTCATGTAGCCTGAAGCAGGTAATTTCAAACTGATGCATGCATGTCAATGCTACTGAATTTTTGAAATGAAATGTTTGAATGTTTAACAATGAACATTTATTTTAATGAATGGAGAAGCCTGTGAACATCCTGCCTGGTCTGATGCTTCCCAAATCTTTTTCCCCACTTATCCTGGACATTTAAAACGCATTACAAGTAGCATGAACCGTGTAAGAAAGGTTGAGAAGAGTCAATTACAGATGACTGTAGCTCCCGGATCAGCCATTTTGTTGCGGAGTTACTGTGGTCTGTCTGACTCTTCTCATGACACCGGGGGGAAGAGCGTCTTCCAATGGCGTAAAGGCTTTTCTCCTGCTGTTTTGATGTCAGATCAGTGCAGGAGATTCACACGGCTTCACATCTACAGCACAGTGTCCTTAATGCTCTTCTTTCTCTTCCCCTCCTCAGCTCAGATGTGTCTCACTACATTCTTTCCCTGTCTCGTTCTTTGTTCCTGTGGGCTGTGTGTTTATTAATGTTGCATTCAGGATAAACTGCATTCAGGATAAACCTCTCTTGAATCATTCCTATTACAGAGTCCAAAAGTCTTAGACCACATAAAATAATAATAATAATAATAATAATAATAATGAGAGATTGATTGATTAATTCATTGATAGATTGACTGAAGTATGACATTTTGAAATTATTTATTTATTTTCATTATATTTTCTTGAAAATATAATGTTCTAGGACTTTAAACAAACAGCATCATTAGTGGAATTAATACATTTTAATGTTTTTTATTAATTTTACTACATTTATGAATTTTGTAAGTATTTAAAATTGTAGTTAATTATTTGTTTGTTATTTTTGAAAACAATTTGTTGGTATTTTGAAAACAAACAAAAGTTTTTATTATTATTAAATATTTATTAGTGTGTTTATTAATTTAAATTCATTTGACTAAATTTATGAAATTTTTGTAAAATATTTAAGATTCTGCACTTTGTTTGTTTATTTGTTTATATTAAAAAACATAAATTGACAGTATTTTGAAAACTAAATTAGCATTATTATTATTATTTATTAGTTTATTTTGCTTATTGTTATTGAAAACAAATTGTTGGTATTTTAAAATTATTATTATTATTATTGTTATTAATAAACATTATTTAATTGTTTATTACATATTTATTAATGTGTTTATTTATTTAAATTAATTTGATTGAATTGATTATTTTGTAAATATTTAAGATTCTGCACTTTATTTATTGCTATTGAAAAGAAATTGTAAGTATTTTGAAAACTTAAGTATAATTATATTTATTAAATATTTATTAATGTGTTTATTACTTTTATAATTATATTTATTAAATATTTATTAATGTGTTTATTACTTTATTTAAATTAATTTTACTAAATTTATGAATTTTCTAAATACTTAAGATTCTGCACTTTATTTGTTTGTTTGTTGTCATTGAAAATAAGCTAGAATTTTGAAATGATTAATGATTGATTTATTAAATTATTAATTATTAAATATTTGATTTATAAATATTTATATTTTGCACAATTTCTAGCTTTATTATTAAACAAGCAATTTTAAACATTTCAAAAGATCAGATATTCTTGCTTCCACTGAAGCACGATATGCTTATTATGATTATGAATATTTTCATTTCATGCTGAATGTCCTAGAGAAACAGATGGACATGCACATGTACAAATCAATAAGACTTTCATGTTTATGTTTTAATTCAATATTTTACACAGACTGTACTGATTTTCAATGAAAATTTTAAAATGAAAACATTATCCCTGGTCTTCTAGACTTTTGGACCCCATTATTTACGACAGCAAGTCCGTAAAATAACATGAATTTATACGACATGCTTTATATTTATAAAACACTATCTACAGAACGATAAGCCTTCTGAGGTCTGCAGGGAAAGGTATTATCTGGTGTTTAGGCGCAGAATTGCATTGCCAGCTCTCTTGTGGCTGAGCCAAAGGTGGGAATGCAGGGGTCTGGGGAATAGGATCAAACTCATTCAGCACTTTCAGAGACTTAAACCCTCTGTGCTCATTTAAACTGTCTGTAAGCAGCATATAGGGAAAGTAACAGGCATTCAATATTGTAAGGTCCCTCTGCGCATCTCACAGCAATATTGAGTGCATAGTAAAGCGGACGAGGACGAGAAATAAGGGTAGCTTGGGTTGGGGAGGCGGGTATTGATTTTTCCATTCCTCCATCTGGAGCGGTGTAGTACGGGTAGACAAATAAGGCCGGTGTAAATTAACATGAAAACAGGAAAAGAGAGGTTTGTCCTCCGTGGTTCGGTGTTTTAGTGTTTTCTAAAGGGAAGTGGGGTGGGAACCGGGAGACTAATCTGTAGAGCTTTCCACCCCTTTTTTTCTTAATTTAACCTGATTGGATTCTGCTCAACTATGACAAACTGCTGCTACTGACAAACTATGTTTTATCGTTTCAAGAAGTGCAGTTAACCTGGCAGTTTTAAAACTGAATGAACAAGGCCTGTTGGACAAATTGAAAAACAAGTGGTGGTACGACAAAGGAGAGTGTGGCAGCGGAGGAGGTGGTGAGAAGGTTAGCCACTATGTCAACCAACGCGGGTAAACAGTTTCCTCTGTAACGGGAGCATCTGCCGGGGCGCAATCACATACGTGACCTTCATCCTGACCCTGTTTTAGCCTGAGGAGAGAGAGGAACGCAATTACTGTCAGAGCACAAATATTCGCCCTGAATACTGGGCAGAGATTCCCTCGTCGCACTTCTGTCATTCATCATGTTGCCCATCAAGGAACTTTTTCCCCTTTGAAATAGTTGCGGCTTTTTACCTCCAGTTTCTTTAGTCGCTGTTATTCTTCTCCTGAGACGCATTAGCTGCATTTATTATAGAAATGCGGAGAACATTCATTGTCTTTTGAAAGGTGCCGCAGTGTCGCATTATGATTATGTATTAAAGACACGATCCAAAGTCAAAGGCAAAGGCATTTTTCATGAAATAAAAGCAAAACTGAAACTGAATCAAATGAAAATACAAAATTATATATATATTAGGGTGTAACGATACGCATATTCGGCTTTCGGTTCTGTACGCATTACAAACCGAACGATTCGATTCATTGGACTAATACATTGCATTTGGAAAAAAAAAAGAACTTACAGAGTGTGAAATATAATGTTCTCGTTGCCACTGTCCTCAACAAGGCAGCCCAAACGACGTAACAGACAAATTGATGTATGCCTCTCCCACTCACAAAGAAAAACACAATACTCCAGGAGGGTTGTGACAGAGAGATAGTTCGTTAGAATTTTCCTCTCCTTGCTTTTATTCGCTTAATGCTTGTGCGCATTTTAGTTTCGCTTTTGAATTAGCGCCAAATTCGACATCAATTGATTGACAATAACAAAACAGTACGGCAAACTCACTAATTTTAAACATAGAATGATTAATGTAGCCTATTAACAAGACAAATACAAATACAGGCTCTAGTCCTACTATAAAATAACAAATACTGGAGATCAGCAAACAGTGGAAGCTTCCAAAATCATCTTAGATTTTGAAATATTGAAATATTTTTAAAGCAGGCACTTTTGTATTTACTTTTGATACTAAATATTTCGCGAACTTCTTGTTTTTCTTACCTCAGTGTTCAGCTTTACTCACTCTCCTTATGTGATAAATGAAATTCGACTCCTGCCGCTGATCTGAGATGCTATAGTACATGATGCTAGTTTTAATAAATAAAAAGTGTGTAAAAATCAAGGAAATTTTCTGCCATTTCTTTCTTTTTACTGTATCGAAAACGTACAGAACCGTGACACCGTAGTAGGCTATGGCATCGAACCGAACCGTGAATTTTTTGAATCGTTACACCCCTAATATATGCTATACTATAATACCCAAAATGCGACACCAGCAGGTCAAATTACAGCGAGAGAGTCTGCGTCTTTCTCGTAATTAAGAATGAATGAGAGGAGGCAATGTCTCCTCATGATATGATTGGTTATGTTTGGCTCATGCAATAAATCCTGCCTCTTGTTTTTGTGCGTGATGAAATCAAATTGAAACTAAAAATTCATAACTCTAATGACCTTGGACAGAGGGATATGAAAAGGTTGCTGTCTTTTGTATATGCCAATAATTGTGGTTTAACAGTAATTGCCTCCAGCGTTGGTAGAGAACAGGCCGTGGCAGTATGCGCCCGTTACCCAAAGCGATGGAGCAAGGTCCCGTTCATATGTCTGTGGCTCCAATGCCAGGCCCTAAAACTATATTCCCATAAACGGAGCACAGAGACATGTATCACGACGGGACCCTCGGCTCGGTCACTTTGCCAGTGCAACTGCTGTGTCAGCTGTTATGAGTGAATAACATAAAATAACATGTCCTATGATGTTATTTATGTTATTTGTGTTACATTCCTCTGCGCGGTTGAAGAACCCCCGTAAACCTTGCCGTTTTGAAACTGAGTGAATCAGGCATCTTAGACAAGCTGAAAAACAAATGGTGGTACGATAAGGGCGAGTGTGGACCCAAGGACTCGGGAAGTAAGGTCAGTCTCCACAAGTCTGGGACCATCACTGTTGTCTAATGCTCAGTGAGGCAGAAAGTCACCAGTATCTAGCGCATGCTCATCTGTAGGGAGATTTCAGATGTGCACCGAGCAGGATAGATCCAGCATGCCCTGCTTCTCCACACTAAATGTCTTCTTAGACATATCCCTGTTTTTAGTAACATACCTAGCACTTGAGAGAAATGGAAGAGACTGGGCTTTTGAAGGTATCCTAAATTCAACCTGGAATCATGACGAAAAAACATACCTGGGGGATTTTTTTCGCAAGATGCAAAAAAACGTACCAATCAGTACATATCACTGCAGTTTCCAAAAGAAATGAACACTCAGTCTGGTCTTATTGTTTATACAATGATACTGATACGTAACACTTACAAGCACAAAACAGTACATTTTAGTTTTTTATTAATGCTAAAACGTACAATTTAGACATATTTAAATTTTTAAAACGTACAGATTGCTACATATTTTTAGCTACAAAACATAAAATATTTACGCATCTTTTCTATCATTAGGATATCAATGCATTTTTGTTTCGGTTTTGTCGACCAAAATACACAGGAACATGACTATTCTGACAATATAGCATTAAAAATATATTTTTATAGTTGCTAATACCACTCCTACATCTAAACCTAACCATAACTATTTCTGTACAGTATAAGAAAAACATGACAGACAGAGCTGGGTAGTAAGTGATTCCATGTAATCTGGATTACGTAATCAGAAGTACTTGTAATTAGAGTAAGTTACATTTTAAAATACTTGTAATCAGACTACAGTTACTTTTTTATGGATTACATGATTACATATTATTCACACAATGGCAATAAATTATTCATAATTCATTGATTGCCCCTAAATTATCTTTTACATCTTTTAAATTTTCCTTTCTATAATAGCCTACCGATTATATACATTCAGAAAGTCCAGTTTTGTGGACATTCGAATATAGATTAGTCATTAGTAAGGTGGCAACAAAGTATTTGACCACTGGATTTACAAAAATAATTTTTAGGTTTAAGAAGGATTCCAACATTGTATCAACTTCTGATGAAGACTTTCATTTTTATTTGAATTATCACTCTGAAGGTTTTTTAACCATGTATTATCACGTCTTTGGAAGGCGTTTGTCTTTTAACCTCATTAAAATGCATATATTCCCATTATTACTTATGTACATGTGATGCAGGCATTCCAAAACTTTTTGTCATCTAAACCTTATTCACAAAACATGCTTTAAGTATAAACTTTACTTTAAGTACCCCTTAGATTATAAAATACAAATTTCATTAATTAGGTTTCACATTTTAATGTTCACAATTTCTTTGATGTTGATTAATGGTCACATGGCATGCAGGTAAAAAAAAAAAATAAATAATAATATATATATATATATATATATATATATATATATTTAGTAAGTGTTTTTTTTATGATTTAATTAATTGTTAGCTTTTCATTAAACTTACAACCCCCCTGCAGTTCCTTTAGAACCCCTAGTTTGGAAAACCTTGGATGCAATATAATGTTATATAATGTTGTATAATGCACTTCATGTGGTAAATTACAATGAATTAAACATATATTCTTACTCTCTGCATTGTTTACATCATTATGGTGCAAAATATAATCCTATTTAGGTCAATGTAATAAATGAGTTGTCAAAGTAATCTAAAAGTAATCCAAAAGTAATCTGATTATATTACCTAAAATGTAAACTGATTACGTTACTGACTACAATTTTTGTAATCTGGAATCAGTAATGGATTACAATTTGTAAGTAATCTACCCAGCTCTGCAGATATGTGCAATCACAATTTTGCAGAATTGTCGAAGGCAGTACCAAAAGCAGTCCTCTTTGGTGGAATATGAAAGGTTTGTGTGAGGTGTAGAGCAGAATTTATAGAGCTAAAAATATTATCCAGATTTTTGTACAGATCCACTCAACTCTGAAGGTGCACATTTTCTAATTCAAACAAACTTCACCAGAAACGTGGCATGTCGCATTCAGCAACAAAGCAGGCGAGTGCCAGTGAGCGTTCGATTTCTTCTGCCGTAAATAGAAGCTGCAACATTTTAATTTAATGAGCGTGTTAGCGTGTCAGGATGCACTTTCTTCTTTCTCGGTCTCTGTGAACTTGAACACGAAACTTCAAAACCCTGTGTATACTTGCCTTACAGACATGAACAATTTATCTATAGAGTTCGAAATGTCTACTTTCAAATGAACTAATTCAAATGGAAAACAAATGTTTTCAGATTCTATAATCTGTATGAAACATCCACTTAGATCCAATACTCCATTCACTACTGCTGAGTTGACAAGTCAGTGTCGAAGCCAAAAACAAAGAAAGCACTAGTTTATTAATAAATTGCGATGCGATCTGGGAAAACCGGTGGATGTTGCGCTGGGACGTTTTCAGGAAATTCGAAAAATAGGTTGAATGTCTTTTTTTTTTTTGTCAAAATTAGGTTTTCATTAAATTATTATTCTATAACATCTTGTATATCATCTCTGAAAATACCTTGGCAAAATTCACTTGTTTATTGCAGTAAACTCTTATGTTAAGAACGTGCTGCGTAGGTGCTTTCTCTAAACACCACAAAAACAGTTAACCAATCAAAATAAACTACGTAACATATTTAATAAAGGTGTATCAATACACATTTCCCACCAGTCCTGTGTAAATTACAGCACGCAAAGGTGTATTTATTTATTGATATCGTGAGATGGCGGAGCGCAAGAGATCAACGCAGTCGGAAGAAGCTGCTCACTCAAACGATCTAACTTGCCTCAATCCGCTCAATCCTGGTGATGTCAGTGCCCTAAACGATGTTATAATGGACTATTTCACATCCAGAAATGAAGGATCAGATGATGAAGTTACTAAAGAGAAGGAATCCGATGGCAGTCTGTTATATAAACAGTGCGTGAACAGTTGTGCTGCGCTCGCGTTTCTACATGTAAACCACAACTACATTATTCGTGCTATTTAAACATACAAGGGGTGATCAACATTTCGGAGACTATACCCATGATAAACAACAGAAAACAGAAGTTAGTCTGTGTATTAATGCAGTATAGTGCTCCTGACGTAAATAGAAAGTAAAACACGTCTCACTTTAAACCCGTTTTACTCAAAATTCCATTCCTAAAAATCATAGCTATCAGCCAACTTCAGATAGCTATAGCTTTTGTTACATTCAAAATAAAACGTTTTGGAAAGGTCTTGAACCCAGCTTTCATATGGTATCAAAACATAAAAAAGGTCAAATTTCACCATGTGTTAGGTTTTCTCAGATCGCATCACAATTATTAAAACGTTAATCCAGTCTCCTTGTCATTTTTCCATGACACATTCAGAATTATTATATCTGCCGGTGTGTTTTTTTTGTGTGCGTGAGTGCTTATTAGGCTATGTAGGCAATTTAAGGATCATTATTATGATTTATGGACAACTACTAGTTGACCAGAAAAATCTTTAGTTGAGGACAGCCCTAAAAGCATCACTCGAAAAAGTTCCCCCAGGTACGTTTTCGCCATGAGACCAGGTTGCCTGAATTTATTTAACCCAGCGTACCATTGCATGACAATCCAAGCAAGCCTGACTTCTGTGGAGCGAGAAACATGCCACGTGTGGAGATAAGCTAGAAAACAGTGAGAAGTTAAAATCCTGTCTCATTGTGTGATTGGAGCTAGCGAGAGCTCAGATAAAAAGAGAAATGAAAACATCTCCTGTAATTACATACTAATTGTCACCTTTTAAAATGCTGTCAAAGCATCGATGCCTGATAGGAGTCGCCACAAAAACATCAGCTTTTCAGATTAGCCTGCAAGCGAAAGGTTGATTGCGAGGATATGAATTGATTTGCCTGTAAACTGTAAATGTGTGTGAATGTGTTTTGGTAGCGAGTAGAGTTGTAGAGTAGTGCTCTGAATGTGAGCGTGTAAGTGTTCGCGAGCTCCGCTCCCCCCACGTTAACTTCCTGTCTTCTTGTTTCTTTCCTTCCTTTCGCATCCAGGACAAGAGCTCACAGGCCCTCAGCCTCAGTAATGTGGCTGGGGTCTTCTACATTCTGGTCGGGGGCCTGGGCCTGGCCATGCTGGTGGCCCTCATCGAGTTCTGCTACAAGTCCCGAAACGAGGCCAAGAGAATGAAGGTGGAACAGTCTGAACGTCGCCCCTCTTCCTCTCCTCTCCCCAGTCCCGTCCCCCTCCCCAGCCCCCACCCCTCTCCCGGGCCCAGTCCCACCCACAGCACTCAGAGTTTAGCCACATATAGAGAGGGTTACAACGTCTACGCCACTGAAGGAGTAGAGATGTAGGAGGTCAGATGTACGTAGGTTCCCGGCAGTCGTAAGTGGAGCTCCTCTGTTCTCGCTGCCGTAGCTTGCCGTGGTAAAGCTTCTTGTGTTTGTGACGTCCTTGTTCTGTCTCCTCCACGTCGTGTCCTCCAAGTCGGAGACTTGCATTCACATATTCGCGCATGCTGAAGATCGAGGTACCTGGACTGCACACGTTTGTAATCACACGCCAGTGCGGTAACCTCTCTTACAGAGTAAAGAAGAATAGCTAAACCAAGCTTGAGATGATCATTTCACCCTAGGCATCGTCTTCAAAACCCCCTAGTTGTGAAATTCAAGTAATCTTTGGCTCCAAAGGACTATGCCAGATGCATTTAAGACGCTTCATCGCTGAACTGTGTCATAATCTGGTGTTTTGTATGTGCTTGCTGATAATGTGCATTCATTCAAATAATGACGCTCTGGCTTTTTAAGTATGCACAGCTGACTCCTGTTCTCCCTGTTCCCATGTTTCTTTTCTCTCCGGACGCAGCTCACCTTCACCGAAGCCATGCGGAACAAGGCGCGCCTGTCCATTACGGGGAGCGTGGGTGAGAATGGGCGCGTCCTGACTCCCGACTGCCCGAAGGCTGTCCACTCCGGCCCCTCTCTGCGGCAGAGCTCCGGACTGGCTCTGGTGTCGTCCGACTTGCCGTGAAAACCAAAAACGTCCAAGTGCCTTAAACTCCACAAGACCGCAAAACAGACATCAGAAAACCGACCCTACAGCAATGACGCCATCAAGCTGAGCGATCGTGCCGACAAGGTAGATTTCGGAAGGGAACCGAGGCCCCTGACGGCTTCACACACCGGGGTAGATACTACTTGTTTGGAGGATGGTTATCGCACAGACTTCTGTGTTTCCATCATGTACATTCAAAGAACTCGTGCTGCCTTTGAGGGTGAAGCAGGTGGGAAGAAAAAACAGCAAACTCAACTGAATCTCGGTAGCTGTTTGGCGAAAAAAAGATCTGCTCGTTCTAACACTCTGCCATAACCCTCGCCAAACCGGAAAAAACGCATCTCGACATCTTAACATAGCTAAAATTGGGCATTTGTTTGCCCGAGAGGGTATTATTAACATGGATATGGTATTAATGAATACTTATTAAATAAACTGTGAAGAAGAGTTCATATATATATATATATATATATATTCTATAAAATCATACCTAAAGTAAATTATTTACATTGTTTTGTAAATAGCAGACTGTACAACTCGCTTGCTTTTTAACGAATTTGTAAATAGCCAATTCTGTAGTGGACAGAGTGTAATTCTCTTTTTAAACCATCTGTAGAAAAAGGATTTCATCGCAATAATGGTTAGAAAACGATTTAAAAAAACACATGAAAAAGATTTGATATATGTAGATGTACTTCTATGGATTTAATAACATGGGCATGTTATCAGTGCCAGTGACCTATGCGCCCATGATTCTCGGGAATGTGGCACACACCCTCAGTGCATCTCAGCCGCTGCTCTTTCCCAAGCCATGCCCTGCATAATCACTGTGCAGTCGTAGACCATGGTACCCTCTAGACTGTTTTATTTATTTATTTTTTTCAAAGAAGCATATTTATTTTGGATTTATGTGACTACTGAAAAAAGTGAGAAGTATTTAAATGTTCGTCCATTCATTTTAGAGCAGACGTCTTTTTGAATGATAACATGAAATCCAATCGGACGAGAAACGAATCTAACTTAACCGCGCAAATGTGTATAGAAATAGAATAGAACGTGTTCAGAACACCGACCGCCTCTGAAGACACTGTTTGTATCGTGAGAGCCATGGTCAGAGTCCAGCTTTGGCCTTTTTTTTATGAAAAACACTGTGTAACCTCATTCAGGCCTTCAGCATGTTCTCCAGAAAACTGTAGCAACGGACATCTGGACGAAAGGACACTACATGGACAGTTTCAAAGCTTCAGGACACCATACTGATCAGTCTTTCTTCGCCCAGTTCTGTTTAACTTGCATTTGATCTGAAAGTGCAATTTATGATCCCTCCTGTTCCGACGACCCCTAATTACATGTACTTTTACTCAAGCACACATTGTATTTTCTTTCCTTACTATCCTCTCTGCCTTCTCTCATTCTGTCTCAAAAACACACACGCACACAATGATCCTGATGCATATTGAAGATCGGTGTGTTTGGAGAGTGGCATTAGGTTTTTTCCCCATGGTTTCTAATGCTGTGATGAAAGTGGTGTCCTTACTAGGTTAATATGTTAAAATTGTAAATATTTATTTTGATCATTTTTTAGTAAAATATTAATGGATATGAAATGGCTCCTCTGTGTCTTTATTTCGGTAATTCCCTAAATCACAGCAAAAGATGTCTCACTCAAACAACAAGTTCACCCAAAAATGAAAACCTGTCATGATTTACCCTAATGTCAATGTTTTTATACATATAGCTTGCAATATATATGTTTACATTCCATCAGTAGAGATAAGCCTATGGGCGAGACTTCTGGTTCATTATCTACTATAGGGAAATAATAAGAAGAATGAAAATGTGCAGTAACTATGATTACGAGATTAAAGTCAAAATATTTCAAGAATAAAGTAAAAATTATGAGAACATAGTCGCAGCGTTTCGAGAATAAAGTCAAAATGTTTTGAGAATAAATCTAAATTACAAGAATTCGTAGCAATTACGAGATTGAAGTTTTATATTTAATAATATTTCGAGAATATATTCTAGCCTTTTGCACATGCAAATGGCCCAGATTGGGAGCACCGGGAGATATTCCAAAGTCTCAGCTTCCAAAATCTGTCAGTTATTGCGAAATACAATAATGTTTGTCACACTCTTTAATGTTGTGTGACAGATCGCTGTATTCGCTTCAGTTTAGGCGGAATGTGAATCAGTCATCTTTCCAATCACAGTGAGACATTTGTTTCATTAAATAAGGCTATAATGTTTGTTTTTTTTTCATTCCTTCCATTTTTATATTGTGCTATAAACTTGAAATAAAGAGGAACACGTTTATAATTTGTATCCACTGATTGAATTTGATTTGTATGAACTGACTGAATATGAAAGCTGTGTGATACTAAAAGCAACAAAGCACAAAATTATTGCGATTACTGAGTGGCTAGTATGCTACAAATAATGAATGGAAGACTTTAAATATTATTTCCAATTATTTACTGTATTGTAATTGTCATTTACTGCTTGTGAATTGTCACTAATGTTATTTACCTGCATGCACAGACTATACTCTCAAAATATAACTTAAACAGCTACAATTTAATTCTCGTAATTTTGACTCAAAACGTAATTTATTCTCAAAACGTAATTTATTCTCAGAACATTTAGACTTTATTCTTGAAACCTTTAGACTTTTAAATTTTAACATTTCAATTTTAACTTTAATGAAGTTAAAACAACATTTTAAGACTTAATTCTCAAAACATTTCAACTCTATTTTTGAAACTTTTTGACTTTATTCTCAAAACATTTTAACTTTATTCTCAAAACATTTCAACTTTATTCTCGTCATTTCGTCTTTATTCTCAAAACATAACTTTATTTTTGAAACATTTTTATCTTATTCTCATAATTTTGACTTTATTCTCAAAACATTTGGACTTTATTCTGGAAACATTTAGACTTTATTCTCCAAACATTTAGACTTTATTCTCAAAACATTTGGACTTTATTCTCGTAATTTGGACTTTATTTTTGAAACATTTGGACTTTATTCTCAAAACATTTCAACTTTATTCTTAAAACATTTGACTTTATTATCCAAAGATTTGGATTTTATTCTCAAAACATTTGGGCTTTATTTTTGAAACATTTGGACTTTATTCTCGAAACATTTGGACTTTATTCTGGAAACATTTTAACTTTGTTCTGGAAACATTTAGACTTTATTCTCAAAACATTTAGACTTTATTCTCAAAACATTTGGACTTTATTCTCAAAACATTTAGACTTTATTCTCAAAACATTTGGACTTTATTCTCGAAACATTTGCACTTTATTTTTGAAACATTTGGACTTTATTCCTGAAACATTTGGACTTTATTCTAAAAACATTTTAACTTTATTCTCAAAACATTTCAACTTTATACTCAAAACATTTTGACTTTATTGTCAAAACATTTGGATTTTATTCTCGTAATTTGGACTTTATTCTCGAAACATTTGGACTTTATTCTCAAAACATTTGGACTTTATTCTCAAAAGATTTGGGCTATATTTTTGAAACATTTGGACTTTATTCTCGAAACATTTGGACTTTATTCTGGAAACATTTAGACTTTATTCTCAAAACATTTAGACTTTATTCTCGAAACATTTGGACTTTATTATCAAAACATTTGCACTTTATTTTTGAAACATTTGGACTTTATTCCCGAAACATTTGGACTTTATTCTCGAAACATTTTAACTTTATTCTCAAAACATTTAAACTTTATACTCAAAACATTTTGACTTTATTGTCAAAACATTTGGATTTTATTCTCGTAATTTGGACTTTATTCTCAAAACATTTAGACAAATGTCCACTCTTATGGGAAGAAAAAGGTGAATACAAACTAGAAAATATAGCACACAATTGTTGGTATCACATAAATATGACACATACAGAAACTAGGGTCAAGAAAGTTTGATCCACTCCAACACTGAAACAGAGTGACACATTCTGACAAGGAGAAAACTACTACTTTTTAGACCAATGTACTTAATGACAGTAATTGTTCCTTGGAGAGGAAAGAAAGGCATTATAGACAGTCTGCATCAATATCCACACAAAAAGCATTCATTAAAAACTCAGTGCATGTGGTCTTAATGATGAATGACCAAAAAGATAATTATTTTTCAGGGACAGCATTTATTCATTACTTAGAAATGCTATTCACAAATTTGTATTCAATTTTTTATTTGTATAATTTATCATTTTTCTTTTGAGAATAGTGTTTGACCATGCAAGTGTCTGAAGTACACTTATCTTTGAAAAGCAGATGGTAAATATGACCAATGCCATAGGGGCGTCACTGAAAAAACACAAAGCACTGACATTACAGTAAATAGTCTTATTTTCTTCCCTTATACAAGAATCCTTGCAGAAAGGGCAAAGCAGTACACGATGGGAATACAAATAAATATTGCAGGAAAACAGCGGTTGGCACTGAAAACCTAAATGCCCTCCTGTAACAGATGTTGGTACATATGTTAGAACACAGACAGTCACACTAATGACCTTGAGGAATATGTCATCCAGGACCATCTTAAAATGTGCACCTCTGTACCATACTTATCAGCTTATGTGTTATCTAGCTAGCACACAGTGCAGAGCCCACACTTCATGTCTGTTTATCTTTAAGTTTTAGCTTCAGAATCGTAACATAATTTAAGTTAATTTACTGTTTTAAATCAATTTTATATGAGGAAAAAATCAGCAAGCGATCTCCAGTGATATATTAAACATCCCTCAAGGTCAAAAAGGATGAAAAGCTGAGGAGCCTCACCTAAATATGAAGTGTGCAGGAATCTAAATCAGCCTCTATTATTACAGTACTTACCACGCTAACATTCCTGCAGCACGTTTATGTCTATGGTTTACACACACTCCGGTCACTGACGCAAGTTGTAAACATGAATGTACAGTTGTTACATTCACTATCTACTTCTACCTGTCAGCTCTTTTTCATTTGATGCTGTGTTAATTCGGTTAGAATATTTTAAATATTATAAAACCAGTTACTCTGATGCACATTTATAAGATTACATGACATTTGGAAAGAAATAAAGGTTTAGAAGAGCATACTGACATACAGTGTTTCCCCTGTACAAAAATAATACAAGAGCAATATATTTTTGTACCACGTTAAACTGTACTTTTATTTTGACAGGTTGCCGTGAAGTTTCTTTGTATACAGCATAGACTGCTAGTTTTCTCAAATGAAACGGTAAAATTATCATGAAGTGACTGTGACAGCAGCTGTGGAGATTAAGTTTGTGTGTTCATGTCGTCATATAGTGAGCGTCACACGTGCTTCAGTATCTGTATAGCTAGTAAACAAAATAGAGTCTCCGGCATGCATACAGAGACAAATGGAACATGATGCAGGATTAATATTTAAGCCGTCTTTGCCTTTTAATATTCACAGACACTAGTCCATATCACGATTCGAATTAAGTGACAGACCTACTTTTGATTCATTTATCCAAAATTTGATGAATTCCGTGTCATTCCTCGCTATAGTCCATATTTATGAATGGACTCCGCGATCTTGTTCGTGTTTTCGTGGAGGAGAAATTGTCCGCGACCATGTAGAGACAGAAATGACATGCCGTCATGTAAATAAGATAACTTAAGAATGCTTAGTTTGTTTAATAAAAACAAGGTATAGGCCTGTTCTATACGAAAGGTAACCTCAAATGTCTTATGTTGTGATCTGGCCCTATATAGAAAATAAAATTAACTTGACCTTCAAGGGGGCGGGCCGCCCCCCCTAAAATAATGACAGGAAAACGGTTGTTTTATTTAATTTTATTTTAATTTCATATTGGCAAATGTAAATCATCCGAGTATTGTATGAGTACTGAAAATCTGTGTAATGTGAACAATATACATGTACATTCTACTGCAGTGTTAATATCGCTGCAGTATGTTATTTTTGACATAGTTTTAAAAAACATTTATAGTTAAATGAAATAAAGCTCAGTGATTATTTACACTAGCCTTTACAGTGTTCATTAAACAGTGAATTAGCTTCCAAGCCAATGAAACCAGACAGACGTTATTAAGCTGGTTTGAAAAAAAGCCAACTTACTGATGTATTAAAGCTGCTTCTTTTCAACGTGCTAATCATGCTAGAAACATACCAGCAACCTGTTAATCATGTTAAGAAAATGTTACCAAATGCTAATCATGCTACTGACATGCTAATCGTGCTAAAAACATGGTAACAACATGCTAATCATGCTACCAACATGTTAACAACATTCTAATAATGTTGAAAAATGCTAACAAAATGCTAGAAACATGTTAATCATGCCAACAACATGCTACATGTGTTAATCTTGTTAAAACATGTTAATCAATTTAGCAACATGCTAATTATGCAAAAAATACTAACAACGTGCTAATGAAATGCTAAATGTCAAAAACGTGAATTATGCTAAAATTTAAACTTTAAAACTTCAAGCATTTACAACTGTTTCAAACTTTCAAAATACTAATCTACTGTTTTTAAAGGGTACATAACATACACAGTTTCACCTAATCTCATGTTAATCTTTAGTACTTATAGAGTAGTACTGTATCCTTAATATCTCCAAAAAGTCTTTAGTTTTATCATATTTATAAAACAAAATTACAGCTTTCCAATTTTCTCTGGAAAAAGCCGAGCTTCTGGAGGCGCGCCGTGGGCGGAGCTAAGTTCGACGATCCCTTGCGCTGGGACATTTGATGCCGTTTCACTTACCATCTGCAGTTCTGAATCATGACCGGGATCTTTTATAGCTGGGACCGCTCCATCTTTCAGTATCAAACAATGTGCAAATCCAGCGTCGAATTTGTATATGAAACGTTCATCAACAAACACACACTTGCAAAACTCCATTGCTGCCCCGGAAAAAAAGGAGTTTTTCGGGAAGCTGAGCAAAGTTATCTTTGCCTTACAACCAACCCACACTTCTTTAGAGACGTACTTCCCGAGTGAATCCCTTGCAGCAGCCCATCAACGGTCTAGCAGACCTGAGCGCAGGCTCCGCGGGCACGCTTTTCCGGGAGAAATGTTCATATAAGGAGTTCCACCATTGTCTACATCATTAAAGCCATGATCTAAAAAAACAGCCGAAACTTGTACCAACCTGGAAGTACGATTTTCGCCAAAGAAATTCTCCGTCATTCATCTACATTTTTTTAAACTTTGGCCATGTTTAGCATGAGAATCCAACTCTTTAACACTGTAAACAACTCAGAATATACAAAACACCATTGTTTTGTAACAACATTCTAATAATGCTAAAAAATGCTAACAAAATGCTAGAAACATGTTAATCATGCTAACAACATGCTACCATTTGCTAATCATGTTAAAACATGTTAATCAATCTAGCAACATGCTAATTATGCAAAATCTAAACTTTAATCAGAAGAGCATACTTTTATCATTTTAGTTAAATGTCTACATTTGTTGTCATTCTGGGGACCTTTTTTTTTTGCATTTTAAGTAAAATATTGGCAAATGCAATGCATACTGCTTCAATTATAATTTTGAGCAACTAGTATGCAGTATACAGTGTGCTTTAAACAGTGAAGTAGTAGCCAATGAAAACAGATGGTTATTGAATCAAAATGTAATCCTAATGCAGTTACTGCATTCTTTATATAAACAGTATATACTGCAGTGCACACTTAGTAGGGGTAGTATGAGTATGTTATTCCATACACACATAGAATATGATCAGAAGAGCATTTTTTTTTTATCATTTTAGCTAAATGCCTACATTTGTTGTCAATATGGGGAAAAAATGTTTTAAGTTTTTTAAGTCGAATATTGGCAAATGTAATGCATACTGCTCCAGTAAGGGTTAGGTTAATTTTTAAAAACTAGTATACGGTATACAGTGTGCTTTAAACAGTGAAGTAATAGCCAATGAAAACAGATGATTGTTCCTAATGCAGTTACTGCATACTGCATAAAAACAGTTTATACTGCAATGCATACTAAGTAGGTGTACTCATAATTTCAAACAAACATAGGATATGTTTAGAAGGGCATACTGACAAGAATCATTTTGTAAATAAGAATTTGTTGCATTTTTAATCCAGTGTTGTCAAATGTAATGCATACGATACTGCTTCAGTTATTCTTTTTAACAAATAGTATGCAGTATAGTAGCCTCTTTCATTCCAAACATAGCCAATGAAACCAGATAGTCATTGATACTAAACCGAATGCTAATATAGTTACTGCATACTTCATATAAAGTATACTGCAGTATACTACAATACATTCTAGAACATTTTATTAAATCATTTTGGACACCCTATTGCAGAGACAGGTGGAAAACACAGAATGCTTGAAGTGATGCCATTTTAAATAAAGCAATATAATGCAAAATCTTTGAATATAAAATCTAGAAGCTTATGTGTTCTGAGTTACGTATTGGTTGATGGTAATGCCCTGTCTCGCTTTGAGCTCTTCTTATAATTTGTTATCATGCTAAAAGGGTTCTTAATGCCTCTCGACATCCCTGTCATGAAATGTTTGGACATTATGCTAAACGCTGTCACTGGCCGCTCCACAATAAGGCACGTGTTGGGGAAACAGGAACTTGCATGTGACAGAGTGTGTCCGATGTCAGATTGGCTGTCATGTCGTGTTAGGCCTTGACTGTTATGAGTGGGCAGATAACAGCCCTGTTAAACCCATAACCTGTGTTTATGAGAAGACTGAACACCTTGTGTGTATGTTTGTCATCACAAAGACATTATAGTCTCAGATATGAGGCACTTTTGCTTTGTAAGCTAAATAAACTAACTTTAAAACTTAGAAACTGGTCTCAAAGATGGTCTCCCAGTCTGACCAGCTGAAAATGCACAAACCCATTTAAATCTCTCATCAGATCAGCCAAGCCACTCTGGGAGACTATAGCAGATCAGCCTAGGCTAATTTAAGATGTTTTTCAGCTGGGTTGACATCTTTTATAAATGGTGATTCGGTTTCGCGGGCATGTCTTATGAATAATAAAGCTAAATAATAATCTTTTAAATAATTAATGTTACACATTAGGTATATGAGCACTTACTATTTAGATTTCCTTCTTTGAAGCACAATATAATTCATGCTGTATCCGCATCTGCTTTCTTCAAACATAACCGTTAGCATAAATGCATCTGAGGATGAACTAAAGGTCCTGTGACTGTCAGACAATATGCTCGTAATAGCTTGAACGTTATTGCCCCCGTGCGGTCAAACTCAGAATCACATGTATTTTTGTTTATGGCAGTTTTGAGTAGGGGGAGCCTCCTGGTATAGGTTTTATTTAGTGTCATCAGTAATACTATTAGTATTACAATTAGGTTTTATTTTTATATTTTCAGTTTAATTTTAATTATAAATATTTATGTATGTATGTGTATATGTGTGTGTGTGTGTGTGTGTGTGTGTGTGTGTGTGTGTGTGTGTGTGTGTGTGCGTGCGTGCGTGCGTGCGTGTGTGAGAACGTGCAAGTCTTCCAATTCATTAGTTGCTGTAACATACCGAAAATAACAAAGTGCATAAAACGGTAAAACTGTTTGCACTACAAACCACAGTGTTCATTATTACAAATAAATTAGAAATCAATATCTATATATCTATCAAGTTGTGTTAAATATAAACAAACCGATTGGGTTGTTTTGACCCAGAAGTTGGGTTAAATGTTTCAACCAACTAGCTGGGTAGTTTTATTTAACTCAACTACTGTTTAAAAATTACTATCCCACCTTATTTTTCCTGTAACACCGTGTCCTAACTACACACGACGCGACAAGATTCCAGCGACAAACAATTTGGGTGTCCACACCAGACGCGACGAGACAACGCGACGCGACAGAATCAATCAAACATCACAGCCAATCAGAAGTGCGTTTGGGCGGGCTCTCCCTGGAATCGCACTGCACTGGCAACGAAATTGATAAGTTTATAATTCATAAATATTAAAACTTTTAACATTATTAAATGTACATACTGAGTGACTAATACCGTTTTGTTATGGAATACACTTGTTGGTTCGCAATGAGTTCATAGTTTGAAGGTACATCTTTGCATTCATTTATTTTCCAGATCTGAGGTAAAATCTGTTGTTGCTTTCAATATAGCTATAAAGGTCATACAAAATGATATTCAAACTCACATTAGACACATTTAACTTTGAATAAAGCACATAATCAGTACCTGAGATTATCACTATCATTAGTTTGAAGCCGCGACTTCGCGGAAATATAAACAGTTTCTAAAATAGAAATTTAGCGTGTCGCCGTCGCGGCCAGTTAGGACAAAAACAAGATACCTTTTATCGCGCGTCGCGTCGCGTGTAGTTAGGACACGGTGTAAGAGCCGGTGCAGCCATTTGTAAATTTTATGGGTCTGGCTTTCAGTCTCATCTGCATCCAGCAATTATTAGCTGTACAAAACACCTAGTTTTGCTGCTTGATATTGCAAATTTGTGTGCCTTAGCATATTATTTGAATATTGTCTTAGTTATGAACACACTGGTTTGTAGTGCAAACAGTTTTACCGTTTACTGCTCATTGTTATTCTTCTCGTTATCTGGCAGGGTTGCCAGGTTTTCACAACAAAACCCGACCAATTGCTACTCAAATCTAGCCCAATCGCGTTTCAGTGTGGGGAAAAGCCTGTTTACTCAGAATTTCAAGAATCCAAATTATGGTAATTGCATTTAATTTCATGCAGCCTTTTATTCTGAGGTTTGATGATTTATAAAGCACCCCAGAACAATGATTTAATTTCCTGATAACTCAAAGCATTGAGTGTTTACGCATGTGAAGGAGAACACAAAAACCCAACAGATACATAAACATTCAGCCATGCATAATGATGAGCTTTAATAACGTTTCCATGTATTCCACCTCTAAGGCTTTATGTACAGCAAGTGCTTCTGTCTCATCTGTAAAAGTGCTGCAATGAGAAATATATGACACTTTATACACATAATACAAAAATCATGTGGAAACACAGTTCAACCAATAGCTATTAAAAAGAAGCTGCTTAACACTGCCAGTAGCATAGACATTCATTGCACCGATTAACAACAATAAAATTAAGTGACATTCTGAAAACACAATTTTGTTTGCAGGCAAAAACTAAATCATCATGCAAACCCTGTGACCGTCCATCGTGTTAAAGGGTTAATGGGCAAACTTAAGCAAAAAAGCAACATGCATTTCGTCGCTGTCGGGCGGAATCCTCGTATCTCCAAAACCGTCATTTTTCAGGAAATGAAAAAAACTGCATATTTTTTGAGTTATTAAACATTTTATCGTTAAAGTTGGTATTATACCTTATATTGCTATCATACACTGTTGTGTGCCAGCATTAACACAACATTTCCCCAAAATCATGTTTTATCGGAGATACGAGGTTTTATGACTTGGGAGCAGGGAGATACGAGATTACGCCGTCATTGATAAGAATGCTACAGACACAGACTTCGCTGCTGCCAGCAGTGTTCATCAAAGTCTGCGGTCGCGTTGAGCCTTTTGACAAGAGAAAAGGCTTCAATAGTTAACCAAAGCTAACGATTGTGGTTACATAAATCTTCCTAAACTCTATTTTAAAGGTTTAAGAGCTATAAGTGATGCAATACAAAAAAACTGAGTCCGTCTTTTTCCCCTTCTTCCAGAACAGCCTATACTGTTTCAGCTATTAAAATAGTTATGTTTTGTATGTAATGCCAAAGTGATCATATTTCGTTTCGTTTTCTTATTAAGTTAATTTAGAAAAACTTTTGGAACATTTTTTTTCGTTAAATATAAGTTTTTTTTTTTTTTTTTTTAAAGTAGCCTAACGAACAGCGGCCAGCGGAAGACTGTTCATAGTCGGATCAATTTGCCTTTTAAATCATCACGCCTTGCATAAAATAAAATCTATAGATCTAAAACAGTTAAAGTAGCTATAGAACAATGTCCGTTTTAATGTCAGTTTACATTAAATCTAGATAAATGTGCGCTATTAGGTGAATATCGTTTTTGGAGAGGAGAAGCTGAAATCGCTTTGGCGAGTAGCTACATGCCTCACAAACATGATAAATAAATAAATAAATAAATAAATAAATAAATAGAAAGCTTTAAACAAATCGGAAAAAAAAAACACTTTTATTATGTAATTCAAATGTTGCGTCCAAAGAAGAGATTGCGAGTCAGGGTCTTTGCGACATTATCTCAGAATACACTAGTTTATTAATGGATCATTCAAATATCTCCTTACTGTTTCCCCCGACACATTCAATGCTAATTCTTTTTGCCGGTGCTTTGTGACAAGAAGATGGAAGGGGACAGAAAAGGTGGAGATACGAGCTCTTCTCAGACAGTTGAAGCGTTCAAATGAGTTAAGAGATTTGCTCTCAAGCTATTTTCAACACTTTAGATTTGGTCAAAAATTTGTAAAAATGACAGATCCACGTGGGCACTGACCAATAGCATCGATTTGTGTAAAAATATGAAATTCACAAAATTTGGACATACGAGGTTTCCGCCCGACAGCGACGATTTGTGATGTGACACAACTGTAAAGGTTAAAGAAATGCAGAAGAGACCAAAGAAAGCCTGAAATACTCACACCAAGGGCTAAACTTTAGAATTCTACATTAATTATGCTAATTAGTGTCTTAATAATACAGTAGAGGCACCACTTGTGCAAAAGAAAACAAGACTGTTCTACTAACTGTTCTAAACGTCACTTATTGCTTTGGTGATAGAACAGAAAAATGGAACATTCCGTTTTGTTTTGTTTTTTACATCAACACTAATACATTTGTAAAACAATCATGTGCTCTGCATGATAACATTCACAAAACACACATTATCCTACCATATTTGGCAAGTAAATATTTGATTTTAAGCTCTGCTTCTTGGCAACATGTAGTATGCGATAGAAGAATGAAATTCAGAATATGAGGATGATGATCATGATTATGAACTTATGAATGAATGATCATCTGTAAATACAGCAAGCTGAAATGATTTACATTTTAAAGATAGATTAGGGTTCAATGCAAGTTAGACTCTGCCAACAACATCTGTGGAATAAAGTTTATTACCACAAACTTTAATGTCGACGCTTCGTTTTTTAAATGAAAGGCACAGTATGTATTTTTTGCCTCTAGGGGGCGCATTCTCAAAACAAACCAATGAAGGTTAGTTTGATGACTCCGTGAATGAGTGTTATTATGTTTTCTACAAAATAAAACCGGAAATCACGATTGTATGGCGCCATTGTCAGGCGAAGCAATGGCAAGGGACTGGCCACTAGTTAAAATTGCTTTTATCTCTGGATTTAAACGTTCTTGGAAACATTCGAGATAATGTAAGTAGCTACACAATTCAACACAATATATAACACTGTTCTAGTGTTTTTTTTGGATATTTGAATCCAAAATCGTGCATATAATGCCTTTAAAAAACCTAGGCGAAATTTGACGCTTATTATTATAGCCTAAATGCAAATGAATTCTTCTGTAAAACTGTATGTATTATATAAGCTGTCAATCTGTTCAAATAAGGGATGTGATGCCAACAATGTTATAAAATTGGAAACAACTTTAGACAGAAAATGTTACAGTATTAAAACAGTATTTTAATATTTACAAATGAACCGAACGAAAATCACATATTTTGCTTATTTCTGCAGTAAATGTTCAATTATTGTCTTGTTTTGAGCTGTGCTAATCGGTCAGACCGGAATAAAAAAAACATTTGGAGTAACGTTACTATAGATTGCCAAAAGTTAAAACAAATCAAGCAAAAACAGTTTGAGGACCAAAAGGCGTTTGTGGTTAGCCAAAATGAACCAGGATTTCCAGGGCAAGATTCTTGGCATCATTCGTGTTTGTTCTTATAATTTCCGTCAGGTATGTGAAATATTAGGCTAATATCTACATTTTAATACTGCTCGTACATATCCGTAGGTTTAAGTTTGTAAAAATATTGCGCCCTTTCCTGCTTACTAAGTCCTTCTCTATATGATTTCGCAGCTTCCACACGTTTTTCCGTGGTTTAGACAACATAAATTAGCAGAACATATGACGTATTCAATAGTACGTTAACCATGCAATCCATGTTGTTGTTTACATGCCAACATGGCTGTGTATTCAGGTAATCAAATCGTGACGTAAGTGCAAACCCTCTTTTGACCCAACTTCCTTTCATTATAAGTGCCTCACTGTAAAACCGATTTTTTATTTTCATATATAGGCTATATACTTTTTTGTGTGGTAATCAACATGATATCAAAAGTGCTGTTGATGGAGCTTAACTTGTACCGAACCTTGAATATTCATTTAAAAGATTCACAATAATTAAACACAATAATTAATTTAATCTAACCGCTCTGAAAGCATATGATTGTGTATACAAACAATGGCCACCTGTTTCTAAGTGTGCTTGGTATCAGTGCAGCCTACTGCGGTAGATGTGTGTAGATACTCTCGCCTGCCTGAAGCTCAGTGTCTTTCCCGAAATGTACCAACAGCTCTACCTACTGGTGGATAGGGAGCCCTGTCATATCGGGAGAGATCTCTCTCCCATCCACATTCACATAGCTGTAAATATCACAATCGTTGTGAAAGCTGTAAGGTGGTGCACTGTTGCCATGCGCACGTACAATCAACATGGTCTTCAGCAGTGCTGGTGATGTTCAGTTACTTCTGGTCGGATGGGCTGAAGGTGTGAGAAATGTGTGAGAAAGAGACCGGCTAAGCATTTGGCAGTAATGAGACATGGGCTTTAAGGATGAGAGGGTGAAATGTCACGAGAGTTGAGATGAATGAGAAGCTACAGGTTGACCAGGTGAAGGTCAGAGGCAGTGAAGTGAGGACACAGTGCCATGTCAGGGTTCTTCAGCTGCTTCAGGACGCGCTTGTGGAACTTGGTGCGCACGCGGTTGAACTCCATTATGTCACATGGGTCTTCCTCGATCCAGAACCTGTGGAACTCCTGCATCAGATAACCTAAGAAAAAGAAATAATAATTAGTAGTGGTAGTATTAATTATTATATTTTTAAAGGAAATTGGTTTCATGCTAATTATCTAAATAAAGTTATAAATATAATTTGAGTTCTATAACTGCATAGAAATTAATAGTTTAACCTAAGAATAACAAATATGCAACAACAACAGTAATATTATTATTATTTAATAATAATAGTAATAATAATAATAACAATAATAATAATAATATAATGTTATAATATATTATAATAATAATAATTATTATTAGAAATTAGTTTTATTATCTAAATAAAGTTATTAATAAATACAAATATAGTATATATGTATGTGTATATAGTATATAGATAGATTGATCGATAGAAAGACTGAATTTTTTTATGTATTTATTTTTAATATTCTTTTTTTTTACTATAATTGTATCATGTAAAACCTGTATAATTTGTCCACAAATATATATAATAATAATAATTATTATTATTACACTATTTTATTGTATGAATGTATGTGTATATAGTATATAGATAGACTGATCGATAGAACGATTAAAATATATTTTTAATTTATATTTAATTATCTTTTTTTTTTTACAATAAATGTAGAATTTGTCCACAAATATATAATAATAATAATAATAATAATAATAATAATAATTATTATTATTATTAAAATTATTATTATTGTCTATATTCTTTTAATGCAAATTATATAGTTATTAATAAATAAAAATATTGTATGTATCTGTAAATAGTACTATGCAGATAAACTGATAGATAGAAAGACTGAAACATAATATTTTTTTATGTATTTATTTTAAATATTTTTACAGTAACTATAATAAAAAAATCAAATTATTATTAATAATAATAATAATAACAATAATTATTATTATACTTTTAGGGAAGATCAAAATATAATATTTTTAAATGTATTTATTTTTATATTAGTTTTTACATTAATTGTAGTTAAGTTAAAACCAATCATTTCAATTGTATAGATTGTATAATTTGTTCACAAAATAATAATAATAATAGTAATTAGCAGAGTAGTAGTAGTAGTAGTGGTAGTAGTATCTATAATCTTTTATGGAATTTATTTGTATGTAAATTCTATAAATAACGTTATTGATAATAATATACATAGAGAGATATACACAATTTGTATTTTTTTAATGTATTTATTTTAAATTATTGTAGTTATATAATTTTCATATAATATTATCTATTTCCTTTAGGAAAATTCATTTTATGCAAATTATATAAAGTTATTAATAAATGAAAGTATTGTAAGTATGTATGTGTATATAGTACACAGACAGATTGATACATGAAAATATTGAAATATAATATTTTGTAATGTGTTTTTATTTGAAATACTGTTTTACAATAATTTTATATTTTAAAACAAATAATTGTATAAATTCTATAATTTGTCCACTAATATATATATATATATATATATATATATATATAAAAACTATTATTATTATTATTATTATCTATACTCTTTTATTGTAATGTTATTAATAATTTTACTTATATAATTTACATTATTTTATAATTATATAATTGTGTAATTTAATTGAATAAATTGCCAACAAAAGATGCTTTCACAATGACAACAATAGCGATATTATGATTACACTCACAGAAGGTCTGTTGGAAGTGCACTAGACTTGGCATCTCTGGTGCCACATTGTACAGATGAGTCTTCAGAGCCCCGCTCACCAGCAGGGAATACGCCAGGTCTGTGATGTTTATGCCAACGATGGCAAAGGAGTATCTGCGCCACAAAAGATTTAGGTCAGCACAAAACACAAAGTAAAAGAAATCCTTGTTTGGTGTAAATAAACATTATAAAAAGTTAAGACACTGCCAGTGTTTGTCTGCATGATGCCATCTGCTCTGTGCTTTAATTGCGTCTGTGTGTGCACATGTCAGCAGTGCCGTGATTGAACAGGCTTCGTGCTACACATCAGAGCTAATGCATCCTGAAAGCTCATGACAAGCAGAAGAGCCTGATTCAAATCCTCACACAAAGCATCAGTGCTGACACACAACCAGGATTCAGGCGCTTGGCTACTAATAACTACTGCACACACAGCAGAGTTATATTTAACATCCACACACTTATGAACTTGCTCTTTGGGTGAGTGCATGCAATAGTGTGCAATATTCAAAACTCACCCAATCGCTTTGTCAAATTTCTTCTTGTCCCACTCAGCTTTGCTCATCTTACTGTGTGAAAAAACAAAAATGTCCATTCAGTCCTGTGCTAAGATTCCTTAAACAGCAACTATAATGCAGTCAACTCTAAATGACGACAAAAACAAGAGAGAATCACAGGAGAAAAAAGAAAGCATTCACGGCTACTAACCAACGTTATAATGGAGCAAAATGCCTTGTGTTTAGAGTGAGGTGAGGTTAGACGTTTTGAGATTAAAAAATAACAACAACAACAAAATACAGCCATTAGATTGAGGCAAAATGATCAAATGAATTCTTACTGAGAGAGAAAAGATGGAGTACCTGGCTTCCTCTTTGGAAACGTTCCTGTGTATGACAGTGATGGGAATAAAAAGAAGCAGGAACAGAAAAAAAGGAATGTGTGGGTGCATGATGTGCATGATGGTGACAGCATGCTGAAGGTGTGATCAATTGCACAGCGTGAAAAAAATCACCTGTTAAAATAAGCATGGTATGCACACACAGTATAAAGCAAAACACTAATAAGAGCTTTCAGGGAAACTACACCCTAGCTGCCATCCTGCTTTTGGTGTGTGCTTGCTAATATGTGTTTTAAAGCGTATAGTATTTTTTGAATATGAAAATAGACCATAACTAAGTATATAAAGTAGAGTGTGAGTAGGAACCACCTAAAAGGACTATCTCTGAAAGATCTGACCTGTGTTTGGGCTGCAGGGAGTCATGAAGAACTTGGAGAGCGGTGGCTTTGTCATGCTCTGCAAAATACCTGCAAATTAAAGAGGGGAAATTAGCCATTGAATTGTTCTGTTTAAAACCATAGTGAGCTGCCTATGTAGACTGCATTTTAAAGGAACACTCCACTTTTTTTGAAAATAGGCTCATTTTCCAGCTCCCCTAGTGTTAAACAGATGAGTTTTTGAATCCATTCAGACGATTTTCGATTCTGCTGTTAGCACTTTTAGCATAGCTTAGCATAAATCACTGAATCAGATTAGACCATTAGCATCTCGTTCAAAAATGACCAAATATTTTCAATATTTTTCCCATTTAAAATTGACTCTTCTGTAGTTACATCATGTACAAAGACAGACAGAAAATGAAAAGCTGTGATTTTCCAAGCTGATATGGATAGGAACTATACTCTCATTCCGGCGTAATAATCAAGGAACCATGGGTGCAGCAGGCACAATGATATTACACAGCGCCTCAATATAGTCCCCAGCTATTTTACTATTACCTTAGTGGCTTAGTGCTGGTCACATTGGAAGTTACCTAGCTGGGGACTATTTTCAGGCGCTGCGTAATATTATTGCGCCTGCTGCACCCATGCAAATCAAAGTTCCCTGATTATTATGACCGAATAAGAGTGTAATTCCTATTCATATCATTCATATCACATTAGTCTTAGTACACTATGTAACTACAAAAGAGTCAAGTTTTAAATAGAAAAAATATTGAAAATATTTGTTCATTTTTGAATGAGATGCTAATGGTCTAATCTGATTCAATGATTTATGCTAAGCTATGCTAAAAGTGCTACCAGCAGACCCAGAGATCGGCTGAATGGATTCAAAAACGGTAAAACTAATCTGTTTAACTCTAGGGGAGTTGGAAAATGAGCCTATTTTCAAAAAAAGTGGAGTGTTCCTTCAAGGGCACATGCTGTACAGTAAATGTGTTCTTTGTGTGGTGTTTCAAAAGCTAGGCAACTTAAAGCAAATGCTAATGAATTGCAACAAGCACAGTGAAAAATCTAAGGCAAACAAAATTAAAAATTATTAGTAATTAATACATTTATTTGATTCATTAGTTAAAAGTAGTGATAAAAAAATACATAATGGATTTCATGTCAAAATCATTTGCTAAATGATAAAAACTTGTTCAGTGTAATTCAAAAACTTATTTTACCCAATGTATGTATGTTATGTTATTTATTGCTAAATACAGTATGGTGTTATTAGCTTAGCAACGTGCTAATTTCAAAGTATATCATTGACTGATAAAAAAACATATTTATGCTCTGTATTTATTGCTTAATAGAGTATGGTGTTGCTAGCTTAGCAATATGCTAACATCAAAATCTTTTGTTAATGATAAAAACTAGTTCAGTGTAATTCAAAAATGTATTTTACCAAATGTAATGTATTTACTGCTTATTAGAGTATGGTGTTGTTAGTTTAGCAACATGCTAACATCAAAATTATTTGCTAAATGATAAAAACTACCTTAGTGTACTTCAAAAATGTATTGTACCCTATGTATGTTATGTATTTAATGCTTACTAGAGTATGGTGTTTTTAGCTTAGCAACATGCTAATCTCAAAATCTATTGCTATTTTAATGGTACAAGCCAATGCAGAGCATTTCAAATTGGTCTTTGATGAGGTTGTATGATGGTTGGGATTTATTCATATAATGTAGTTGCCAGACAGCAAAGGCACATTTATGTTTTGGAACAGAACTAAGATCTGGTATGATGTAGATGTCGCTTTATCACACATAAATGACAATAAAGGTCTAATGTTTTTGTCCTGATTTCACTTCAGCAGATTCTCTACTCACAGTAGGTTGTGCAAGCCCAGGAGACCCATGCCCCTGAAATCAGTCTTGGGGTCGTTTCCTTGGAAACCAATCTCACACCATTGCTTTGAGATGCGTCCAGAGAGAGGAGAATCAGGACGGAGTTCTTTCCACAGCTGGTGAGTAAAAAGATATTTGAGAAAGTCACTATTAGAGACAATCCTGTTATGTCCCAGAGGCTGTGCTACATCATGAATTGTAACTGGTGACTGCTAATAGTGAGTCACTGCTAATACCTTCATGAGCATCTCCTCATGTGCTGGGTTTTCACAGTCATACGGCTCTCTACGCAGCTTCTCCACCTCCACTACTAGGTTTCGGTAACCCACAATCTGGAAAAGGCAAGCCTGAAGAGAGATACCAAGCCTGGAAGAGGACAAGAAATACAGCATATGTGCTCAAAAAGTTAAATGCTGCAAATGCATACAGTGTATCAGCAAATGATGGAGTCCTTACTGTGGGTTAGTGTCAGGGTTGATCTTTTTCAGGGATATTATATCATCAATAGTCTTTTCCACAGAATCTGGGTGAACGTTGATTGCAGACTGCAAAAGCTATGGAGGTACAGTAATTGAAAGAAAACATTGTTCAGCTATTAGCTAATATACAAAAATAGCATAATACATTATGTAAAATAATTTGCTTGGTTGTAGTTTGAGACAGGCCTTAAAGGGATAGTTCACCTAAAAATTAAAATTAGCTCATGATTTACTCACCCTCAAGCCATACTAGGTGTATATGACTTTCATTTTTCAGTCAGAGTTTCATTCAACATGTGATGGCTCTTCCAAGCTTTATAATGGCATTGAATGGGTGTTGAGATTTTTATGTCCAATAAAGTGTATCTATCCATCCATCATAAAGTATACACCACCCTGCTCCAGGGTGTTAATAAAGACCTTCTGAAGTGAATCAATTAAATATCCATGTTTAAAACTTAATAAACCATAATCTCCAGCTTCCACTAGCTGTCATACGCGTGTTTTCACGAGAGAGTGGCATTCCAGCGGATGACATTAGACACAGATGAACACTGTGTGAATGCAGATATGCAGTGGAGAGAGCAAAACAAAACACTGGTCACAAAATAGTAGTACAAAACAAGAATTTGTAAAGAAACATGTTGGATGATTTCTTACAAAAAAATCACTTCAGAAGGCCTTTATTAACCCCCCTTTCATTTTTTTTTAAATTCAAAATCTTAACAGCCATTCACTGATATTATAAAGTTGGGAAGAGCCAGGACATTTTAAAAATTTTTAATATAACTCCAACTGTGTTCGTCTGAAAGAAGAAAGGCATATACACCTATGGCTTGAGGGTGAGTAAATCATAGAGTAATTTTTATTTTTGGGTGAACTATGCCTTTAATTCAGCTTATGAGCAGTGTTGCTATTGTTAAAGGAGTAGTTCACTTCCAGAACAAAAAATTACAGATAATTTACTCACCCCTTTGTCATCCAAGATGTTCATGTCTTTCTTTTTTCAGTTGATAAGAAATTATGTTTCTTGAGGAAAACGGATTAGGATTTCTCTCCATATAATGGACTTCAATGGTGCCCTCAAGTTTGAGCTTCCAAAAAGCAGTTTAAATGCATCTTCAAAGGGCTATAAACGATCCCAGCTGAGGAAGAAGGGTCTTATCTAGCAAAACGATCTGTCATTTTCAAAACCAACTGACAATTTATAAACTTTTTAACCTCAAATGCTTGTCTTGTCTATGTCTGCGTGAACTGGTTGTTTTTTTCCGGTTCAAGACAGTTAGGGTATGTCAAAAAACTCCAAATCATTGTACATCGCTGCAGAAGTACCGACCCAGTGTTTACAAAGAAGTGTGCAAAGAAGATCAAATGCTCTTTACAAAAAAAGGCAAAACAGCGATGTAGGGCGATTTTGAAGTTGAAGAAGAAAACGAGATAGGAGTTTTTCAACATACCCTAACTGTATTAACCCAGATCACACAGACTATGCATGTGCATCACAGAGATGAAACAAGACAAGAATTTGAGGTTAAAAGTTATATAAATTGTCAATTTGTTTCAAAAATAACCGATCATTTCACTAGATAAGACCCTTCCTCCTCGGCTGGGATCATTTAGATCCAATTGACGCTGCATTTAAACTGCATTTTGGAAGTTCAAACTTGGGGGCACCATTGAAGTCCACTATATGAAGATAATTCCTAAAATGCTTTCCTCAAGAAACATAATTTCTTTACGACTGAAAAAAGACATGAACATCTTGGATGAAAAAGGGGTGAGAAAATTATCTGTACATTTTTGTTCTGGAAGTGAACACATTTTTTAATTAAAACCGAAAGTATCAAATAATAATTTCAGTCATTTTCATTTAAATAAAGCTGAAATAAACATTAGATGAACAAAAAAACATAAATGTAAAAAATTTTAAATGTTGCCTTGGCAATTAACTGAAATAAGTGTGAAGTACTAAAATGATTAAAACCGAAATAGAAATAAATTAAATAAAGCTAAGCTAAATAAAATATTTAAAAATGACATTGTTGGCTAATAAAATGACAAAGGCCCATAAAAAAATACTAAAACTTAATTTAAAATGAAAACTGAAAATATTATTTTTAAAGAAAAGCTATTACAAGCAAAATTTCAATAAATAATATAATAGTATTTAAATAATACTATTTATATTACCTAAAATAACAAAATACATACAATTTAATAATAACATTATAATATATAAATAAAAATACAATAATAAAAGAATTGTGTAAAAAAAACATACTTCATAAACCTAATGACTCACCTCATGTTTAGAGCATTTGAGCGAGGATTCTGTGAAATTAAAAGAAACATAAAATAATATCAAACTGTCCTCACGTACAATGAGCTTACAGACAGTATTTTTTTGCTGTAGATGTACTTCTAAATTCACTGATAGTATTTACCGATCTTGAGCGTCCTGCGAGCACCAGGTTTGTTATTGTAACAGATGCGCTGAAGCTCACTTCGTCCAGTCAACTTCCTGATGACAAACTTTAGGCCCCGCCACAAACACTTACAGTAAAGGAACACCAGTAACTGGGTCAGTACCCTAAAAGATTCAGAGAAATGGAGAGGCCTGAATAAAACGACACAAGTCCAATACTAATAGGCCTAATACACCTGTGTATTCTGTCCCAGAATAAAGCATACTCACTGAGGTATTTTGAAAGCTTATTATATCTGAGTACTCTAAACCTGAAATGAATAACCATCAGATATGTTTCCCATGAACACTTTCCGATGCTCGAGCTGTTCAGAGAAAAAAGCACATTATTTTTCTCTTATAATGGTCGGATGGCTACAAAAGCTAGGCCTAATCCCAATTGTAAAAGCATGTCTGTGATTCGATAAGTGGGCCATGATGATGAAATAGGTCACAGTTCAACAAAGATCTTAGTGATGAAAGCAAAATATAATTTTGAAAGTATTATTCTTTAAACAGGTTTCGTGTCCTGCGTGTATCAAGCGGTATGTATTCACCAAAGGACTTATGTCTGTCATGTCTGTCTACTGCAGCATGTGCATCTGTTTTGAACCAATGCATGGATCTAGTTGCAGTCTAATTCACTACAGGAAATCAACTGCACTAGGAATAAACCTGTTTGAATCCGGTTGCTGATTATGTTGAGAGTTACTGCTCACAGGGTGTACTCGCCTCCCCATCGGCATGAAATGAATTTGCGGTCAAACCTGTGTTTTGTAAAAAAGATGTTATTGTCTATCAAAGCTGTTGAACAGAAGTGACGTGTCCCAAAGGTAATATCACTTTCCAGGACTTGTAATAATAATAAGTAATATGTGTAATAATAACCAGTTCTGATATGGCATTATAGGGAGGTGAAATACAAATCTATACTTGTATATTTGGAGCAAACCCCTATTAGGTTTAGTACCTTTCAACATCATTTATTGTAAACAATAGCCTATAATTAAGAGGAGTGGCTGATAAGAAAGCACCTAAAACTGAAAGGCAGGGAGCCATTCACCAAGGGATTGTTAATTAAAAGGTATTTATCAGTTCATAATCAGCATTTTTATATATATATAAATATATAATAAATAATAATAAAAAAAATAATAATAATTATATTAATAAATATTATTTCATAAAATAATAATAATAATGTGTCTCGGCTATATATAGAAGTAGGCTATGTTCTGTAACAGCGGTCATATTTGATGTATTTTAGAATATAATCTTTTGCTTCCACATCTATGATGATGACCTGATAAGAATAATAAATAATTATTTCGTTTCTGTTTTTGTTTCCACATCCATGACATAATTGGGCCATACCACAAAGCATGCAATAAAAAACATTAGAACGGTTAATGTTCATTTTAAAAATGGAAAATGAAAACAATGACATTTCAGCTTCTAAGCAATAAAAAGCGACATGTCACTATTAAGCGCAGACGTAGCCTACTTACCTCAGAAAATGCTTCATCGCGATTGTCTGCTTTGCTACAACAGTATAACTCACATTCGCGGATGGTCTGACCACCTGCACAAAACATCATTCAAAATATAAACCACAGGGTATCTTTATTTAATCGCTGTATTGCATTTAACTGTCGTGGATACAAATAGCTGTAATATGTCTTGAGGTCGTCAGTGTGGCGTTAGGCGGATTAAGACGTTGCCGTGGGCAACTGCTTCAACAACCAGCATAAGGTCTACACATCCACGTTCACGTATTTAATGTCCGACGCGTTATTTCATGACAGACAAGCCGTTTATATTACATTTAAATATCACTGGTTATATAATATTGACAACTGGTGTCATTTACCGTCGAGACTATTTCATCTTGCAATAGGTGTTCTTCTGCGCTGTTCTCTATTCTACACCACACATGTTCGTGTGAAAACAGCGTATCAAATAATACATCAGTGTATCTGATAAAATATAAATAAATGACAAGAACATACGTTTCAAGATGTCGCTGGGAATGGGAATAAGCCTGTCCTCCTCTCTCTGTAAAGCAGGTACCTGTTATTCCTCCATGATGAGCATGTGAATTAGGGAGGGCGGGCGCTTCAGAGCATCGCAATGCAGCGCTGCTGTGCCGCACGGCGGCGGAAAGACCCCAGAAGACCTCTTACTCCTTTACATAAACACAAAACTCGTATATAGATTTGTTTTTCCATAATTTCTTATTTAATAGTATTTTGCTCTTCTAAAACCAGGGTTTGGGACACTAGAAGTTCTCAAAACTTTCAAGAAGGTTCCAGGATGACTTGGTATTCTTTTACGGTATAGTTAACCCAAAAATGAAAATTGTGTCATTAATTGCTCACCCTCATTTTGTTCCAAAGCTGTGAGACATTTGTTCATCTTCGAAGCTTTCTGACCCTGCATAGATGGCAACGGAACTAGCTCAAGGCCCAGAAAAGCAGTAAGGACATCGTTATAATAGTCTATGTGACATCAGTAATTCAACCGTAATGTTATGAAGCTATGAGAATACTTTTTGTGCACAAATAGAATAAAAATACAACTTTATTCAACAATCTCTTCTCTTCCGCGTTAGTCTTCAACACATGTGTGGAGCTGCTAATGCATTTTTTCATCCATGTCTCAGTTCATTGCCTGTATATTTGGGTTCAAATAAGTAACTTAAGGCTATAGGCAACAATTTGTAAGAAATTGTTGAATAATGGCATTGTTTTTGTTTTCTTTGCACACAAAAAGTATTCTCACAGCTTAATAATATTACTGTTGAACCACTGATGTCACATGGACTTTTTTAACGACATCAGACCTTTCTGGGGCTTCAGTGTGTCAGTTGCTTTGCTGTCTATGCAGGTTTAGAAAGCTCGTGGATTTCTTCAAAAATATCTTAATTTGTGTTCTAAAAAATTAACAAAGGTCTTCTGAGTTTGCAACAACATGAAAGTGAGTAATTAGTGACAGAATTTTCATTTTTGGGTGAACTATATTTTAAAATAATAGTAAACCCACTGGAAAGTTTGAGACCCCCTGGTTGAGGACCACACTAGAATTTATTTGTTGACCCCCAAAGTCTCAAACCCTGGTTCTAGAAGAGAAGGTGAATATTTAATGGCAAAATTTTGGGGTAAACCTTTCAAATTAATAAATTGGTATTTATATCAAATGTATCACAACAAATCAGACTCTGAATTAAAAAATCTTAAACGCTCATCAATACAAAAAAAAAAAAAGTTTCGAAAACTATTATGCTAGCATACATTTCTTGAAAATTCTGGAATCACAAAATGAATATATCAAGACAACTTCATAAACAATCAGCTTAAACAAAAATACAGACAATATCTCAACAAAAATGTAGCTTTCGAATAGAGGGGCCTTCAAATATTGTCAGAAAACAGAGGGTCTTTGCTATAAAAAAATAAATTAATTAACTGATATTCATGAAATTTTATAACTATTAGACATATTACTAATAATTTCTGACTTTATAATAATTTTTTTTTTAACTCTTCTGAGTCCCTGGATTGGCTGAGAGTCTAGGTGAAGCGTATATGAGAGTTTAACGGTTGATCTGTTCTATAAGCTAAGAATGTAAAACCAACTTAGGATATTTAACACACACCACAATTATACATTAACTATGAATGATAAAACGACTTTAATGGTCAAAAATACTCATTTTCAAATGTAAAACAAAACAAACAAACATATAAAAACATATTTAGTACCAACAATAAATGTAACAAGTTGACTATGAAAAGCTGAACACATCCATCATTTCATCTAAAGTTATGTTTTATCTACAGTTTTGTAACAAATAAAAATAATACAAGTGTTAGATAAAGAATATTACAACGATAAAGAATGTTAATAGAAGTAATCATATTGGAAGCAGCATCTCATTTGGAATAGAGATGTTAGCACCTCTTAAGGTATTACTGTACAAATCATTATAGTGCATGATGACAACTTTCTTCAATTTTTTTGTGTCTGACCTTCAGTCTCAGCAGATTTAAAAAACATTTATATGCAAATTGGTGTAAATTTAAAAAACGAATAGACTCAAGGCACACTGAAGTAGATTTAAAATCCATAAATAATAGATTAAACATTGCCTTTGGCAAAAAATAGATCCTTCTAAAGCAAATATGTAAAATTCAGTACTGTACTCTACATTGTAGAGCTTTATATCTGGGAACAGAATCCATTGCAATGAGCACTGTGACTGGAACCTATCCTGTCCTGATTTTCTTGTCCTTCCTTTTGAAGCCAGGCTTCTACAATGTCTCCATCTTGCTGGACATCCATAGATGAAGCAAGATGATACGCTCTGTCATTAGTGGAATACGACAGTTCTGCTGTGTAGGTCGGTACTATGTTGAACATGATGAAACCAAGCGTGATCACCACAAAAGACACAATGTACAGGCCTGAGAACTGTGAAGAAAGGAGGAAAGTTTAAAAACTGAACTGAAAAAAAAAAAAAAAAAAAAAAAAAAAATCAATGTGACCAAGACTCTTAGAAGGTAAAACTATTTCATTAAAAGATTTATTGTATAAAGCAACTGTCACAAATCAAAAATCAGTGCAACCACTCAAAATGTCAACACCCCTAGCCAATTATCATTTAGCAAAAGGACTGGGGCAAAGATATTGGAAAATGTTTTAATCTTTTCTTTTGTCCTGGCATTTTTATTGATTTGCTGAAAACGTAATCTTTCTACTCACATTGTAGCGAAATAGGAAGATGCCACAGAAGAGACTGAAGAGGTCGGCAGTCAGCAGTGAGAGGTTCACAGCTGTGGCACTGGTCATCTTTACCACTATAGGCATGAAACTGTACAGCCCATACATGCACAGAGTATATGCGACAAAGAGAAGGCCTACAAAGTAAACGGATAAGTGTTTTGTTTTTATTGAATACTACATACATTCATTGGAATTCCATGTAAATGTTAACTAGATAGTATTGCATAGATAATATATAAATCTGTGAAAAAGAAACATTTCAAACTTAAGAGTTACTCACAGATTGTCCAGTTCCACCTGATGACAGGTATAGCTTTGGATTCAAGTATAGCCCTTTAAAACAAAAAAGATAATTTTTGTGTGAACTAACTAGGGCTAATAACTTACACACAGTATCTCACAAAAGTACGTACACATTTCAGCAACCATTTTAGTAGATCTTCTTAAGGGACAATACTATAGAAATGAAACTTGGATACATTTTAAAATAGTTTATGTCCAGCTTGTATAGCAGTATAGATTTATGGTCCTATTAAAATAACTCAACATACAGCCATTATTGTCAAAACAGCTGGCGACAAAAGTGAGTACTATTCTGCCCTCACTTTGGTGTCTCTCTTCCCGAAGTTAGACAGGTAGATAAACTCTTTCCAACACGTAGACTTGTGGGAGAATGCTGCTTTATTCCACACCACATTGAGTATGTTGAAACAGAGTGAAACTACAGAAAGGAGAAGTATAGTAAAGCCATAGTTATCTCTAAGAATACAACAGTGGTTCCATTTAGTATATTTAAGGTATATAGTTCTTTTACAGCTTTAAAATAATACATTGAAAATAAATTAACTATTAAAACTTACAGACAATGCTTTCTACAGATGATAACAAGATGAATGGCTGCTACAAGTTTGCTGAGTGAAGTTCTACTTAAATAAAGCAACTAACTGAATTTTAACTGTCTTAGAATGTTACTATGGTAACTATATTTAAAGGAAGCAACATGACTAGGTATCAGAATTATGATTACTATAAACATTAAACTTAAAATGGATGATCCAGAACACTCCCCGCCTGGCATCTATAAGATGTCATCACTGAACTGACATGCAATCCACATTTATTCCATCTCTGAAGGCAAGAGAAGGACTGTATCTGAGATAGGACGTAGGTAGACCCTTGGTGTTCCATCCTTTATTGTCTTCACCTCAACCTTCCTGACTCTTCCATCATTTCCTTGAAATCCCTTAAGTACAATGCCCATGGGCCACTCACTTCTTTTAACTTGACTGTCCTTGAGTAGAACCACGTCACCGTGTTGAAGGTTACGTTTTTCTTTTTGCCACTTTCTTCGATTTTGTAATGTGTTTAGATACTCCCTTCTCCATCGATGCCAGAAGGTGTTGGCTAAACTTTGAACTTGTCTCCACTGGCGGATGTAGAGATCCTTTTCGTTAAAGTTTCCATCTGGGGGTAGAAGTGTGCCAGTCTTTTGTGTGAGAAGTGTTGCTGGGGTTAGGATGAGAAGATTGTTTGGATCTGTTGATACTGGTATTAATGGACGAGCATTTACTATAGCTGAAACCTCTGCCATGAATGTGATGAGGACTTCATGGGTGAGTTTTGTTTGACTGATTTTCAGCAACATAGAATCAAGGATGCGCCTGGTGATGCCTATCATGCGTTCCCAGCTGCCTCCCATGTGCGATGAGTGCGGTGGGTTGAAACTCCAAGTGCATCCATTATGACTTAAGAAGTTCTGCATTTCCTTATTACTAGTGTCTGTACTGATTTTCAGTTCCTTGCATGCCCCAACAAAGTTTGTGCCACAGTCAGATCTTATTTGTTTAACTGGTCCTCGAATGGAGAAGAATCTTCGTAGAGCATTTATGAAGCTTGACGTGTCCAATGATTCAATCACTTCAATATGAATAGCTCTTATGCTCATGCATGTAAATAACACTGCCCAGCGTTTGCTGTTAGCTTCACCTCCTCTAGTTCGGCGTGCTTTGATCTTCCACGGTCCAAAAACATCCAGTCCGACGTAAGAGAAAGGAGGATCAGTACTTAGGCGATCTACAGGTAAATCTGCCATTTTTTGTGTTTCTATCTTTCCTCTCAATTTGCGGCAGGTGATGCATTGATGGATAATGCTACTAATTCTTCGTTTGCCACCAATAATCCATAGACCAGCAGCTCTCAAAGCACCTTCTGTGAAATGGCGTCCTTGATGTTGAACCTGGGAGTGATAATGTCGAATGAGTAAGGTTGTGATGTGACTACGACCAGGTAAGATTAAAGGGTTCACTTCATCTTTCTCAAAGGCTGACTGGGATAAGCGGCCACCAATCCTGAGTAGGCCTGACTCATCTATGTATGGGCTGAGATTGAAGAGAGGACTGTTCTTTGATACGTCTGTTTTTCTCTCAAGGCACTTAAGTTCATCCTGAAAGGTCTCCTGTTGCAGGCTATGTATTATGACCTCCTTTGCATTTTGTAGATCTTCTGCTGAATGTGGTTTATGACACACGTGCCATCCTCTGCATTCCTTTGATTTGTTGTTTTTGCTGAAAGAGTGAGCAATGTGTTTTAGTCTTGAAATAGTGTGTAGAAGGTGTTGCCAGTCTGAAAACTTCTCAAAGTATTTAGTGTTAAGTTTATGGCAAACAACTTTAGTGGCACAAACGGTAACCTCGGGTCGAATATCAGCATCAGATTCAGGATCAACTAAGTCCATTGGAGTTGAAGAAGTTGTTTCATGTTCAAGTGACTTATACAGGAATGCTGGTCCTGTTAGCCATGTGCTGTTCAGTAGGTTTTCAGCTAAGATAGATCTTGAAGCATGATCAGCAGGATTGTGGTTAGTAGAAACATACTTCCATTGCTCTGGGTATGTGGATCTTCTTATACGCTGTACTCGGTTGTTCACATACACGTAAAATCTTCTAGACTCATTGTGGATGTATCCAAGAACAACTTTACTATCTGAGTAGAAAGTGACAGCATCAAATTTGACATCAATCTCATCTGTGATAGTTTCAGCTATCTCAACGGCGAGCACTGCTGCACATAGCTCAAGTCTTGGAATTGTAATTTCAGGACGTGGAGCAAGCTTGGCTTTTCCACAAATGAAACCAACGTTTACTTTGCCATCTGTATCAGTGGTCCTTAAATAGGCAACAGCAGCAATGGCAGTGGTAGAAGCATCGCTGAAAACACACATTTCCTTTTTCTCTGCATTGTTGAGAGTGTTGGGGGTGTATGCTCTGGAGATGGTCATTTTTTCCAGTTCTTCCAATGAGTCTCTCCATGATTTCCATTCGTTGAACATCTGTTCTGACAGAGGAGCATCCCAGTCACATGCCTCCATGGTGAGCTCTCTGAGCAAAGATCTACCTTTAATGATTACAGGTGCTGCAAATCCAAATGGATCAAACAGGCTGTTAATCGTAGATAAGACTCCACGTCGTGTGTATGGTTTCTTATCATTTGACACTTGAAAGGTGAAAAGATCTTTTGAAACATCCCAGCTAACTCCTAAACTTCTCTGCATATGTGGAAAGTCAGCTGCAAGGTCCAAGTCCTTCATGTTCTTTGCTAAGTCGTTTTGAGGAAATGCTCTCATCACTTCAACCTTGTTTGAAGCTATCTTATGTAGGCGAAGATTTGAAGCTGCCAGCATGGCTTGGGCATTTCTGAGGAGTGTGATGGCTTCTTGTTCTGTAGGAAGAGATACCAGAGCATCATCAACATAAAAGTTCCTCTCAATGAACTGTCTTGCCTCTGAACCATGCTCCTTCTCTCCTTCTAGGGCAGCTTTCTTGAGTCCGTACATAGCCACAGCTGGTGAGGGACTGTTGCCGAAGACATGCACTCGCATTCTGTATTCAACAACTTCATTTTCTAGATCATTGTTTTTGTACCAAAGGAAACGCAGGACGTTACGGTGGTCTTCTCTGACTACAAAGCAATGAAACATTTGCTGGATGTCAGCTGTTATGGCAACTTGTTCTTTCCTGAAGCGCAGTAACACCCCAAGTAGGCTGTTGTTCATATTGGGCCCAGTCAGAAGGACACTGTTCAAAGACACTCCTTGATATTGAGCGCTAGAGTCAAAGACAACTCTGATTTGACCTGGCTTTTGTGGATGATATACCCCAAAGATTGGAAGATACCAGCACTCTTCATTATCAGAAAGAGGTGGTGCAAGTTCAGCATGTCTGTTTTCAAAAATCTTAGCCATGAAGTCTAGGAAATGGTCTTTCATGAGTGGTTGTTTTTTCAGCATACGTGTGAGTGAAAGGAGACGGTTACTTGCTTGTTGTCTGTTATTAGGAAGTCTTTGGCGTGGACTGCGAAAGGGAAGTGGAGCGACCCAGCTGTTTGTTTCATCTTGATAGACTTCTTTGTGCATCATTTTCAGAAAAGCAAGATCTTCCATAGATGGAGCTAGTTTGTCATCATCCTTAGTGGACTGGAAGATGTCAATCATGTTGCTCTTTGTGTGTGTTGTTTTAAGTTTTTGTTCTAAAGGAGAAGTCACTGAAGTCCTATGTTCATTGTAATTGCAAAACTTCTCTTTGATTTTGATATTGTTCGGACATGGTCTCATTTGGCTGTGGCGTCCATTCAGGAAAATGCTTGTCTTGAAAGCACTAACTTCAGCTGGTTTGTGGGCACCATTCATACAGACATCTCCTACTATTACCCATCCCAAGGCTAACTTCTGAGCAAAGGGAGCATGTGGAGGACCATTCCGCTGTTCCAATACTTTATGCACTTCAATGATATCTCTTCCAAGAAGGAGAAGAATCTCTGCTTCAGGGTCAAGTGAAGGTATCTTACGAGCTATTGATTTGAGATGAGTATGGTTCCAAGCAGCATCAGGAGTAGGTATCTCAGCTCTGTTGTCAGGTAGTTCGTTACACTCAATGAGTGCGGGAAGTGTGAAGCTAACATTGTTATCGATGGATTCTACAATGAAACCTTTTGCTCTGCGACCCAGGATTTCTGATGTTCCAGCACATGTTTTCATTGTGTAAGGAGATGCATTTTCAGTCACACTGAATTTGTCAAAGAAAGCAGACTTTGCTAAAGACTTGTTACTCTGGTCATCTAGAATAGCATAGGTTTTTAGCTTCATATTAGGATGATCTTTGCAATATACATTAACTAAGCAGATCTTGGAACATGATCTTCCTCTGAAACCATTCCCACAGACCTTTGTACAGCTGGACGTAGCGATGGTTGTGGTGGGGTGTTTATCAGCCTCCCCGCCATGCTGTAAGGCAGGGCTGAAATTTTCATTTTTAGACCAGGGTGCTGGACCAGGATGAAGGGCTGCTGTGTGTTTTTCACTGTCACACTCTGCGCACCGAATTGTTGCAGGACAGTTCTTGGCTTGGTGTGATGTTGAAGAGCAGCAGCGGAAACAGATTAAGTTTTCTTTTAGAAAGGCTTTACGCTCTTCTAATGATTTCTCCCTAAATCCTCTGCATTTGTAGAGAGGGTGTGGTTTCTTGTGAATTGGACACTGTTTGCTGAAGTCTTCTACCGCTAGCATGGACTTCCCTTTAGTAATTGCATGGTCTACTTCTGTCCTGTGAACAGTAACAGGGAACCTTTTTGCTCTGGAGGAAAACTTCTGTCCTGTAGGTACTGTTGTGTTTGGTACAGTAATTGTAAAACTGGGGTCATTTCTCATATGTGCCTCATTCCTGATGAAGGTGGAAAAGAATGAGAAAGGAGGAAAGCTCACATTGTGCTCTTGCTTATACCTAGACCCTTGTTGCATCCATTTCTCCTGGAGGGCAAATGGCAGCTTCTCAAGAATAGGGGCAATGCCCCGTGCAGTGTCCAGGTATGACAATCCAGGTAAGTATCCTTCCATTTTGGCAGACTCAATTTCCAACAGTAAATCTGCTAGTTCTCTGAGACGTTGAGGTTCTCTATTGGAGAGTTTGGGAAAGCGGTCCATTTTATTTAAGAGCGCAGATTCCATGGCTTCAGCTGATCCATAGCACTGTTCCAGCCTTTCCCAGATCCTGCTAAGTCCTACAGCAGGGTGATTGATATGAACTGACCTTATTCGTCGAGCATGCTCAGCTGATTCTGGACCAAGCCACTTGGTTAGCAAGTCAAGCTCCTCACAAGGCTTTAAGTCAAGGTCTTCAACTGCATTTGAGAAAGTTGATTTCCATGCCCAGTAATTCTCTGGCTTGTCATCAAACTTCATGAGACCAGCAGTGAGTAGGTCTCTGCGTGCTAGGAACTTGGCTAAATTTATTATCTCTGAGTTTTCAGGCTTTGTAACATAAGGCTCATTTCTCATGTTAGGTGAATACCAATTTGAGGTATAGCATTTGGATGGATGAGGTGATGTGTCCTGACTCTTTGCTTCTTTTTCAGGTACTCTGACATGCTCAAAACTGTTATGTGGTTCCTGTGACTGAAAGAGTGACTCACCAAATGAGTTGACATGTGGTGTTTCTTGAGAATGTTGAATAGACTCTCTATGAGAAGGAAAATCATTTTGCTGTTCTCTGTCATCTGACTGAAGCAGTGGTCTGACAGTTTTTGCTGATGCATGAAGATCTCTGCTTTTGTATGTATTTTGATCATGAACATGTTTCTCAGTTCGCTTGAGTGAATAGAGATTTGAGCTCATTTGTTTACATTCATGTTCAGATGATTCTTCTATGTCGGCTGCATCAACTATGGCCTCAAAGGCTGTAGCTTCGGCCAAGGCTGCTTCTGCCTCTTTCTCTTGTTGAAGTGCTTCTAATGTAGCCTCCAAACGTGTCTCTTCTACCTGAAGCTGTGCTTTCTTTACTTTTATCTCAATCTCTCTTTGTGCGTATGCTGCTCTGGTACGGGCGGCTTCAGCTTTAGCTCGTGCCTCTATTGCAACAAGACTGGCTGCTGATCTTCTTGAATGGGTTGATCTGGATGATTTGGATAAGTGTGAACGTGAACACACTGACCTGTTCGCATGGCTCACATTTTCCTTTGATGGCATTTTACTGTAGATTCACTGAGCAGATGAGAAGTTCATTCACAGTTGTTGTAATCACTGTTGATTCTGTCTTTTCACTATTCTGCCCTCACTTTGGTGTCTCTCTTCCCGAAGTTAGACAGGTAGATAAACTCTTTCCAACACGTAGACTTGTGGGAGAATGCTGCTTTATTCCACACCACATTGAGTATGTTGAAACAGAGTGAAACTACAGAAAGGAGAAGTATAGTAAAGCCATAGTTATCTCTAAGAATACAACAGTGGTTCCATTTAGTATATTTAAGGTATATAGTTCTTTTACAGCTTTAAAATAATACATTGAAAATAAATTAACTATTAAAACTTACAGACAATGCTTTCTACAGATGATAACAAGATGAATGGCTGCTACAAGTTTGCTGAGTGAAGTTCTACTTAAATAAAGCAACTAACTGAATTTTAACTGTCTTAGAATGTTACTATGGTAACTATATTTAAAGGAAGCAACATGACTAGGTATCAGAATTATGATTACTATAAACATTAAACTTAAAATGGATGATCCAGAACAAGTACACTCTAAGTGATAGCAGCAGTATGTTGTTTAACCATGCAAAGCCACATGTCCTATTCATCATGTTTATGTTTTTGTCTGCTTGACAGGACCATACAAAGTTGAAAAGTTAAATCTTGTATTAGAGCAGTTCAAATTTGGTGCTTTAAGTACATACTGACCACTGAATGTTCAACATGGCACCTCATGGCAAAGAACTCTGAGGATTTGAGAATTAGAATTGTTGCTCTCCACAAAGATAGCCAAAGCTTTTAGAGGTTCAGTAACACCCTGAAACTGAGTTACACTACAGTGGTCAGGGTCATACTGAGGTTTTCCAAGATGGGTTCCATTCAGAACAGGCCTTGCAAGGGTCGGTCAACGAAGTTGAGTACTCGTTCGGTGCTTCAGGTGCAGAACCTGGCTTCAAAAACAGACGCATGAGTACTGCCAGCATTGCTTTAAAGGTTGCAGAAGTAGGTCAGCTTGTCAGTGCTCAGACCATACGCCACACATTGCAACAAGTCAGTTTACATTGGCGTCGTCCCAGAAGGAAGCCTCTTCTCTTCTGGCTCACAAGCAAGTCCACAAACAGTTTTCTGAAGACAACCAAATAACTGGAACCATGTCTTGTGGTCTGATGAGATTAAGATAAACTTGTTTGGCTCAGATGGTGTCCAGCATGTGTGGTGATGCCCTGGTGAGTAGTACCAAGAAAATTGTGTCTTGCCTACAGTTAAGCATGGTGGTGGTAGCATCATGGTCTTGGATTGCCCGAGTACTGCTGGCACTGTGGAGTTGCAGTTCATTGAGGGAAACATGGATTCCATTATGTACTGTACATTCTGAAGCAGAACATGATGGCCAAACGGCAGTTTTCCAAGATGATAACGACTCCAAACAAACACACCACCAGGATGACAACTGCCTTGCTGAGGAAGCTGAAGGTGATGGGGTGGCCAAGTATGTCCCCAGACCTAAACCCTATAAAGCACCTGTAGGGCATCCTAAAGCGTAAAGTGGAGAAGCACCATGTGTCTAACATCCAGCAGCTCTGTGATGTCATTATAGAGGAGTGGAAGAGGATCCCAGCAACAACCTGTGCAGCTCTGGCCAATTCCACGCCCAGGAGGATTAAGGCAGTTCCAGATATCAAGGGTGCTAACACAAAATGTTGACACTTTGGACAAGTTCACTTAGGGTGTACTCACTTTTGTTGCCAGTTATTTTGAGAATAATGGCTGTATGCGAGTCATTTTCAGAGGACCTTAAATCTATACTGCTATACAATCTGCACATTGACTATTCTAAAGTATATCCAAGTTTCATTTCTATAGTATTGTCTCTTGAGAAGATATACTAAAATGGTTGCTCACCATAAGATACTTGTCTGCACTAATGTTCAAATATTTGGGTTCGATAAGATTTTTAATGTTTTTGAAAGATCTCTTATGCACACTAAGGCTTCATTTCATAAATAAACGTGATTCCAGATAACCCAGGATTCCATTTATCCAGGGTTTAGGATGACCCAGGGTTAACAATTTCAAGTGTGAAAAAGCCTATAGTCTCTCAAAAGCAAGACTGTATCTCATGGTGGGGGCATTTCACTTAGAAATGAGATTGTGGACATGAAACTTACATCTGCACACCACTGATGAATGTCCCAAACAGACCCATCATGCCCAAGAACTCCACCCTGCTCAGGTTTTTTACCGTGTATTCCTGGCATACATTAGACACTGCGTACAGAGCAGCACTGACAAGCACCAGTCCATCCCCCAACAACACATGAGTACCTGCAGCAACAGACACATACAAACAGCCCAAGAAACAGAGAGATTTAATTTTGTGCAAGATGATGATGACATTTCAAGCAACAACAACCAGTCTATGATAAATTCTTCACGTAGCTTCTTTAGTTTTCCAGGTTTTATATAATCTTATATTGTGTAACAGAACTAAAATACCCTCAGGTTTTGGGAAATGATTTATGAGAAGCAAAACAAAGGAATATATGGAAGAATATATTAAAGCATAATCAAGGTGTAATTAAAAGTAAATAAGTACTTACTTGAGCCTTGGTCTCTCCCTGCCAGCAGATCTGCTCCCACCATTGCACCAACTCCAAGCAAGCACACAGCCACAGATATAAAATGCAACGGTCTATAGCGAGTTTTCAAGAAGATCCATGAGAGCACCATCAGAACTGGGATCACAAAGCAGTCCAGCAGCTACAACACATAATGGTTATTATAGTCACTCAAAATTATTATATTAATGTGTGTGTGTGTGTGTGTGTGTGTGTGTGTGTGTGTGTGTGCATCCTTTTTTTGTGACTCAAAGACAACTACCTGTATACTTGTGAGGGTAGTGAACTGGTAAGCCTTCACAACTGTGTAGTTGGCTTCCACATCCGTAAGAGCCATCAGAAAATACTTCCACCACTTTGTTTTTAGAATTTGAACAATATTATTTTCACCTAAGTTATAAAAAAAAAGAACACTCAATAAATAATTTAAAGACTTTATTCCATAAGATCAGCCATGCAGTCATGAATCTTCAAATAAGTTTGAAAGTTAAAATGGAGCAATGATAAATAAGTTGTGGAAATGATATTTGAGTGATTCCATGCAGGGAAGGTGTGCTGCAATGTACCTCTTCTGAATGCTAAGACTAAAGTATAGGTGAGTAGCAGCAAGGTGTAATTGAGGAAGCTTTGCAGCATTGGCGTTTCCACCCCAGCATCTGCTAAATACTGACATGTAACCGCCGTCCCACATATCAGCATAGACAGGGCTTGACCCATTGCAATAGTTTTGCAGAGCTGCCTGTAGGAACAATTCTTAAGTTACCATCAATATGACAACTGCAAGTTTAAAGTACTGAACATTTCAAAACACAGAGATAATTAACATACCATGTAAACACATCTTTAAACGTGAGATTCCGTGGACCGCAAAGCAATCTCCCCCAGCGGCAGAGAGTTCCCAATCTTCCATGTTCAAAGGAGTTTTCTCCCGCTTCACGATCCATATTTTACACATAGAGACCTGGAAAATCCAGAGAAAACGAAAAGAACTTCAGTGAAAGTCACAGGCTTTGATGTTGAGTAACATCTAGTGATTAATAGTGGAAATAATCTTAATCCCTTTAGGAATTCATGCACAATAATGCTGACCAGGTGGGATTCTTTAATTAAAAAATACCATTCCATGTTTACTGTGACTTAAAGGTTATAAAATCAAAAGGAAAATAACCTTTTTTTAACACTCACCAATGTAAAGGCTTAAAGGGAACCCTGGGTATTAAGACTCGTATGACTTAATAGAACATAAATGATGTCTCTTACTGAAATATGTAGTAGAAAACCCATTAAAGATTTACGTTATTTAAAAAATCCACATTGTTTTATACATATTTTGGACTATGGGGACCATTATGATGTGAAATGGTTGCACTAGGCTAATTACTTGGCACTACATGTTGCCATTTTTACCACACATCATGGAAATACTGAATACAGCTACTGAAAGAGCTTACAGGTGGCAATGGATATAAGCGTAGGCCTACACTAAATGCCTTTTAATCGATTTTCCCCACAAGGAGTCTAAACACCCCCAGATATCAAGTGAAATCCGCGCTGAGAAACTCCTTCAGTGGCTGTGGCATCATGACAAGCGTGAACATTTACATCCTGTCAGGATGGCATCTAGCGTTTCTTGTCTCTGCTGTTTGTAAGTCTACAAGTCTAAATACCCAGGATTCCCTTTAAAAGTGTATAATATTCTATAAAGGAAACCTATACTGACTTGATCGAGATATATAAAAGCCTCCACACAAAATATATATGACTTAAAATACTAAATGTGGTCAGTGGCATATTCAGGGAAAACTTGCCCCCACCTTTCTACTTGTTCTGTCACTCAAAAATTCAAATCATATCTTTTTGCATTTGAATAACGATTCCGCAAACTGGGTCTAAGAATAGCAAGCTGCATTCCAAAAAAAGCACATGGAAGTTGATCTAGCCTATATAACATTTTTTTTCAATTAGCGAGTTGCAGTGCTAGATTTTGGTATCATCTTTCAGTTTTATTACAGGCCAGTTTCGATGTTAGCTCCTAGGCAAAGGTAATGCATTTACATTTCTTCATTCAGCAGACGCTTTTATCCAAAGCAACTTACAATTGAGGGATAAAACAAACGATTCATTTTAGAGGCAAATAAACACAGTTTAGTTTTGTTCAGATTAGTACAAACTAGACGGGGTGATTAAGGAAAGAAGCACTCGTGTCATATCCTGTGATATGTGATAAGCCTACATATAAATATGGAAAAAACACATACAGGGGCATTTTTTTTGCACCAATATCTAGAATTTTAGGTCATAACTGCATTTACAGAGTTGTTGCTTCACATCATATACATCATAACATTCAGGTCTAGGTCTGTGACGTAATGTCCTATGGTGTGAGACACATAAAAGAACCACAGATTTGTTTTTATCTCAAAATATCAGTTGAGTATTGCAATAGGAGAGATATAAATATCACTCATCTTAAAATGGTATAACTTTCAGCAGTTTTGAACGAATGATAGCAAAGTTTGTCTTGAAATTGTCCAAGGAGTCATGAGGGAAAAAATAATGTTATTAGAATTTAATATTAAATAAATAACACTAAATTAAAATAAGTGTCTAACAATGAAGATAAATCTCACTCATGCATTTTTATATTATAAAGAGGGTTTTTTTTTTCTTAATTTTTGATAGACAAATTTATGGTTCAATAAAAATGTTAAAATAAAATAAATTGACATGGTTAGTGAGCCTTTATATTTTACATTTAGTCATTTTGCAGACATTTTATCCAAAGCGACAAATAAGGACAATGGAAGCAATCAAATTCAACAACAGAGCAATAAGTGCTATGACAAGTATCAGTTAGCTTAATGTAGTATACGTAGCAGAGTTTTTTCATTATATAATAAATAAAGAAAGCTAGTGTTTTTTGTTTTGTTTGTTGTTAATTGTATTATATATATAAAAAACAGATAGAAAATATATAAGATAAAGAAACTTTTTTAAGAATAGAAATATAATAGAGAGTGCTAGAGTTGGAGGGTCAATTAAACAAATTAATTTTCTTAAAGATCAGACTTAACACTACATAAATATATTATTTTTTTTAACCAAAAATTGTACTGCCTTGTCAACTACACATAAATACACAACATAATATTGGCCCCTCTGTGTTTACTGTGGCCCCTCTTGTGCCCCCAAAATCCTAGAATTGCCCCTGCATGTGGCGTTTATAAAACTAAGCCTGATAAAAATTGCTGAAGGCGTTCAAAAAAATACAGTGGGGTCAAGTATGAGTGTTGTTTACATATGCAAACTAGTGCTTTGGCCACAAATGCGGAACATCTGAGAAGCTGTGATGGTTGTAGTGCGGCAGTCTCGGAACACGTGGTGACCTGTCAGGCACTTTAGACAACGTAGAACAGAGAAAACAGTTTCTTGATCACAGAGATCAAAATAGGATGAATTCATTAATAGAATAGAGTTTTGCGTTTCCTGCTAAAAGTGTAGCTTCAAAAAGCAAATCTCATTACCTTCTTAAGAGTTAGCCATGCTGTTAGCTTGGCTAACAAAAATGAACAAAAAACACACAACGTCGTCAGGTTTTTACAAGTTAAAGAATAAAACCAAGCGTCTATTAAATACCTGAATAGAATTGATCCGTCATGTATTAATCAGTTAAAGTTCAACCACGGTGTCATCTTGCAATGAAAGCCAGGGATCATAAATGCTCTCGGTGTGCTTAGGCCCCTCCCATTTTCCCAAACAGCCAATTGGAGCTTAAATATGCTTAAAAATGTGACCAATGGCAGAGACGCATGCTGTTTACGACAACACGGAAGTCGTGTGCGTGTGTTGTGTTTCCTAAATCGATTAGAAATTTAGATCATTTGTTATATAGAATAATAGTTTTGATTTTCACATATTTAACAGAGCCGTTTTTTTTCTACTTTTAGGATGACTAATGAGAACTGAGAGTAAATTTCGAGACGAGTCTGCATCTGCAGCTAGGCTCGCAGCTGGTGCATGGCCTTCGGATTGTTATGGGAAAGAACCCATCGTGCCCTTGGACTAGGAACTGGCTCCAGATTATCACTTTTCATACAGTAGTTACGATTCAAAGATATGCTACTCCTTAATATAATCTGGGTAAGAACTAAACCCTCAAGGACAGGACATTTCATATGACCCTGCTCGATTAAATGTGAATATGTCTATTTATTAAATATTTATCACACTGGCAGCGCCTAGTGGCATAGATAAAAACAAACCTGTCATCCTATATCATAATTATAGTGTGTGTAAATTAGTATAAACGCTGTGTAGCTAAATGCATCTATTAACCGCTCCTTTAATTTAAAAAAGCTCTTTTCTTTGTATGTTTTGTATTCTTTCTTTCTATGAAATATCAATATATGCATGAACAACCAGCAGTATGAGTGCTGCTGATGCAGTCTGTCGCAATGCTCCCTAGCAACCAACCCTCCTCAAACATCGCGAGACTGCACGGGGGCTAAGTTGAAGAAACATGGCGACGTCTAATTTATTGAAGGTAGGAGGTCCCTGAATGTGAGGATATTTTGCATCGTTTGCGTCTCCCGTAATGTTATGACAGCGATCCTATGACCCAGTCACTGTCCGCTTCTAACTGCATCGCTAAACATGACGCGTTGATTGTAAACGACATTGTTCGAATTGTTGATTGTAGCTTATGGGGTTTTGTGCTGCTATTATAATGTTTAGGATTCAGAGCTGTATTATTAGGATGTCTTTCAAAATTTACTGCTGTCTATCATAAGGCTGCATATGGATAATGAGGAAAATTAAATGCATGCGTATTGTTTTCTAAATAAAGTTGCAACATTGCTAATTATTTAAATGGTACATTTATTCATCCTGTGCATACCTCATTTATGTCAAGCCTAGTGCTTCTGATTTCTAATCATACAGCTTTAATAATCTATTCAGACATATTACATTAAACTTTACCTTCTGTTACTGTTTTGTTTGAATGCTTGACAGGAAGTCAAATAATCAAAATTCTCTTTATTTCTGTTTTATAAATATACAAAGTCTATAATAATTTTTACAGAAATGTTTGTCTTCATTTTCCTTTCTCAGAATAAAGGCTCCCTGCAGTTTGAAGACAAATGGGATTTGATGCGGCCCATTGTTTTGAAGTTACTCCGTCAGGAGTCAGTTACTAAGCAGCAGTGGTTCGATTTGTTCTCGTAAGTTGTCTAAATGTGAGATAGTCTGGCCTGAAATATCAAGAGTGCATCAATTCTGATGTGTTTTTGTATTTTTTGTTGAACTGACGGTGCTGTTTGGGTCTGATGGTCAATTGTATCAATTAGGACTAACAGTTTACATTGCTTAAAACATTCCACAATGAATATATTCAGATTTTAGACTTTTTCTTAATACTGTGTTTGATTTGCAGAGACGTCCATGCTGTCTGTTTATGGGATGACAAAGGCCCGGCAAAGATTCACCAGGCACTGAAAGAAGACATACTAGATTTCATCAAACAAGCACAGGCGGTATGTACTGTATACTACTTTTGCACATATGTGACCCTGGATACTTTATTTGTAGCAGTAGGCAACAATACATTGTATGGGTCAGAATTATTGTTTACTTATGCCAAAAATCATTTGGATATTAAGTAAAGGTTGTGTTCCATGAAGATATATTGTAAACTTCCTACTGTAAATATATAGAAACTTTACTTTTGATTAGTAATATACATTGCTAAGTGTTTCAATTGGACAAATTTAAAGACACTTGATTTTTTTGCACCCTCAAATTACAGATTTTCAAATGGTTATATCCCAAATATTGTACTATCCTAACAAACCATACATCAATAAAAACTTAACTCTTACTGGTTTTGTGGTCCAGGGTCTCATAAGTAATTTTATTTAGAAGAATAAATAAGCCTTATTCTTGTAATGTTTGTATGTTTAATGCATATTGTTTCTATACTCCTCCTGATCTACTTCAGCGAGTACTCAGTCATCAGGATGACACTGCTTTGCTTAAAGCTTACATCGTGGAGTGGAGGAAGTTCTTCACACAGTGTGATATTCTACCTAAGCCCTTCTGCAAGTTGGAAATCACCCTGCTGGGCAGCCAGGGGAGCAATAAGAAGTCCAACGTTGAAGACAGTATTGTTCGAAAGGTGAATTTTGTGATGGACCTCTTTCTCTTTTTGTATTTTAACCATGTACTTTACATCAATATACTTTACATCTATACTGCATTTTCATTTGAAGGATAAGTTCACTGCTGAATTAAAGTTTCCTGATTTACTCACCCACGTGTCATCCAAGATGTTCATGTCTTTCTTTCTTAAGTCAAAATGAAATTAATTTTTTGAGGAAAATATTCCTGGATTTCTCTCTATATAGTGGACTTTAATGGGAATCAGCAGGTTCAAGGTCCAAATTTCAGTTTTATTGCAACTTCAAAGGACTCTACACGATCCCAGCCAAGGAATACGGGTCTTGTCTATTGAAAAAAAATATATATATATTTTTCTCTTTATACTTTTACTCCATCTCATTTTCTCCTCCAACTTCAAAATTGAATCATTACTTTACAATTTTTTTCACCTGTGACCTTTCCAACATGATTACATAATGCATGAAGTTGAGCAAGTGCAAGATGAGCATTTGTGGTCAAAAAGTAGTGTTTCTTGACCGATCATTTTGCTAGGAAAGACCCTTATTCCTCGGCTAGGATCATGTGGGGCCATTTGAAGCTGCATTAAAACTGCAATTTGGATTCCCATTGAAATATTGTAACAATAATCATTTGTTGTCTTGTTTTTTGCTTAAGCTTATGCTGGACACATGGAACGAGTCTATATTCTGTAATATAAAGAACCGGCTACAGGACAGTGCCATGAAACTGGTCCATGCTGAGAGATTAGGAGAAGCGTTCGACTCGCAGCTTGTCATTGGAGTGCGGGAGTCATATGGTAAAGCTCTCATAATACTAAGCCACTCGGGTTCTGTCCAGATGGACCTCTCCTGATGGACACTTCTGTCTTTTGCGCTTGTCTTACAGTGAATTTGTGTTCCAACGTTGATGACAAGCTCCAGATCTATAGAGAGAATTTTGAGAAGGCGTATCTGGATTCCACCGAGAGGTTCTACAAGACACAAGCACCTTCCTATCTGCAACAGAACGGTGTTCAGAACTATATGAAATATGTGAGTGTCATTTCAAACTGCTGTCCAGCCTAGACTAGAAAAATGTACGCTTAATGTTGTGGCAGTTTTTACCAAGGTGTTACAGTTGAGGACAAAGGTTTACATACACCTTGCAAAATGTGAATTATTTGACCAAAATAAGAGGGATCATACAAAATGCATGTTGTTTTTTTATTTAGTACTGACCTGAATAAGATTTCAAATAAAAGATGTTTACATATAGCCCACAAGAGAAAATAATAGTTAAATTCATAAAAATGACCCCATTCAAATGATTCTTAATACTGTGTTGTTACCTAAATGATCCACAACAGTGTGTTTTGTTTTGTTTTGTTTTGTTCATTAATAGTTGTTCATGAGTCCCTTGTTTGTCCTAAACAGTTAAACTGCCTGCTGTTCTTCAGAAAAATCTTTCAGGTCCCAAAATTCTTTGTTTTTTTTTTCAGCATTATTGTGTATTTGAAACCTTTCCAACAATGACCGTATGATTTTGAGATCCATTTTTCACACTGAGGACAACTGAGGGACTCAAATGCAACTATTACAGAAGGTTCAAATGCTCACTGATGCTCCAGAAGGAAAAAACATGCATTAAGAGCCAGGGGGTGAAAACTTTTGAACAGAATGAAGTTGTGTACATTTTTCTAATTTTGCCTAAATATCTTTTTTTTTTTTCATTTAGTATTGCCTTTCAGAAGCCACAGAAGAAAATTGCATGTTTCCCAAAAGACAAAATAAGTGAAATTTACCTTGAGCTTCAAATTCAAAAAGTTTTCACCCCCCGGCTTTTTCCTTCCAAAGCATCAGAGAGTGTTTGAACCTTCTGTAATAGTTGCATATGAGTCCCTCAGTTGTTCTCAGTGTGAAAAGATGGATCGCAAAATCATAGTTATTGTTGGAAAAGATTCAAATACACAAAAATGCTGAAAAACCAAAGAATTTGTGGGACCTGACAAATTTTTCTGAAAAACAGGGCAGGTCAGAACAAACAAGGGACTCATAAACAACTAACAACTAAACAAAAAACACAGCTGTGGATCAAGAATCAAGCGTGTGTAAACTTTTGAACGTGTAAATCAGGTCACTTGTAAATAAAAAAATAACATGCATTTTGTATGATCCCTCTTATTTTGATAAAATAATTACTGCAAGGTGTATATAAACTTTTGACCTCAACTGTATATTTAAGTTAAAAATTCCAATGTCTACTCTGATGGTTCATACACAAAGCTTCATACACATGAATGGTAAATCACAGCACATATCTGAAGTGTCATAATTATGTCACAATATTTGAGAGTTGTTCATCCCAGGTGGCGCTTTTGATTGACAGGCAGATGGCAAGTTACGAGAAGAGGAGAAGCGTGCACTTCGATATCTGGAAACCAGACGTGAATGTAACTCCGTCCAGGCAGTGAGTGTTCCCTGCTCCAAAACAAGACCCTGTGGTGCAGCGTTATTAAATAATGCTCAGAGAGTAGTGTGCATTTGTCTTTCTTGCGTACTAACATCGGATGCTTGGTTTGTGCCTTTTGCGTTCATTCAGCTAATGGAGTGTTGTGTGAATGCGCTGGTGACGTCGTTCAAAGAAACAATTCTGGCCGAGTGTCCGGGAATGATCAAGCGGAACGAGACAGAGAGTGAGTACGGCAGGAGCTCTGGCACCAAAGGCTCAGCGAGTTCAGGTTGGCAATGGGATACGGTTCCCATCTCTATCTTGCCAAAACCTCCCCACCCATCCCACCATCTGTGTGTTTGTGTGCCAATCATTGAGTCCACCAACCCATTTCAACTGTAAACAAACACAATAGCATACAACTATAGCATGTAAAGGGAAGGAAATGCCAAATGTCTGCATCAGCAGTACCTGCTTTTTGGCTTGAGAGCTTCTTAGACTGGAACGTCATGTTTTAAAGATCATGATAACAGCATTTTTTTAATGTTTCAGTAGGTTTTAACGTTACTAAAGTTTGTTTGTTTTGCCTTTGGTGTGTTTGCACAGAGCTGCACCTTATGTTCTCGCTGATGGACAAAGTGCCCAGTGGGATTGAGCCTATGCTGAAGGACCTGGAGGATCATATTATGAGCGCAGGTCTGGCTGATATGGTGGCCTCAGCGGAAACCATTACCACAGTGAGTAGAGACAGTAGTTGCTTTTCTTTGTCTCAGAGATGCATCATGGATCCTGTATATGCATCTAGTTTTTGGTAATGCAATTTCTAAATGTTCTAAAAAAGTATTTTTATTAATCCTTGTGATAATGCATAATATGTCTCCAAACTGTTTCTGTTTTTTTTTTTTCCTCAGGACTCTGAAAAATATGTTGAGCAGCTTCTAACATTGTTTAACCGCTTTAGTAAATTAGTTAAGGAAGCATTCCAAGATGATCCACGTTTCCTTACAGCCAGGGATAAAGTAAGTCTCAAGAGGATTTATCCTTTAGTCACAACCATTTACTGTAAAAGACTTTGAAAGAAAAAATATATTTATAAATGTTATTAAATTTTTTGGGTAAAATAATATATTTATATAAGCTGTATACCTATAATATACATTACTGTTTAAAAGATGGGGAGAGTAAGATCTTTCTTTTATTCAAAGAATCCTTAAAAGATGTTTTATGGTTTCCACAAATATATTAACTGTTTTCAACACTTATAATAAAAAGGGCCATATGAAAATGCAGGCAGATTTGCAGAATCCAGTAATAAACATGGAATTTACTGTAAAATGTGGAATGTCACAAACATTTTGGATGAATAAATCAAAAGTAGGTCAGTACACTTAAATCAAAATGCGATATGGACTAGTTTCTGTGAATATTAAACTGCAAAATTATCATATTATATACAAACAGAAACAGAAAGGTCTTTACAGCAACTCTTTAAAAAAGTTCAGTTTAACTTGAAGAAACTGTGACAGAAATATATTACTTGGTGTAATTATAGTACTGCTACTAATAGAATTTTTATTTTTATTAAGACATTATTTGTTGATGATATTTACCAATTTTTTTTACCAATATAAAATAATATATTGGTAATTTTTTTTTATGATATATATATATTTTTTATAAAATTAATTAATTAGACATGCTTTTGATTATTAAAATTTAATGAAACTATTAAAATGGTATCCAGAAAATGAATGGAAAAATATGGTAAAATGGATTTCTTAGAGCCTTAAAATTATTATTTTTTGTTAAAACTTTAATAAATTGCTGTTAAATTGTGTAAGTTTCATGAGTCTAGAAAAAACGGAATCTAGAAAAATTAAAATGGAAAAAAAACTGAATTTGGAAAACAATAAAGTGGATTTCATAGGGCTCTAAATAATTAATATTTCTTGATCAGCATGTCAGAATCATCTAAGAAGAATCATGTGACACTGAAGACAGGAGTAATGACTGCTGAGAATAAAAAGTAACAAAAATAAATAAATAGTAAATAAAAGTTATTTATTGCAATTAAATGTAATTTTTTACTAAATAGTGTTTTTTTTTTTTTATGAAGTAAAGAAGTGGTTTCCATTTTTCCGTTCTTATTTTATCATTTTATATGCATATTTACACAGGCATACAAAGCAGTAGTGAATGACGCCACAATATTTAAACTAGAGCTCCCTCTAAAACAGAAAGGGTAAGACATCTTAATATATTAATATATCTTCTGAAAATTCATTTTTCTATCTGTCGCTCTGGAGTGTATTTTAAATCCTTTGTGGATTTGAGTTATTGTTTGTCCTTTATTTGCAGTGTGGGTCTGAAAACACAACCAGAGTCCAAATGTCCAGAGCTGCTGGCCAACTACTGTGATATGCTCCTTAGAAAGACCCCACTGAGTAAGAAACTCACCTCCGAGGAGATAGAAGCCAAGCTGAAGGAAGTGGTGAGTGAGTGGGTGGACTGACCAATAAATATTTGTATTTTATCCTGGCAGTGTTATTGCAAATGCTACTCACACCTATTTGCAATTGTAAAAATGTGTTAATTATTTCTTTTTATGTACCAAAAACAGCTCTTGGTTCTGAAGTATGTTCAAAACAAAGATGTCTTCATGAGGTACCACAAAGCGCACTTGACCCGCAGGCTTATTCTTGACATTTCTGCAGACAGCGAGATTGAAGAAAACATGGTGGAGTGGCTCAGAGTAAGAGGGCTTGAAATCACACTTATGATGGTGACTTTTTAGTGAATCTCTTTAAGTGACTTTTTTTGTGTTTACAGGAGGTTGGCATGCCAGCAGATTACGTAAACAAGCTCGCCAGAATGTTCCAAGACATCAAAGTATCAGAAGACTTAAATCAATCCTTCAAAGAAATGCACAAACACAACAAACTTGCATTACCAGGTCAGATATGCCACTTCTGAACTGATGCTTCTGAACTGTTCTGTTGTACGTTTGAACTAATTGTTATTTCTGTCTCAACACTATAGCTGACTCAGTCAATATAAAGATCTTGAATGCAGGAGCATGGTCTCGGACTTCAGAGAAAGTGTTTGTATCGCTGCCCACCGAGCTAGAAGATCTCATTCCTGAAGTCGAGGAGTTTTACAAGAAAAATCACAGTGGCAGAAAATTACACTGGCACCATTTGATGTCCAATGGCATTGTGAGTAGCAGCTTCAGCCCTTTGTATAACAGCATGCTTTACTTCCTGGGAAAATAGGGGAGACCCAAAACCAGCCTCTTCCCATTGAGACTAATTTGTTGTCTGTGTGTTTTGTATTGTCACACAGTGAACTTTGATGCTACTGTGAAGGGTTTTGCTGTAAACTTTTATTTGGTCTTTAAAATGTCAGTATTATTGCTACACTGGAGATTCTGCCTTGATGTTGACATTATTTTTGGGGTCTGTTGTGTCAAGGGAACAGATCAAGATTGGTTTCATCTCTTCTGTCCCTAGATCACATTTAAGAATGAAGTTGGGCAGTACGATTTAGAAGTCACGACATTCCAGTTAGCTGTGCTGTTTGCCTGGAACCAAAGGCCCAGAGAGAGGATCAGCTTTGAGAATCTGAAACTGGCCACGGAGCTTCCAGACGCTGAGCTGCGGCGGACCCTCTGGGTAGCACATTCTTTATTTTGATGACACTTCCACAACTATGTTTAAATGGTCATGTGGAATGCACATGAAATTATCTGATTTGACACTGACTTTGCTAAATCCTGCCTAACACTTTGTTTTTGGTTGTTTTTCTGTAGTCTCTTGTAGCTTTCCCCAAACTAAAGCGTCAGGTGCTGTCGTATGAACCTGCGGTGGGCTCTCCTAAAGACTTTGCAGAAGGCACTGTGTTTTACATCAATCAAGAGTTTTCTTTAATGTAAGCACACTCATTGGCTGCATTTGATGAAGAACGATGAATAATTTAAATAATGCTTGTGTTAATAAATCATTAATCACACACAATTTTTAATTCCATGCAGTACCGTTCAAAAGTTTGGGGTTGGAAAGATTTTATAGTAAATGTGAAATATTTTTACAATTGAACATGACTTTTTCTACTTCAGAATCTTATAAAATGTAATGTATTACATGTAATTATCATGTGGTGCCAAAGCTGATTTTTCAGCAGCCATTAGTGTCACATGATCATGATTAGAAATCATTCTAAAATGCTGATTTAATGCTTAAGAAACATTTCTTTTTATGACATTCCTATGACATTTTATGGCACTTTTTTGGAATCCAGGATGTTCATGTTTCTTCAGTCAAAAAAGCTGTTGTTTTTTGAGAAACTTCAATGGAGCCAACGGGTTGAAAGTCCAAATTGCAGTTTCAGTGCAGCTGTAAATGCCTCTACAAAATCCCAGCTGAGGAATAAGGGTCTTATTTAGTGAAACAATGTCATTTTCCAAAAAAAAAAGTAATTTTTATTAAATATAAAAGTATTTTTAACCACAAATGCTCGTCTTGCACTAGCCCAACCTTACGCATTACAAACTTCATTTGAAGTAGACCGAAGTACCGACCCAGTGTTTACAAAGTGAATGTGCAAAAAGAGTCAAACGCCCTTTATAAAAAAAAAAGGTAAAACAACAGTTTTGAGAAAAATAACCACTCGTTTCGCTAGATAAGACCCTTATTTTTCAGTTGGGATTGTGTAGGGCCCTTTGAAGTTGCAATTTGGACTTTCAACCTGTTGGCTCCCATTGAAGTCCACTATATGGAGAAAAATCCTGGAGTGTTTTGCTCAAAAATGGTAAAGAATGAAAGACATGAACATTTTGGATGACATGGGGGTGAGTAAATTATCAGGAAATCTTTATTCTGAAAGGGGAACTAATTATTTAATACATTAAAAAAAAAAATCTTACTGAACCCAAACCTTTGAATAATCTGTATGCACATACAAATATCTATAAGTACAAACTACTATCATAGTACATCATATAAGTACATTGCTAGACTATTATGGTATATCATTATTTATTGCAGTGGTTTTCAAACCCTGGGTCGCGACCCAAACTTTAAAAAATGGGTCGCCAGGATGATCTGAGGAAATTGTATAGACAGCCTGTATGTATGTATGTGTGTGCAAAATTCAAGATTCGAGGAGGAAAGAAGCAGGAACTGGCCAAATTAACTTTAATAACTAAATTAACATAAGCAACAAAACCAAAGTAAGTGGCAGCTGCCTCTGTTTTGCAGTGTTGAACATTGTAGCCAATCACAGACATATGTTGATTTCTGAAATCAGTCAGAATCGCCAACTTTTTGTTCAGTCCTGAGTTCTGGAAACTCACGGTTCCTCACATTATAACCAAGTGTAGTCGCAATGTAAATAAGAGATTTTATTGTGCTCTGTAATGAGATTCATGGATCATAGCAGAATTTTCTGAGATCGCAATAAACTGAAATGAGTGTCCGCTTTTTAGTGATTAAGCTTTGCACGCTTTCCCGTCTATATAGAGTCCATTCTGCTGCTCAGAGGACCAAAGTTGCATACTTGCTGCAAGTTTTAGAAGTGACGCATATATCTGCATTTAAATGAGAGATTCGCTCGAAATCTCTTTCTTTATTTATATATATATATATATATATATATATATATGTATGTATATGTGTGTGTGTGTGTGTGTGTGTGTGTGTATATATATATATATATATATATATATATATATATATATATATATATATATATATATATATATATATATATATATATATATATATAATTTTGCATCAATTAAAAAAGGAAAAATAGGGTCGCTCTTAAAGTTTGAAAACCACTGGTTTATTGCATCTTTTAATAGACTTCTGTTTAATTGAATGATCTCTTCTTCACAGAAAAAACTCAAAGGTCCAAAAGAGAGGGAAGATCAATTTGATTGGTCGATTACAACTCACCACAGAGAGAATGCGTGAAGAAGAAAATGAGGGAATAGTGCAACTAAGGATATTACGCACACAGGTATTGAAGTTATTGAGCCTACCACTTTCACATAAACTTAATGATTGAGATTTGTATTTATGATGTTTGTGTGTTTATACAATGGTGGCCATAATTAATAGAAAACTTTTCACCAGCTAAAAAAAGAGAGATCTGATCTCATCATCAGCCTGTCTGTCTGGAATGACATGTAGAAATAGAACAAACTGAGACAGACTAAATCTAGAAAAACTGTGTCTTCAAGATGCTTCAAGAGACATACCTGCAAAGCCACAGTACTTGTGTCAAAATGCTGTCAAAAATAATGTCATGAGTAGAGTTTCTTTATCAGTTAACTTCTATTAACTAAATTAAATCAACATTTGATGTGACCATCCTTGGCGTTTAAAGCAGCTTTTACCCTAGGTGCACTTGCGCATAGTTTTTCATCTAGCTTTGCAGGTAGGTCTCTTGAAGCATCTTATAGACATTGCCACAGTTCTTCTGGATTTAGTCTGTCTCCGTTTGTTCATGTCATTCCAGACAGACTGGATGATGATGATGAGATCAGATCTCTGTGTGGAGCACTGCCTTTTGTCAGACTCCTTGTGCAAACAAAAATCTCACTGGATTATTACAATTAATGGCAACAATGAATGTTTAGAAATGTAAACTTTATATTTCCTACTGACACACTACTGCAAAAGATAGAAATAACTGACTGTTCTAATAATTTTGGCCACCACTGTATATATGATCATATGTTCAGTCACACCTCCTCATTCTTTATTGCCCACATTTTTGAATAATGGTGAAGTAATCAAACTATTAATTAATTCAAACAGTATTTCAAATTAGTAGTGATTTCATGAGGTGTATCTTGGGATGCGCTTCAAACTGTGTTAACGGAGTTCCCGTGTAAGCGGAGCACTTGTTGGCTGCTTTTCCTTCACCATCTGGTCCAACTCCTCCATTAATTTTTTTCCTTGAAAATGTTAGTTTTGTAAAGACATTCATAAGCAGGCATTTTTAAATACCTGTTGACCCAAAAATGAAAAATCTGTCATTAATTACTCAACCTACAAGACCTTCGTTCATCTTTGGAACACAAATTAAGATATTTTTGATGATGGGTGAACTATCCCTTTTAAAACTACAAAACATTTCAGACAGAACAATAATATGCTCTTTTTTTTCTCAATCTGTACAGGAAGCTATCATTCAGATCATGAAGATGAGGAAGAGGATCAGCAATGCCCAGCTTCAGACGGAGCTGGTGGAGATCCTAAAGAACATGTTTCTGCCCCAGAAAAAGATGATCAAAGAGCAGATCGAGTGGCTGATAGAACACAAATACATCAAACGGGACGAGACGGACATTAACACATTTATCTACATGGCGTAGCCGACCACGCCCAGTGCACTCTGGGACGTTTTTTTTTTTAGACACTAGCTCTCCTTTGGAGGATTCCATATCTGATTTCAACTCATTGCCCAGCCTGGCCTGCTGGGTGATTGACTAGATTTATCTCAAGACACATCACGCTGAGAAATTGCTGACAAATCCCTGCCTTACTTCACAAATCTATGAAATGAATAAAAACGAACTTTGGAAGACATAGAGGAGTAAAGTGAGCAGAATCTGTGTTGCTAAATTACGTGCATCTTTTAATTACATTCTACCTTCTGCGACGTCAACGCACTAGGTGGAAATATTGCTTTAGGTCCTGAAAAAGCCATCCAACTGTGTTCATTTTGAGTTCACCGCTGGCTTATCAAATTAACCTATCAATAGTAAGCAACACATGCTTTTCATTACATTAAGAAATTGTAAGGTTCAGGCCAATTGTGTTGTTACACATCAAATTATCCTCATGATTCACAGCATTGTATGTTATTGCACAGAATTGCAGGCCTCAGGCGGTTTTTCTTCCTCAGTTGTTTTACCCATCAGCTCACAGTCTCTGCTTAGTGTGTCACTGTTTGTCTCCCTAGTGGCAAGTTAGCAATGCACACTGCCGCTGTCCATGGTGCTGATGAGATGGCCACTTGCTTTTGACTATAAAACTGGAAGAATGTATGTTGGGTTACACGCTAATGCTTTGAATAATGGCACTCATTCTAACAAAAACGAGCGAATGCTTTATTTATTTATTTATTGTTGCAATCACTGTTGTGTCAGCGTGTGTGTGTGTGCGTGGGTATACATCGGTGTCTACCCCGCCGCACATGCTCAGACTAGGAGTCCCCCCTCCGCTCGTAGGCCCCTCCCAGACACGCGTGAGAGTGATCCGGAGCTCGGAGAAGAGCCTCAGTTGCACGGGACCGCAAGAACGTCGCTGGATCCCGGGAGGACCGGAGAGAGAGAGACGCCACCGTGGGACTGGAGTTGTGCTCAGGTATTGGATTATTTCACAGTCGGCGAGGCCGTGCTGGTCTATTACACGAGCGATGTGTGACATCAGATCGAATTTGACACGTTTTAGTATGCGAGACTAATTATCCGAACAAGCTAGATGAGCGCAGTGATTTATGTTGGTAGTCTTAAATCTTGCCACCTGACGGGACGCGTGCAGAGGCGAAAAAATAACATTCCGCTTTTATTAGATGGAGATTCGTAGCGGTTGCAGACACAAATTGTCTTGTATTCAAAGCTAGTGTGGGAACTGGAAGCCTACTGCATCTCTTCGGTGCATTCGGGCAAAGTAGAGCCCAATTGTTCTTGAACAGGAAGGGAAATCACTTTCCCGTCGTGTGTCGTTAATTAGTTGTCCCCACGCCTTGCGTTTCTTATTAAGATAAGTTTGACCACTGGGCTGACAGGAGTGGGCAATCCCTCGGTCCTTAACGGACCGACAGAACACTTAACCCAGAACAGTTAATGCAACAATCATCTAATGGCTGTTTGGGTTTGGGTGCTTTGGTTTGATGTTTGGGTTTGCATGGTGAAAGCTTACGACGGTTTTGATTACTAATCAGGCAACAGTTATAATTAGTTTATTAAATAATTTATTTATATCTCTAAGAGAGACCCAATATATCACTGTGCAAAGCAATTTATGTTTTCCAAGAAACATGACCAGATACAGTGTTCTAAAAACAGCCTGACATTCTTAAACTGACCGGTTTGTAGCTGGTTTGTCGCTAATCCAAGTTGCTTTGCCAGGATGAAATCTCGCTAGAAACCAGATACCATCATTTGATTTTATAGGAGAACTAGTGAACTTGATTTTACTAGTCTGTCGAGTTCATTAAGTCTAAATTGATCCAATCTGGTTATTAGCTGATTGACTAGTCACCCAGATTACTACCTTAAACTTAAACTATGTCCAACTGGTAGGTGGTTTATTGCAGATCTAAGTTGGTTTACTAGCTAATTACCATCTTAGACTGGCTAGAAACCAGCTACCATCTTAAGATTGATTTTCCTGTAAGGCTAGTAACCTTGACTAGTTTACTACTCTAACCAGCTCAGTAGGTCTGTTGTAACTGGTCTAAGATGGACCATTTCCATTTTGGTCATTAACTTGTTGACCAGTCACCATGTTCTACAATCCAACCTGACTATCTTAAACTGGTGTGACGAGTTAACAATTTGAATTCAGTTAGTTAGATGGCTTACCAGCTAATGACCATTTTAGGCTGTCTAAAAATCGGCTACCAACTTAACATTGATTTTCCAGTAAGACTAGTAAACTTGACTTGTTTACTACTCTAACTAGTTCACTAGTTCTGTTGTAACTGGTCTAAGATTGTCATTAACTTGTTGACCAGTCACCATATTCTACAAACCAGTTTGACCATCTTAAATTGGTGTGACTTTACCCTCTAATAACCATTTTAGTTCAGTTAGTTAGATGGCTTACCAGCTAATGACCATCTTAGACTAACTAGAAAATAGATTTCATCTTAAGACAGATTTGTAAGGCTAGTAAACTTGACTAGTTTACTACTCTAACTAGTTCCCTAGTTCTGTTGTAGCTGATCTAAGATAGTCATTAGCTATTAGTTAGGCCATTAGTTGACCAGTCACCATCTTAAACTGGTGGAACCAGTTGGTAGCTGTTGTGTTTATCTTAGATTTTCCAGTAAGTACAAAGCCAGCTCTACAATGTTCCAAAATAAAGCTACCATCTAAAGCAGGGATCCTCAAATCTGGCTCACGAGATCCACTTTCCTGCTGAGTTTAGCTCTAACCCTTATCAAACACACCTGAGCATACTAATCAATGTCTTCAGGATCATTAGAAAATCACAGATAGGTGAGTTTGATCAGGGTTTGAAGCTAAACTCTGCAGGAAAGTGGATCTCGCAAGCCAGATTTGAGGATCCCTGATCTAAAGATTGATTCTCTAATGGAGCCAATGGACTTTACTAATTTGCTAATCTAACTAGTTCTATTCTAAGTTTGTTTATCAAACTAGAAGTGAGCTACCACCTTAAGATTAATTTTCCAGTACAGCTAGTAAACTTGACTAGTTTCTACTCTAACTAGTTCAATAGTTCTGTTGTAGCTGGTCTAAGATGGTCATTAGCTAGTCCATTTTCTGGTCATTAACTTAAGCATCTAAAACTGGTGTGACCAGTTGGTAGTTGGTGTGTTTACCAGCTAACAACCATTTAAATTAAATTGGTTAGATTGGTTACCAACTAATGACCATCTTAGACTGGGTAGAAACCAACTACCATGTTCCAATATGAAGCTACTAAGGATTGATTCTCCAGTGGGGTTATAGAATTTTTCTTATTTACTAATCTAACTAGTTCTATTCTTAGCTTATTACCTGGATGGCTAGCCACCATGTTGCATAAACTAGCTTGACCACCATAAATGTGATGCCCAACTAGTAGCTGGTTTGCTAGTGGTCCAAGTTTGTATACCAGTTAATGACCATCTTAAGATTGATTTTCCAGTAAGGCTAGTAAACTTGACTAGTTTACTACTCTAACTAGTTCCCTGGTCTAAGATGGTCTTTAGCTAGTCCATTCTGGTTATAAACTTGACCATCTAAAACTGGTGTGACCAGTTGGTAGCTGACGTGTTTACCAACTAACTTGTTGACCAGTCACCATGTTCTACAAACCAGCTTGACCATCTTACACTGGTGTGGTGTCTAATGACCATCTTAGATTAGGTAGAAACCAGCTACCATGTCTCAAAATAAAGCTAACATCTAGAGATTGATTCTCCAGTGAGGCTAAATAACTTTACTAATTTATTATTCTAACTAGTATATTGCTATCTTTTTAGCTGGATGACAAGCCACCATGTTGCTTAAACCAGCCTGACCATCATAAATGTGATGACTAACTAGTAGCTGGTTTGTTAGTGGTCTAAGTTTGTTTACCAGCTAATGGGGATCATCTTAGACTAGCTAGAAAGCAGTCATAATTCTAAAATGTATCTGGTAAACACTTAGTTTGAAACAAGTGTTAATTAGTACAAATTAGTGATTGAGTTATTATCAAAACTTGCAATAAGTGATATAAGAATAGGCTGATGTTGGATAGTTTAATGAAGATGTTGCTCTTTCCTTTAATGTATATTTCTGTCAAAATAGTTCAAAGTTATTCTTGTTTGTGACAGTGTTGAAATTACATTACCTGAAGTGTAATATGAAATATTATGTTATTGATAACCGTTTTAGTCATGCAATTTGTAGTCAGTACTAGACTGCATTTCAAAAGTAATCCAGCCAACACTGACTGCAGTACATTTTCAATTTAGCATATTTTGTAGTGGTGATGGGCTCAGCAATGCATGTTTTGAGTGTTCATTGTAAGTCATGGAGTGTGAGGGGCAATTCTAGGCATACCGTATGGTTGGTGAAATGACATAATACATGTATTCATGAGGTGGCTGCAGTGACGCAGCTGGGATACCCTGAAATGGTGATTGTCAGAAATGGGAGGGGGTTTTCATCAGGCTCTTTGGTGCACTGCCTCTCTGCCAGCTATCCAGTGCTGCTTCCTCTTTAGCTCTCTTTTTCTCTATCTACTCTATCCCTCCTTCTACTAACACAGTAGGAGTTTCTGTAGGTGGTGCACCACGTTGGCCCTGCTGTCCCGTGGGATTCCTACAGTGCATTTTCTTCAGGAACTCAATTTTCTGGGTCTTAAGCGTAATGCTTAATAGAGCAGAGACCATAAACCACATTATTCCACTACTGCGCTTGTAAACTTTTATGAGCTAGCGGTGCATAAGCTGGGTGTGAGAGAGAGTCAAAAGGCTACTATCTGTCTGTCAACTGGCACATCTGTGATTAGGCACATTCATGAAGCCACATCATATCATATTCTTGCTGCTTTGATCCCTCAGTCCTACTCTTTGGAGCCCTGAAGTGTGAATTCTGCTTGCAAGCCTCAGCACTTCCTACCTGCTTCCTCCCATCAGGAGGTAGAGGAGAGACCGTTTGCCTGTGTGGTGGTCTCACTGATGTCACGAATCAGTCACGAGATGAGGCCAGGCACCATCTGTCGTGCTGGCTGTCCAACTGCAGTGTTTTCATTTCCCCAGGTGCTCCAGTCAAGTGTACAGTACAATCAAGTTAACCGTGTTTCCAGTACTAAACCAAAGTCCCTAGTCACGTACACACAAGCTCTCTGTTTAAAAAGCAAGACGGTGTAAAGCCTTTCAAAGGAAAATTACCGTTTCAGTACAAATTAGGCCCAATCAAGTACATTTGTGGCTTAATGTTGATTACCACAAAAATTGATTTTCACTTTTCTTGGAAAAAAGCAAAGACTTTGTTTACAATGAGGCACTTACAATGGAAGTAAATGAAGACAGTGTGTGAACTTTAAAATCCTCAGTGTTTCAATAGTGTAGTCGTTATTTGTGAACAGTGCATGCTAAGATGATTTTATTGTGAAAAATTATATACTTATTTAAGTTTCTGTGTAAAATGTCTAAATTTAAGTTTGTTGCTATGACAACTTAACACCATAAACTCTAGAACAACTTTAAAAAATGATAAGTTTAAACAATGACTTTAACCAAGTTGTGACAGAAGAATTAACATACAGTCATGGCCAAAAATATCGGCACCCCTTGCAATTCAACAGAATTCAATTCAAGTCAAACTTGATCAAATTTCTAGGGACGCACTGAAATAGAAATTCTGGGCTATAACCGAAAATTCTGGATGTACTTGGCCAAAAAAAAAGTAACCGAAAATGCTTTGTTATAATTATTTATTATTTTATTAAATAATATAAAGTAATTTTGTAAAATTGTTTTAATTTAACTCAATAATTTGAATGATACTACATTTAAAAATACAAGCCAATAAAATAACCACACTTTTACTGAAAATATAATAATAAGTATCAATATATTATTTTTATTTCTATGCAACAGAATCATATATATGACCCTGGACCACAAAACCAGTCATAAGTGTCAATTTTTTAAATTGAGTATACATTATCCGGATGCTGAATAAATAAGCTTTCCATTGATGTTTGGTTTGTTAGGATAGGACAATATTTGGTCGAGATACAACTATTTGAATATCTGGAATCTGAGGGTGCAAAAAAAATCAAATATAGAGAAAACTGCTTTTAAATTTGTCCAAACGAGTTCTTAGCAATGCATATTACTTATCAAAAATTAAGTTTTGATATATTTACGGTAGGAAATTTACAAAATATCTTCATGGAATATGATCTTTACTTAATATCCTAATGATTTTTGGCATAAAAGAAAAATCAATAATTTTGACCCATACAATGTATTTTTGGCTAATGCTGCAAAAATACCCCAATGACTTAAGACTGGTTTTGTGGTCCAGGGTCACATATAATTTTTTTAGCTAGTTATCCAAATAATGTATAGTCCTACAAAGCTATTCTTGTTGCCCAGTACAGCTGTATGTTACAGCACAATAGCGCTACTACAAACAGGAACAAGTATACTACATAGAAATTTCCTATCGGTGCGTGAGCATGAGCGAGCGGTACACAAGCGGAACGCACATTCATAAAGCAGAATGTTGATAAGAGCATCACACTGCGCAGTGACAGCAACTAGAGGAAAGTAAAACTTCTCACTGAACACTGCCGGTCAGTCGGTGTGGTGCGCCATATATAAGCCTATATGTTATATATATTTTCCGTTTTTCTCTTTCAATAATTTTCGGTGCATCCCTAAAAAATTTACACAGAACTCAAAAATGGACTGGACAAAATTATTGGCACCTTGGAGAGGTCTTAAAACAGCAGTTGGGAGAAGGCATCCTTCAAATCTGAATGATCCATTTCTCAGAATTGCAAGATATAAACTCACAGTTGTGAGAAATAAGTCAGAATTACTGGTTTATATCTCGCAATTCAGACTTTATACATTGAAACTGTGAGTTTATATCTCGTGAATCTGATTTATTTTTTTTTCCTCAAAATTGTGTTTATATCACGCTATTCTGACTTTTTTTCCGTCAAAATTGCAAGACAAACACACACTTGCAAGTTATGAAGTCAGAATTGTGAGATATAAACAGGTAATTCTAACTGTTTCTCTCAGAATTCAGACATGTGAACTTGCAATTGCAAAAAAAAGTCAGAAGTGCAAGATACAAACACAATTCTGAGTAAAAAAGTCTGAATAGTGAGTTTGTATCATGGAATTCTATGAAAAAGTCTGAATTGCGAGGTAAGATATTTTTAGTTTTCATTTTAATTTTTGTTTGTTTTAGTTGTACCTTTTTTATTTCAACTATTTTGCTTTTATTGATAATTTTAGTACTTCTTTTATTTCTTCTAGTTGCCATGGCATTTGGTTTATATTATGTTTTATTTTATTATATCTTTATTGTAATAAAGAAAACAATATCAATAGTTTTAGTTAACAGTAACAACACTGATGGTAATCAACATTGTCACAAATGCTGACCAGTTTAAATTGCTTATATTGAATCCAGAATATCATAACATGCAAATATGTGACCCTGGATGAAAAAAACAGTCATAAGGGTACATTTTTTGAAATTGACATTTATACATCATCTGAAAGCTGAATAAATAAGCTTTCCAAAAAAATTTAAATATTGAGGAAAATTGATTTTAAAGTTGTCCAAATGGAGTCCTTAGCAATGCATATTAAAAATTAGTTTTAGTATTAGTCTTACTAAGTTTTAATATAATTACGGTAGGAAATTTACAAAATATCTTCATGGAGAATGATCTTTACTTAAAATCCTAATGATTTTTGGCATAAAAGAAAAATCGAGCAATTTGACCCATACAATGTATTTTTGAATATTGCTACAAATATACCCATGCTACTTAAGACTGGTTTTGTGGTCCAGGGTCACATATGATGCTGCTATTACAATCGCCAATTAATAGGATCATCAGGATGTGGAAGAAGCACACATCCCACATCGATAACTTGATATTACTTCGCCCTATAATGATGAAGCTGTTATTACCTACGACTCTGCTCTTTACATTTTCACTGCAGAGCTGGACATAGAATGACATAAGCTAGAGTTTTCTGTCATTAGTGCAGAGAGAATGGACAGAAAGCTGAAGACATAATTAATCTTTCTGAAGGTCTGCGAGTGGAGATGAATAATTCACCACAACTCCGCTCTCGAAACTAGCCTCTGAGAGAGCTGTGATTGACAGACTGCCCATGCATTTCAGACAACACGTAGGAAATGTGCAGAGAAATAGACGGAAAGATCCTTTTCTGTAGATCTGGACAGATACGACATAAGTGGCGTCTCTGGATAAGATGTTCTTAAGTTTCACTGATCTGAACTACTTTCAAACTCTTGAATAGCTCTTATAGACTCATTCAGTCAAAAAAAGGTATTCCCCAGTCAATGGAAAAGGGGTGCTAAACCGACACACTCATCCCAGTAGGCATCGCTTTTATACTACCATTCTCTGAGATGAATACAACTCTGTAATGATACGTTCCAGTTCAACCTGGATTTGAAACAAAGTGTCCCAGCAGCACAGAGTCACAGTGACATGGTTGTTCAGCAGGTACAGTTCCTGCCACGTGACTTCATCTCCTCCTGCCAGGCAGAGTAAGTGTGTGCTGTAGATTGTCAATACTAGAGGGACGTGTTCCTTCCAGTCTCCCAGAAAGATAAAGCAGGTGCATTGTGATCGTATATCTTTTGTTTGTCTGTTCTAATTGCGTTTTTAGATTCTCTCAGTCTCGTGGAGTCAGGCCAGGTGAACACTTTTGACTTTGTTTGGACCACATTGCAGCTTATTCTGACCTAATGCCCACTTAGACAGAAAAGTGGAAGGTTTTTTTTAAACCGCAATACCAGCAGGTAAAGTTACAACAGGAGTCCACATCTCTCTCGCCTCCCCTGAGCCTATTGAGTTTTAACAGACCCCTTAAAGCATGCAGCGAGTTTGGTGGGGGGTAATTAAGAATGAATGGGGGAAAGTCACATGAGAGGAGGCAATGCCTCCATCCCAATATGATTGGATATGACTGGTTATGTTCAGCTGTGTTTGGTTCATGCGATAAATTCCGTCTCTTTTGCGAACGTTAGTGATGGGAGAAACAAACCTGTTTGAGGCTTTGAATCAGTTGAACCAATTGCTTCACTTTTTCTTTTTTTTTTTTTCTTTTTTTTCTCGGTTTTGAACCGCTCGAAACACCACACACTACTTGCTACACTTGCTTCTCATCCTTTTAATTATACAAATATCTCATTAAAATGTCTACAAATTGATAAAACCGATCCAAGATCAGGTAGAAAAGAGACTGCTGGGGGGCGATTTCAATGAACTTAAATGAATCATGGGTTTACAGAGATGGCAAACCATTGAGTTTTTTAAAAATGTTTCGAAATATTTTCAAGACGTAATGAGGTCTTGTTTACTGAAATCATATGACCTTAGCAGTTTGATACATGCTCCAAACCACTGTTTCAAAACAACTGATTTGCAAACATAAACAAGTCACACACTTGGATATAACCACTTTGTTACATCAAAATAAGACTAAAATGGCATGAAAACATGATCTGTGGGAGTTTTTAGTGAGCAGTCATCAATCAAAAATTTTTTTGATCCCCTGCTGATTTTGTATGTTTGCCCACTGACAAAGAAATTATTAGTCTGTCATTTTAATTGTAGGTTTATTTGAACAGTGAGAGATAGAATAACAACAACAAAAAAAGTGCAGATAAACACATTAAAAAAAATAGAAATTAATTTGCATTTTCATCACAAAACACTTAGTACTTGGTGGCAAAACCCTTTTTGGCAATCACAGAGGTCAGACGTTTCTTGCAGTTGGCCACCAGGTTTGCACACATCTCAGAAGGGAGTTTGTCCAACTCCTCTTTGCAGATCTTCTCCAAGTCATTAAGGTTTTGAGGCTGATGTTTGGCAACTTGAACCTTCAGCTCCCTCCACAGATTTTCTATGGGATTAGGGTCTGGAGACTGGCTATAGGCCACACCAGGACCTAAATGTGCTTCTTTCTTGAGCCATTCCTTTGTTGCTTTGGTCGTGTGTTTTTGCTCATTGTCATGCTGGAATACCCATCCACGACCCATTTTCAATGCCCTGGCTGAGGGAAGGAGGATCTCACCCAAGGTTCTCACCCAGTCCAACATCCCTTTATGGTGTAGTTGTCCTGTCCCATTAGCAGAAAAACCCCTCCAAAGCATAATGTTTCCACCTTCATATTTGATGGTCGGGATGGTATTATTGGGGTCATAGGCAGCATTCCTTCTCCTCCAAACACAGCAAGTTGAGTTGATGTCAAAGAGCTTGACTTTGGTCTCATCTGACCACAACACTTTCACCCAGTTCTCCTCTGAATCAGATGTTCATTGGTAAACTTCAGACGGGCCTGTACATGTGCTTTCTTGAGCAGGGGGACCTTGCGGGCAGTGCAGGATTTTAGTCCTTCACTTTGTAGTGTGTTACCAATTGTTTTCTTGGTGACTTGTCCCAGCTGCCTTGAGATCATTGACAAGATCCTCCCGTGTAGTTCTGGGCTGATTCCTCACCGTTCTCACGATCATTTATACAGGTAACAAACTGGGATTTGGAGCACTCCCTTCAAGTGTCTGCTCCTAATCTCAGCTTGTTACCTGTATAAAAGACACCTGGGAGCCAGAAATCTTACTGATAGGGGATCAAATACTTATTTCATTCATTAAAATGCAAATCAATTTATAACTTTTTTTAAATGCATTTTTGTTGTTGTTGTTGTTATTGTTATTCTGTGTCTCAATGTTAAAATAAACCTACCATTAAAATGATATACTGATCATTTCTTTGTCAGTGGGCAAGCGTACAAAATCAGCAGGGGATCAAATATTTTTTCCCTCACTGTAAATCTCCATGTATGTGACCAATATTTACTGAGCTTTGATGACTGATGATCTGAAAATGTCAAAAATAGTTCAAAGTTAATTATTAAAAAGAATAGCTGAACATAAGTTTACAAATAAAATTTCTGTCATGACAACTCTCGGAGGGATTGGCATGGTAATGTACATGACAATGTTGATGTATTTGGTCTTGGCAGAATAGATCTGCTATGCTGCTGCTGCGGCAGAGCAAGTACAGAGACTTGCTACTGCCAATACATCCACAACATGCAGCTGTAAGCATATAAGAAACACTGCTGCTGCACATATAACATAATTAACATAATAAACATAATTAAACCCCATATATCATACATGAATCACCTCGTAGCAGATCTACACAGGTGGAGCTGGGGAAGGTGGAGGGTTTCTGAAGCATGCTGCAAACTGCTACACCTGGCACTAGTCGTGTATTTGAATGTTGAGTAGTGAGCTCATTGGTTACTGATACAGGAGAGAACCAATCGGCTGTGCCATGTGATTATGATGTCATGTTGTCAGATTGAATTCGATCATCGGACTGCATTCTAGAGTTCATGCCAGAACGTTTAAATTGTTACTGCCTTGAGTTATTATTTTGGAATAAATGTAAAATGCTTAAAAATACTAACTTGATGAGATTTATACTTGGCTTTAATAAAAATATAATATTGGTTACATTGTTAATGAAAAAATATATATAAAAAAAAAATTCTGATGGTGCAAGTAGTGTTTATTTAACCAAGAAATGTGACTGGGATATGAATTTACATTTGCTTAAAAAAATAAACATTTCAGATTGTAAATATCTAGTTAGCCTAGCCACTAAGTACCCCAAACAAAAGCTTTAATGCTGCTAACCTGCCAAGCATTACCAACTGATAAAACTTAAGTTATTTCAGAATTTCTGGTGATTCAGTCCGTTTTTATGAGCAATATGCTTGAAACAGATAATGAACAAAGACAAAGAAAGTCATGCATGCACACACACACACACACAAATGTTCCCGTTGAGGAAGGTGATGAGATCTTTACCTGAGTTGACAGGAGCAAGAGCGCCTTGTGCTGTGTCTGCACTGCATCTATCTCACATTGCCAAATCTCTCTTTTTTCTCTTTGCTTGTGCTATCCATCTGTAGGCTGAAAGATGTTCTCCTCTGTGAAGGCCTTTGAGGGGCAGCATTACTCCACCCTCAAGAGGCAGTGTCTACAGAGTGGACGTCTGTTTGAGGACCCGCTGTTCCCAGCCGTAGATGACTCCCTCTTCTACCAGGGTAACAGGATCGGCCGTGTGCACTGGAAAAGACCCGGGGTCAGTCCTCTGAACTCAAGTCTCACAGTTCTTCATTTGACAGATAGCATAGAAAATGGAAGAGTAGACCTGCATTGCCTGTGGCTCTCAAGAGGTTCTTAAAGGGATAGTTCACGCAAAAATGAAAATTCTGTGATTAATTTCTCACCCTCATGTCATTCTAAACCTGGATAACCTTAGTTCATCTTCAGAACAAAACTTAAGATATTTTTGATGAAATCCGAGAGCTTTCTGACTCTGCATAGACAGCAATGCAACTGATACATTCAAGGCCCAGAAATGTAGTAAGGACATTGTTAAAATGGTTCACGTGACATCAGTGGGTCAAACTTAATTTTATGAAGCTACAAGAATACTTTTTGTGTGCAAAGAAAACAAAAATAACTACTTTATTTAACAATTAGTTCTCTTCTGTGCAGTGTTAATTTCGTTGACAAATAATTTTCATCAACAACATTTTTTTCACTGACGAAAATGAGACGATAGCAAAATAAAACTAATGAATGACAAAAACTATGATGAAAATCTATTTACATTTTTGTCAACCAATAAAAATGAGATGAAAATATTAGGAAGGGATGATTTGGGAAGAGATTCATTCAGAATGAATCTGCTGTATGGTTAGGTTAGATGCGTACATTTGAACTGTAACATAACATATTGATCTATCCAGTGGGACAGAAGCTAGCAGCTTCTAAATTCTAAAAAAACAGACAAATGAAATTCGACGAGGTAAAAAATAACTAAAGTCGGTCCGGTTTTCTAAGCGCAAACACTGAAGCAGCGCCTTACACAGCGCACAAAAACTCTTTTGCAGATTCGGTTTTAAAGGGACAGCAGCCTAATTCAGTTGCTATTATCTGTGGCAGTGATGTTAATCAAGCAACAAAAGAAAGACAGAAAATCACTTACTGCTCTTGACTGAATCACTTTAGTAGCCCTAATAAAGATTAATCTGAATGTATTGAATATGTATTCTTGAAAGAATGAAGAATGTGGTAAACAAGTTGCTATAAAGAATGCACAATTAGCCTATATAACCATTGGTATTTCATTGAAAAGAAGTTGCATGTCACAGCAGTTGAAATCTATGTCTATCATGATAAAACTTTAATATCAAACCTGTATAACGATTTAATGTGTTGACATTTTAGAAAAATGCTTAATGACATCATTATGCTAAACTAAACCCATTCGATTTTAGCTGACTAAATCTACTGTAGATTCAGTCAACTAAAATCTTGAGATATTTGGTCGACTAAAACTAGGCTAAAACTGAAACAATTCAGATGACTAAAATATGACTAAAACTAAATGACATTTTAGTCAAAATAGTATGACTAAGACTAAATCAAAATTTGCTGTCAAAATGAACACTGCTTCTGTGTCAGTCTTCGTACTTTCACAAGAGTACCACAGTGGATACTAACAGGGAGTTATTTTTGTTTTCTTTGTGCACAAAAAGTGTTCTTGTAGCTTCATAACATTACAGTTGAACCACTAATGCCACATGGACAATTTTAACAGTGTTCTCTTTCTGGGCCTTGAACATGTCAGTAAAGCTCTCATATTTCATCAAAAATATCATAATTTGTGTTCCGAAGATGAACGAAGGTCTTACAGGTTTGGAACATCATGAGGGTGAGTAATTAATGAGAGAATTTTCCTTTTTGGGTGAAGTATCCCTTTAAATAACTAATAATTACTTAGAAATGGTTATGCATACCATTAAATATACAGTAGGTCCTTTAGACTTATTCTATAAATATGCTGAGAAATTTTAAAACAGCACAGTTGTGTTAAAAACAGGTTTCTGATTGTTATCGATCAATATATATACGCTGATCAGTAGCATACTGTTGGTAATTCATCATCAGTCTAATCAATAATCATTGTAACTGTCAAGCCAAGGCAGAAGGAAAGGTCAGCCTGAGGCATTCATCCGTACTAGAGGTCTGTCATCCATCACTGGATGACACAGAAATTCCAAAACTAAATTATAGGGTTTTTTGTTTTTTTTTTTGGCTTTGTTTTGCTGAAAATTATTAGACAGGGTTGTCCACATACTTTTTTGACCATATAATTTCAGTTGAAATAGAGGGGAAATAGACATCAACAGGCTTCTTGAAACATCATGATGGTTTTTCTGCGCTTCATTACTCTTTTCTGAGTTAATGATACATCGCAGCTTCCTAAAAAATATATCTGTAACAATTCAAATCCCAAGGATGCTGTTTGATACTTTCCCCTCCGTGTCCGTCTCGCCCAGGGGCATACTAAGTGTCAAGCCTGTCCAAGTCAATTATCCCTTTCTCTCACTCACTCTCTCCTGGAACGATGCCCGACCCAGAATCTCATTCGCACACAAGCTCACTCAAACACACCAGTGAAGTGTTCTAGTCTGAATTGCACCCACAGCATCTCCTGTCGTCATTAATCCAGGTTATAATTGAGGCAGACAATTGGTTCTGTCCGTACTGCAGCTCAAATCTCCACCTTGTTAATGGTCAAAGGAGCAGCAGCGGGGGATCAAGTGCAGACAGTGCCAATATCATATTCACTGTGTTGTAGTGATAATTAAGATTGTAGAGATGGAATAATTATGCTCAGACTGTCTACATCTGAATTTTTAGATTGCTTAATGGGACTGTGAAAAATAATTAGATTTTTTTTTTTAGATTTGATGAGCTTTTTTTGTCTGATTGCTTTAGTTTGTTATAGTTTAGTCAAGTTTTGTTTGTGTTGTTACACCTGCACTTGCTATTTATCATTTTTATTTTCTAATTTCTGTTCCTCTGACACCTGTGATTTCATTATTATCCCATTTCTGGATTTTAACATCAACATGAAATATTATTCACAGCCCTTTTGTACTGCAAAAAATGATTTTCTTACTTTTTTTTTATTTGTTTTTTAGTACAAATATCTAAACATTTTTGAATTAGAATAAGTTTTCTTGAGAAGCAAAATGATTTAAGATGTTAAAGGAATTATTCACCCAAAAATGAAAATGTCACCATAATTTACTCACTTTCAAGCCATCCTAGGTGTATATGACCTTCTTCTTCCAGACGAACACAGTCGGAGTTGTTTTAAAATTCATCCTGGCTCTTCTACGCTTTATAATGGTAGTGGATAGTGGCTATTATTTTGAAGCTCCAAAAAGCATATATATTCATCGTAAAACTAACCCATATGCCTCCTCATGTCTTCTGAAGCGGATCCATGGGGTTTTATAATGAAAATATTTCTATTTTTAAAATTATAAACTCAAATCACTGACTTCCAGCAACTGCCGTATGCACGTTCGCGAAGAAGTCAAGTTGTTGGTCGTTGTAACGTTATAACAAATAAGGCTGTGCAAAAAAACCCAACTCTTCTTTTCTTACAGTAAAATTCGCTGACATTTTTTTTTTACTTCTCATTTTCAACTTTTAATCTGTTACTGGTGTTTAGTATTCTCATTCGTTTAGTCTCACCTGAGCTTACACTACGAATGCGGTTTACGTCATACGTCGAGTCAGAGGTCAGGGGAAAAGCCAGAACTCGACACTACAACGTTTTGTTACAAAAACACATGAATACGCTTCAAAAGACATGTGTTAAGCCCCCAGAGGCATATGGGTTAGTTTTATGACGGATGTATGCTCTCTTTGGAGCTTCAAAATAATAGCCACTATCCACCATCATTATAAATCTGGGAAGAGCCAGGATCCATTTTAAAACAACTCTGACTGTTTTCATCTGGAAGAAGAAAGTCATATACACCCAGGATGGCTTAAGAGTGAGTAAATCATGGGGAAATTTTTATTTTTGGGTGAACTATTCCTTTATGTCTTGATTAAGACCTATAATACCCCTTTTCACAAGATGTAATATAAGTCTCAGGTGTCCCCAGAATATGTCTGTGCAGTTTCAGCTCAAAATACCCCACAAATCATTCATTACATCATTTTGAAAATGCCCATTTTGAGTAGAAGCAGAAACATATTTTAAATGCAAATGAGCTGCTGCTCTTAGCCCCTTTTTAGTTATCATGTCTATCGCATTGAAATCATGTGTTTTAAATAGGGATGTAACAGTATTATCAATATTGTGGTATCGCGATAGCAAAACTGTCTCGATATCATCATGGTCACATGACTATATGAAACGATAGGTCTTCTGGGCAAAAAGTGTAATATAAAACCAAAAGCACAAAATGGCTTAAAATTGTTGTTGTTGTTGTTGTTGTTGTTGTTGTTGTTGTTGTTGTTGTTGTTGTTGTTATTATTATTATTATTATTATTATTATTATTATTATTATTATTAATATTATTAATATTATTATATTCTAGTTAGTTTGGCTTCCTAAAACACCAGTGTGAATGTAATTTAGACTGAGACAGTATACTTTTCCTTTTTAAAGTTCAGGTACAAGACAATTCCCTGACTTTTTTCTGACTTAAGTTTTTTTAGTTAAAAACATGGGTTGGAACTCTTAATTTTGAACTCTCAAAGTGCATTAAATAGAAGAATCTAACTTTAAAATGTACAAAATTTGTATTATTTTCCAAGTCTTCATTTGTTTTTGTTTTTAAATATCATAATAAATATCATATCATACAGTTTATATTGAGATATTATCATATCGTGAGATTTTGATATCATTACATCCCTAGTTTTAAACCATATTAGTTTAAACATCTAATATAGGGTTTTCTGAGTGCACACATCTGAAGAAAACACACAGAAAGCTGCTGTTATGCATTCTCTTTCGTGTCTTATTGCGCTTAAACTGTCAAATACACGCAAGTTTATGTTAAAAACACATGAGTAACAAAAACAGTCGGTTATGTCTGTGAAAGTAAACAGCTGGTAAAAAATTTCAGGTTTGATAGATCTGTTTGGCAGCAGTGTAATATACAGTAAATAAATCAGTAGAGGCTGGGATTTTAAATAATGGTCTGTGCTCGTCTGTGCAGCCAACGACAGAACAGTTAGCATGCTTTGCTGGAACTTTCACCATTTGTGTTAGAAGTGGTACACCATTGTCACTTGCAGAAACAAAATGACGGCGTTATGGGTAGAAATGTGCAGATAGAGGGGCTGTAATATTATATCAAGATCCCCTTTCTACTTCACGGGGGAGCAAAATCTGAGCAGGGGGGAAAGCAAGCTAGTGTTAGCTTTGTTAATGGTAAAGAGAGAAAATAGACATAGACGTATTGCAGATGAGCAAACTACGTCTTGCAGATGTAAATGCAGACATCAAATAGACGTCTCCAAGATGTACGTGTGCTATCAGGGTAATGGTCTAATCAGATTAAATGATTTATGTTAAGCTATGCTAAAAGTGCTAATGGCAGACCCAGAGATCGGCTGAATGGATTAAAAAAAGGTAAAACTCATGTGTTTAACTCCAGGGAATTGGAAAATGAGCCTGTTTTCAAAAAACGTGTTCCTTTAAACACAAAAAAATCTGAAGATTTTCATGATTTGTCACCTTTATTGCACCTTTGCTTAATATGAGTATCTAAAAAATTGCAATGACCCAAAAACTTCTGAATAATATAAAGACTTCATGGCTATTTGACTAAACTAATAGCCTGTCTATGTGTAAAAAAGTGGTTCCACAAAGGAGGTTGTTACAGTTTAATAAAGGATTACAAAAAAATACCATTATTTTTCTTTTAAATAACATGCGCTGATGAATCATGCACTATGAGGCAGGAACATGTATTAAGAAAGTAAATGGGGCACATTTTGATTCATTTTTGACATTCAGTCACTCACCATCAAGGAAGATCCTAACGATTTGGCATGTTGACATGTTGTTTGTTGTCCCTGAACTGTAAAAATGAAATGCTCCTGACTTCATCCATGTTTGACGTGAATGAAGACATTGCCACAAATCACCTTGACTGAGTGAACGCCATTAGGAGCTTTAATGCAGTTCACCGCAGCTGCTTCATATTTCACTGTCTTCTCCCCCCCTTGGGTCCTTGGTCGTGGTTTTTTAACCACTTACCATCCCTCACTTCCACCCACTTCCTTCCATTTCTTGTCACCTCTGCTCTCCAAAGAGAAGAAAGACTGTGTTTTATGAGTTTGAAGCTAGTGGAATGGGTGATAGATGCTCATTTATCCAGACTGTGGGCTCACTGGTGTCTGGTCTGAGCTGAGTTTGTGTTCAATGATTCTGTGATTGGTCTGGCGGTCTGATCTGTCTTATCTGTCAAAGCTGGCCAAGACAGACTCATATTAGTCTGTGAACCCTCAATACATGAGATAATGCGAAAGAAACGCACACACATGAAAGCTTCTAGCCCCAGGAGAGGGTTGCCCCTTGGATGCCATTCTGGGCTGTGATTAAAAAGTGTGTGTGTGTTCGCAGAGGTGGCTGGAGTGCTGAGCTATAACACAATGACCTTGCACTCTAATCAGTCAGCTCGCCCATCCTCTTAACACTTACTCACACACACACAATACTCCATAATAGCCACCAACCCACAGACGTAGCGCTGAAAATTCTGCTCTGAAGAGAGCATTCACATATGAACAATATATTTTCTTTCTCCCTGTCATCGTCTTTGTCCCAGTGTCCTTTGTTCCATGAGTGAACAGGGTAGACAATGGACTTGTGAAGGATGTTAAGATATTATGTCCACTTTCAGGCTTTTTAGCTGTGTAGGTAATCGCAAAAACCTCAGAGACTAAATGCTCTTCAAATAAAGGTTGATGTATTGCACGCCGGAGACAAATGGTGTTGTTTTCTCAGCTCCTGAGACAAGAGGAGCCCATTAAGGTTCTTTATAGTATAGTCTGATTGAAAGTAGTCTATTGTGAGCTGCCTATGTGGGAATAATTTAAAGGCATCATACACTGTTGTGCAACTGAATCTTATGAATCAGTTCTTTTTAGTACAACTAAACCCCATACAGCACAATTGGTGTAGTCTGATTTATTTTCACTTCAAACTGGTTAGGTTTTTTTTAAAATTAAAGTGATCTCTATATTTACCCATTCAAAAGTCAAGTCAAGTCACCTTTATTTATATAGCGCTTTTGAAGGAAATTAATCCATAATTCCAAATTAATAACAAATTTAATTGTCCCCAACTGAGCAATCCATAGGCAAAAGTGGCGAGGAACCAAAACTCTGTAGTACAGATGGAGAGAAAAAAAAAACCTTGGGAAAAACCAGGCTCAGTCGGGGGGTCAGTTCTCCTCTGACCAACATACAAGCAGTTTATAGGTGGTCTATATGTGCTGACCCACCATCTGGATACGGACTGGATCAGGGAACTCCAGTGACCATCTGATCAGGATACAGACTGGATCTGACTTCGGAATAAGCAGGAGACAGACTAATATTAGCGTAGATGCCATTCTTCATATGATGCAGCGAGTGCATCAGGTGTTATGGGAAGTGTTCCCGGTTCTGGTTTGACCTAATTAATGCAGCCTAACAATCCTTTAACGGATTTGAATTTTAGAAATGTTTAAATGGGCTGTGTGTAAACCAGGTTAAAGAGATGGCTTTTTAATCTAGATTTAAACAGTTTTTGTGTATTAAACTGAGTGTTTCATGCTTTCCGAACAGAATTAGATAGACTTTTCCGTAGTTTTGGCGCTAAGTAAGAAAAAGATCTGCCGCCCTCAGTTGCTTTTGATATTCTGGGTATTATCAGATTGCCAGAGTATTGAGAACGCAGCGGATGTGAGGGACTATAATGTGATAAGAGCTCGCTCAAGTACTGAGGAGCTAAACCATTGAGGGCTTTATAAGTAACTAACAAGAATTTAAAATCAATACGATATTTAATAGGGAGCCAAACTACTACTAAGCAATCACAGTTCTGCATGCTGCAAAATAAAAGCTAAAAATTGGATATTTTTGTATATGGTTCGCCATAATAGACTGCAGCCAATAGAAATGGTTCTCTAACAATGTGCGTCCTGCTCCTCACAGCACAGATTGTGAAAGCAGACTGCAGTTTTTGCCATTCATTATAACAAAGTGTAGAGACGATGCAAATAATAGATTGAGTGTACAGTGTAGAGAGATTTATTCATTAAAATGCAAGTTTGTGATATCGCTATAAACTGACTTTTTAGACAGCTTTTTAATAATTATAGTGGAAGTTTGCAAATGTGAAATTTAATATATACAACAATTTTATACATTTTAGATTTTATACAAAGTTAATATTAAGTGACACATTTTAGGAACATTGCTGTCTGATTGTGCTCTATATGGTCAACTAAAATAGTTCCAAACAAAGCCACAGCTGAGTGAATGAAACTTTTGAACGAATTGATTTAATGAATTATTCAGTCACAAAGACTTTGACTTACTGCCACCTACAGGCGGTTTTATATTTTTAAGTATAAAATAAGTAATTTAAATTACTAAAATTTTATTAAAAAAAGACTTTTTTTAACACAGGGGGTCATTAATGATGCTCACATTCAAATCATATCCAAAAATGTTATTATAGATGGAAAGGTCATCTAAAATTACCAATTATAAAATGACCCTCCAATCCAACCGAGAGTCCCCCAGTGAATTTTGGCCATTTCCACCACTGGTTATAACTAAATGCACTAGGTGGCGCTGTGGAGCGTGTTAACAAGTTGATAGTATTTGATCACAGAATGTCGTCGTCTGCCTCGCGAAGTTTGGATTTACTTTGATCAAAATGATCTAACTAAATGATCTGACAAAATGTAATCACTTCTGATCAAATTAATGAGTCAAACTGATTTATTATCACCACCACAATGAGAAATCACATGAAATCCAAACACAGTCAACTGAGGAAAGACAGCTGTCCATCACTGCATTCACAACTGCAGGTATAAGCGCAGCTGAACCCGAGTGAGGTGAGAATAGAGCAGTGTTGCCAAGTCTGCGGTTTTCCCGTGGAATTGGGCTACTTCTACACTGTTTCTGCGGGTAGTTTTTGATGTCTGCGGGTTGAAGTGACCCCAGTAACGTCATATTTAGCCCCTAAAATACGAATTTATGAGGGAAACCCCCCAGAACGCAATTTTTAAATGGGGGACCCCCCTCAAAATGCCATTGGGCTAGTTTTGGGCTAGTTTTGAGAAGCAATTGTGCAAGTTTTGGTGTGAAAACCTGGCAACCCTGGAATAGAGTTTATCTGATTGCGAAATGATCTTGAGACATATATAACGTTTCCTAGAGGGAGAGTGGTTTAACACAAAGCACTAAACTGTTAGCACACTTTATCTTTGTTAGCGCGTTCTTGTTATCAGACTGAGGAACAAACTTTCACCTGAGCATTATTGTTTGAAACAATGTAAACACAATAAATATAGGTCGACTGGAGTATATGTACGTTCTGTACTGTAACTGGCAAGGTCTGCTTGATTTTTTCATTTGCTCTGCTTGATCTTGACTGCTTTTGTTTTTATATGTATAGATTTTTTGGTTACACATGTTTTCAACCAAAATAAAACCTTGAAATATAACATTGTTGTTGTGTAACAGCTAATCATAAGCTTGTTCAGAAATCGTGACAAAAACTTTCTCAATAAACCTCATTTAAATAAATATTCCAATATTCATTTTTTATGAGCCCAAATATTAAGCATGATTGATCAGTCTAACTAAAATGTGACCTTTTTACCTAGAATTTGAGTATCTCATGTATATTGTATGCCTTTTATACAGCCTATGATGGTGTTAACTTGGCAACATGCTAATGCCAGAGTGAACAGCTGTATTTGTGTTGCCTGTGTAAATAGACTAAATATGTCATCTTGTTTTATAAGGTTTATTTTAGTTTAGATGTTGCCTTAGAAAAGCAGCCCGTTAGTCTTAGAGCTGTATACATTTGCACTCTTGCTTTTTGTTTGTCTTTTTCTTTATGAGTTTTTTTTTTCATTCCCTCAACTGCACACACAAACGATATCTGTTCAGACAAGTGTTTTATTGATTAATCTGTAGTCAGAGCGCTTTTGAAGGTTTTAAATAGATTTGCTAGATTCGTTGCTGCTCACTTGTTAATCAAAAATCAGAATCCTACTGAACTGTCAGAAATGAGAAGGCAGCAATGAATCACGTTACCATGGATTGATATTTAATCCGATCAATGAAGCCCACAATGACCTGGTGTTGGACGACGGAGCCTTGAGCCAACTCACCGCACCACACTGAATTTGTATTCCTGTCTGTTTGAGTCAAACTTTGACTGAATAACATTGTGTAATGAATGACAGAGTGGTAATATCAAAGGGTCTGATGGAAAATCAGTCATGCACTGTGATTGTATCAAGCTTTATATGCGTGCAGACCACAAACAAAAACAGAGTCTCATGTTGCCGTCTGGGTTTCTTGGCTCTGGAATAGAGAAGTGTGTTTACCGTGTGCTGTTTCACCTCGTGAATTTGACATCATTGCACTCTGTTCTCACACACCGTGGGGGCATGATGAAATATCTCATCTCTAGTGGTTTGTGTGAGTTGTTGAAGGGGTGAGAGAAGCTCAGCGCTGAAAGAATGAAATGTTGCGGGTGTGAGTGCAAGGCTGGATGTGTGCCGGCTAGTGAGGAGAGTCCTCGCCTGCTGAGCTGTGGAAATGATTTCGGATAGCACAATGTGAAAGACAAATGAGTGTTGTGAGATCGAGTAAATTTGGACTGTGTGAGACATTTGGACATGTATTTTATACCACCAGAGACCAACCGAACCAGCAGGGGTGTAATGCTCATATGGTTTTCAAGAGGACCTTGGCTCAATTTGTACCTTAGGTGAGATGAGACATGACCACTGAAAAAAAAGACACTTTTTAAATAACTTAGTTGCTAAAGTGTGAGACTTGTTAGCAGTTGGCTGGTTAAACATGCAGAAGTATTGATTCTTAAAATCCAAGACCAAAGAAATGTTCAGGTCTTTGAACTGCATGCACAAGCAGTGCAGTCTGATTCATGAACAATTGAATCTTATGAGCCATACAGTGCAGTTGGTGTAGTCTGATCTACAAACAAATAATTCTTATGAAGTAGTTCATTCTAGTGAATTAAAACAACTCAGTGCAACCACTGTAGTCTGATTCAAGGACAGATGATTCTTATGAATCGGTTCTTTTTACTAAATCAGAACCATACAGTGCAGTTGGTATAGTCTGATTTACAAGCAAATGATTCTTATGAACTAGTTCATTTTAGTGAATCAAACCCATACAGTTCAACCAGTGTAGTCTGATTCATAGACAAATTATTTTTATGAACTAGTTCATTTTATCGAATTAAACCCATACAGTGCAACCAGCATAGTCTGATTCATGGACAAATTAGTTGGTGTAGTCTGATTTATGAACAAATGATTCTTATGAACTATTTTTTTTTTTTAAGTAAACTAGAACCAAACAGGGCAATTGGTGTAGTCTGATTTTTGAACAAATGATTCTTATTAACTTGTTCATTTTGTTGAATCAAACCCCTACAGTGCAACCAGTGTAGTCTGATTTATGAACAAATGCTTCTTATGAACCGGTTCTTTTAACTATATCAGAATCATACAGTGCAATTGGTGTAGTTTGATTTACAAACAAGTGATTCTTATGAACTAGTTCATTTTAGTGACTCAAACCCATACAGTGCAACCAGTGTGGACTAATTCATGGACAAATGATTCTTATGAGCCTGTTCTTTTTAGTAAATCGGAACCATACAGGGCAATTGATGTAGTCTGATTTATAACCAAGTGATTCTTATGAACTAGTTCATTTTGGTGAGTCAAACCATACAGTGCAACCAGTGTAGTCTGATTCATGAACAAATGAATCTCATAAACCTGTTCTTTTTAGTAAATCAGAACCATACAGTGCAATTGGTGATTCTTATGAACTAGTTCATTTTATTGAATTTAACAATTAGTTTCATGAACAAATGAATCTTATGAATTTGTTATTTTTACTAAATCATATAGCGCAATTGCTGTACTCCAATTTACAAACTGTAAATTGTGATTGTAACGAACTAGTTCAATATAGTTAATCAAACCTATACAGTGCAACCAGCGCAGTCTGATTCATGGACAAATGATTCTTATGAATCAGATCTTTTTACTAAATCAGAACCATATAGTGTAGTCAGATTACAAACAAATGATTGTAATGAGCTAGTTCATATTAGTGAACTAGCTCATATTGTTAAGAACCAGTTCTTTTAAGTAACTCAGAACCATATAACGCAATTGCTGTTGTCCAATTTATGAACAAATGATTCTTAGGAACTGTCTGTTTCTGAGTCTGTCACATGCGTCACTTTTACCTTTGTACGGGTAAAATTTCATACATAGGGAAGAATTTCTTAATGTGGATTTCACATCAAATTCAGTTTCAATCATAAGAATCACCCCTAACCTTTTACAAGGCATTATGGCTTTGTTAGGTTTTTATTAAAGCATTTAGTCTTTTTCCAGGGCTCATTTGTGGCAACTCCACTGAGAGATTGTCAGCACGGAGGCAAAATGAGCTATAGCCTGTGAGTTGCTATATTCCCCTAAGCTTCTGTCACTTTGCCCAGTTTATGTCAGCTGTTTAAAGAGACCTGGACCTTTACTTTCAGGTCACTTAAATCTCTGGCTGCCCATTGTTCCTGCTAGTTGCGACGAGGTCAGTGTAGAGGTGTTCAAGATGCTGTCAGAGCAAAGGAGAGTCATTTGATTTATAACCGCTTTCAGAACTGTACTACTTCATCTAGATTCATAAATATTATTAAATTAATTAAAGAGCCTGTGCCCTGCTTCTGTCTCCAACACTTACTTTGTGTTTTTCTCCTCCTTTCATTAATCAGATGGAAGCAAAACGTACTAGGCCTATATTTTTGAACAAACTACTACGTTTTTGGACATGGTTGCTACAGTTTTTTATAAAAAGACACATTTTGTTTATCTCACGTGCATCTTTTTCTTCCTCTTATATCTCTCTCTGTTTCTCCATCAGGAGCTGTGCGATGATCCTCACTTGTTTGTGGATGGGATCAGTGCCCATGACCTACACCAAGGGCAGCTGGGAAATTGCTGGTTTGTGGCGGCCTGCTCCAGCCTGGCTTCCCGAGAGTCACTGTGGCAGAAAGTAAGTTACTACAGTAGTAGGCTTTGAATGGTTAAATACACACACTACTATGTGTCTAAATGCCCGTCTTTGCAAGGATCCTCGTAAACGCAGTGATTTAGGTCTTAAGTGAAAGCAAACAGCTGAGAATGAAATCACACATGTAACAGTATAGTAGAACTGGGCAGCTCTTAAAGTGATAGCAGTCTAATATTCCTGCTGTCTGTCATTCATGTTAATCAAACAACAAAAGAAATAACATTTCTCACTGCTCTTGACTAAATCACTTTGTAGCTTTAATAAGGTAAAATATATTTCATTTACACAGTGAAGAATATGCAGTGTTTTTATTCATTTTATTATTTTATGCAAATATATGTAGCATTTCTTATTTGTGACCCGATCTGGCAGAATGAGTCAGAAGTCGCAACATTCCATTTTGAGATACGGGCCGATAATGTGAAAAAACAATGAAAAAATCGATTTTTCTTTTTTTAGCTAATATCAAACAGACATTAAAAAATAATCTCCCTAAGTTTCGTAGTCCAGATAATTGAGTAAAGGTATTTAAATGACTATTAAAGTTGACTTAAAGTTTTACTAAATTCGCTGGAAATTAACATTGCTTTTCTCAACTCCTCTTGTCACTTCTGAGCATTTCCCTAAAACATCACTATCTCTGCTCTCCAAATATGGTGTTAAATATTGCATAAAACCAATCAAAAAGCTTAGAAATGTACACAAACAGTGACATATACGCTGATCAAAACACAGAGTGCCCGCATAACGTTACATTACGTAATTAAATCTAGTAAGTATGCATTTAGTGCATTCTTTCACTCCATGATTCAGTCTGTTAAAATGCATTTAGAATGATCACAGAATTCAAGATATATGGGCAGAAAATGTGTGTGTGTATATATATATATAATTTCATTTAGTTAAACAATATCACACAAAGAGTGCTGTTTTTTCCATCAAAAATCAGCATGACTACAAATGTGAGATAGATTTTATACAACAGTTCAAGAAACAAGAAGTTGATATTAAAAGACTTACGTTTTAGACATCTTATTTCCTGTTTTTGCTTAATTTCGCCAACAAAAGTCATTCCAAACAGCCACAGCACTGTTTCGCATCTCTGCAGCAACATGAATTGCGTTTTGTTTCTGAATGAATCAACCATTTAAATGATTTGGTTCAATCGCAATGACTCACTTATTAAGAGCGACTTACTGACACCTACTGGCTATTAAGCCATTAACATATACAACATAACATAACACAACGTAAATTAAGCTGTAAAATAAATAGTTTATCCCTTTTAATGCAATGGATTTTTAAAGATATCAACAAAAAACGGGCGAAAAACTTTAAAAGCGATTTTCTCAGTTTTTCAATTGGAAAAAGAGAGTAGACAGCCATAACTCAAATGGGTATGTCTTTAAAACCATTCAAGGTATGACTTTGACTAGGGTATCTTTAAAAGCTTATGGTCTCCTCTTTCCATTGATATCAAATTTTGAAATTTGGGTCGCTGCGACTCATTTTGCTGGATCAGGTCACATTTATTTGTTCTACTGTAGTTTTTTTCTCTTATTGCTTGTAATTAGTTTCTTATTATTATTTAATCGCTGGTTGTTTACTTGTCTTCAGTGTCTTTTTTAGAAAAATAACAAAAACATTACCAATATAGTTATTTTGTAATTATATATTATATAATAATAATAATATTAATAATGATATATTGCATACTAATACAAATTTTTTGTGACATTGTGAAAACGTGATTGGCACAACATGAATTCAGATTTATTTTTTATCAATTTCGGACTCAGTATGCAAGGACCTTTAGTTGTATTTTTTTATTGTTTAGTTAAAATTTGTTAACATACCATATAATTCTAGTATATTTAATTATAGAATAATTCATTAAATTATATAATTTATATACGATAGGTTTTGCTCAGCAAGTTTTGCCTACATGTATCACTTTTCCCCTGATAATGTCAGCTTGCAAAGGTCTCCCATAAGGCCTGCGTTGAGGGATTTAACCCTGCATATTCCTGCATATTTTGTCAAAATATCTTTTTGTTATCTTGTATATTAAATGTATTAAGCTGTGAAGTTGGGCAAAACAGTCTCTCTGAGCTTTATTAGCAGCTGTAAGTGGCAGACTGATGTAGTATCTGTGTGCTCTATTAGCAACCATTACCTGATGATGGTTAAACAAGGGAGAGATCTACTCACCTGTGGCTTCATGAATGCACACATACACACACACCTTGCAGTCCCAGCTGGTGTAAACTGTATTTCAGTTTCTCTGCAGCTTTGTTGGTGGTAGACAGGTAAATGGAGGGGTGTTAATGGTTAAAGGTTTCTAAGCTGTTATTTTGACATAACTGTTAAGCTTCAGTCCTCCCGCATCCTCCCCAGGGCGTCAAGTGTTTTCCCCTGCCTGGGGAAACATTTCCTCTCCCCTAGAAACACACATCATCATGAAGGGGTTGACTTATAGGGCTTTCCCATGTGACTCCTCTCCCCTGTCCTGTCATTTGTTTTCCTGACAGGGTCGGGCATTGATAAATGAAGGTGTGTGTGCTGCTATCCTTGCCCTGTGTCTTTGCCGCAACCTTTTATCCAACCCGATCACATGCACTCAGCATGGATGTATACTCTAGGGCAATGGTTATCAACCAGGGAGTCTCAAAATGACTTAAATAAGACAAAACAACCATTCAAATAGACTAAATCAACTAACAACCCAAGCTGTTTTTTATTTAAAGAACCAGGATTCCTACAGTTTAGAAAAACATTGATCTATGATTTTAAAATGCGATTTCTAGATCTGGAAAGCCATGAAAATTTCTAAAATGTTATAACTCCCATGAGCATTTGTATCAGGGGCTTTTCCTCCAAGGAGGCAAGGGAGGCAGTGTCTACTCAGAATATTGGATCAGAAAACAATAGTAAAAAAAATAAAACAATGGCAGTTTTACAAAATATAACATTAAAAAATTATAGAGTTTTAACTGACCCCCTAAAGCGTGCGGTGAGTTTGGTGGGGGGTAATTGAGAATGAAAGGGGGGGGAAGTCATGTGAGAAAGGCAATGCTTTCATTGCAATATGATTGGATATGACTGGTTATGTTCGGCTGTGATTGGTTCTTACAATAACTCCCGCTAATTGTGTTCATGCGCATTCATGAATCAGTCTGACTGAAAGAAATCAATCAAAACCATACAGTGCAACCAGTCTGATTCATGGACAAATTATTCTTCTGAACCATTTCTTTTGAGTAAATCAGAACCATACAACACAATATGTTTGGTCCAATGTATGAACAAATGATTCTTATGAACTAGTTTATTGTAGTGAATCAAACTCATACAGTGCAACTGGTGTAGTCTGATTCATGGTCAGATGATTCTTATGAATCAGTTCTTTTTACTAAATCAGAAACATACAGAGAAATTTGGCATAGTCCGATTTCCGAACTAATGATTCTTATGAACTAGTTCATTTTAGTGAATCAAAACCATAAAGTGCAATCAGTGTAGTCTGATATAGAAATTATTCATGTGAATCAGTTCTTTTTACTAAGTCAGAACCATACAGCGCAATTGGGAAAGTTACGTCAGAGAGCCATCGTGATATGATTGGATATGACTGTTATGATCAGCTATGATTGGTTCATGCGATAAATCCCGCCTTTTGTGTTCATTAGCATTGGCAAATCAGCCTGCATTAACAATATTATGGCGTTAATAGCAATACTAATATTTAAAAAGTAAGTAAACAACTCACACACTTAGATAAAACTTTGTTACATCAAAATACGACTTAAAATGCCCTGAAAACAAGATCTGTGTGAGATGTTTTAGCTGGTAATCGGCATGGTGAAATTTAAAGTAAATTGCTGTGTCTGTGACCAATATTTACAGAGCTTTGATGACTAATGATTTGAAAAATTCAAAAATGGTTAAAAGTTAACCATTAAAAAGAATAGGTGAACATAAGTTCACAAATAAAATATATATTGTTAAAATTTATCTGGAATAAATGTAAAGTGCTTAAAAACACTAACTTGATGAGATTCATACTTGGCTTTAATAAATAGAATATTGATTACATTGTTCATGTAAAAATATAAAATACAAATGTTTTTTTTTTTCTTTCTGTAAGTAATGTGACAATTTGCATTTGATTAAAAAGGGAAAAAAGTGCCTCCTCATTTCAGAACATATATTTTATTAATATGCATTTTTGTATTTATACCAAGCTTATACCTGTTTTGAATCCATAAAATCATAAACAACTGCAATAGTCATGGGCTTCGAATATATATATATATATATATATATATATATAATATTGTGAACATTATGAAACCTTAAAGTAAAAAAGCTCAGGGGCATTGCCATTACACCCCAGCACAGTCATTTTCATCAATTATTCAAAGAATTAATAACTACAACCACTAAAAGCACAAGTTTTGCTTTATTCATGAAAAACGTTGATCTCCTTGAAATATTAGTGTGATTTATCTCCATTTAAAATCAGTCACGAAGTCACAAAAACAGCTAAACATTAACAGTGAGACTGATAAAGCTCATCAGAACGTTCAAGTACTGATCATAACTTCACAAAATCTCATTTTAGAAACATTTTAAACTATTAGGTCTAGGTTAAATAAACTGAACAGAAACTTGTCGTACCCTTCTCACTTCTGGAACTCTATGGAGCACTCGATGTTCTCTGGACTCAAGCCATCTTCAAAAGCGAAGAGAAAATACATCACCTTGCGGACTTTCGCCAGCTCGGCTATCCTCTCGCCGAACTCCTGAGCATCAGCCTCATAGCATTGGATGAGATCGTCATCTGTGCTTTTCCAGAAGAGCCCAGTGGGTTCAAGGAGCTGGCGGGTCATGAGGTGGGTGAGGTCAGGCGTCCATAGCTGGGACGTGGCGATGATATTGAGGCGGCCAGGTGCGGATATGCGGATGTTCCAGCGAGTGAAGTGCAGGGCCTGTTCGGAGAAGTCCAGGCGGTAGACGTGCTCATTGGACTTCAGTAGGCGCTCTCCGTCTTGCCGTTTCTGGCCTCGCTGCTGCAGAGACTGCACACGCAGACGCATCATCTCCGTCAGCTGTACATCAGGGTTGAACGTCAGCTCAAGAGACATGTTCCCGAAGAAGATGTTTTGAAACCTGACAGCTTAGGGCTTCTTCTTGCGTTTTTTTGTTTCTCTTGTCTGTCCGGATTACGTGTGACCTCCTCCTCGCTCTGCTGATGTCTGATGCGGTATGAGTGCCACAGCGAGACCTTGTGCTCTGAAACCGACTTATTTCACAGTGGGGGTTTCTGTTTAGATGTTTGTTGCTCTGGGCAACAGCAATGCTGGGTTCTCCAAGAGGGAATTTGAGACATCTGTGTTTGCTACATGTGTTTGTTTCACATTCACCTGTCGATAGAGTTTACTCACGACTGGCGAGCAGAACTGTGGGGCGAAGCATCACCTGCAGTCAGCATCACATTGTGTACCTGAGCCCAGATAATGGACCTGCTCCTCTTGGAACAATTACCACAGAGGTGTACTTGAAATCTAATCTCTGTTCTGTCCCGAAGGACTCGCTCGGGATGAAAGAGATGTAGTTGTTATATACAGCATCCAAATCACCTCAGTGTCCTACCCAGTGTTTAACATTCAGGGGCATAAGGCTTTTTTGACCTGCATCTGCCTGCATTTATGAACTTTTATAATGATAAGCAATGAGATGAACTTGATCCACTAAACTACACTGAATAATAATGGAAATTCTTTTGGTTTAGTGTTCATTTTGCAGTTTTTGTTCATATTTTTTATTTTTATAAAGGAAAATGTATGTCACATCTAGTCAGTATTTTGTAATTTCATATTAGTTCGTTTTAGTTCATATTTCTTTGACTAAAATGACAAGAAATCAAATAAAATGACAATAATTGCAGTCTAATGAAATATTTTTATGAACAATACTAACATTTAGTTGACAGTAATTGTTAGCACACTGTTTTGTTCCTCAGTTCTCTTTTCCTTCACAGATTTGCAACCATTAAGAAATATACTAATAACATATGCTCTTAAACAGTACTTGCAGTACTTATGTCAGATAGAGATCAAACACAAATTCATTTAATTAATTGAAGAACGTTGAGGTTATTATGCAAACACAGTTTCGTCTGGTTAATACGTCAAGTATGTTGTTATTGTTAACTAAAAGTATTAAGAATCATTAATCGTAAATGTAAAAACTCAAATAAATGTAGGGATTCTCCACTAAAACTGTAAGGGTTTAACAGGTTAATGTAGCTCAAAGGGAATAATTTAAGATTTTATAGGGAATTTGAACAGAATCAATGTTTTACGACGAGCCGTATCACATCAATTCTGCAATAGATATTAATATCCAAAATATAGTGAAAGCACTATTTTTTAGCACGGTAACAAGATTGGCAGTTTAAGACATTAACTTGTAAGCACAAAACACAAGATACTTCCCTTTTCAGTATAAAAAAGGTTTTATTGGATAAATCTAAGACACAAACTAATCTAACACATAAACACAGGCATTCACACAGGTTGCAGAAATAGAGAAAGTGAGGAAAGAATTTAGAGTTTAGAAGAGTGAAAACAGAAAATCCCAAGTTTATCGCAATATATGAATAAGAAAAGAAACTAAAGTATAAAACTAGACAGGGTTTTCTTCATGGTTTCTTCAACTGGCGTGCAGGCCAAAGCACGCTGGGGAAGCGCTCGTTGAACACAAGATGCCAAAAGCAGGGCGAAAAAGAGACGAACAAAGATGCAAGAGAGCAAAAAGAGAGAGATTTGATGGTGTTCCTGGGGTTTTAACCTGGACGCTTGGACACATCCCAAATGGTGTCTTGACCAGTTGGACATTGTCTAGGCTCGGGGGTTACTTCGTCTCTCCTCCCAGTACATAAATCAACATGTTATCTTATCAGTCACATGGTCTGTGTTTTCCCACTTCTCGCAAAGTATAACTTGGACGTGATTTCTATAACAAGAATATAATGCATTTTACAAAGGCTTGATTAAAAGAAACGTTTAAAGCATGAATTTTCAAATTCATACATACCAAACACAAATATAAACCCTTAAGCTATTTACTTAGTTATTAAAAGGGACATGCACAATAAATGATTAGGACATAGTGGACATATGTGTTGGTTCCATACATGATGAGTTAGGAAGTGGACTGATATTCATTTAGAAGTTCTATTAAGCATTATTTTGGTGCATATATATGAAAAAGAAAGTGAGCAGAAGGGACGTGTTGTGTGAACGTGTGAGTGCATTCTCTGAAACCACGGGGCAGAAGGTTATTCTTGTTTCTCAAATTTGACAGTCTCCATCCTTTGGATTATCAGTGTGTTCTTTTGTGTTAATGTTGCCAGTTCAAAGCTCTTAGTTGGTTAGATTTGCTTCAGGCTGGCACCAGGGATTCCTCAACAGATTTATAATGTGGTCGGTATATCCTGGACCTCTTGTGAATCGTCTGAATTGTCTGATTCGCTCTGATATCCTACATAAAATAAATAAATATTAAATAGAAAAACTTTAAAACATTTAATAAAAATGAGAAATGTTGTCTTGGCAATTAACTGTAATAAAATAAGATTACATTGAAGTACAAAAACTCAAGTGAAATCATTTGTAAATAAGAAACTAATAAAAATGACAAATGATACAGTTACAAAAACTTAAACTAATTGATTATTAATTAACTGAAATTAACTATTTAATTGCACATTTTGACTGAAATGAATCTCAATTAATCGTGATTAATTGCACTTAACGTTAAAGTTTTATATACTTAAATATATGTTTATGTTGCTAGAATTTCACATTCAATCTTCAAATTCATGTAGAAACAGCACATTTTTAATGATTTGTTTAATGGCATCTTTTTTATGACTGAAGGTGGGTATCAATACTGCTGATGTCTCTATGAAACAGTTTTTTGTTGTAGTATTTAACCATTGACTATAGCTATTTAACATTACAGTATAATTAAGAGCTATCAATTTGAAAATTTATTAGACTTTAAAAAAGCAACAACTTTTAAGTGAACTTAAATTCGAACAATCTTCACATAAATCCATTATTTACCTGTGCCCTTCAGCAAGTAGGAAATATAGGCTACAGAAACTGAAAACAGTTATCACTAAATTCTAAATTAAATATAGATGAATCCTTAAAGCTACAGAAGTTATTGATTTCCTCTTTTTCTTTTGTTTTCTTTTGTTCTTTGATTTTCTTTTGTTCTTTGATTAACACACAGCAGCTGGGGGTTATTATTAGGTTATTTTGGCTGCTTTAAGTGCTGCCGCTGCTGAACGTGACACGAATCTGACACACATCGTGTTTTCTCACAACTCTTTACCTTTTCTGACCCACTTTAGGTCTTAAAGTCTCTACTAATGAGCTGACGAGTTGAATCGGGTGTGTTAGATGAGAGAGACAGTGCTGGGCTCCTCCAGGACAGTTTTAAAAACCACTGCATTTCAGTGACATGTTTTTAAATGTGACTCATATATAACACATACACGCACGCACAGATTTAAGGCAGCTTTAATTGGCTTTTTGGTAACTTCATGACTTAATTGACGACATAACTGCAACATTGCATGCTCGTAGTTTCTTTTGCACTTTAATATGAAGTGATACACAGCCTTCGGTGCCACATTTGTGCATGCAGTTGAAGAGCACGTACTATGAGCACAGTGTAACAGCTGACAGGACAGGTAAATTTGTTTTTACTGACATATGGCCTGACAACATTTCATCTGACTGCAGTTCAGTGTTGTTCTACTGTTCTACTGAAGCATCTTGTCACCTGTACCGTTTCCACGCTCGTTTGACTAGCACCTGGCGCTGAGGCGAAGTGGACTGCACGTCTTAAAGTCTCTGTCTGATGTGGTTGTAAAGACGTTCTGTGTCTAAAAATCTAATTCTTGTAAAAAAAACAAAGACATAAGCAGCAGATGTGAGTGGGGTGGCCACATGTAGCTTTAAATATAAAAATTGGAACTACATGTCACTTTTTGTCTCTGCGTAGGTTATCCCAGACTGGAAAGAGCAGGAATGGGATCCGGAGAAGGCAGACTCTTACGCAGGAATATTCCACTTCCGCTTCTGGCGGTTTGGGGAATGGGTGGATGTGGTGATTGATGACCGTCTCCCCACAGTGGATAACCAGCTGGTGTACTGCCATTCAAATGATAGCAATGAATTCTGGAGTGCCCTTGTGGAAAAAGCCTATGCCAAGTAAGCAGTTCCGGATGCAGACAAATTCAAAAGGTCTATCCACCTTATTTTTCCTGTAAGAGCAGGCTTCAGCCATTTGTAAATTTCTCTGGCTTCTGGTCTCATGTGTGTCCACTTTTGTATGTGTACAAAATAGCAAGTTTTGCTGCTTGATATTGCAAATTGTTGTGTCTTGTCATATTATTTTAATGTGTTACTTTAACTATGAACACACTAGTTTGTAGTGCAAACAGTTTTACCATTCTCCTTGTTATTTCTCTATAGTGGCTAAAGAACTGGAAGTCTCGCCCATAGGCTTTTTTTCGCATTGAAGAATAAGGTGGATACAGAGATTAACATTCAAGTAGTGTGATGACAGTGATGCTAAGTTCTTTCTCTATACCAATCAAGAGTTTATGGCTGCTATGAGGCCCTGGATGGTGGAAACACGGCCGATGCCCTGGTGGACTTTACTGGCGGCGTGTCAGAACCCATGGACCTTCTGGAGGGCCAGTTTGCTCAGGATGAAGTTGCCAGAAACCAGCTCTTTGAGAGAGTGCTCAAGGTCCATAATCGAGATGGCCTTATCAGCTGCTCTATCAGGGTGAGAAAGACATTACAAACACAATGTATCTATACTTTTTTGGTTTTATTAGTTGTATCTATCTGTTTTATTTAATTTAGTTTATTTTATCTGTACTTAGTAAATATAAATCTTTTCTAACAATGTTAGTCTTTACTGTCACTTTTTATCAATTAAAAACATCCTGAATAAAAGTATTCATTTGAAACAAAGAAAGAAAGAAAAACATGACTGACCGCAAACTTTGAACAATAGTGTATATTGTATGAAAAGATTTCTAATTTAAATAAATGCTGTTCTTTTTTATCATGAGGTCACAACTGTTTTTTATTTTAACGTATTTTAAAATGTAATTTATTCCTGTGATTACAAAGCTGATTTTTTTGTATCATTACTCCAGTCACATGATCCTTCAGAAATCATTCTAATATTAATATACAAGTCGCACTGGTATATTTGTAGCAATAGACAAAAATATGTTGTATGGGTCAAAATGATACATTTTTTATTTTTATTTTTTAAAAATCATTAGAATATTAAGTAAAGATCATGTACAATGAAGATATTTTGTGAATTTCGAACTGTAAATATATTAAAACCTAATTTTTGATTAGTAATATGCATTGCTAAGAACTTTAAAGGCATTTTCACAATATTTAGATTTTTTACCCTCAGATTCCAGATTTTCAAATAGTTGTATGTTGAATATTGTCCTATCGTAACAAACCATACATCATTTGTGACCCTGGACCACAAAACCAGTCTTAAGTAGCACGGGTATATTTGTAGCAATAGCCAAAAAATACATTGTATGGGTCAAAATGATTTTCTTTTAAGCCAAAATCATTAGGATATTAAGGAAAGACCGTGTTCCATGAAGATATGTACATTTCCTACAGTAAATATATCAAAACCTAATTTTTGATTAGTAATATGCATTGCTAAGAACTTCATTTGGACTAGTTTTGAACTAGTTTTTCTGCACCCTCAGATTCCAGATATTCAATTAGTTGTATATCAACCAAATAATCCTAACAAACCTACAATTAACAAACCTCAATTTAAAAAAAATGACCCTTATGACTGGTTTTGTGGTCCAGGGTCACATTTAAAAAAAAAAAAAAAATTAAAACAAATTAAAAAATGACCCTTATGACTGGTTTTGTGGTCCGGGGTTACAAATATACACACATATATATATATATATATATATATATATATATATATATATATATATATATAGATAGATAGATAGATAGATAGATATAGATACACACACACACACACACTGACTCAAAGCTTTTGAATGGTATAGTGTATAATGTTACAAAAGCTTTTTACTTATATAAATGCTGATCTTTGAATCTTTCTATTCATCAAAGAATCCTGAAAAAAATGTCCTCATCTGTTTTAAATATTGATAATAATAATAAAAAATGTTTCTTAAACAGCAAATCAGCAAATTAGAATAATAATGTGAAACTGAAGACTGAAGTAATGATGATGAAAATTCAGCTTTGCATGACAGGAATAAATTCTATTTTAAAGTGTATTAAAATTGAAAACTACTATTTTAAAGTGCAATAATATTTCACAATATTTCTGTTTTTCTGTATTTTTTAATCAAATAAACACAGCCTTGATGAACTCAGTAAAGATAAAATAAACAAAATGAAATTACATTATATATATATATTTATATATTGTGGAAACACATATTGTACATACTATTTTTTATAAAAAGGTTTATTTTTGGCCTTCATTATGATAGGACAGATCATAGGTGACAGGAAACAAAGTGGGAGAGAGAGAAGGGGGTAGGGTCGGGAAAGGTCTTTGAGCCGGGATTCGAACTTGGGACGCCCGTAGCGCAATGGCACTGTATGTTGGCGCACTGCCCATAAGGCAGTTTTTATTAGTTTTACATATTATTGATCACCATTTGTCTCACGTCTGTCAAGATTTGTATTCAGACACTCATCTATTAATCCAGCCATCCATCATTTTTTCCTGCCTTCATTTATTTTCTTTCATAAGAGTGTACATTCCCAGACTCAAAGCAATCTTTGATTGTATGTGACTTGCTTATCAATGGTGTGTGAAACCTTTCATCCATGAAAAAAAAAAAACTAAATTTTTGAATATCTTCATAGCTGGGATTTCTTTTTTTCCTTCAGTAGAATATCAAATAAAATGCCTCTCAATATTTCAGTCAGCTACGAGAACTCCATTGAGTGTTAAGCAACTTCATTTGTTCATTTGAACAGCATCCTCTGATGTGCCAAACAGGTCTGTGATGTAAGCAGGTTGTCTAGGGATCTTAACAGAAACAGCTTCATCACGTTTCACCAGAACTTCAGGGCTTTTGTTCAAATATGGAGGATAAAATGAAACTGATTTACAGATGTTCTGTCAGATACTTAACAAAGTCCTTTCATGTCCAAGTTCAGTCACTCTCTGCCCGTCCTTACAACCTAGTCTCAATTATGTCGACACAATTATTCATGTCACAGAGCCTACACGCCTATGCATATTGTCAGCTTCATTTGCACAGCAAGCCCTATGCTTATTGGAGTGTGGTAAATGGGCGTGGCTTGTCTCCCACTGATTAACATCACCATATTTCACTGTACCATGAAATAACGGCCCATGTTTTCATAATCGATAATTCACAGACAGCGCATGTGCTTGCATTTTAATCAGGGATATAGATGATTATGCTTTTGGATAGACTTTGAAATTGGTGTTCAGCAAACTAACTGAAATTTGACCTTTACACAGGCAACCACAGTAGAGGACATGGAGGCCAGACTGGACTGTGGGTTAGTGAAAGGCCATGCCTATGCGGTGACCGACGTTCGAAAGGTTCGTCTGGGACATGGCCTGCTGGCGTATTTCAAGTCAGAAAAGCTACACATGATTCGCATGAGGAACCCCTGGGGTGAAAAGGAATGGAGTGGACCTTGGAGCGATAGGTGAGACTGCCCCCTCCTGGATTGGAGGTCTTACAGCATTTTGAGCAGGGGTGACGAATCCTGTTCATGGAGGGCAAATCCTGTGGATTGTAGCTCCAACACACTTGTCTAGACATTTCTAGTGAGTCTATAATATATTAGTTTAAATGGTTTGGCTGAGAAAAAAGTTTGTGGATAACTAGAAAGAAACTGAATTACTTTTTTTATATTTTTATGACAGGACATGATGTGAGAGGTAAAGCCTTGTTCAGACTGTCAGTCCAAATCTGATTTTTGTGCACATCCATTTAGAATCTAATCATATTAAGTGTAAACGGCAAAAAAAATTATATTAAATGCGATTTTGTTCGACCTGCACTTCCCAAAAACAAACACAATGCTTCTGCAACAACTGTCAGCATGTTTCCTACAATAATGTCTGACATATTTGCATTTTTTGTGGCAGATTTTTAGAAATTTCATTTGAATCAAGGTTGTGTTGTTGCAAAGTGGAGGTCGAGCTAAAAATGACAGTAGATTGCTAGGTATGTAGTAGAAAACCCATGAAAGACTTACATTATTTAGAAAACCTCATAATTTCTACTTATTTAGGACTATGGGGGAGGCGGTATTATTCCGGTGAGCTACTGGCGCTACCTGTTGCTATTTTTACCTTAACAAAATTCAGAAAATATAATACTGATACGATGACCCACATCTACTGAAAGAGCATATAGGTGGCAATGGATTAGGGATGGCTCGCTACCATAATTTTGACTTTGGTACGATACCAGAATGTAATACCTCAGTATCAATATTAAACTGATACCATAGGTGACAAATAACAGCCTCAAAAGATAAGTGAATTGAAAACAATTTACTTAGTAATGTTAACTAAACATGTATTAGTTCATTTATCATTTATAACTAATTACTGACGTAGATCAGTAAGTGCTGTAATACTGTTAGGTCAGCTTGCCTAAAGAATTTTAACTAAAGTTGCTTTACTGTAAAGTGTTATTCTTACAGTCAAAGTATTAAAAATCATGTTATTAATCCTCTCTCTCCTATTATTTTCAGATTTCAGACTCTGAAGCTTTAAATATAAATCTCTGTTTCAATTTTAGCTGCTTCATATTAGCCGTTGATGGCGTGGGAGAAACATTTTCTCATATTATTGATACTAAAATTAATATAGCAAAACTTTTGCTTCATTTGATTGTTTGAAATGCAAAGGCAAATATTATGTGACCAAAGCTAAACTGAGTGTGTCACATGCACATTTGAGCTTTTGTATTTACTCTATCACATCTTGGGTATGTATGTTGATCAGTTGTGAATAAAAGTTAATTAAATCTGAATATATGAACTCATAAAATATCAAAATGATAGTATTGAACCATTTGAAATAAAATATATAGCGGTATTTTTCCAGTATCAGTATACCGCGCATCCCTACAATGGATATAAGTGTAGACTTAAAGGAACACTCCACTTTTTTTGAAAATAGGCTCATTTTCCAACTCCCCATAGGAGTTTTACTGTTTTCGAATCCATTCAGCCGATCTCCGGGTCTGCAGTAACACTTTTAGCATAGCTTAGCATAGACTATTTTCAGGCACTGCGTAATATCACTGCGCCTGCTGCACCCATGGTATGGCAGCAAAGTTCCTTGATTATTACGCTGGAATGAAAGTATAGTTCCTATCCATATCAGCCTAGAAAATTGCTAAATTGATAAAATTCATTTTCTGTCGGTCTTAGTATGCAGTGTAACTACAGAAGAGTCAAGTTTTAAATAGGAAAAATATCTAAACTCTTTGGTCATTTTTGAGCAAGGTGCGTATGGTCTAATCAGATTTAATGATTTATGCTAAGCTATGCTAAAAGTGCTACCGGCAGACCCGGAGATTGGCTGAATGGGTTCGAAAACTAGGGGAGTTGGAAAATAAGCCTATTTTCAAAAAGAGTGGAGTGTTCCTTTAAATCAAATGCCATACCATTGATTTTTCCCCACAAGGAGTCTAAACACCCCCGAATATCGAGTGAAATCTGTGCTGAGAAGCTCCTTCAGTTGTTGCGGGGTCATGACAAGCGTTGACATGTTTACATCCTGCCAGGATGGCATCTAGCGTTTCTTGTCTCTGCCGTTTGTAAGCTCTTTCAGTAGCTGTGGTCTACTAAAAGCCTCAAAGGCATCTTGGCTGAAGTGGAGAAAACAAAGACAGAAGTCTTTAGGACTTTTATTTGACCACAGGCATCTTCCCATTCTTTTCTCTTCTTCTTTTCACTAGAAAAGCAGTGAAGACTTACGTCGTTTCTCTTGTTGCCCTTCAACTGAAAATTACAACTAAAAGCCACACAATGTAGCATCGTATCAGTATTGCGGTAAAAATAGCAACAGGTAATGCCAGTAGCTCAATGAGTGCAACTATTTTACGTCAAATAATGTCACCCTCATAGTCAAAAATATTTATAAAACGATGTGCATTTTTTCGGGGGGACTTAAACAAAAGAGGGACACATTAATCTTGTCTGAACACTTGCGATACACAGTGTGGAAGTCAGTCATTTAGAATCAGGTACACAATTAATCAAATTCAGACTGACAGTGAACATAGCCTTAGTTGCAAGCCAGACTCAAACTCAAATTTACCAAATGAGCACCAAAACTCAATGTGTTGGAGCACTTGCTGTACACCTTCCCAGCACTGAATGCCATATAATCTCTACGAAAACAGAGTGAAAGCACATACAGAAATGATTTGTCCTTTAGCCTTCTCTAGCTTCCTGCAGTGTAGTGCTATCCATCCTCAGAGACTAGAGAAAACCATTTCTCTCCTTCCTCTTGAGATGATTTCAGTATAAATAACACATAGCCGAAGTGTCTATTCTTATCGCTGACTGGTGTGAAATTGAGATATCAAGCCAGGCAGGCTGGTGTAAAATAGGAAGCTGCTGTGATTGAAACACAGAGGTCTGGGGGTGTTTAGACATCCACCTCCTTTCATTTAAATAACTGTGCTCTTGTTTGATGTCACCTACCCTAAATATCCACCACTGCAGGGAGCAACGTAATATTAAAAAGGGGACTGTGTAATTGCAGAGAGGAAAATCTTGACAATCCTTCTCATCAGTCTTTGTTCAAGTGCTACAACAGGCAGGGTTATATTGGCCTCTGAATTATTTACTAGCTAGCCAGAAGACTCTTATTGGGCTGAAAGCAATCTTTCTTCATAGTTCTTCTTGATGAATTATTTATTCAGGGCTTGATTAGAAATATCATACCTGGAGAAGTGCTCTGTTTCTTTTACAAAATTCTAGGAAATGTTAGTTGATAGTTATGGATTCAGGCTGTTGTGAGTGAGTAAACACATGTGTGAATGTTTATTTCTCTCAGTCTGATGTACGATGAGTAATCACTGCTCTGTTTTGTAGCTCAGAAGAGTGGAAGAAAGTGAGCAAGAGTGAGAGAGAGAAACTGGGCGTCACTGTTCAGGATGATGGAGAGTTTTGGTGAGACTCGCTCTAATCTTACCTTCCAGATCAGTGTCTAATTAAAAGGCTTTTCAAAAGTCTGAGACTACTAGTGAAAATGGTTCTGTTTTGTGTATATATATATATATATATATATATATATATATATATAATTATTATTATTTATTTATTTTTCAGTATAATTTATATAGTAGCACTATGCAATAACTAATCTAAATTGGTTAAAGAATTAGGTATCATGAACTAATAATAAACAACAATTTCTACAGTTTATTAATCAAGATTATGTTATATTATTATAGTATAGTATATGTAGTTCTGTCAAAATAAGCGTGTTATCATAAGCAATTCATTTTTACAGTCTAACAGCATTAAAAATATTTAACGCAGGGGTAAGGCTTGGGTTCAGCAGCAGCAGCTTTTAAAGTAATAGCAGCCAAAAACCTTAATAACCCAGCGGCTGTGATGTCTATTAATCAAAGAACAAAAGAAAAAAAAGAGGAAACCAATAACTTTTTTAGCTTTAAGGATTCATCTATATTTAGATTAGTATTTAGTTTTTGATAACTTTATTTAATTTCCTACTTGCTGAAGGGCACAGGCAAATAATGGGTTTTTTAAGTTTACTTAAATTAAAAGGTTTTTTTTTCATTCTAATAAATGTTAAGTAGTAGAAAGAAGACAAGCTGGGTTATGTTGTTTTATTTACGTCAACTAATGTTTAAAAATTATTAGTGCTGACTTAAAATGGTCTGGAAATTAAAAATCACACTCAGAATTCTAGAAGTAACAGTAATACTCAACAGATAGAACATAGGACAAATATATAAGACAAATTGAATTTTTTTGGATGAATACAATACAATATTACATGCACTTAAATTCATTTAACAAGCATTTTAAAAGTAAAAAATGTAACATTTAACAATGTAACATCACTTTTTACTGAAACAGTGCTAATTTTTGTGCCAGTGTTTTGGCAAAATCTAAGACAGTGATGAGCTACTGTTTGCCAGGAGAAGTACAAATCTCAGAAGAACCACTTGTAGCTGAAAGATGCCGTGACTGACTCTATAACCTGCCCATTAACAAACAGAACTGAGATTAGAGAACTTATTTTAACATAAAATTTAATTAAATTCAATATTATAACTAATAAAATCAGTTTGTGTTATGCAGAGCAAAAGGCGTTTCCATCATGCAAAATGAACGACAGCAGCTCGTCCTTGTATGTTGCGTTGTGTAAAATATAATTTTCAGCACAGTAAAGACTATAAATGAAACAAAATGTATTCAAACCTTTATTTCGCTAAAGAAGTGCACCAAATTGGACACAAAAAGTAACTAAACCCAGCGGTTGGGTACAAAAACAGCTTAGTTACAGAAAAATCAAATCAAACCCATAATTTCATCACAATTTCACCATTCAGTTGGGCACATCAACCATAACTCCTTCAAAAACAGCCAGAAACCTTGGAGTTATGATTGATGATCAGCTGACTTTCTCAGACCACATTGCTAAAACTGCCTGGTCCTGAAGATTAGCTTTATTCAACATCAAGAAGATCCGACCCTTCTTTCGGAACATACTTCTCAACTCCTTGTTCAAGCTCTTATTCTGTCCAGGATGGACTATTGCAATGCTCTTTTGGCAGGTCTTCCAGCCAGTTCTATCAAACCTCTACAATTAATCCAGAATGCAGCGGCAAGACTAGTTTTTAATGAGCCGAGAAGGATGCACGTCACACCTCTCTTCATCTGTCTGCATTGCCTACCAGTAGCTGCTCACATTAAATTCAAGGCATTAATGCTTGCCTACAGAACCACCACTGGCTCTGCACCCCTTTACCTGAATTCATTACTTCGGACTTCGTGCCCTCTAGAGGCTTGCGTTCTGCAAGTGAATGGCGCATTATTGTGCCATCCCAAAGAGGCACAAAATCACTTTCACAGACTTTCAAACACTAGTTTCTCTCTTTACAATTAACAAAAAAGCTAAAAGAAGGCCTGTAACACTAGCTTGCAGTTTAGAAAATTAAAAATTAAATTAAAAATATTAAAAACAACTCAATAAAATGACCCAACAGGCTAAAAATTTGGGTTAAAACAATAACCCAGCTTTTTTTAGAGATCTGTAGAGACATCAGTAATATTGCTATTAGTGATACTCACCTTCAGTCATAAACAAATGAACAAATATACAAAAAATACTGTCTTTTTGTTGTTTCTACATTAATTTGAAGATTAAATGTAAAATGATTGCAATATAAATGCTTATTAAAAATCTTCAGTTAGGTGGGATTTATCGCAATTAATTTTTTAAATAATTGATTGACAGCACTAATATTATATTATAATAATATAATATATTTTATCATATTATATTCAACACTGTGTAGTTAATTTGCACTGTGAATAAATTTAAATCGTTAATTTAAATGCTATATATGATGAACTTTTTTTTTTTTTTTTTACATTTATTAATCTAGATTAATGTTAATTTATTTATAAATATATGTTAATTTTTACTCTCCCAGTTAGGAAATGCACTGTTGTAATTTAATGTTTCTTTATAATACAGTAATGCTAATTGACCCTTCGCCATGAGTTTGATTGACAGGTGATCTGACCAATCATAAAGCCAAATCTGCCATTTTGTCCAACAAAGAAGTATATTAACGTCAGTGGACTTAAACTTGAAAACAGTGTGTATTGACATCTTCCGCGGTTGAAACAAGATGATTTTCATTCAAGTTTATTTCATGCTGTAACTAGTAAAGAGGAAGAGATGATTGCTCTGAACTGAGACGCTACGGCGATCTGTGACGACACGTTAAAGAGCCACAAAACGGTATTTATTGTTTGAGTTTCTTACAAAATACCGCCAAGTAACAGCACATTGTCAGTTTTTCTCTTTGTGAAGGGTTAATTACAACACCTTATAATGATAGTAATGTATGGAAATTAACATTTACCTATATTAATACAGTAAATATTGTAAAAATACTTCTTATTGTTAGTTCATGATATCTGATATATTAACTAATGTTAACAAATTGAACCGTTTTTTAAAGTATTACCTTTAAGGGTTAAAATGTTGTAGTATAATGTAGATCACCTGAGCAAAAAACTAATTTCTGCATCTGATAAATACCTCAATTCTCTATTTATCATAAACTTCTGTTCCCCCACTGGCTGTAAACTGCTTAACCAGGATGAACTTTGAGGATTTCTGTCATTACTTCACCGACCTGATCCTGTGTCGACTGATAAACACATCTTACTTGAGCATTCATAAGACCTGGGAGGAGGAGGTAATGAGGGGCTCCTGGATTCACCGAGACGACCCGCTCCGCAACCGCGCCGGAGGCTGCATTAACCATAAAACCACATTTCTGCAAAACCCACAGGTCAGTGTTCCTGTGTACATCTGCCTTTTTAAAATGTTACTCTTGTCCTGAAGGCGTTTTGACGCTCTGGGCCTTCATTGGAGTGGATTAAATGCATGTTTCTGCCCACAGTATGTTTTTGATGTGAGGAAAGTGGAAGACGAGGTGCTGATCTGCCTGCAGCAAAAGGAACGCAGAGCTACTCCCAAGGAGGGAAAAGGCGAGAACCTGGCAATTGGATTTGACATCCATAGGGTACAGAATTACATTATTTAATTCCAGCATAACACAACTTCACATCTGCCTGCTGGATGTAGTATAAGAGACTAAAACCAATGATATAAGAACTAAAAAATGTCATTATAGGTTCCTGTCATTCAGTGTTCTTGTCTTCTTTTCTACCACCAGGTGGAGTTGAATAGGAAATACAGAATGCACTCGGCCCAGCAAAAGGTTGCAGGGTCGATCTACATCAACTCTCGCTGTGTCTTTCTGAGGAAAGAGCTAAAGGAGGGGCGTTACGTCATCATCCCCACAACCTTTGACCCAGGTCAACAAGGAGAGTTCCTGCTCAGAGTCTTCACTGATGTGCCTTCAGACTGCAAGTAAATTCACTTCTATAAAAGAATAATCCAACCTTGTTGCTTATTAGCATGCATATTATTACTAGCATATTGGCTGTTTATTAGTGCCAATATGCTAGTATTAACATAATAATGCCTTATTCTCATTACTATATTCTAGATTCCTTAAACCTTTCCCATACCTAAACATAACTACTACAACAACTACACAAATATGTGTTTCCTAAACTGGAGTGTTACTGTTATGCGTTTTAACTTTAGCGCAATTTTAAGTAATTTTGTTACTTGGTCATTTTTATTTCTGTTTTTAATTTCTATTAATTACCTTATCTGAGGTCAAAAGTTTACATAAACCTTGCAGAATGTTAATTATTTTACCAAAATTAGAGGGATTATACAAAATGTGTGTTATTTTTTATTTAGTACCGCCCTGAATAAGATATTTTCACATTAAACATATACATATAGTCCACGATATAAAAATGACCCTGTTTACATACACTTGATTCTTAATACTGTGTTTTTCTTTTTGTTTAGTGATAATGAGTTTCTAATGAACAGTTAAACTGCCCACTGTTCTTCAGAAATTTTTTTTAGTTCCTTCAAATTCTCTGGTTTTTCAGCATTTTTGTGTATTTGAACCCTTTCCAACAATGACTGTATGATTTTGAGATCCATCTTTTCACACTGAGGACAACTGAGGGACTCATATACAACTACTACAGAAGGTTCAAATGCTCACTGGTGCTTCAAAAAGAAACACAATGCATTGTATTTGTTTTATATCTATTTTTAATTTCTATTAATTACCTTATATACTAATATAGTATTCATTAATGATTTGAATTAGCTTTTTTCAGTTGTCGTTTTAATTTTTTTTTTCCTGTAATGTAATGGATGAAAAAAATAGAAACGAATTACTTTAAATTGCAATATTTCACAAGATTACTGTTTTGTTTTTTGTTTTGTTTTGTATTTTTGATTAAATAAATGCATCTTTAGTGAGCATAAGAGACTTTTTTCCAAAAACATAAGAAAATCTTACCAACCCTACTCTTTTATTATGCCATGCAATTTTGCTTCTCAAAAATCCTGTTATAAGTTGTTTGATTTTTTCCTTTTACACTGTAAAAAACTTTAAATAATTTGTTACCTCACTACCTTGAAATTTTAAGTTCAGTCAACTTGAAATGTTACGTTTTACTAAGTGACAACTTAGATATTTGAGTTGATTCAACTTAAAATTTGAAGGCAGCTAAGTAACAAACACAGCTCTTAAGTTTAACAAACAATTTGTAGTTTAGTCAACACTTAGCACAACTTAACATTTCAACTTGAGTAAACTTATTTGAGTTGACTGAATTTTAAGGGAGCAGGGTAACAAATTATTTTAAGTTGACTCAATATATTGTATTTTTTGTTTTTTACAGTGTGTACTAGATACAAAAAGATAACATATTTTTTGCAGTTTGCTAGTTGTCAAGTCAAGCAGTGTTTAATCTAATGTTAGTATTTTATTTTAATATTTTAGCTTTATTTCAGTTAACAAAATTGATTTTTAGCAGTTTTACATTTAATTTTTGTCTGATATCATTCCTGCTTGTGTTTCCGTAGAGAATTAACTCTGGACGAGCCTCCTCAGACATGCTGGACTGGGATGTGCGGTTACCCTCAGCTGGTCACCCAGGTGCATGTGTTAAGTGCCGAAGGCCTGCAGGGCCAAGATGCCAATGGAGGTATGTATAATATTTCCATATACATAACACTGTGTGTTTAGATATCTTCAGCAATAGCTGAAGATCAACATTATTAGTCTACATTGATAAAAGTTTAATTTATGATTTCTCCTTTTAAAAATATTCTCCACGTTAGAAACAATGTGGATAGTTGATTTCTCCCCAAAGATTCTGAAATCAGTTCTCTATAATCTGCAGTCGTGTACATTTTTAATAGATAGTTCATCCAAAATGCAGGTTTTCTGTCGTCATTGAGTGCAGTAAATGATTTTTGGATGAATTATTCCTTCAAGCCATTACAGATTCAGATGCTTATGCTGTTTAATAAGTCTAGAGCTTTTACATATAGAAATCTCTTTTGACCGCACACAGAGCTACACTGCTTGATCTCCCACAAGACACGCTCTGACTTCTACACAAGAGGTACAGACTTTTAGCAGCTGCTAGTATCTATGTATCTCCTTTCCCGTATGAAAATATGAGCTTGTGACAAGATTAATCTGATTTCCGAAATGTCAAAATCTGCAACACTGTATCTTGTTTATTTGTAGTACTGAATAGTAAGTCTTTTTTATGGATGTTTTCAGTGTGACTAGCATTACTTAGTGCTCTTGTGTCTTTAGTTCTCTAGTGTTAGTTTGTGCCTTTGTCCTTTGTTAAGGTGTTACACCCCAGTACTCAGGTTCTACATGTTCTTAATAGTGACACTTTCATACCAAAGTTCATTATTATAAAGTGTACAAATCACAAATAACAAAAAGATAGTCCACCAAGATGAAATCCACCTCAATTATGTTAATTATAGTTATGACAGTGAGTTTTCTTATGACAAGTGGAATGTGGATGTCGAGTTTGTTTTGTTTTGTTTTTGTGTGTGTGTAGAGCTGTTGGTTTGAACTCAGAGTTCAGTTTGTTTGGTTGTTCAGAGAAAACTGGCGTTTTCTCCTGAGTTGTTACCTAGCTACAGTGGTAAACAGGTGATATTCACAGTGATGCTGTAAACATACAGTAACGATGGGAGAACTGAGTGAAACTGAACTCAGGTTCAGAGAAAGCAAATTTTTTTTATTTCCCCTTTAACTGTTTGCAATGCATTTGCATTGAATTTGTTACTTCATGGCGCATTACTAATACACTGGCGTTCAAAAATTTGTAATCAGTAAAATTTTTTATGTTTTGTAAAGAAGTTTTTTGCTTATTAAGGCTGTGTTTATTTAATTAAAAATACAGAAAACTATTGTGAACTATTATTGCAATTTAAAAAAAATGGTTTTCTATTCTAATATACTTTAAAATAGAATTTATTTTTGTGATGCAAAGCTGGATTTTCAGCATCATTACTCCAGTCTACATTGTCACATGATCCTTCAAAAATCGTTCTAATATGCTGATTTATTATCAATGTTGGAAACAGTTGTGCTGCTTAATATTTTTTTGGAACCTGTGATACTTTTTTCAGGATTCTTTGATGAATAAAAAGGTAAAAAGAACAGTATTTATTTAAAATATATTGTATTGTATATATTGTATTGTATTTGTATTTACACTACTGTTCAAAGTTTGGGTTCAGTATTTTTTTCTTTCTTTTTTTGAAAGAAATTAATCATTTTATTTAGCAAGGATGAGTTAAAATGAAAATTCAGCTTTGCATCACAAAAATAAATTAGTTTTTAAAGTATTTTAAAATAGAAAATGGTTATTTTTAATTGCAATATTTCATATTTTCTGTATTTTTGATCAAATAAATGGCACTTGGATGAGCAATAGAGACTACTTTAAAAACATTAAAAATCTTACTGATCCCAAACTTTTGAATATATATATATATATATATATATACATACATACATATGTATATGTATATGAATATATATATATATATATATATATACACATATACACGTGTGTGTGTGTGTGTGTGTGTGTGTGTGTGTGTGTGTGTGTGTGTGTGTGTGTGTATATGTATATCAAATATAAATATTAGTATAAACATAAATATATACACTTCAGTTCAAACTTCAAAAACTTTTTTTACTAATTGTATTTAAACGATTTCAGGTGCTGTTTTGTTTTTTACTTTTAATTTATCAAAGAATTCTGGAAAAAAAAATGTATCTCAGTTTCCACCAAAAATATTAAGCACAACTGTTTTCATCATTGATGATGATGATGATGATAATAATAATAATAATAATAATAAAATGTTTCAATAATAAAAAAAAAATTCAAATACAAAACAGTTATTTAACATTGTAATAATATTAACAATATTACTGTTTCAATAGTGTTTTTGATCAAATAACACAGTCTTGAGCATAAGAATAAGGAACAGTCTTATGTCATGCATTTATTTTTTAACTAGGTAACAAAATTAAGGTAACTTTTTTGCAGTGTGTCACTGTTAGAGGAAGCAGATTCATGCTTCAAAATCTGCTGCAAACTGTGTTGTCTTTTTTCTTTAGCCTCTGACCCATATGTAATCATCACCTGTGAAGGGGAGAAGGTTCGCTCCCCTGTGCACAAAGACACACGCTGCCCTAATTTTGACGTTAAAGGAATATTCTACCGCAAAAAGCCAAAGGAAGGCATTCACATCGAGGTGAGTTGGAAGTATGTAATTACATCTCTTCCTCCTTCATTCTTTTTCACAAACTGCTACAGATTTCCTCCTCTATACACTGAGCTATTCCTCTCACCTTGTTTCTGCTTTTCTTCTCTATTTTTCCTGCTTAACCCTTCTGACTCCTCCGTGGCGAACTCAGATCTACAATAAGAATGTGATTGTTGACACCTTCCTGGGTCAGGTGACCCTCTTTAGTGACCCTAACGACCGCCAAGAGCAGCACACGGTCTACCTTAAAGACAAGGGTAGTCGCCAAGATAACAACCTTCCAGGCACGCTGACTGTACGTGTGATCACCTGCACCACTTTAACCAACATCTGATCGGAAACTAAAAGCAGCCTCACGCATCCCACCATGTCACTCTCTCTGCTTGGGTTCCTCATTCACCCACAATGCCTTTTAGCCCTCATAACTTTCTACTTTTTTTTTCTTGAACAATTAGCTGAGTCTAAAAAAGGGTAAGTTCTGTCACTGTTTACTCACCCTCATGTCGTTCCAAACCTTTTACTGTTATTTTTCAGTTCATCCATTAAGCTCTTAAAGGGATAGTACACCTACAAATGAAAATTCTTTCATTAATTACTCAGCCTCATTTCGTTCTAAACACATAAGACCTTCATTCGTCCTCAGAACACAAATTAAGATATTTTTGATGAAATCCGAGAAATTTTATCGATGTCCTTACTACTTTTCTGGGCCTTGAACGTGTCAGTTATGTTGCTGTGTATATATAGGGTCAGAAAGCGGTCGAATTTCATCAAAGATTTCTTGATTTGTGTTCTGGAGACGAACATAGGTCTTACAGGTTTGGAACAACATGAGGGTGAGTAATTAATGACAGAATTTTCATTTTTGTGTGAGCCCAAAAAATCCCTTTAAATTCTGAACTTCTGCGACTGTTTTGAATCAGTGAGTTGAACTTGTTCATTTGTTCATCAAATCGTATATCTTTTGAGCCTGTTTATTTTAGGGAACCATTTGATCTGATTCACAAATTCTCAAGTTCTAACTGAATGACCACTGATCCAAGATTCATTCATTCACTTTCCAGTGGTTCTCGATTTAACGGCTCACTGGAGTGGAAGATTATAGGTGAACAATAAATTCATTTTTCCGTTGTACAGCTATCGTTTCACTTCAGAAGATATTGAATACGTTATATAGATCACTTTTATGATGTTTGAGGTCTGCTTGGAGCTTGACAGACTGTTGTATGAAAAATAGCTGCATTAAGATTCCAAAATTATTCTTTCATGTTCCTCAAAACATGGCAAGTGTGCAACATGACGATGAGTAAAGAAGACAAAATGTTGATTTCTGGATGAGCTATTATTTTATTACCGCCCAGTCATAATAAAGGGCTATGCATTGTTTGCATGAGCAGTCATGTCAAGTCTGCCAGATCACTGAATGCAGCCCTGGGAAATTATTCAAATCCGCATTTTCCCTTGTCTCTCTTTCCATCCTTTCTCTCTTTCACACATTCATCGTCACATATTCGACAGTCAGTGTCAACACGTGTGCCCGTTCACACAGCTTCCCTCAAGATGCACAGTGACGTGGAGGTCCACCTGATACAGAGACCCTGATCTTTAGCAAGACCTGATCAGCACTCATTTAGCTGAAAGATTTCAGTGACCGGTGGGCCGCAACGGGCACCTCTTTGGATTCTCCGGGTCACGTCGCTTAGCAACAGGAGTCTGGAATAGAGCCTACTAAAGCATGAAGACTCCATTGGACCCACCCGGATTATCTGCCATGCCATTCTTTGCCTGAAAACATGGATGGGCATTATGAAAATGCCAGAATGGTTGATAAGCATTTTACCTTTGTGTGTGTGTGTGTGTGTGTGTGTGTGTGTGTGTTTGGGTGACCAGATAGTCCGACATCCTGACAAAGTTAAAGTTGAGGTCAAAAGTTTACCTTGCAGAATCTGCAAAATGTTCATTATTTAAACAAATCCTACAAAAGGGATCCTACAAAATGCATGTTTTTTTTATTATTTACTTGATTTTACCTGAAAAAAAGACAATATAGAGAAAATAATAGTTGAATTTATAAAAATGACCCCATTCTAAAGTTTACATCCTCTTGATTCTTAATACTGTGTTGTTACCTAAATGACATTTGTTTGTTGGTTTTTCAGCATTTTTGTGTATTTGAACCCTTTCCAACAATGAATGGATGATTTTGAGATCCATTTTTTTCACACTGAGGGACTGTATGCTTCTTCTGTAAACCTTTGTATGCCATTACAGAAGGTTTAAATGCTCACTGAAACACAATGCATTAAGAGCCAGGGGGTGAAAACTATTTGAATTTGAAAATCAGGGTAAATGTAACTTATTTTGTCTTCTGGGAACATGCAAGTATCTTCTGTAGCTTCTGAAGGGCAGTACTAAATGAAAATAATATATATAATAAAATGTATCAATATAATATAATAACATAAGAAAAACGTACACCTTGATTTTGTTTAAAAATTCACACCACTGGCAGCAAGCAGTTTAACTGTTCAGGACAAATCAATGGACTCATGAAAAAAAATAAATAAATAAAAATAGAGCTGTGGATCATTCAGGTAACAACACAGTATTAAGCATCAAGTGTATGTAAACTTTTGAACAGAGCCATTTTTATAAATTCAACTGTTATTTTCTCTTGTGGACTATATGTAAACGTCTTTGATGTGAAATATCTTATTCAGGTCAGTACTAAATAAAAAAATAACATTATTTTTATGATCCTTCTTATTTTGATAAAATAATTAACATTTTGCAGGTTCTGCAAGGTGTATGTAAACTTTTGACCTCAACTGTATGTTTTAAAATGTATTTTTTTCCTAATAATTAGCATAAGCCTTATTTTGACAGCCATAAACAGTGTTTTAAAATGTCATCGCTATGATTTTTCTAAGTAGTTTTTCCTAACGAGATATTTTGGAATTCAGGTTATGCGGCCTATTGACCGGTGTTATTATATTATTATTTTTATACTATTTTGGGTTTTATTATTATTCACAAGTAGTGTTTAGCCATTTTAATATTTAGTTTTAGTATTTTTGCTATTTGCTTTTAATTTAAGTTATTCTAATATATTTCTGTTTATTAAAGTTGTAGTTAAAATTGTTAAGTGTTTCAATTTTACCGTTTTATTTTAATTAGTACAAAGGCAACATTTCTCATTTTCTCTCAATTTCTTTCATTTTTCATCTAAGATTTTTAGTTTAGTTTATTTCAGCTTTCAAACCAAAAAGCATATTTAAAAGTTTTAACAATAACAATGCACTTTTATTAGAAAAATTAGAAGTACATGCTAGTATTTTATTGGCTGTCATTTTCCCATGTCATATTAAAATGTTAAATGAAGAAATATTATGCTAAAAACCTTTGCTTTTATTTAGAACATGAGAGTGAAAAGGATAGTTTACCCAAAAAATGAAAAATCTGTGATTAATTACCCTCATGTCATTCCTAACCCATAAGACCTTCATTCACCTTCAGAACACAAGTTAAGAAATTTTTGATGAAATTCAATAGCTTTCTGACACTGCATAGACGGCAAAACAACTGACACGTTCAAGGCCCAGAAAGGTAGTAAGGACATCTTTAAAATAGTCCATTTGACATCAGTGGTTAAACTGTAATTTTATGAAGCTATGAGAATACTTTTTGTGGAAGAGAAGAAATAGTTGAATAAAGTCGTTATTTTACATGCTTTAAAATATTTTAATGATGTCCTTGCTACCTTTCTTGGCCTTGAACATGGTGGCTGCATTGCTGTCTATGCAGGGTCAGAAACCTCTCGGATTTCATCAAAAATGTCTTAATTTTGTTCCAAAGATGAACGAAGGTCTTCCGGGTTTAGACTGTTAAAACTAGTATTAAATCAGGCCAAAATGTACATCTTGTTAAAATGGTTGTCTGGTCATCCTAGTGTGTATGAGTGTGTGTAATCCCTCAAACATAACCTAAGGACCATTAAAAGGTTATGCATGTTTAAATCAAAGGGAAAACTCTATCAGTGCTAGCGGTGCTCAAAGGATGAAGAGCAGGCCTTTGGACCCACAAATATCTCTGGGTTTACCTCACTCTTGCTCTGAGGATCACGAGACTGTAAAACAAGGATTTGTCTGTGTCTTAATGACTTTCTAGTCAGACTCCTGCCAAACAGCATGTGCCATTCTTTGAGATACGCAAGAACTGCTGCACGATTGCATTAACAGACATTCTGTACTTAAGAGAAGATCCCTCGTCTTTTTCTCTCAACTTCTCTTGACGATGAAGAACTACACCTTAACTACAGACACTTGGTGACTATCATCACCAGCTTTGTGTCCTTTACAATGGCTAGATGTGCTGTTTCACCAGAGACTGCTACAGAACTCTTTGTGCACTAAAATGTTTTGCTTTCAGTCACTATAAGTGAGTTGTGGAAAGTCCACATCAGTCATTTATCATGGTTGGATATGTTTTAGCATCCTCTCATGTGTCTTTTTATTTGAACGGCAGATGAAATTTGAGGGTTTATTCCTTCATCACTCAAGTTTGCTCATTTCAGTTCATATTAATTTATTTATTATTGCCTCTAAAGTATTATTTTTGTTACCTTGTGTAAAGTCTTTAATTCTTCCACAGTGAAACAGATGTAAAGGCCAAAAGGCACATGAGTTACTATGAGCCTGTTTGTCGCTTTTAATATTTTGTGTCAAAAATGTAGCATAAGAATCTCAGACATTAGGTTAGGATGACTAACATTTATAAAACTGCCACTGATCCAAAAGAGCATTGACAAACCTTGATGAGCAAGGAAAGATAGTGAAGTGGGACGAAGAGAAACACCAAACGACCAAGCAGTGTTATATACCAGGTTTGAACAATACAGTGCCAATCAGAGTAACAATGTTGGATGACAAATCTTGTGGATTAGCCTTTGGCAAAATGTGGTATGTCAAAGACAGTCTGATTTTATTCAGGGATGAATGAAGCTTTTTATGTAGCTCCATTACATTTCAGTTTTTATACAACCAGATTGAATTGGAAATCCACAACAATAGCCCAGTCATACTTTTACATCATTTGTACCTCCACATGCCAGATTATGACGGGTAAACAGGGGATTTAGCAAGGAAAATTTCTTGTCTGTGAATAGATTTTACTTATCTCCATTTTGACCTTTATGACTGACTAATTTAGATAATAAAACATAATTTGTTATATTAATAATATACATTTAGATAGCAGAGAATTCAAATCAAGTTTAAGGCAGCAGTATTGCTCAAATGTGCATTTTTTTCTCATATATTTATTTCCCTGAAGTCTAACACTGTGGCTCTGTGGCGCTATCAAAACATTGCTCTGTTTGTTTGAGCAATCCGACCAGCAACATTGGCTTAACCAATGGGGTGAGTGTGGGGCAGGGCTATCTGTTTATCTGACCAATAGCAGATGAGGTGCTTGTTCTGGAGTTTGTGCAGTTCTGTTACACACCTTATACCTTTTAATCTGACTAAACAAACTAATAAATAGCCTTAAATCTCTTTAGCTGTTAAAGACAACAAAGCTTTCATTCTTCATTTCACTTTGTTTTATCCAAAGCCATTTATTTATTTTATGAGAATGCTGTGAAAGATGCCAATGTGCCAGTACAGTTGGAGCCATATGCATTTGCTGTGATTTTTCTTTTTCCTGTCGTTTTTGCCAAATAACATAGGGCCCTATGATTTCTGTGAGGTGGAAAACGTAGACTTAATTTTATAAACCAGTCATAAAAATGGAATTTACTGTATAAAATGGAATGTCACGGAATTTGGGATAAATCAAAAATAGGTCAGTACTTTTAAATCAAAATGTCATATAAACTAGTGTCTGTGAATATTAAGCCGCAAATATGAATCTTGCACGTTCTGCGTGTCTCTGTGTGAACAAATGGCACAGACATGTGGTTTTGCTTACTACACGCATATTGAAACGCGCGTAACATTTACAATGTTTTCAACATCTTCTGCCTCAATATACGAGTACATGAACACATAAACATTATCTCCAGAACTGCTCTGAGAGTCACTTCATGAGCATTTCTTTTGAGAAAAACTATCGTCATAAAGGTCTTTACAGCAACCTGTCAAAATAAAAGTTTGGTTTAACTTGAAGAAACTGTGACAGAAATATATAATACTTAATATGATATTAAAATTATTATTAAAACATTATTTTTTAAGGAAAGTTTACCAGAGAAATTATATACCAGAAAACACAACAGTATTTCTGAGAAAAAAATATATAAATACACAACCAGTCTTTTTAATGTTTTTTAAAGAAGTCTCTTCTGCTCACCAAGTTTGGATTTATTTGATCCAAAGTACAGCAAAAACAATACAATTTTGAAATATTTTTACTATTGAAAATAATTATTTTCTATTTAAATATATATTTTAAAATGTAATTTATTCCTAGAACATTAGAATCGGAGACGTCATTCTAATATTCTGATTTGCTGCTCAAAAAATGTTTATTAATATTATGTTGTTGAAAACAGCTAAGTAGATTTTTTTTCAGGTTTCTTTGATGAATAGAAAGTTCAGAAGAGCAGCATTTATCTGAAATAGAAATATTTTGTAACATTATAAATGTCTTTATCATCGCGTTTGTTGATGATATATAAAAGCTTTTCATTTCAGATAAATTAAGAACACTGGATCTTTCTATTTATCAAAGTATGCATGAGAAAAAAGTACTCAACTGTATTAAATATTGATGATGATAATAATAATAGATGTTTCTTGAACAGCATATCGGCATATTAGAATGATTTCTGAAGGATCATGTGACACTGAAGACTGGAGTGATGATGCTGAAAAAAAATTAGCTGACTGATCACAGGAATAAATTACATTTTAAAATATATTCAGATAGTTATTTTAAATAGTAAAAATATGTCACAAATGTACTGCTTTTGCTGTATTTTAGACCAAATAAATGCAGGCTTAGTGAGCAGAAAAAAATTCTTTAAAAAAAAACATAAATAATAGATTAATTGAGACGCTTTTGGTTATTAAAATGTTATGAAACCATTTCAAATGGAATCCAGAAAATTAATGAAAAAAACAGAATTTGAGAAGAAGGGTCTTGTTAAATTCTGTGCATTTCTTGATTTAGACATTCGTTTGATTTTGATTTTATTATTATTATTTTTTAACCATTAAAACAGAATGCAGAAAAATTGAAACAGAAAAAAAAAACTGAATTTGGTAAAAAATAAAACGGATCTCATAGGGCCCTAATAACAGAAGTGGCCAATGGCATAGAATGGTTGGAGTTCAAATGCCTTTTAATGTCAAACTTGTTGTGATTGTTTACCTGTTTTCTTTAGTTATTACTGACACAAGTTTAATTTCCTTCAGCCCTGGCCTTGTGACAGAACAATGACGTTCAAATGCTTAGAAGGTCCTGGTTCACTCAGATTGTAGTGCATGCTTCAGATCAAATAGAGGAACCTTTGCCATGTCGTGTCAAGTTGACCTTGACGCTGTTTCCATGTGCAAGTGTAATTTTACATTGCATGTGGGTTTGTGTTTGTTTACAAACAGGATTTATACACAGTATGAATTTCTACACCGTTTGCGCAGCTATCGCACTGTACGTATGAAGGGAACATAAACATATTTGCAGAGGTTGCCCAGTGTCACTCTCTCACATAGTTTATTCACAATCTGTAGAGACTTTTAACTGCTTGTAATCACGAGGCAAATTCAATTCGATTCTGGCTCGTGAGTGTCTCTGCTGGCTGTTATTGTGATGTTTCTGGCTCTTTGGCCTTGACTGCTGCATGTACTTTGGCTGAGTGAACCTCTTTTCTTCAACACACGCCGTCACCGATGCTGTCATGCCATGTTGGACTTTCTCTAGGCATCTTGATAGAGTACAGCCTTAATAACCAGTGAATGCTTGTGGAGCGAGTGAATCCTATCGCTCTGTCGTTTTTTGACATGGGTCAGACGTCCAGAGAATGAGCTTGTGATACTCTTGTATTTTTTCTGCTGATGTTGAACTTGAAACTGACGTATGTATACGTAAAACAGAAATATAGAAAATATCTTGCATGGTATCATTCTATGAAAACATAGCTGATATTATCTTTATAACAAGTATCTTTTATCAGCATTTTATACTCCTTTGTTTACTGTTTTATATCTAGCCATTGAATCTTGTGTTCAAAAAAACAAACAGACAGACACAGACATATATACTATATCTTTACTGATTGTAGGGTTTCTGTATCTTATCTCTGTTTAAACGTGTTTTATTTTGTGTCTCTCCTGGGTTACACTGTGGTTATTTGATATACTTATTTAAAGTACTTATTTTTGTTTTCTTTTGTATTTCGTCAACTTGTGGCATGACTTTGAAATAAAAGATCAAAAATCTTGCTGCAGTATTTCATTGAGTTGCTCCACACATCGGGTTGTTTTCTTGTTTTTTTTGTTTGCTTTTTTCTTCAGTTAACATTTTATTTGATTAATTTATTTATTGTAATTTATTGTTATTGTTTCAGGGCTCCAGACTGTGACTAAAATGGTCACATGTGTGGCCAAAAAAGATTAATTTGCGAGTGAAGTTTTTGCTGAGGTCGCCACTGGCGACTATATAAATTTACATGTTATGGCTTTGCTTGTGAAGCCTTTTTTCCTCATTGTTTTGCGATCACACCTTTATTATGTTCACATTTTAAACAGAGGTGAAAAAAGAGGATCTTGCGCTTAGTTCCTTTTTCGTGTATCACAATTCCAAGTCGATAATCAAATCCATTAGAACAAAGTTTCTTGAAATTCGTTTGTGATATATCCGAAAAAACGGATTATATTCCGAGATACTAGCAATCACTTTTATTTAAGTGTTCTCAATAAAGTGCAAAAGTGCTCAGTGCATATTAAAATCAACAAACGTTTCGGTCACGCAAGACCTTCCTGAGTGTTCACATACCTGTAGAAATGATTACCTTTTCTTTGTTATTCAGTTCATCACATCTCAACACACGTGTATCTAATCAGTCCAATTAATGAATCAATCACGGACCATGTATTTCATTAGGCAATGTTCAACTCTATCCAGAGAAGATATAGAAAAACATACAAGAGTCAGAAAATCTCCAGTCCAAAAAAAATTAAATAAAATTTTACAAAAAACAAGACAAATTGAAATCATTTAGACCATTTGGTTGCACCGTGTTTAAACAAAAAATCCATTTACTTTCAGTTTGTAACAATTTACGCTCTAGATAGTATGACAACACATTGGAAGTACCATATCTATTCCACAAAATTACAATTCATTGACTGAATGTTTAAATTTAGTAAAATGTCGGGCAACCAGTGATTTACTATCAGCTCTATTAATGGCACTCCTATGTTCATTAATACGAAATCTTAATTGTCGATTAGTCTTACCCACATATTGAAGACCACAAGGACAAGAAAGCAAATATATTACATTGATAGAACGACAAGAAATAAAATGTCTAATCATAAATTCTTAATTCCTAGAATGACTCACAAATTGCGACAAGCCAAACAATGTCTGCATGGAAAGAAACCCATTGGCCCTTTAATTGTTTTTGGATGCTTTTCAGAGGTAGTTGTATCAGCATGTACCAAATGATCTCGCAAATTTCTTCCCCGAGAATGTACAAACAGAGGTCCATTATTAAACAATTCTTTGCATTTTTCATCTGTACTTAAAATATGCCAATGTTTTTTAATAATGCTTTTAAGATCATTACTAATTGGTGTATATGTAGTACAACATACCACAGCTGTTTTCTTCGTTCTATCGGAACCCTTAATTGAAAGATCATCCAAACGATTTACTTTTTCCAGGGCCAAATCATTTTAAACAGAGATGATGCGCATCAAATTTTAGTGGAAAAAAGTTTCAAACAGTCCTCATCTTTCTCTTCATTACTATAGTACGTAATGAAGATGAATTAAATGATTAGTTCATTTTCAGAAGAAAAATTTATAGATAATGTATACTCACCCCCTTGTCATCCAAGATGTTCATGTCTTTCTTTCTTCAGTCATAAAGAAATAGTTTTTTTGAGGAAAACATTTCAGGATTTCTCTCCATATAATGGACTTCTATGGTGCCCCCAAGTTTGAACTTCCAAAATGCAGTATAAATCCAGCTTCAAAGGGCTCTAAATGATCCCAGCCGAGGAAGAAGGGTCTTATCTAGCGAAACAATCATTTATTTTCGAAACAAAATGACAATTTATATACTTTTTAACCTCAAATGTTCCTCTTGTCTCGCATGCGTAGTCTTTCTGATTCGGGTCAATACAGTTATGGTATGTCGAAAAACTCCCATCTCGTTTTCTTCTCCAACTTTAAACTCATCCTACATCACTGCAGAAGTACCAACCGAGTGTTTACAAAGTGAACATACAAAGAAGATCAAACGCCCTTTGCAAAAAAAAAGGTAAACCAACTTTGACAAAAACAAGATGGGAGTTTTTCGACATACCCTAACTCTACTGACCCGGATCACACAGACAATGCATGCGCATCGCAGAGCATTTGAGGTTAAAAAGTATATAAATTGTCAATTTGTTTAGAAAATAACCATTTGTTTCACTAGATAAGACCCGTCTTCATCGGCTGTGATCATTTAGAGCCCTTTGAAGCTGCATTTAAACTGCATTTTAAAAGTTCAAACTTGGGGGCACCCTAAAAGTCCATTATATGGAGAGAAATCTTGAAATGTTGGATGACAAAGGGGTGAGTACATTTATCTTTACATTTTTGTTCTGAAAGTGAACTAATCCTTTAACATTAAAAAGGAATGCTATTTTATAAGGTAGCCTACAGTACAACTTACTGAAATGTCTGTAATCACTCATTCAGTGTTTCAAACTGCGGAAAATGTGTAAGGCTTGTAAACATTGCCATGTAATGATACATTTACCTCAGAATAACCATTCTGCGTCCATAAGCTCATCAGTCAGCTAGAAAATTATTATAAGAGGAGCATTTTGCTATATTTATGCGCTATTACATATTAATATTTTTACGTAACCTTTACTTATTTTTCACCTCACTGATGCTCCACTATTCCAATTAAATGACATATGTTATTTTAGTTTAGCTTAGTTTAGTTTAATAAAATAACAATTTTATTGTTTTAATTGTTTTGTTTTTGTTATTAGCTTTTTTTGTTTGTTTTGTTTTGTGCACAGAGAGTTTTTATTTATTTTCTCACCTAACTGATGCTCCACTATTCCAATTAACTAAGATAAAAGACATATTTTTATTTTATTTTATTTTTTGGTTTGGTTTGGTTAAAGTCCCCCGTTGTCAAAAATTGTATCCCTTAAAACTCATCTTTGATCATCAAAATTACCTATTTACATTTTTTTTCTTGTGAAAATAATTTTCTCATGCCTTAAAACAGCTTGAATGTAACTATACAGCCCTTGCCTCATATACAGAGCCACACGCATCATAATCTGAAAACCACGCCCACCGGGGGGAAAACAATCCAACGCTCTCCATTGGCTTTGTATTGCGGGAAGCTGTCTCCGTGTCATTTCTGACTTATAACAAAAAAACAGAACAATATCTAAAAGCTGCTATGTGACAAGGTGTACAGTAAACAAGCTAAAAAACACATAACTACGTTTTCATAAGCTGTCGACCCAAAAACGAGCATTTAAGGACACAAAAGTAGAGAGCAACTTGTCATATTACTAGAGAACGACGCCCACTGGCGGGAATTTAAACGGTTAAGTAAACATTAATTATTTTTAACCATGTCAAAAGATTATTTCACCACCCTGAGACGAGGAGATATACTGAGAAACTAAATTTTATTAGTCTATGTCAGTGCTCCTTTTCCTTACCTTCCTTTTGCTGGAGACATGACCCAATTGAATAGCCCAACTTGAAATAGCCTGACATCTACAACTATCTGTGCCCTTAAACGCTCGTTTTTTGGGGTCGACAGCTTATATGAAAGTTGTTCTGCGTTTTTTAGCTTGTTTACTGTACACCTTGTCACGCATCTTTTAGAAATGACAAGGATGTAGCTTCCCACAATACATAGTTAATGGAGAGCTTTCGATTGTTTCCCCCGGTGTGGGCGTGGCCTAAATGCGCTCTGTCTCTGGATCTATGAATACGCAACTACAGTTAATACTGTTACATTCGTTAGTTAGTTACTTACTTGACGATGTTGTGTGCTTAAAATGCTTCAAAGGCTCAAGTTAGCAGTTAGTGGCTAGCTAGCAGTATTGCTCTATTTCATTTTTTTGTTTTGGGTGGTTTCAAATCGCATTTATTGGACAGCGTTGTAGTTTCCCAAAGGCTGTCCAAGAACTGCGATTTGAAACTGCCTTTTTTTAGCTACGTCACACACTTCAGCAACCAATCACGTCAATGGTGAAAGTCCTATCATTAGCATGCAAAATAGACCAATAGGATTACCAGTACAAAACAAAAAAATTAAAACAAAACTAAAATAACAAAGAAACAACATAAAAACACTTTTCACTACAGTGGAACTTTTGTTTTATTTTATTTTTTATTCTTATTTTATTTTTGTGCTTTGTTTTGTTTTGTGCACTGAGAGTTTTTATTTATTTTCTCACCTCGCAGATGCACCACTATTCCAATTAACTTGGACAAATGACATATTTAATAGTTTATTTTGTATAACCCTAACTCTGTTTAATAGTTTTAACTGTTTGATGTTTTGTTTTATTTTACTATTTTATTAAAATAACCCTAACTCTTATTTAATTATTAAAAATTGTTTTGTTTTGTGTGTTTTGATGGTGTGAAGAAGAGTTTTTTCTTTATTTTTTCACCTTACTGATGATTCCAGTTAAATTGGACTATTGCATATTTTATTTTATTTATTTATTTTTTTTATTTTTTTTTTTTTTGATTAAAATAACCCTAACTCTGTTAATTATATTTCTTGTTTTGACATTGCAACCTGAAGGTGAGTAATTATTGAATTTTAATATGTTTTCATGTTTGATTCTGAAAATGATTGATGTGTACAGTAAGTGTGGAAAAAAAGTGAAATTCATTCAAATTTAAATTAAAAGTTCAGATTGAACCTCCTAATTTTACTTCAGATTCAGATGTTTCTTGCTTCTATTTGATTAGAAAAATGTCAGGGAAAATCAATATGATATTTTAATATTAAATATGTTTGATCATTAAGGATTTTACTCTATTGTTTTAATCACTTTGACTGGTTATTTAAGGATGTTGTATACTTTGGACTCAAGCCATTTCCATTTAAACTTTACAATCATTGAATCAGACACACCCCGCATCCATTTATAGATACAAAAGCCTGACCTTTTCATGTTCAGTTTGCAGAGGAGCTTGAGGCAAGAGAGAGTAACAGGAAACTAGCGGCCATGTACTTCAGATGAAGTGACCAGCAGACCTTTGTGTCAAGCCCTTCCCTCCCCCACAGTGACCGCCCGCTGCGAATCCCGCCTCACTCTAAGCTGGATCAGGAGTGCCATTGAAGGAGACGCTGAATGCTGCCACTGCTGCATTACCCAGCATCCCACAGCAACAGGTAGCCCACAGTAGGGCATACGTAAGACGACAACTCTGTGTGACTGTGGAAGAGTGATATAATTTACACCTGTCAATCACCTGACTGCAGACCAACTCTTGCACTTTGATGTGTGGACATACATAACAGCTAGAGACAGAAGGACGGACAGATAGAGCTGCAGAGGATAGAAGAAGAAGGGAGAGCGAACGCAAGACAAACACTTGAGTCACTGTGAGGTGAGTAAGTGTTCATACTCAGGGCTTAGCCGTCCAGCACCTCATGCTCTTTTAAGGCTTTACGGAAAGCTACTTACTGCTGACTGTTTTCTGCTCTGCCGCACTCTGTACCAGGCCTCAGGAGGAACCGTTTATGCCTTGCTATAGTTAGCTGAGAGTGAGTGTTATTTTACTGTCAGTGGATATTAGAGACAAGATTTTAGGGTCGTAAAATAACCTTAAACGTAATAAGAAAAATCTTTTCTTAGTATTGTTTTCCAGCAAAAATATCCAAACATATTTAAAATGAGATGGAGAAGTCAAATTGTATAATAATTCTAAGACATGTTTTCAGATAAATTTTATATTATTTTATTTATTATTATTATTATTATTATTATTATGTATTTTTAAAAAATAACCCTAACTCTATTTAATTGTTTTACCTTTTGAAGTTTTGTTTTGATTTTGTTGTTTTGTTTAGTTGTTTTTTTTGTGTGTTTTGTGGTGTATTTAGTTTTTTTGTTTTGTTTGTTTGTTTTTCTTTTTGTTTTTTCAGTAACTTTTTGTTGTTTTGTTTTGTGGTTTGTTTTGTTTTGTTCACTGGGTTTTAGACGATGTGACGAATATTTATTTTCTCACCTACTGATGCTCCAGTTGCTTTCAGTTAACTTGGTCACAAAACATATTTTATTTTATTTTATTTTATATTTTATTTTATTAACCATAACTCTATTTAATTTTGTAAACTTGTTGTTGTTTTTTTGTACATTGGGATGTTTGATGGTGTGAAGAAGAGTTTTTCTTTATTTTCTCACCTTACTGATGCTCCAATAAAATTTTAGAGAAATTTTATTTAATTATTTATTGTTTTTTGTTTCGATTTGTTTTTTTGTTGTTGTTGTTGTCGTTTGTTTTGTTTTTTTGTTTGTTTTTTGTTAACTTTTTGTTGTTTTGTACACCAAATTTTTAATGATGTAAAGAATATTTATTTTAATATTAGGGTTAGAATTTTACATTTAATTTAATTATTAATTTAAATAAATACATTTGTTTTGATTTTATTTGTTTTTGTTAACTTTTTGTTTTGTGTGTGTGTGTTTAGTTTTTTTTTTTTGTTTTTTTTTTTTGGTGTTTTGTGGTGTTGCTGTTTATACCACCTAACATTAAGGTTTTTGAATATACTTTTATATTGCAATAATTAGTGCTGCATGGCAACGATTAATCTTGTCCAAAATAAAAGTGTTTATATAATATATATAGTGCGTGTGCGCGCGCGCGTGTGTGCGTGCGTGTGCGCGTGTGCGTGTGTGTGTACTGTGTATATTTATTATGTATATATATAAATACACACATACAGTATATATTTTGAAGATATTTACATGTATATATTTAAATGTATATAATTTATAGTATATATAAATATTCTTTATATATAAACATAATACATTTTTCTTAAATATATAAGTGCATGTGTGTGTGTATTTATATATACACAGTACACACACATATCATGTACACAGAAACTTATATTTTGGATGCCATTAATTGCATTTAATCGTTGCCGAGCACTAGCAATAATTCACATTTAATCCTTAAATTAATGTAGAAACAACATAAAGACAGAATATTTGTAATATGTAAGTATTTTATTTAAGACTGAAGGTGAGTATCACTGATACCAATTTTACTGATGTCTCTGAAATATTTTTTCCTAATATTTAACCATTGACTATAGCCATTCAACATTACAGTATAATTGAGAGATATCAATTTTAACATTTATTAGACTTAAAAAAAATAACAATTTCTAATTTAAGTGAAATTAAAACAATCTTCACATAAACCCATTATTTACCTGTGCCCTTCAGCAAGTAGGAAATATTTAGAAACTGAATAAAGGTATAAAACACTACATACTAAATTAAATGTATGAATCCTTAAAGCTACAAAAGTTATTGATTTCCTCTTTTTTTATTTTGTTCTTTGATTAATAGACATCACAGCAGCTGGGTTATTAGGTTATTTAGCTGCTATTACTTTAAGAGCTGCTGCTGCTGAAAGTGATGCGGATCTGACAATTCTTGTCAAGAAAAAAAAGAGAAAGAAGCAGTTGTGAGTGTGGTTAACCCTAGCTCCGCCCCTGCGTTAAGCTTTTAAAGTTTTTTAGAGATTTATTTCAAGTGTAAAACTACATTTTATAGTCATCCTCATGCTGTTGTGTGGATGGAAAGCAAAATTTTAAAGCAAGAGCTGAATTGCTTTGACATGCTACTGCTTTGACACAGACTCTGAGCTGACAGACACAGAGGATGTGAGTGTGTTAATCTGCCTCTGGCACTCAGTGAAATGCTGGATAAAGCAGTTAAGAGTTTAGAGGGGCACAAGATTTAAGACCTTGTATGAGTCTTGGCCCGGGGCAAACGACCGCTTATGAAACAAGCCACATAAACGTCTGACCTATAAGTCTAGAAAAACATGAGCAATATTAGAAGAACAAGTTCATTGGTTATTTAACACCTCCCTGTTAAGTTATTCACTTTTTTAGGAGCAACCTACACTACCAGTCAAAAGTTTTTGAACAATAAGATTTTTTATGTTTTTTTAGAGAAGTTTCTTCTGCTCACCAAGCCTGCATTTATTTGATCAAAAATACATCAAAAACAGTACAATTGTGAAATATTTTTACTATTTATAATAACTGTTCTCTATTTTTTACATGTTTTAAAATGCAATTTATTCCTGTGATTTCAAAATTGAATTTTTAGCATTGTTACTCCAGTCACATGATCCTACAGAAATCATTCTAATATTCTGATTTGCTGCTCAAAAAACATAATAATAATAATAATAATAGTAAAGTATACTGACTCCAAGCTTTTGAAGACAGTGGTACAGAAGATTTTTATTTCAGATAAACGCTGATCTTTGGATCTTTCTATTCATCAAAGAATCCTGAAAATCTGCTCAACTCTTTTAAATATTGATAATAATAATCAAAAATGTTTCTTGAGCAGCAAATCAGCATTTTAGAATGATTTCTCAAGGATCATGTGACACTGAAGACTGGAGTATTGATGCTGAAAATTTAGCTTTGATGACAGGAATAAATTACATTTCAAAATATATTCAAATAGAAAACAGTTCTTTTAAATAGTAAAAAATATTTCAACATTTTACTGTTTTTGCTGTACTTTGGATCAAATAAATGCAGGCTTGGTGAGCAGAAGAGACTTTTTAGCTTTAAAAAATCACAAGTGGGTATTATCGATGTGTTTATGTTCATGTTTGTATGCATTTATATAGAATAAAATGTGAAAATAGTGAGCTTGTATTAACCACAGACATTATTTCAATCATTTAATCAAAAACCCATTCAAAAAACCTTTTTGACCACATAGCAGTCCTGTGTTTGACCATGTGACACACTGACATACTGTTGGTCTCTCAGTGTTTGTAAAACTCAAATTAGCAAAAGCCAAGTGCATCTACTGACTTACATCTATACCGAAACATTAGTTCATTTAGGCATTGTATGACTTTTCCAAATGTAACAAATAACATTTTTAAAAACAAAAATAGGTCTTTATATTATGCTTAATCTATGTGATTAACATCAATGCTAATCTTCTTATTGAGTGTGCCATGAGGACAGCACATGAGGAAACACATGCTTTAGTCTCACTCCCCAAACTATAGTCACGTCTAACCTGATAGTAGTGACATGGACATATCAATGTCTAAAAATAGATCTGTGAGGTGGCTAAGCCAGGTATTTTTTATGATGTCTACTCATGACGCAGGTGAAGTTGCAATTGGTTATGCAGTGCTAAAAGACAAAGCTACGCATAAGGAAATGATTCAGCTGGAATATTCAAACGACAGTTTGCTTAGTGGCGAGCTTATCCAGAGGAATCTGTGTAAGCTCCTAAAGACTCCCTCTCCCTCCCGCTGCTCACCTGACCTGCACTGGCCCACATGGGTGCTGCTCCGCTTAACCCTAGGGAGCCTGGAGCATTGCATCAGTGATTTTATTATGTAATATATAATCTGACATATTGATGTGTTCACCCAGGACAATGTAACTGTTCCTTTTGTGAGATAAAAGTAGGATCAAATAGACTTAGTCCTGTGTCAAATGTACTTTTTACTTATTATCATATTGGGTCAAACAATTATTGTATTTAGTCAACTCATACACATGGTTTATTTGACCTAATCTAGTGTACTGATTTATTATTGGCTATTTAACTAGTATAGACTTATTTAGGACTTAGATATGCACTCTCTCGGTCATCATTATGAAAACCGGTATTAAAATATTATAATGGTGAAATTCCTAATAGTAATTCGAATAATTCCAAATTTCAATAATGTTTCTCTATTAAAACAACAGCAGTTAAAAAAGTGTTTATTCAGCAACCACAATCGCAAACAAATTGGCTGAAATCTCATGACAAAACGGGCTAAATGACACTTTAATTTAAGCCGACGATCTCACATAGTTTACTTGTTTGTCAGTGTTTTCAGACCATCATCGGTGCTTCCATAATGAAGAGCAAGCGTGTGCGGATGGTTGCCAGATTGCAAAATATAAAAACTACCCCGGGCAGAAAATGTATGCTTTTAACCCTTAAATGCATGAATGTTTCACCAAATCATTATTACATATTCGGGTCTTTAGTGACCCGGACCATATATCCATACCTGTCAACCCTCCCGTTTTTTCCGGGATTATCCCGTATTTTACCATTCTATCCCGCTATCATCCCGTTTAAATATTATCCCGTATTTCTCCCGTATCTTTCTATAAAAAAATACACTGGGCGTATTTCATGTTTCCTATTCGCCTCTGGTAAAACTAATTTGTATGGCCCAAACCCCATTATACGAATAATCACATCAACATATTTCAAGGTCGAATATTGCTTCATTGATTAAATATCTGCGCAAGTTTCAAAGTCAGGTGCTCTGCTTTGTTTTCCGTGGTTACCGAGGACACAGCAATATTTATGACAAAAAGCGCCACCTGTTGGCGGAGAATTAAAGCCCAAAAACTAACCCTTATTTTTACGCAGAAAACACCACGTTGTAGCCTAAATGTGAACCGGTGGATTCACAAGAAGATAATTAATTATAAAACTATAAAGATATAGCCTACACTGAGATATATTTATATGCTACTAAATGAATGTAATTGTTTGATAATAATTGTTTAAATCAATATAAATAATAATAATAATATAATAATTTATACTTTTGACTCCGCCCCCTATATCCCTTATATCCTCCCCCGTTTTCCCGTATTTTGGAACTCAAATGTTGACAGGTATGTATATCCAGAACGGATGGATCTCTAAATTCAATTCTATTTGTCCAGTTAATTTTACGATCGCCGTCATCCTCAGAACGCACTTCCACAGTACATTCAGCATCGCAATCTCAACCATATTCTCAAAGCTATCGTTTTCAGTGACTTCAAAGTCACTGGTAGCTTATTCACCACATTCACCATCAAATAACAGTGACATTTGTATTTTATTGCATACAGTAACAGCTCTGCGGTAAAGCCATTCAAACCAGTTAATTTTTTGCTGATGATATTCTTTTGTTTTATGCCTGCAATAGTTAAGCGAAACATCACGTCATAATTGTTTATTAAACAGTGCCTCCTAGAAGAATAAAGGTGAATTGCACGTAGTTAGTCATTGTATATTTACATGTTTTTGTGCACAAAAAATATACTTACTATTACACACTTCGGGTCTCTAGCCACCTTATACGCTTTTTACAAAAATAATCAGAAAACAGACATCCTTTTATATTTTGATATTTTTTTTCTTGTTGTATTGTTTATAATTAATAGATTGAGCAATACTAAGAAAGTTGATGTCAAACTTAAAAAAATGAAGGAGGGAGAGGGTAGTGAATGACGTCCCGGGTCGCTAAAGACCCGAGGTATGCATTTAAGGGTTAACAGAGAAGTTCTGATTTGGGGATTTGAACTCTTCATATCTGGCAACCGCAAATGTAGAAGTTCACACTGTAGAGGCATAATATTTTGTCTCCTTTTTTTGATGAAAATAAGAAATTTATTTGGAAGGCCATTTCCGCCACTGAATAAAACAACTGAAAAATGTTATTATGACTTTTTACCTGACAATTTTGGACTGTTTTCTTGGAATTGCATGATACAAACTAGAAATTCTGACATTTTTTCTCAGAATTGCGTGATATAAACTCACAATTGCAATTTATAAAGTTTTTGAATTGTGAGATATAAACTTGTGATTGCGAATTATGAAGTCAAAATTGTGATATAAACTTGCAATTCTAAGAAATTAAGTCAGAAAAAAATATTTTCCTCAGAATTGCATAATATAAATTCAGTTGCGAGTTGTAAAGTCAGAATTGCTATATAAACTTGCAACTTTGACATTTCCCTCAGAATTGTAAGAGATAAACATGCAGTTGCGAGTTATAAAGTCAGAATTGTGAGATATAAACTTGCGTTTCTGAGAAATGAAGTCAGAAATCTGACTTTTTTCTAAGAAAAACTTTTTCTCAGAATTGCGTGATATAAACTCACAAATGCAAGTTATAAAGTCAGAATTGTGTGATATAAACACAATAACGAGAAATAAAGTCAGAATTGCAGAGATAAAAACACGCAAATCTGACTTTTTCTTGCGAACATGTATCTTGCAATTCCTACTTTTCTTGTAATTGCAAGATCTCTCGCAATTCTCACTTTTTTCCTCACAATTTTTAGAACTATAAAGTCAGAATTGTGTGATATAAACACAATAAAGTGAAATAAAGTCAGAATTGCAGAGATAAAACAGGCAATTCTGACTTTTTCTCACAAGCGCATGTATCTCGCAATTTTTTTCGTGCAATTGCAAGATCTCTCGCAATTCTGACTTTTTTCTCAAAATTCTCAGAACTGAGATATAAACTCGCAACTGCAAGTTGTAAAGTCAAATTATGAGTGAAAAAAAGACGTTCTCAGAATTGTGATTTAATATCTCAAAGTTTTTCAATTGTGAGTTATAAAGTCAGAAAATACAGAACTGTAATCTTTTTTTTTTTTAGAATTGTGAGCGATGAACATGTAGTTGAGATATAAAATCAGAACTGTGACATATAAACTTCCAATTCTGAGAAATGTCAGAAATCTAACTTTTTTCTGAGATAGACTTTTTTCCACAGAATTGCGTGAAATAAACTCACAATTGCAAATGATGAAGTCAGAATTGTGTGATATAAATCCAGACTTTTTTTCTCATGTATATTTTTTTCTCAAGCGTGTATCTCGCAATTCTTACTTTTCTTGCAATTGCAAGATTTATTGCGAGTTAATGTCTCTGAGTTAATCATTCTGACTTAATAACTCACAAAGGCGAGTTTGTACCTTGCAATTGTGACTTTCTCACTATCCTGACTATTTTTCTCAAAATTGTGGGTTATAAACTCACAATTACAAGTGATAAAGTCCAATTTTGAGGGGGAAAAAAGACGGATATGTTCCGTGAGCATATGTATCTCCGAGTTAATAATAATTAATAAGAACTCGCAATCGCATGTTATAAAGTCAGAGTTGCGAGATATATAAACTTTCAATTTTGAGAAAAGTCAGAATTGATATCAGAGTTTATAGCTCAAAATTCTGAATTCATTCCTCAGAATTGCAAGTTTATTTCTCATGTTCTAAGTTTATATCATGCAATTCTAACTCTCAATTGCGAGTTTGAGAATGTTTAACATCAACAATATTGCATGTTGATATAGTCATAGTTATCATTTATTTACCTTGTTGTCTCGGCATCGTCTCGACATAGTTTTCAGTTTCGTTAACAAAATGAATGAACTTTTTTACACAAAGGCTCAGTAAGCGCTACATTTAAATTAAAACTTACATCTCATGCTATTGAAATAGTGAATATTCACTTCCATTCTTCCAAGTGTTTTACTGTAAATTCCAATCTTTTCTTCTTCTTAAAAGAAATGGAGGTATACATTGTAATTAATTTCTGTGATAACCAGCATTATGCTCTTAATGCAAGTTCTTTCATTCATTGATCATAAGATCAGATTATTCTTAGTGATCATACTTTCAACTGTATTTGAAAAGCATTCAAAGGCGCACAAAACCCTGCCAGTACAGGGAAGGAATACAGAGTTATTTTTGAACATTGGCACTTAATCATGTTGGTGAAAAGCTTTAGAGACGAGTCTGTGTGGGGTTGACAGTGCAAATTGTCCCTCTGACCTACTCAGCAGGCCAATTAGCACAGTGCACAGGCTCATCTAAACTGTCTGTCTGCTCTCCTGACGGCTCTTTCAGTGATGTTATAATAGGGACAGTTATGTCATTGCCTCTCAATCATAGAAACGTTCAATCCATTAGCTTCTTCTTGTAAATGCAATGACTAATTCCACACCACAGTCTATTAGCCTTTAAATCAGTGAGGGAGGCTCATTGTCTTGTGGTTTCCATCCACTGTGCTTCATGCTGGTTGTAATGACATGTAGTGTGTAATGACTTGAGGGTGCTCTGGCTGAATAAAACTATTATTGGATCTGCTTCCACAGCTGTGTAGTTATTCTCAGTAGCACAGGGTGTTAATACATACATCAAGTATATTTGGTATCAGGCAGTTGCTTCAAGTAACTACAAGTGGTTTATTATTTAAAGGAGTCATGAACTGAGAAATCAAAATTCCCTTGATCTTTTGACATGCAGTGCCTTGCGAAAGGATTCATACCCCTTCTTTTTTCATGTTTTATGTTGCTGCCTTATGGCAAAGAAAAAACAGAATTGTCACAACTTATTAAAAATAAAAAACTGAAATAAGTACATTGCATAAGTATTCATACCCTTAACTCAGTACTTAGCTTAAGTCTCTTCAGAAATGTTTGATTGGGTCTTCAAGCCAAGGCTCACAGAGTTGACATTCACAGAGTTGTCTATAGGCCTATCTTGCTGTGTGCTTAGGATCATTGTCCTGTTGGAAGGTGAACCTTCTGCCCAGTCTGATGTTCTAAAATGCTCTAGACTGGGTTTTCATTAAGGCTACCTCAGTATTTTGGTGCACTGAGCTACTCTGACGAGTCCCTCAGTCCCTGCCACTCAAAAACAGTCCTAGAGCTTGAGGCTGCTACCACCACACTTTACTTTTGGGATGATGCTCTGCAGGTAATGAGCAGTGCTTGGTTTCCTTCAGACATGATACTTGGAACTGAGGTTCATCAGACATCAGAGAGTCTTGTTTCTAACAGTCTGAGGGTCCCTTAGGTGCTTTTTTGTAAATTCCAAGTATGTTTTCATGTGTCTTCACTGAGGAGGTGTTGCAGTGATGTTTGTCCTTCTGTAAGTTCCCTCATCTGCATATATGATCATGGAGCTCAACTAGAGCTCAACTCAAGCTCAGCTCAGCTCTAGCAGCAGATTGTCTTCTGAACTCTTCCCCAGATGTGGGGCTTGTTACAGTCCTGTATCTGAGCTTCATTTTTCAGCTGTTAGACCTTTTATTAAGATGTGTGTGCCTTTCCAAATCATACCCATTCAACTGAATTTGCCACAGGTTAACTTCACTTGAAGTGTAGTAACATCTACAAGCAATATGAGTGCTCCTGAGCTAAATCTCAACTGTCCCAGATAAGGGTATGAATACTTATGCAATGGAATCATTTAAGTTTATTATTTTTAATATATTTGCAAAGATATTAAAAACGTATTTTTTGTTTTGCCATTATAGTGTATGGATTGTAGACTGATGTGGAGAAAAAAATAATTTAAAGCAGTTTAACATAAGGCCAGAAGTATTACAAAATGTGGAAAAAAAGAAGGGGTATGAATACTTTAGCCAGGCACTGTATAAGAGGTCATCATGTATAACATCATGTAAGTTTCAGAATGTAAAACTTTCTTGTTAGTCTAAAAACAGCGTATATTGAAGCCAATCTGCCAAAATGACAAGTTGTGGAATGTGCCACTTTATGACGTAATAGTGTGGCTAAAGATTGAAACTAAAGGGCGATGCTGTTCCGGCTATATTAGATCCATACTGTTGCTGTCACATAAGATTTGACAGATGGAAATAATGATTAACTATAATCACCAATTTAATATATCATAATGTTTTCTTGTACACAAGTAAAAAAGTAGGAAACTGATTAATGTACAGGTGCATCTCAATAAATTAGAATGTCGTGGAAAAGTTCATTTGTTTCAATTCAACTCAAATTGTGAAACTCGTGTATTAAATAAATTCAGTGCACACAGACTGAAGTAATTTAAGTCTTTGGTTCTTTTAATTATGATGATTTTGGCTCACATTTAAAAAAAACCCATCAATTCACTATCTCAACAAATTAGAATACTTCTTAAGACCAATAAAGAAACATGTTTAGTGAATTGTTGGTCTTCTGGAAAGCATGTTTATTTACTGTATATGTACTCAATACTTGGTAGGGCGTCCTTTTGCTTTAATTACTGCCTCAATTTGGCGTGGCATGGAGGTGATCAGTCTGTGGCACCGCTGTGGTTATATGGAAGCCCAGGTTTCTTTGTGACCTTCAGCTCATCTGCATTTTTTGTTCTCTTGTTTATTATTTTCCTCTTGACAGTACCCCATAGATTATCTGTGGGGTTCAGGTCTGGTGAGTTTGCTGGTCAGTCAAGCAGACCAACACCATGGTCATTTAACCAACTTTTGGTGCTTTTGGCAGTGTGGACAGGTGCCAAATCCTGCTGGAAAATGAAATCAGCATCTTTAAAAAGCTGGTCAGAAGAAAGAAGCATGAAGTGCTCTAAAATTCCTTGGTAAATGGGTGCAATGACTTTGGTTTTCAAAAAACACAGTGGACCAACACCAGCAGAAGACATTGCACCCCAAATCATCACAGACTGTGAAAACTTAACACTGGACTTCAAGCAACTTGGCTATAAGCTTCTCCACCCTTCCTCCAGACTCTAGGACATTGGTTTCCAAATAAAATACAAAACTTGCTCTCATCTGAAAAGAGGACTTTGGACCACTGGGCAACAGTCCATTTCTTCTCCTTAGCACAGGTAATATGCCCCTGACGTTGTCTGTGGTTCAGGAGTGGCTTAACAAGAGGGATATGACAACTGTAGCCAAAATCCTTGACACGTCTGTGTGTGGTGGTTCTTGATGCCTTGACCCCAGCCTCAATCCATTCCTTGTCAAGTTCACCCAAATTCTTGAATTGATTTTGCTTGACAAGCCTCTCAAGGCTACTGTTCTCTCAGTTGGTTGTGCATCTTTTTCTTCCACACTTTTTTCTTCCACTCAACGTTCTGTTAACATGCTTGGATACAGCACTCTGTGAACAGCCAGCTTCTTCAGCAATGAATGTTTGTGGCTTACCCTCCTTGTGAAGGGTGTCAATGATTGTCTTCTGGACAACTGTCAGATCAGCAGTCACTTCCTAGTGAACCAAACTGAGAGACCATTTTAAAGGCTTAGGTGTTTTGAGTTGATTAACTGATTGGCATGTCACCATATTATAATTTGTTTGGAATTGGTGGGTTTTTGTTAAATGTGAGCCAAAATCATCACAATTAAAAGAACCAAAGACTTAAACTACTTCAGTCTGTGTGCATTGAATTTATTTAATACACAAGTTTCACAATTTGAGTTGAATTACTGAAATAAATTAACTTTTCCACAACATTCTAATTTATTGAAATGCACCTATATGTCTGAACTGACCTTTTCCTGAATCCTCTATACAGGAGTGTTTGAAAACAGACATTTTATCAATTTTACTAATGGAACAGCCAGTAATACTATTTCTGCTGACCTTTATGTACTGTATGTTCTCTCTACTCTGTCTGGGGCAGTGTCTACTTTGTAGTTTGACCCACATTGTTAATAGAATTAGTTCTTCTGTGCTTTGCAAAGTTTAGAGTTTTTGCTCTTTAATATTCTGGGGATCAGTAGATCCTTACTAGTAAAGCAAAATGTTCCTTCATTGTCATTTTAAATATGCCCCAACAGGGTCGTTTTAAAATTTATGATGCAGTGAGAATCTTTGATCAGATTATAGGAAACATGTCTTCAGAGTGCACTTGCACTATTCTGATATGGTCTCACAGGTTCTAGCTTTTATTAAAAAGAGCTTAATAGCTTTTTTTAATAATTGATTGCAAGTCCTGGTGTGGAATGTGTTGCCACATACAGTCTGTTCCTTTCCTATAGATATATTTCTTCATTTTATACAGTACAGCAGGTTTGACCTTTGCTTTGATCTTTTTTTTAATTTGATCTAACTTTACATTTAATTTTTAATGATTTCTTGCTCTGTTCTTCTCTATATTGTGTCCTGTATAGGTCCTTCACATGGTGACTTCTAATGTCAAAACTCTAAACCAGAAACATGGTCATTCTGCAACAGGTAAGGCTTGTTTTTATGCTCTTGCTCAATAAACTTGTTCACCCAAAAATGAAAACTCTTTAATTATTTACTTACCCTCCTCTTCTTTGATTTTCTTTCTTCTGTTGAACACAGAAGAAGATTTTTGAAGAATGTTGGTAACCAAACAGCTGACGATAGCCATTGACTCACATAATGGAAGTCAATAGCTACCATCAGCTCTTTGGTTACCAACATTCTTCAAAATATCTTCTTTTGTGTTCAATAGAAGAAAGAAACTCATACAGGTTTGGAATGACATGAAGGTGAGTAAATGACAGAATTTTCATCTTTGGGTGAATCTCTTGAAATATCTGTTTATACAATCATTTATGATTTTTTTCACTGACAATGATTTGATTTTTCATTGGTTGTCCTATAGGGGGACTATGTCTGGTTGGACCTCAGAACAGGCCGTGAGTTTGACGTTCCTGTTGGTGCCGTGGTCAAACTCTGTGACTCTGGTCATATCCAGGTCTTGGATGATGAAGGAAAGGTGGGCCTTTCAGTGTTTACTGCTCATATCATAGCACCCAAGCATGTGAGAAATGACCACAGTTCACAGTTTATTAGTAATAGTCTCTATATTACCCCCATGTAGGAGCACCGGATCTCTCTTCAGAATGCTACAAACATCAAACCCATGCATCCAACCTCCATTCATGGGGTGGAGGACATGATCCGTCTTGGGGACCTGAATGAAGCTGGTATCCTCAGAAATCTACTGATCCGTTACAACGACAGGGTGATATATGTAAGCATGACCTTTAGCATTTCTCTGACTGGTGATGATTTTATTACTGTGGAACCCAATAAGGCTGCATGGGAAACTTCAAGGTTTAACATGTAAAGCATTTAACAACTCAATTGCTACATTTAGACCACACAGACTGTTGCAGACCTATTATGCCCCTTTATGTATTATAAGTCTCGGGTATCTTCAGAAAGTGTCTGTGAAGATTCAGCTAGAAATACCCCACAGATCATTTATTATGTAATTTTGAAAATACCTGTTTTGATTGCAAGCAGAAACACGCTGTTTTTGTGCATTTTTCTTTAAATGCAAATGAGCTGTTGCTCCCTGCGCCCTTTTCCTGAATAGGCCTGTGCCTTTACAGCTCGTACGTTAGATCTTTTGAGTGCACACATACGAAGCGAACACCCAGAAAGTGTCTGTCACACAGCATGTGAGTACTAATACTTAGTCTCTTTCATGTCTTATTGCGCTTAAACTGTCAAATACTTACAAGTTTATGTTAAAACACACAGGAGTTACAAAAACAGTCAATTATGACTGTGAGGGTAAACATCTGGGAAAGAAATTGCGTGTTTATATTAGATCTGTGTGGCAGCAGCATAATAAACAGTAAATAAATCACTATATCTACTGCTCTCTTGTCTCCTTTAAGACTGGGACCCTAAATAGTGTACTGTGCTCATCTGTGCAGCCAACGACAGCCTTTTGCTGTTGCCTTATGGTGTTAGAACTGGTACACCGTTGTGAAAAACAGAATAATGAGTGGCTTGTTTTTTTTACAAGATTGCAGATAAAGGCTTACCAAAAAAAATCCACTGGGTTGTCCTTTTTCACATTTTCTGTGTTGGAAGATACAACAGAGACCTGATTGTAGCACATAAACACTGAAAAAAAAGATTTTCATGATATGTCACCTTTAACCAAGAGTCATATATTTATGTTTAGGGCTTATTTGATCAAATTCAACTGTGTTTTTCTGACTGCATATCCTTATAAAGAATTACATTAGATAACTGTAGTAAAATGGGTCAAAAAACAGCAACATGCTGACTTTAAATTGCAGATGACATTGGCTTGTTGCTGCTTAGTGTTAATTCTAAGCTGCTGAAATACATTTTTTAAGATTCACGCTTCAAAGCTTGTTCATTTAGAAAAATAGACTGCAGTTAGGACATTGGCATTGATTTATGACTGTACAATGTATGAAGACCAGAGCATTTTACCTTCATTGTAGCATTTGCAGAATGTGAAATCAGGGCATGTGTTTTCATTCTGTAAAAAGACTGAGAGAAACGAATGAATGATTTGTTTTGGTCTCTAGATGGTATAGCTTTTTTGCTCATTGTTTTGGTTTCAGGCTGCAGATCATATTGGCTTGGTGAAATGTGACCTTTTAGTTTGTTTCATCAATGAATCCCCTTTAGCCGTTCTCACCACTAGAATACCTAATGTAATGCATTGTAACTTTGCCATAGACTTTTAAAACGATGCTCAAATCAGTTCAATCACTTGGCATGTTGTAGGGTCATTCCTTTTTCATGAGGTACCCCATTGCTTTGACTCATTTGTATGGAAATGTGTTTACTGCACATAGCTACACAGATTTATTTTTACTTTTTGCTTATCTAACTAGAATGTAGGGCTGGTTCGAATACCATTTTTTGCGCTTCGAAGCTTCGGTGGTAATCAATATCGAATATTCGAAGCTTCGGTGGGAGGGGCTAAGCATATAATAAAGGCAGAAATCTCTGTGTCTGTTTGCATTTGTATTAGCTATGTCAGGAATCGTTCATCCAAATGACTTCACGCGTCACGAATGTGTTGCTGCAGACCCAAGGGAATTCTGCTCCAATATGCTCACACCACGAGTCTAGGGCAGTGGTTTTCAAACCCTGGGTCGCGACCATCGGGTGGGTAGAGGGACTTAAAAAATAGGTCGCCAGGATGATTTCTGAAAGATATATATATATATGTATGCAACGACGTTCAAGACTCTGGGAAGGATGCGGGAAACTGCAAATGTACTTTAATAACAAAATAAACATTAACAAAACGAAAGTAAACGGCAGCCGCTTCACGCCAGACTCCATCCGTGTTTGAGTTGATCAGTCAGAATCCACTCACCGCTCAAAACGCCGGATTTTTTGTTCAGTCCTGAGTTCTGCAAGCTAATTAATCCTCTCATTATAACAAAGCCTGTAAACGCGCTTAGAATGCACGTTCATGCCCCCAACAGTTTTGCGCGGTCCTTAAAAAGAAACCAAAATTAAAACCCGCACGCGCATTCAAAAGCAATTTAAATACTATAGAGCGATTCCCCAATGCGCGCAAATTAGGCTATATAACATATCTAGGCTTTGTAACTGTTGCTGTGAGTTCTTTATTGGATATAGGCTGCGTGGCGGACGCGTCGTGGATGTGCTGCGTGTTGATTTTTCTTTCTGCGCCTTTGTTAACAGATTAGAGCAGCCACACTGTCTGCGGAATACGCGCTTATATCAGGTGCGGTCCAACCACACCGCAACCGCGACCCCGCGACAGAATAGAAGTGAAGCGGATTTTTTCCGCAGCAGTCACGTAACAAACCCGCTCCACGTCCGCCACGCAGGCAGTGTGTCTCAGAGGCTTTGGTTGAAAACGGCATGCATCTCCTCTCACATGCTCTGTTAGGCAGGCTAGACAGCTCACATTTCAATGAACAAAAATATTTCTTTATGTTTCAAACTTTAAAATAAATCACAACCAGGTTGCAAACTATAGTGACACTAGTACACTCTTTTCTCCGTGGCTTGCTGACAGCCCTCCCCCTCCCGTTCACTAATGGGCCATTCAAGCGCGAATGAGAACTGTTCGCGGGGGAAGTCATGTGTTTAAAAAAAGAAGAAGAAGAAGATTCGAATCTCAGAATTGAAAATCGAATGCCAACCCACCGAACGAATATTCGACTATTCTAGTACAGCCCTACTAGAATGTCAAAGGTTTTTCAATCTTCAGTTTCTTGTCACTGTTCCTGTTTCTTAATGGTATAAAGCACATCAGTACGAATCATTTGAGAATTGGAGGGTCTGATTGATTCATAAAGCCTTAAACCCTATTTTGTTCTGATGGGATGAAGGATATACATTTCAGTGACGTTATTTAACTAAGCAAAAGAGCTGAAACATGGAAATTCTGTCATATCAGTTTGACAGTTTGAAAGAGGAACAAGGAAAACAGACAACATAGCATAGCATGTTAGATGCAAATGTCCGATGATTATACAGTGTTAAAAAATCAATACAGTTAATAGTTAAACATTATAATACTAGTATCTATGTATTGAGTTTGGAAAGTATTTTAACTCTTTCCCTGCCAGCATTGTTTAAAAAGTTACCAGAAAAAAAAATTCACCAAAAAAATTACAAAATTTGGCAGTATTGTACCTGTAATATATCCAAAATAATCTATATTGAATGAAATTTCTCCCGATTGTCGCCAGTAGTACCTAGATTTTAAATCATTATTGTAAATGCCTTTTTTTATTTACATGTGTGACTGCAACCATTTTAATTGCAGCCTGTATCCACTTAATCATGTTTACAATGTATTTTAGACGTACACAGGATCAATCCTTATAGCGGTGAATCCATACCAGCTCCTGCCCATCTACACACCTGATCAGATTCGTCTCTACACAAACAAAAAGATAGGAGAGATGCCGCCACACATCTTTGGCATTGCAGATAACTGCTACTTCAGTATGCAAAGAAACAACAAGGACCAATGTTGCATCATCAGGTAAATCACAGCCTTTATAATTTTAAGGTTTAACTGTTTTTTTATTTTTATCACAACGTGATTTACTGATTACTTGACTATGTGCGTGTTCAGCGGTGAGTCTGGAGCTGGGAAGACGGAAAGCACCAAGCTCATCTTACAGTTCCTGGCAGCTATCAGTGGCCAACACTCCTGGATTGAGCAGCAGGTTCTGGAGGCCAACCCTATTTTAGAAGGTCAGGAAGATCATCTCTGAACCTAATGACATGAACCCTACCTGTCTGACACTGATCTAGTGATTGCAAGCAATAGTTTCAGTGCCAGATCACATCTCAGTACTGTGATCTGCTCTACACACTATTGTGGAATTGTTCACACGGAATGCAATTTAGAGTGACGAAGCAACCAGACATAATCAATTTTGATTTCAAGTGGCTTGTGACCTCCAGCAATTTAATCACTGTCAGTGTGAACAGGACTTAACACTTCTTGTTTCTTTACCGTATCAGTACTTATGGATTCATGCCCAGCTTCTCACATGCATAAGCCCCATGAGCAAGCTACAGGCTTTGAGCCAGAACTCAGGCTGTTTGTTTACCAAAATGTGTTGATAAACTAACACTTGTGTCACTTGGTAATTACTCTATACTATGAAAATCATGGTGGTGTGCCAATCAGAATAGAATTTAATATTCCTATAAAGTATATATTTATATATATAAAGTCGAAGTCAAAAGTTTACATTCACCTTGCAAAATGTTAATTATTTTATCAAAATAAGAGGGATCATTCAATGCGTGTTGTTTTTTATTTAGTACTGACCTGAATAAGATATTTCACATAAAAGACGTTTACATATAGTTCACAAGAGAAAATAATAGTTGAATTTATAAAATTTACCCTGATTCTTAATACTGTGTTGTTATTTGAATGATCCACTGTGTTTTTTGTTTAGTGAAATTTGTTCATGGGTCCATTGTTTGCCCTGAACAGTTAAACTGCCCACTGTTCTTCAGAAAAATCCCTCAGGTCCCACAGATTTGTTTTCAGCATTTTTGTGTATTCGAACCCTTTCCAACAACGACTGTATGATTTCGAGATCCATCTTTTCACACTGAGGACAACTGAGGGACTCATATGCAACTATTACAGAAGGTTCAACGCTCACTGATGCTCTAGAAGGAAACACGATGCATTAAAAGCCGGGGGCTGAAAACTTTTGAACAGAATGTGTACATTTTTTTTTATTTTGCCTAAATATCATATATATTTTATTTGTGAACTTAAAACAGCAATTCTTTTTAAGAGTTAACTTTGAACTGTTTTTGAATTTTCCGTATCATCAGTCATCAAAGCTTTGTAAATATTTATCACAGACACAGAGATTTACTGTAAATATTACCAAGCTGATTACTCACTATAAACTCCCACAGATAATGTTTTCATGCCATTTTAAGTCTCATTTTGATGTAACAAAGTGGTTATATCTGTGTGTGAGTTATTTACTTAGTTTTTTAAATTATTCTTCCCGTTAACACAACCACAAGAGGTGGGATTTATCGCATGAACCAATCAGAGCTGAGCACAACCAGTCGTATCCAATCATATTGCGATTAAGGCATGTGACTTTCAAGCTCACGCTTAGGGGGTCTGTTAAAACTCAGTGGGCTCAGGGGAGGCAGGAAAGATGTGGACTCTTGCTGTAACTTTACCTGCTGGTGTCACTGTTGGACAATGTTTCTTTAGAAAAACAAGTGATTTATACACTTTTTAATGTTATATTTTGTAATATTTGTACTACAAATTTTTTTAATCCAATATTTTAAGGAGACACTGCCTCTCTTGCCTGCTTGAAAACCTTGAATTCAGAAATTTGTTCAACTGTGTATAAAAGTCATGGCTTTGCTGTTCTTCTGTGTCTTTAATAAATATCTAGCCTCATGGGATTGAGATTTGTTCCTTTGTTCACCCTGCTCCCACAGCATTTGGTAATGCCAAGACCATACGCAATGACAACTCCAGCCGGTTTGGGAAATACGTTGACATTCACTTCAACAAGCGGGGAGCTATCGAGGGGGCAAAGATCGAGCAGTACCTGTTGGAGAAATCAAGAGTTTGCCGACAGGTAAGAAAGGATGGGCAGAACGTGTCTTACTCTGAGTCCCTTTGTCATGCTATTGATTATGGTGATGTGATTATATTTAACTGTCTTTGTAGGCAGCCGATGAGAGGAACTACCATATATTCTACTGTATGCTGGCAGGCATGAGCCCTGATCAGAAGACTAAATTAGGCCTGGGTCTGGCCATTGACTACAACTATCTTACTATGGTAAGGGACCTGTGTTTTTATCAGCACAAGCTAATGCACTTTTAAATATTTTCTTGTACATTATGAAAGCTTTTGAATAGACCCTTTTCATTATACGAGTATGAAAATCCTCATGCAGTTTTAGAAAATGTATTTTAAAGAATATTCAAAAAATTGTGTCTGTCTTGCTCCGATGCCAAAATAAATGGCATTCAGTTGTTATATAAGTGGCCCATATTAATTGTGCACTATATTCCAAGGCTTCTGAAGTCATATTGACTACTTTATGGTAGTTTCATTGTCTTTTTTTGTGATTTTGGCACTTGATAGTGCCAATTCCCATTCACATTCATTATGTGGAAACAAGCAGCCTTGACATTCTTCAGAATTTCTTGTTTTGTGTAAGTCATACAGGTTTCGAATAGTATGTGAACTAACCCATTAATAATAAAAAAAAGAATAAAACAAGCATATCTTGCTTGTTGATATCTCTCTAATAGCAGTAGAGGAGCAAAAAGAGTGTATTAAAGGCTTGTGTGTGTGTGTCCGCTCTGTCCTTTTCTCTTTGCCTGTCATCCAGGGAAACTGTACGGTGTGTGAGGGGAGGAATGATTTGAAGGAGTACTCCAGCATCCTGTCAGCCATGAAGGTCCTAATGTTTACTGACACTGAGAACTGGGAGATCTCCAAACTGCTGGCTGCCATCCTGCATATGGGCAACCTGCGCTTTGAAGGTGGATATTATTAATGTAAGATGTTGTTAATAATTGCTCATCCACAAGAGGTGATGATGAGCTAAATTGCACATATCATTTGTGTTTCCCCAACAGCTCGAACATTGAAGAACCTGGATACCTGTGTGGTGGTTCGCTCACCTGACCTAGCCAAAGCAGCTACACTGTTGGAGGTAAGGTGCATGTGAACCTATGAGAGGTCTTTAAAGAGATAATTCAACATAAAATTCAAATTCTGTCATTAATTGCTTGCCCTCATGTCGTTCCAAACCCGTAAGACCTTCGTTCATCTTCGGAACACAAATTAAGATATTTTTTATGAGATCCCAGAGCTTTCTGACTCATGCGTTGTTGTACTCTAGTGAATGAGTGTTATTTTTGTTTTCTTTTTGCACAAAGTATACTAGTATTCTAGTTGCTTCACTACATTATGGTTGAACCACTGATGTCACATGGACTACTTTACATTTTTTCCTACTACCTTTCTGGGCCTTGAACATGGTAGTTGTGTTGCTGTCTATGCAGGGTCAGAAAGCTCTCGGATTTGATCAAAAATATCTTAATTTGTGTGAAGATGAATGAAGGTCTTACATGTTTGGAACTACATGAGGGTGAGTAATTAATGACAGAATTTTCATTTTTTGGGTGAATCATCCCTTTAAAGTTACATCAGTGGGCATTTCTTTCTTGTTATTGGGACTTTATATCTCACAATGTATCTTCCAATTGTAATTTTATTTCTTGTAATTGTGAGTTTATATGGCACACTGTGACTTTTTATCTCACATTGTGACTGTTTTGCATTATTGTGAATATATTTCGAGTGTACAGTTGAAGTCAAAAGTTCACATACACCTTGCAGAATCTGCAAAATGGTAATTATTTTACCTAAATAAGATGGATCATACAAAATGCACGTTATTTTTTTTATTTAGTACTGATCTGAATAAGATATTAAGATGTTTACATATAGTCCACAGGAGAAAATAATAGTTGAATTTATAATAATGACCCCATTCAAAAGTTTACATACACTTGATTTGTGAGACTGTTGTTACCTGAATGATCCACAGCTGTTTTTTTTTTTTTTGTCTGTTTAGTGATAGTTCATGAGTCCCTTGTTTGTCCTGAACAGTTACACTATTTGAACCCTTTCCAGCAATGACTATATGATCTTGAGATCCATCTTTTAGTATTTTACATTTTGTATAATCCCTCTTATTTTGGTAAATTACATTTTGCAGATTCTGACTTCAACTGTATATATGACTTCTCCATCTCATAAATGCAACTTTATTTCTCATATTTGTGACTTATATCTACAAATTGCAACTTTATTTTACAAATTATGGCTTTATATCTCACAGTGTATCTTTTTATCAAATAAAGTGACTATTTCTTATTATAAACAGTATCTGGCTTCTACAAAAACAGGAAGCCTGAGACTTTATTTTAAGCTTTGAAATGAACTGAATGGTGGCAAGTGGGCTTTCAATACTACAATGAAGCCAGAACTGAGTCAGACTTGAATTGGTTACTTTAACCAATAAACCACACAACCTAGATAAAGTCAGGTAACATTCGCTGAATATTTTCCACTGAAGAATTGTGCAGAATAGGGAATGTGAATAGAAAGGTCCTTGCTTTGCATTGACTCTCTACACATCTTTTAGCTTTGGTTTAATCTCATTTTTGCATCCATTTATTGCCTTTTCAAAGCTGCTGTTATTTGAAGGGGTTGTTTCTGCTCTCTTGTTCAAATTCATCTCTCTCATTAGCTTTGTGGTACTGCGTTATCCGTGCAGTTGAGGGAGGGGAGTTCGAGATAAATGTAGTCATTAGTGAGCATCAGACTTTCGTTCTAATGTTATTATCGTAGACAGTGGCACAGCGTGACGAGTCTGTTCAGACTTCCTGCCGGCAGCACACTGGTGTCAGTCTTTGCGATTTCTACGTCTTTCTGCATATTTCCACTGTCCACAATCTTTGTTCTGTTTTCAGTTTGATTTAAATGGTTGTGACTCAATGCTGTATCTCAAAACCATTTTCTTTGCTTACGTCTGCCTCCTGGTGGCAAGATATAAAACATCACAAGCATAGTCAGGAGGGATATTTGAGAAACAATACACTATTAAGTGCACCATATTTTAATTACGCTGTATTAAAATAAATGTTTCCAATTTGCGCTAATAATTTTTCACATCTCTGCTGTGCAAACATTTTTTTTTCTTGTTTATTACTAAACATTCATCAATAGCAGTGAACTATGCTTGTTCTTTCTACAGGTGGACCATCAGGACGTCATGACATGCCTGACCACACGTACACTGATCACCAGGGGTGAGAGTGTGTCCACCCCTCTCAGCGTGGAGCAGGGCCTGGATGTCCGTGACGCCTTTGTCAAGGTGAGATTGTTCACAATCAATAAATGGCCCAGTTTTGATTCTCAATTTGTCACAGAAGTCATCAATATCCACTAAGTGGGCGATTTTTGTCTCCATCAGGGAATCTATGGCAGGTTGTTTGTGTGGATAGTGGATAAAATCAATGCCGCCATCTACAGGGCTCATTCCACAGAAAATAAGACTGTTCGCAGGTCTATAGGCTTGCTCGACATCTTCGGCTTTGAGAATTTCACTATTAACAGGTGAGTACTAATAAAAACAAAATTCCTTTAAGCAGACACAACAGCTCTGCTTCAGGTCTTGCATCTATAAGGCATTTTTTGATCAAACTGCTGCTAATCTTGTTTATTCCTGCTGTAGTTTTGAGCAGCTGTGCATTAACTTTGCAAACGAGAACCTGCAGCAATTCTTCGTTCGCCACGTTTTCAAACTGGAGCAGGAGGAGTACAACCTGGAGGATATCAACTGGCAGCTCATCGAGTTCACCGACAACCAGGATGCCTTGGATATGATTGCCATCAAACCTATGAATATCATTTCCCTTATTGATGAGGAGAGCAAGTTCCCAAAAGTAAAGTTTGAGTTTTGTTGATGTGCTGTGCATTTGGACTGTTAATTAGATTGTAAGAAAACCACAGAACATAGCTGCTTCAGTTTTGAGGATCTATGTTGGATCATTTTTCATTCATCAGTTGAATAGAGGACATCTAGCCATGTTGTGTGTTTATGACTGTGTGTTGTGTTTTCCGTTCATGCTGTGTTTCTTAGGGAACAGATGCTACCATGCTGAACAAGCTAAACTCCCAGCACAAACTTAATACCAACTACATCCCTCCTAAGCACAGTCACGAGACCCAGTTTGGCATTCAGCACTTTGCTGGAGTGGTGCACTATGAGACTAAAGGTACGCATTGCTGAATTAAACATTTAATAATAATAATAATAAATTTATTTTGTATAGTGCTTTACAAAAAAAGCAGATACAACAATGTAAAAACTATGAAAGCCTGTTTCTGCCATTGAATAAAACATAAAATTGCAGAATTCCATGATATAAACTCACAATTGTCACTTTTTTATCAAAATTGTGAGATATAATTTTTTTTCTCAGAATTACCTAAACTTACAATTGTCTTTTTTCTCAGAACTGCATGATATAAACTCTCAATTGTGATTGTTTTCTCACAAAACTCACAATAATTTTTTTTCTGACTTTTTCTCAGAATTGCGGTACATAAACTCACAATTATGACTTTTTTCTCAGAATTGTGTGCTATAAACTCACAATTGTGACTTTGTTTCTCAAAATTGCATGATATAAACTCACAAAAGTGACTTTTTCCTCAGAATTACATGATATAATCTCACAATTGTGACTTTTTCTCACAAAACTCACAATTTTTTTCTTAGAATTGCATGATATAAACTCACAATTGTGACTTTTTTTCCCCTCAGAATTGGATGATATCAATTTACAATTGTGACTTTTTTCTCAAAATTGCATGATATAAACTCACAATTGTGATTTATTTCTCAGAATTGCATGATATAAACTCAAAACGGAAACTCTTCTCAGAATTTTGAGGAATAAACTCAATTGGTTTTTTTTGGTTTTGCTTGATTTAAACTAGCAATTCTGAGAAATAAAGTCAGAATTGTGCGATATAACCTCGCAATTCTGAGACCAAATCAGACTTTTTTTCCTGTTAGAATTGTACTTTATAACTTGCGATTGCAAGTTTAGATCTCACAATTCTGACTTTATTTTTCGGAATTGCTAGTTTAAATAAAGAGAAAAAAAGTCTGAATTGTGAGATAGTCGCAATTATCTTTTTTTTATTCTGTGGCGGAAACAGGCTTCCATAAAAAACACTTTAAATACAAAATAAATCCTATAAAGGAGTCCTAAATATCACAGTTTCAACAATAGTATTAAGCAGCACTGTATTTAACACTGATGATAATAAGAAATGAGCACAAAGTCAACATATTAGAATGATTTCTGTAGGATCATGTGATAGACAAGACTGGCTGCTGAAAATTCAGCTTCGCATAACAGGAATAAATTACATTTTAAAATGTTGAGTTAGAAACCTGATCTTTTAAATTGTAAAATTATTTCACAATATTATTGTTTTGCTAATATCATGCTGAAATAAATACAACCTTGGTAAGCATAAGAGAAATATAATTAATGATCTTACAGATCCTAAACTTCTGAATGCTAGTGCAATGGATATATTATCATACAATATAATTATTTTCTTATTTACACCTTCTCAGTATCTAATTTTAACTCAAATAAGCAGTTCATGTCTGCATTATAAGCAGAATAATATACAATCGGACTGTCATTATGGCATTATGAAATCCCATCTGAATGAAACATTCTTTCAGGAATTTTTCAATAATAACTGTACTTTATCTCATATTCATCAAATGAAATTTTTTCATAAAATATGAATGACAATATTTTCTTAAAAAGTTAATATAATCCTCTCCTGTTTCATTGTTCAGGCTTCCTGGAGAAAAACCGAGACAGCCTCCACAGTGACATCATCCAACTCGTGCACTCGTCCAAAAACAAGTTCATCAAGCAGATCTTCCAAGCTGATGTTGCTATGGTGATGCCCTTTTCCAATACCGAATCCATATTTGCTCAGCATTAATATGCTCACGACACGCCAGCGAGGCCACAGATCTCTGAGGGCCAAATGCTGGCCATGCAGGTTTATGTCAGGGTTGCATATTAAAAGCAAAGACGTGTGCTAGTATAATTGCCCTTAGAAAAACACACGGTGAATGAGAGAAGTGACTGCTACAAATGAGAGAACTTTAGCCTGAGTCTTAAACATGATTTTGTGTGACAGTGTCAGCACAGTCTGACTAACCCTGCTGCTGTGTAACTCACTCTCTCTGTGGTGATGTCAGCCCTAATCTTTCTTGGCTGATTCTCAACAGACTTGGCTCAATTCTGTCTTTCTCTTTCTCTCTCTCTCTCTCTCTCTCTCTCTTTCTATCCTCACTCTGTCCCTCAATCTTTTGCCTTATTTCTGGCCACAGTTTCTTTGTGGCTATATGGAGCCCACTGCATCCCTTCAAAAGGTAATCAATGGCGTGGTTTGTGTCCCTCTCAGAGTCCTATTGAACTACATTTTCTCAACAGTCCCTTGCTAAAACTCATTCCTGTGGTTTTCTTCTCCTTTGGAAATGGTTTCTGTTGAAGTAGTCTGTAAGGGCACGCTGACAGAATAATTTAATAGCTCTAACAGTGGCATTATTCTCCAGATGAATTGAGGAAAAACATTAGTCATCACAGAGAGATTCTGTTTCAAGTTAAATGCGGCAAGTTAAATGTTCTCATTGGTGTTTTCAGCATTATTTTGAGGGTTTTTTTCATAAGAGAGAAATTCCATTTACTCTTTTTCCTGGCGCTGAGTGAAGATTGCAGAAAGGAGAAACTACTCGATTTTCCTCACAATGCCTTCTTAAAGCATTTGCATGTAAAGCGTAGGGAATAACAGCGAGAGAGGGGGAGATAGAGAAGGATACGAGCAACCAATGAAGATCCCGAAGAAATGTGATGAGAGAGGGAGAAAGAATGAAAGAATGCCATTTATAAGGAATGGAAAAGAAAGAAGAAAAGATTGGATCAAAAAAGGGCCACATAGAATGGTGAATTTGTCTTTGTGATGTGTATAGTATATGTATTTGTTGTAGTTCTGAGTGATGTGCTTTTGTGTTGTGTGTTTTTTGTATATGTGGCAGTTGAGGTTCTCTCTTATGAGTTTAACTTATTTTTGTGTGATGTTAATGGGAAAATTTCTGTGTTTTTTTCAGGGAATGGAGACGAGGAAGCGTTCCCCGACTCTGAGCAGTCAGTTTAAGCGCTCACTCGAGCTGCTCATGAGGACGCTGAGCGTCTGTCAGCCTTTCTTTGTGCGCTGTATCAAACCCAATGAGCTCAAAAAGCCCATGGTGAGTAAAACTATTTCTGTGTGTGTTTGAAGAGATACAGATAATTTAAGCATTTAATTAGGGCTCAAAAATAATGTGACGTGAAGGCCCACAGCCAGTCTTTCTTTCTTTCTTTCTTTACTTATTTATTTACAACCGCCCTACTTAGGACAAATGTTATAGAAAATGGATGGATTTTAGTATGTATATAATGATTTATTTATTTATAATGGTATTATGCACAAGTGGTATGGAGAATGGTGGGATTGATTGATTGATTGATTGATTGATTTAGTCATGCATTTATTAATTCTTTCATTTACCATGATTTTACATAAGACCAGTGGTATGGAAAAAGGATAAATGGATGGATTTAATTATTCATTCATTCATAAAATTTTTCTTTCATCCATTCATTAATTTATTCATTCATTCTTTCATTTACCATGATCCTACAAGTGGCAAGGAGAATGGATGAATAAATGGATTCATTCATTCATTCATTTACCATCATCCTACATAAGATAAGTGTTATGGAGAATAGATGAATGAATGTATTAGTTTGTTTATTTATTTATTCATTCATTCTTTTATTTACCATGATCATCAGACAAGAGGTGTGGAGAATGGATGGATTTAGTCATTTATGCATTTGTTTGTTCAGTGATTCATTTATTAATTTACCATGATCCTATATAAGACAAGCGGCATGGAGAATGGATGAATGAATAGATGCATTAATTTATTCATTTGTTTGTTCCTCCATTCATTTACCATGATCCTACATAAGACAAGTGGTATGGAGAATGGGTGGATTTAGTAATTCATTCATTCGTTCATTCATTCATTTATTCATTCATTTATTTACCGAGATCCTACAAAAGTGGACAAGTGGTATGGAGAGTGGATTAATGGATGGATTTATTCAATAATTAATTAATTTGTTTGTTTAGTGATTCATTCAATCATTCATTTACCATGATCCTACGTAAGACAAGTGGTATGGAGAATGGATGGATTTAGTCATTCATTCCTTTGTTCATTCATTAATTTACCATGATCCTACATAAAACAAGTGGTATGGAGAATGGATGGATGAATGAATGGATTCGTTTGTTCATTCATTCATTCAGTAATTCATTCATTTATCATGATCATAAGACAAGAGGTATGGAGAATGGATGAATGGATGGATTTAGTCATTTATGCATTTGTTTGTTCAGTGATTCATTCATTCATTCATTCATTCACCATGATTCTACATAAGACAAGTGGCATGGAGAATGGATGAATGAATGGATGCATTCATTCATTCATTTACCATGATCCTACATAAGACAAGTGGTATGGAGAAGGGATTAAAAATGAATGAATGAATGAATACATGTTCTCATTCATTCATTTATTTATTTACCATGATCCTACATAAGACAAGTGGTATGGAGAGTGGATTAATGGATGGATTTAGTCATTCATTGATTAATTTGTTTGTTTAGTGATTCATTCATTCATTCAACATGATCCTACATAAGACAAGTGATATGGAGAATGGATGAATGGATGGATTCATTCACTTGTACGTTTGTTTGTTCGTTCATTCATTTACCATGACCCTACAAAAGACGAGTGGTATGTAGAATGGATGAATGGATGGATTTAGTCATTCATTCATTCATTCATTTGTTCAGTCATTCATTCATTCATGTACCATGATCTTACAAAAGACAAGTGATATGGAGAATGGATGGATTTAGTCATTCATTCATTCATTCATTCAGTCATTCATTCAGTCATTCATTCATTTACCATGATCTTACCTAAGACAAGTGATATGGAGAATGGATGGATGGATTCATTCATTCATTTGTTCATTCGTTTATTCATTCATTTGTTCACCATGATCCTACATAAGACAAGTGGTATGGAGAATGGATGGATTTGTTTGTTTGTTCATTCATTCACTATGATACTACATAAGACAAGTGGCATGGAGAATGGATTAATTTTGGTCATCTGTTCATTCATTTATTCATTCGTTCAGTCAATTTATTTATTTGTTTGTTGTTGTTTTCTTTTGTTTGTTTTCCGTTATCCTACTACGACAAGTGGTTTAGAGAATTTAATTAGTATTTAATTTAGTAAGTATTTAATTATTTATTTGTTTGTTTGTGAAAAAGTGGTTTAAATCTAAAATTCTTCTTTCAAAATGTTTGTCTTATTTTGATTAGCTGAAAAAAACTTGTTCTCTCCTCTGCAGATGTTTGATAGAGGACTGTGTGTCAGGCAGTTACGCTACTCTGGGATGATGGAGACTATCCGCATACGCAGAGCTGGATATCCCATACGCTACACATTCGCTGAGTTTGTGGACCGTTATCGGGTCCTTATGCCTGGGGTCAAACCAGCCTACAAACAGGCAAGTCTAAAGCGTTACTGTGTTAATGCAGTCAACAGATGTGACGTGCAGGTCTGGAGAATGTTGTTTGCTTGACAGCTCTGTTTTTTCTGTGCAGTCTCTTAAAATTGCCGTCTGTGATATTTTTTGACAAGTGCTGACAATTTGCTGTGAGGAGGTAGCTTTGAATCTGTGTCCTCTTACAGGAAGATCTGCGGGGGACCTGTCAGCGCATTGTTGTGTCAGTTCTGCAGAGAGATGTTGACTGGCAGATAGGAAAGACAAAAATCTTTCTGAAGGTTAGCCACAAATAAATCTTTTTTAAAGATTTTGCTTTGTTTTATATTTGTGACAAATTGTGTACTTGGTCTGTACTTGCTGTAGGATCCTCATGACATGCAGCTGGAAATTGAAAGAGATAAAGCCATCACTAACAAAGTCATTCTCATCCAGAAGACTGTGAGAGGTCTAAAAGAAAGGTATGGGAAAAAGAAGATCAGAGAAAAATGAATAAATAAAAAATAACATCTAAATCTAATGTGTATCTGACTGTTTCGTTTTTCAGAACTAACTTCCTGAAGGTTAAAAAGGCTGTGACATTAATCCAGCGAATATGGAGAGGCTACATCTGTAGAAAGCACTATGCTGTGGTAAGTTGCCATGTTGTCAGTGAAGCACAAGCAGATATAATGCGTATAATGCGTAAGGTTTTGTCTGATTGTAATTATGCCTTCATTCCAGATGCGTGTAGGTTTCTTGCGGCTCCAGGCCTTATACAGGTCACGGAAGTTGTACCTGGCTTACCAAGCATCCAGAACATGCATCACTCTGCTCCAGGCCTGGTGCCGTGGCTTGCTGGTGCGGCAGAAGTTCTCAAAACGCTTCCATGCTGTCCTGACAATCCAGGCTTATGCACGGGGAATGATAGCACGTAGACTGTGCAAGCGTCTCAGACTGGAGGTCAGTCCACATTACATCTGTCTGTCTGTCTGTCTGTCTGTCTGATGTCTGTCCATCCGCCAGGCCACCCGTTAATCTGTCCAATCATAAATCTGTCCATCCAACCATCCTCCAATCTATATATCTGCCTGTCTATCCATTCATCAGACTGTCCACCCAACCATCCACCTATCTAACCACCCACCCACCCAATCATCCATCCATCCATATATCCATCCATTCATACACCCAAGCATCCATCCATCACTCTGTCCATCAATCTATCCATCCATCTATTAGTCTGTCCATCAGTCCATCCATCCATCCGTCCATGCATCAGTCTGTCCATCCATCAATCTGTCCGTCCATCCGTCCATTCATCCATCCATCAACCCACCCAGGCATTCATCCATTTGTCTGTCCATAAATCCATCTATTCATCTATCAGTCTGTTCATCAATCCATCCATCAGTCTGTCCAATTATCATTCCATCAATCTGTCCATCCACCCATCCATCCATCCATATATCCATCCATTCATCCACCCACCCAAGAATCCATCCATCCATCACTCTGTCATCAATCTATCCATCCATCATCCGTCTGTCCATCCATCATCTGTCTGTCCATCCATCCATCCATCCATCAACCCACCCAAGCATTCATCCATCTGTCTGTCCATCAATCCATCCATTAATCTATCAGTCTGTTCATTAATCCATCCATCAGTCTGTCCAATTATCCTTCCATCAATCTGTCCATCCATCCATCCATCCATCCATCAATCTGTCCATCCAACCAACCATCCATTTGTCCATCCAACTCCCACCCATCCACCCACCCACCGATCCATTCATCTATCTATCCATCCATCCATCCGTCTATTAATCTGTCCATCTATCCATCCACCCACCCATCCATCCATCTGTCCATCCACCCACCCATTCATCCATCCAACCTTCCATCCATCCATCCATCCATCCACACACCCACTCATCCATCCATCCATCCATCCACACACCCACTCATCCATTCACCCATCCACCCACCCATCCATCCGTCCATCCATCCATCAATCTGTCCATCTATCCATCCATCCAGCCAGCCATTTACACACCCACCCACCCATCCATCCAGCCATTCATATACCCTTCAAATCTAAAATCTCTCTTCAAACTGTCCAACAAGCTTTATATCACACTAGATAACCTTCAGACTTTTGAAGGCTTTATCATCTTTCAGGCAAGCCAACACAGAGAAACAGACACTTTTTTTCTAGTTATATGTGTTGGTAAGAAAGTTTGTTGTCTCTGTTTAGAGGGAGCGACGGTTAGAAGCCGAGCGGCAGCGTCTGGCTGAAGAGGAGCGCCTGAGGAACCAGATGACTGCACGCAGGGCTCGAGCTGAGGCAGAGAGGAAGCACCAGGAGCGTCTGGCCCAGCTCGACCAGGAGGAGAAGGACAGAGAGCAAGCAGAGCGGGATGAGACACGAAGGAAGAAGGAGCTTCTGGAGCAGATGGAGAGAGAAAAACAGGAGCCGGTCAATGACTCTGACATGGTGGACAAGATGTTCGGATTCCTTGGAAGCGCCAACTCCCTTCCCAACCTGGAGGGTGAAGCACCAGAAGGGTTTGAGGTGCGGGATATAGTGACTATTAATCTCTGTCATCATTAATCTTGCCTGGTTTGCATGTTATATTAGTTTTCTGTTGTTTGGATGCAACAGGATCTAGAGAAAGTTCCGAGACAGTTTGAGGAAGTCATTGATGAACCTCTTCCACTTCCTGATGATGAAGAGGAAGACCTGTCAGAGTATAAGTTTGCAAAGTTTGCTGCAACCTACTTCCAGGGAAATGCCACATATACGTATATACGGCGGCCACTGAAACAACCTCTGCTGTTTCATGAGGATGAAGGAGATCAGCTAGTAAGCTTTTATTTAATGATTTTAATTTATAATAACAATATAGATTATTATCAGTGTCTTTGCTTATATTTACACTGTTAATGATTATGATTCTCTTGTGTCTTCAGGCTGCTCTGGCTGTGTGGATTACTGTGTTAAGGTTTATGGGAGATCTCCCCGAACCCAAATATCATATCAGCATTAGTGACGGCAGTGAGAAGATTCCAGTTATGACTAAAATCTATGAGACTTTGGGGAAGAGGACCTACAAAAGGGAGCTTCAGGCCCTGCAGGTGGATGAGGAGGTGAGACAAGTCAGGTGTATCATCAGTATTTCAAAATTATTGTTAAAGGATTAATTCACTTCCAGAATAAAAAATTCCTGATAATTTACTCACCGCCATGTCATCCAAGATGTTCATGTCTTTCTTTCTTCAGTCGAATAGAAATTAAGGTTTTTGAGAAAAACATTCCAGGATTTTTCTGTTGGCGAACAGGGTGAAGGTCCAAACTGCACTTTCAAGAGGACTAAGTGTCTTATCAAGTGAAATGATCGGTCATTTCCTTAAAAACTTAAAAATTGTATACTTTTAACCACAAATGCTTGTCTTGCACTAGCTCAACCTCACACATTACGAAATCATGTGTGAAATAGGCGGAAATACCGACACATTGTTTACAAAACGAACATGCAAAGAAAGTCAAATGCCTTTACAAAAAAGGTAAAACAATAATGTCAGACAATTTTGAAGGGGGAGAAAGTTTTTCACTCTACACTACCTTTTTGAGCTATAGTACACAGACAACAAACTAAACACGCATGACTTTCCAACGTGATTACATAAACAGTTAAACGGAAAAAAGTATATATGTTTTTATTATTTTTTTAAGAAGATGATAAGACCCTTATTCCACACCTGGGATTGTGTAGAGTTCTTTTAAGCTGCATTGAAACTGGAATTTGGACCTTCAATCAATTGATCCCCATTGAAGTCCACTATATGAAGCAAAATACTGGAATATTTTTCTGAAAAACCTTAATTTCTTTTCAGCTGAAGAAAGAAAGACATAAACATCTGGAATGGCATGAAGGGGTGTAGATTATCAGGAAATTTACATCTGGAAGTGAACTAATCACTAATAATTAATTAAACCTTGTTGTAAAGTATTACAGCTGTGACATCTAAGAAAGTTTCTTAATTGTTTCCAGAGTTCCACTACTGACATCCAGAAGAGGAATAGTGTACGGCATAAGCTGGTGTCTCTCACATTAAAGAAGAAATCAAAAATCACAGAGGAGGTCTGTAACTAACTGTTACCCATTTTGCCTCAGTTATTTGCAAAGGATCAATTTCTATACATTTCTCAACAGTTGAAGTCATTTCTGTGTCTGTTTGACTGGTTAGTATCAACCTAATAATGGTTAAGAGTTGTTTCTGAATACACTAGCATTTGAAAGATTAGGGGTTTGTAAGATGTATTTAGTTACAATATTTTACTATTTCATATTATTACAATTTAAAGGACCACTCCACTTTTTTTGAAAATAGGCTCAATTTCCATTACCATTTCCATTTCATTACGCAGCACCAGAATATAGTCCCCAGCTAGGTAACTTCCAATGTGACCGGCACTAAGCCACTAAGCTAATAGTAAAATAGCTGGGGACTATATTCAGGCGCTGCATAATATCATTGCATCTGCTGCACCCATGGTACGGCAGCAAAGTTCTTTGATTATTACGCCAGAATGAGAGTATACTTCCTATCCATATCAGCCTAGAAAATCACAACTTTTCATTTTCTGTCAGTCTTAGTACGCAATGAAACTAGTTTTAAATAGGGAAAATATCGAAACTCTTTGGGCATTTTTGAGTGAGATGCTAAAGGTCTAATCAGATGCAATGATTTATGCTAAGCTATGCTAAAAGTGCAACCGCCAGACCTGGATATCGACTGAATGGATTCGATAATAGTAAAACTCATCTGTTTAACTCTAGGGGTGTTGGAAAAGCAGCATATATATATTTTTTTTTTTTTAAAAGTAGAGTGTTCCTTTAAAATACTGGTATCTGTTTTCTATTCTCATGGCAAAGCTGCATTTTCAACAGCCATCCTTTCAGAAATCATTTTAACATGTTGATTTGGTGCTCAAGAAACATTTTTTATTTTGATCGATATTGAAAACAGTTATGCTGCTTCTTTTTTTTCTGGAAACCATGAAATTGTACTTTTTCAGAATTCTTTGAAAAAGAAAGTTAAAAGCAATTAACATTTATTTAAAATAGAAATATTTTGTAACATTATAAATGCCTTTACTGTCAGTGTAATTTATCCTTGTTAAATGAAAGTGAACTTTCCTGTCTCTGTCAGGTGACCAGACGGCTAACTGACAGCGATTACAGTCTGCAGGGAAACAGCATGCTGGAAGACCGACCCACCTCCAATTTAGAGAAGCTCCACTTTATCATTGGCAATGGCATTTTACGCCCTGCTCTCAGGTCAGTACATGGCAGCTACATAGTTGTTGGTCTGCTAGTGCTGTAGAATGTGAAATTTATCTGAATTACATTACATCTGGGTTTGTTTCCTCTCTCAGAGATGAGATCTACTGTCAAATCTGTAAACAGCTGAGCCAGAATACATCGAAAAGCAGCCATGCTCGCGGCTGGATCCTGCTGTCCCTCTGTGTGGGCTGCTTCGCTCCTTCGGAAAAATTTGTCAAAGTAAAAAAAACAAACATATTCTTTATTTTTGTGCCAGTCAGCAGGGAAATAAGATCTCATGCATTTTAATTGATCCTAAACCAAAAAAATAATGTGTGTCATTTAAACATGACCCAACTTTTTTATCCCCATTTCATTTCTTTAGTATCTGCGGACATTCATTCACTGCGGGCCGCCTGGTTATGCACCTTATTGTGAAGAGAGACTAAGAAGAACATTTGCGAATAAGACAAGAACCCAGCCTCCTTCTTGGCTTGAGCTCCAGGTATTTTAGGACCCACAAAAGCCATTAGATTTCACTTTTGGGAAACTTCACTGGAAAATATTAATTATTTGGCTGGATCTCTTTTTCTTTCCTCCTCCAGGCCACTAAATCTAAGAAACCCATCATGTTGCCGGTGACCTTCATGGACGGCACCACAAAGACACTACTGACTGACTCTGCCACCACAGCTGAAGAGCTCTGCAATGCCCTGTCAGACAAAATCGGCCTGAAGGATCGCTTTGGCTTCTCCTTATACATTGCTCTTTTTGATAAGGTATGTAAATGCATCTTTTTATTGCAGCCATTATTCCAGTTTTCAGTGTCACATGATCCTCCAGAAATCATTCTAATATGCTGATTTGGTTCTTAAGAAACATTATTATTATTAGAAAACAGTTTTGATTAATAGAACATCCAATCTAAGACTCTTAAAATGTCTATCTTCCTCAGGTTTCGTCACTGGGCAGTGGGAAGGATCATGTGATGGATGCCGTGTCACAATGTGAGCAATATGCTAAAGAGCAGGGCGCTCAGGAGCGCAACGCCCCCTGGAGGCTGTTCTTTAGGAAGGAAATCTTCACGCCCTGGCACAACCCTGCCGAGGACAGTGTCGCCACTAACCTCATCTACCAACAAATCGTGCGCGGGGTCAAATTTGGGGAGTACCGTTGTGATAGGGTGAGAGTTGTTGTGAAATATTTCATATTGCCTTATAAACACTGCAAAAAATACTTTTCTTACTTAGATTTTTACTTAGCCAAAATGTCTAAAAAATCTTAAATCAAGAAGGATTTTCTAGACAGGTAATTAAGAGAGTTTTTGCTTAAAACAAGCAAAATAATCTGCCAATGGGGTAAGCAAAATAATCTAGTTTTCATCTTGAAATAAGATTATTTTGCTTACCCCATTGGCGGATTATTTTGCTAGTTTTAAGCAAAAACGCACTTAATTATGACTTCTTTTTTCTGAAAACAAGACAATCATTTTAACTTGTCTAGAAAATCTTTCTTGATTTAAGAATTTTTAGATATTTTTGCTTTAAACAAGACAAAAAAATCTAAGTAAGAAAAGCTTTTTTTTGCAGTGAAAGCAAGGTTATTTGCATTGTGTGCTTATTTATTTTAGGAGGAGGACCTGGCTGAGCTGGCTTCTCAACAGTACTATGTGGACTATGGGTCAGAAGTTTTACCAGACCGTCTTCTGAGTCTTATTCCATCTTACATACCAGACCGAGAAATTACTCCCTCCAAGACAGTAGAGAAATGGGCTCAAATGATCATAGCAACTCACATAAAGGTACACATATGTAGTTTTAATGCTTGTAGTTATTAATATTTTATTAAACATAACATTTTTCATATTATAATATATTACCAGTCAAAAGTTTTTGAACAGTAAGGTTTTTTATTTTTATTTTTAAGTTATTAAGTTATTTTATATATGCTCACCAAGCCTGCATTTATTTGATCCAAAGTACAGCAAAACAGTACAATTTTAAAATATGTTTAGTATTTAAAATAACTGCTTTCTATTTGAATATATTTTAAAATGTAATTTATTCCTGTGAACAAAGCTAAATTTTGAGGAATGATCTTTCTGAATGTTGCTCCTCAAAAAACATTTTTTATTATTCTTTTGATTATTATCAATATTTAAAACAGTTGAGTACATCTTTTTCAGGATTCGTTGGTGAATAGAAAGATCCAGCATTTATCTGAAATAAAAAGCTTTTGTAACATTATACACTATACCATTCAAAAGCTTGGAGCCAGTATAATTTTTATATTTGGTAAAGAAATGACAGAAATTAATACTTTTATTTAGCGGGGATGCTTTAAATGGATCAAAAGTGATGATAAAGATATGTATAATGTTAAAAAAAGATTTCTGTTTCAGATAAATGCTGTTCTTCTGAACTTTCTATTCATCAAAAAAAAAAAAAACTAAAAATGTCTACTCAGTTGTTTTCAACATAATAATAAATGTTTTCTGAGCAGCAAATCAGAATATTAGAATGATTTCATGTTTTATAGTTTTTTTTTTTGGATCAAATAAATGCAGGCTTGGTGAGCAGAAAAGACCTCTTTCGAAAAACATAAAAAATCTTACTGTTCAAAAACATTTGACTGGCAGTGTATATTTTTTGTTGTACAATTTAAATATGCAGTTTCTGCTGCTAGAATGCATTCATTTATTCAGATGAAAAGTATAAAAATTAGTAACTAACTTTTGGTAGTTTTCTAGGTTATAATAGCATATTTAGAATGAGCATAATATTTTAAGAATAAAAATCTAAATATTTTATTTGCCCAATGTCTGTGGTTAAAGCTCTGGTACTTGCGCTTGAGTTAAAGAAATGGAAAATTTCACAGTTTTCTGAGAATGGGTTCACATTTATATGATAGACCAGCACATATAACAGAACAAATCTATTATTAGCCTTTTCATTATAACCAAATGTACAGTCACAGCTCATATCTACACCTATGTCTTCATTACTGTGTCAGGCTGTGTCTGACTGACCTCGCCATACATTCTCAAGGACGGCAGTCTCATTATCTTAGAGCAGTACCTGTATCTCCTCCTAGCGCTAATATAATCTCACAGCTATGATTAACTCTCTAATCTAAGTGTGTGCGACCTTCACACCGTTCGCCACTCTCACCTACAGGCTGCTGTAATAGAATGCAATCACAGGCCTTTGAATATTTAAGACATTTCTTTCGGCCTCACTTAGTGGTCACTGTCTTGTTATGGATTTGTAGTTTAGGTCAGCACTCTGCGCTCGCTCATAGCGATTGATGGACTGAACAGGTTGAAATTTGATTGACGGTTCCTGTGGGAACATTAATCACATGTTCCTTCTCTCAAGGGTGAAGGCCATTTTAATTACCCTCCTACCTTTCACAGGCTCAAGTGATGGACATGAATGTTTAATAATGCTGGTGATCGATTTTATGGATTGTGGTAATGCATGAGTTTGTTAGATTTTATGCTTATAGCCAGGTGACGAGAGCATGGTAATTGTCTCTGAGGTTAACGCCGATACTGTGAGACTAAGAAATTGACGATTGCATCTCCACAGGGAATCTACACGCAGAAGAGGTTTCACTCGCAGAGAGTGAAGGAAGAGGTGGTGGATTTCGCTCGATTTAAGTGGCCTTTGCTTTTTTCCCGCTTTTATGAGGCCTTTAAATTCTCAGGTAAGACTTAGAGGCAATAGTTCACCCCAAAACTGTTAATATGATATCTTTATATGCCTTTTTTTAAACTTTAAAGCGTCAATGTCCATTCTTTGTAATTGCATGGAACAAAGTGAATATGTTATTTAAAACAAATAATTATTGCTGGGTGAAGTTATTCTGTAAATCAGATTTATTATGTAAATTAATAATACATTGATCTGATGGATGTGATAAAACTCTTCTTTCATAGGGCCGAGTCTCCCAAAGAATGATGTTATAGTGGCAGTGAACTGGACTGGAGTCTACTTTGTGGATGAGCAGGAGCAAGTCCTTCTAGATCTTTCTTTCCCAGAGATCACTGCAGTCTCCAGCAGCAGGTGCAGTAGCTCATCCGGCCGAAGCAACTTCATTTGATGTAGGTGTTCTCTATATTGTCATTTAACTAGTTTTGGTCAATCTAATGTGTACGCAGAGGTGGAAAGCTGCAAGGACAGAGCTTCACTCTGGCCACCATTAAAGGAGATGAGTACACCTTCACATCCAATAATGCCGAAGACATCCGTGACCTGGTGGTCATCTTTCTAGAGGGCCTTCGTTCCAGGTCAAAGTTTGTGGTGGCCCTGGTGGACAGCCATTACCCTGGTGAGCGCTTGTGGACAGCAGTTGGGTTATTTGATTCGTCCCCAAAGAGGCTTTGGTTCAAGACGAGAAGGTCCAACATAATCAATAAAACATCTAACAGATGAAGAGAAATGGTCATGTTTATGTTTGTTTTTTCTTAAGCTGGACATGACTCTTCATTCCTGAGATTCACAAAGGGAGATCTTATCTTTCTGGATGAGCACACTGGAGAGCAGGTCCTGAATTCAGGTTGGGCTCATGGGGTCAATGACAGAACCAAAAAAAGAGGAGACTTCCCTGCAGACAGCGTCTATGTGCTGCCCACCATCACCAGGCCACAATATGATATTGTGGTGAGTGAGTTTTCATTTAATACATTCATTGTATAAAAAAAATGCACTTAAAGGAATAACTTTGTACTTTATGTGCTCCTAAATGGTTCATAGTAGTACCTTAAAGGGATAGATCACCTAAAAAATGACAATTCTGTCATTTATTACTCACCCTCATGTTATTCCAAACCTGTAAGACCTAAGTTCAACTTAACACTTAAATTAAGATATTTTTGATGAAATCTGAGAACATTCTGACCCTGCATAGACAGCAATGCAACTGACACATTCAAGGCCCAAAAAAGGTAGTAAGGACATTGTTAATGTAGTCTATGTGACATCAGTGGTTCAATCGTAATTTTCTAAAGCTATGAGAATACTTTTTGTGCAGAAAGAAAACAAAAATAACAACTTCTCTTCCGTGTCAGTCACAAGAATACCACATCCATCATGGTACTCTCGTAAACGTAGGTCGAAGTCTGATGTGGAAGAAAAGAAATTGTTGGATAGCTTCAAGTTTGCTTTAATTGTTTCAGTTAGCTTAATAACATTACAGTTGAACCACTGATGACACATGGACTGTTTTAACAATGTCTTTACTACCTTTCTGGGCCTTGAACATGGTAGTTGCATTGCTGCCTATGCAGAGTCAGAAAGCTCTGGATTTCATCAAAAATATCTTAATTTGTGTTACGAAGATAAACAAAGGTCTTACGGGTTTTAAACAAAATGAGGGTGACAGAATTTTCATTTTTGGGTGAACTATCGCTTTAAGGGTGCACATTACTACTCTAAAGTTCTAATTATGTGGAGAGTTGTTGCTTTTTTTCACCCTAAAAGTAACATTTTTACACTTTTTTTCTTTTCTGACAATGTATTGTATTTAACTTGGCATCATTTGTTGATGGTTGAAACACAAGCATTTGCACCCAATATGCCAATTACTATTGAATAGTCACTTTGATATTTTCATTTCTGTTTCTTACAGTCGTTGATTACCATGTCCCCAGACCAGCGTAAGGACTCCATCAGTTTGTCCCATCAGAATGTGCTGGACAATGGGGAGAAGATTCAGCCGTACACTCTAGAAGAGTTCTCCTATGATCACTTCAGGTATTTGTACCTTCTTCACGACTTCTTCTCCCTTTTTTGTGTCCGAATGGAAAAGTTGGGGCAAAAATGTTTCATTATATTATTAGAGGGAAGGAGGGAGGGCCTTAGTCAGGCCTTAGTCAGGCACTTGCCAATCAGTTTCAACATCTTCAAAACTGTCCTACATCACTGTTTTACCTTTTTTGTAAAGGACATTTGACCTTCTTTGCACGTTTACTTTGTAAACACTGGGTCGGTACTTCTGCAGTGATGTAGGACAATTTTAAAGTTGGAGGAGAAAGCTAGTTTTTCAGTTTTTCAACATACTATAACTGTATTGAACTGGAGTGCACCGAGTACACATGCGCATCACAGAGCTAGACAAGATGAGCATTTGAGGTTAAAAAGTATATAAATTGTAATTTTATTTTTAGAAAATAACCAATTGTTTTGCTAGATAAGACCCTTCTTCCTCGGCTGGGATTGTTTAGAGCCCTTTGAAGCTGCATTTAAACTGCATTTTGGAAGTTCAAACTCACAGGCACCATAGAAGTCCACTGTATGGAGAAAATTACTAAAATGTTTTCTTCAAAAAACATAATTTCTTTATGACTGAAAAAAGACATGAACATCTTGAATGACAAGAGTTAATAAATTGTAAATTTTTGTTCTGGAAGTGAACTAATCCCTTAAAACCAATCTTTTAAATACATCCTCATCAGATGCAAAATTCACTTTTACATGGTGTTTGCATATAAACGTGTCTTAGCAGTGTGTGGACATTATTGAGCCGTTTTGATTTTCTAAACAGTATGACGTCATATTGATTATACTGACCACTTACGGTCTGAACTGTATTAGCATAATTAGCAAGTTGTACTCTGTCTGTCATTTTCTCCGTGCTCGAGCAGCTGTAGCGACAACAATGTCTCGTAAGCAATGCAGGTGTTTTGTATTTGGATGTAAAAGTGAACATAAGAGTATTCATTTTCTCTTGACATAACATTAATTTTGTTTTTAATGCTGATGCGCCAACAAATACATTAAAAAAACAGTAGAGAGGGGTGGAGTGAGCAGTAGCTCATTATCAATTAAAGAGACATGCAACGAAACGGGTCACTGTGAACAGAACTGTTTTTGACAAGGTAAAAAGAATGTTGTTTTACACAAACATTGAGGAGTTTTAACCAAAGTATGTTGCAGACATTTCATGAAGACCCTAAAGAATCATACCAACTTGTGGAAAATAGGCATCCGATGTCCTCTTTTAATTATCAGATGCATTGATTTTGTGTCAGGCACCACACCAATGATTGTATTCTATCACTGCACACATTAATGGAATCACTTTCTCATCTTTTTAATTAAATTCTGGATTTATTACATTTCCTGGTATATTTCCATCCTCTAGACCGCCTTCCAAGAGCACACTAAGTCGTGTGATCATCAATAAAGGCAGAGGGAAGGATAAACTGTGGTGTTGCACCAGAGAACCTCTCAAACAACCTTTGCTGAAGAAAGTCCTCAATCATGAAGAGCTGTCCCAGGATGCCTGCCAGGCCTTTATTGATATCCTCTAAAGCTAACACTGTTGACTTTATAACTAATTGTGTAAACTTTTTAACTGCTGGTACCTCATTTTGACCCTTGACTCTGTCGTACCTATCATGAAGTACATGGGCGACTACCCCTCGAAGAGAAGCCGTTCGGTCAATGAGCTGACCGATCAGATCTTTGAGGGAGCTTTAAAGGCTGAACCTCTGAAGGACGAAATTTTCTGTCAGATCATCAAGCAACTGACTGAGAATCATGTGAAGTAGGTTTTCCCGAGTTGAAGCTGATGCAGTGTATAGTCTAGTCTGTTATGTTTATTTATTTATTTATTTGAGAAGTAAAAAAGTCTGATGTGGCTCATAAATCTGTATCAGTCTGTCCCCTAGTGGTCAGCTTGCAAAAGTTAACAGCAATTCTGTGTGTTCAGATACAGTGAGGAGAAGGGCTGGGAGCTTCTCTGGCTCTGCACTGGGCTTTTTCCTCCCAGTAACATGTTGCTTCCACATGTCCAAAAGTTCCTCCAATCCAAGAAACATCAACCAGTCGCCCCAGACTGCATGCAGAGACTGCAGAAAGCCTTGAGGTAACCCTCACAGCACATACAAACATGTGTCTCCAATGTTGCTGGCAGTTCCCTTAAAACATTTCTTCCTCACGGACAGAAACGGATCCAGAAAGTATCCTCCTCACCTTGTAGAAGTGGAGGCCATTCAGCACAAAACTACCCAGATCTTTCACAAAGTGTACTTCCCTGATGATACTGATGAGGTGAGAGTTTTCTTGTCAACTCTAGGCATGTGTCTGTTACCTTTAGTGTAGGTTGTATCCAGCCTCCTGTGGGGGATAATATTCTCTCTGTCTCTCATGCCCGGCTGTGTTTATTTATGCATGAGGAAGCAGAGAGAACGCCCCATTGTGCTCTGACCTCATTTGAATCCTCAGTTAAACACAGAGTTATGTGGAGCTTCTGCAGAAAGCGGGAAAAGAGAGATGAAGTGTGAATAGACTCAAGACTCGAGAGATTCATTTCCTTTTTGGTTTAAATATAGCTGAAATCTGGCATGCGCTTTTTTTTAGTTGTGTGAAATAATTAATAGATACAAATGGAGTAGACATAGAATGTAATTCACAATTCAACATGAATCAATGAATTGTTGATAACATTAAATGATAGGAGAAAGAATGCAACATTATTGTACTATTCTTAAAGTATAAGATATTTCACATAAAAGATGTTTACATATAGTCCACAAGAGAAAATATTTGAATTTATAAAATTGACCCCCATTCAAAAGTTTGCATACACTTAATACTGTGATGTTACCTGAAAGATCCACAGCTGTGTTTTGCTTGTGTCCCTTGTTTGTCCTGAACAGTTACACTGCCAGCTGTTCTTCAGAAAAATCCTTCAGGTCTTTGGTTTTTCAGCATTTTTGTGTATTTGAAAACTATTTGAATTTTAAGATCAGGGTAAATTTGACTTATTTTGCCTTCTGGGAAACATGCAACATCTTCTGTAGCTTCTGAAGTGCAGTACTAAATGAAAAAAACATGATATTTAGGCAAAATAAGAAAAAAGTACACATCTCCATTCTGTTCAAAAGTTTTCACCCCCTGGCTCTTAATGCATCGTGTTTCCTTCTAAAGCATCAGTGAGCATTTGAACCTTCTGTAATAGTTGCATATGAGTCCCTCAGTTGTCCTCAGTGTAAAAAGAGAGATCTCAAAATCACACAGGCGTTGTTGGAAAGGGTTTACTTACACAAAAATGCTGAAAAACCAAAGAATTTGTGGGACCTAAAGAATTTTTTTGAAGAACAGTGGGCATTTAAATGTTCAGGACAAACAAGGGACTCGTAAACAACTATCACTAAACAAAACAAACAAAAAAAAAAACAGCTGTGGATCATTCAGGTAACAACACAGTATTAAAAATGAAGTGTATGTAAACTTTTCAATGGGGTAATTTTTACAACTCCAACTATTATTCTCTCTTGTGGACTATATGTAAATGTCTTTTATGTGAATTATCTTATTCGGGTCAGGGCTAAATAAAAAATAACATGCATTTTAAATGATTTCTCTCTTATTTTGGTAAAATAATTAACGTTTTTGCAAATTTTGCAAGGTGTATGTAAACTTTTTATCTCAACTGTGTATATATATATAATATTTTATTATACAGAAATCTAATAAGGACATTGGTAAAACAGTCAATAGCGGAATAAGTGATTTGGAGGAGTATTGTTTAATCAAGTCGTTATTTTTGTTTTCTTTGCACACTCGTATAAAATGAACTCCCAAATAACTGGCATTTGTCTTTTTTCAAATATCATTTTTATTCATAGGCTTTTGAAGTTGAATCGAGCACTAAAGCCAAAGATTTCTGTCTGAATATCGCTGGCAGAATGACGCTCCAGTCTTCTGAAGGCTTCAGCTTGTTTGTCAAAATTTCTGACAAGGTGAGGCTACAGAGCTGTCAAACCTCTGTTCAGATTAGATGAAGGTGTTCTGTCTGAGTTTATGACACATTAACTAACTCAGTAGGTGATTTTTACATTACAGCTTTCTCAGAGTTTCTCAAAACACATCCTGTAGTCAGCAGTTATTTGTCAGTGTGTATATTAATCTTTGATATGTCAGTATTTGGGTTAAACGTTTCAGGTGATCAGTGTGCCAGAAGGAGATTTCTTCTTTGACTTTGTTCGACATCTAACAGACTGGATCAAAAAAGCCAGAGCTGTGAAAGATGGTGATTATGTATATTGTCAATTGAAACGATGAATGTATTGAGTGTAGACATGAGAGGTGTTAATGCTTCTTTGGTTGGTTTTGTAGGCACAGTGCCTTCATTGACCTACCAAGTGTTTTTCATGAAGAAACTGTGGACCAACACTGTTCCTGGCAAAGATCCCATGGCCGACTCCATTTTTCATTACTTTCAGGTGGAAAACTCTCTCTTTTGTATTTAATAAGTGAGTAAGTGAAGTGTGTGACGCTCTTTTTCCTAAATTCTTTCAGGAGCTCCCTAAGTATCTGCGTGGCTACCACAAGTGCTCTCTTGAAGAGGCGTTCCAGCTGGCTGCGTTTATTTACAGAGTGAGGTTTGAGGAGGACAAATCACAGTTTCATAATTTCAGCAAGATGCTGAAAGAGCTGGTTCCTCAGGACATGATCCATCAGCTGTCACCCGATGACTGGAAACGGGTGAGTAAACAACACTAGTCTTACTTCATACATTCATTCATGAGAAGCTAATGCAGTCTTTGTTTCTTCCACAGCCTGTCGTCACATACTTCAATAAACATGCTGGGAAATCTCGAGAGGAAGCAAAACTGATGTTTCTAGAAATCATTTACAAGTGGCCTACATTTGGATCAGCATTTTTTGAAGTCAAGGTAAATTTGAGTCATTAATTCCAAATTACTAAAATACCTAAATGCTAAGCAAACAAAATGACATTGTCCGGACATCATGCGGTTTGATGATGTTGATTTTCTCCCACAGCAATCCTCAGATCCAAATTTCCCAGAAGTACTCTTGATAGCGATCAACAAGCATGGTGTTACTCTCATTGACCTGAAAACAAAAGTAGGTTTACACACTGGCATGAACAGTAATGTAAATGGAAGATTTAAAGGGATAGTTTACCCAAAAATAAAAATGACAACATGATTTATTCACCCTCTTGGCTGGCGCACTACAAATAGGCAATCGAAGACATTAAATATTATTTCCAAGCAAACTGTACCTGCGAGTATAACACATGGTATGATTTCTGCTAATTATCCCACATATATTCTAATAAATTCTGGTGGCCTGGCAACTTCTCCTAGTGCTCTTGATTGGGCCATTTGCATGCACAGGTTACTCTCAAAATATTATAACTTTAATTGCTACGATTTAATTCTCATAATTTCAACTTTGCTCTCGAAATGTTTTGACTGAATTCTCGAAACATTTTGACTTTATTCTTAAAACATTTTTACTTTATTCTCGTAATTTCAAATTTATTCTCAAAATATTTCAGCACTATTCTCGTAATTTTGACTTTATTTTCAAAATATTTAGACTATATTCTTGTAATTTCGTCTTTTTTCTTAAAACATTTCAGCTTTAATTTTGAAACATTTTGACTTTATTCTTAAAACATTTAGATTTTATTCTTGAAACATTTTAACTTTTTACTTAAAACATTTCAACTTTATTCTTGTAATTTCGTCTTTTTTCTTAAAACATTTCGACTTTATTCTTGAAACATTTCGACTTTATTCTTAAAACATTTTGACTTTATTCTCGTAATTTCAAATTTATTCTCAAAATATTTTGACTTTATTCTCGTAATTTCGACTTTTTTCAAAATATTTAGACTATATTCTTGTAATTTCGTATTTTTTCTTAAAACATTTTGACTTTATTCTCAAAATATTTAGACTGTATTCTTGTAATTTCGTCTTTTTTCTTAAAACATTTCGACTTTATTCTTGAAACATTTCGACTTTATTCTTAAAACATTTCGACTTTATTCTTGTAATTTTGTCTTTTTTCTTAAAACATTTCAACTTTAATCTTGAAACATTTTGACTGTATTATTAAAACATTTCGACTTTATTCTTGAAACATTTCGACTTTATCCTTGAAACATTTTGAATTTATTCTTGAAATATTTTGACTTTATTCTTGAAAAATGTTGACTTTATTCTCGTAATTGCGCCTTTATTCTAGAAACATTTTGACTTTATTCCTGAAATATTTTGACTTTATTCTCGTAATTTCAAATTGATTCTCAAAATATTTTAAATTTATGCTCGTAATTTCAGTTGAATTCTCAAAACATTTCGACTTTATTCTCAAAATATTTTGACTTCATTCTAGAAACATTTTGACTTTTTTTTTTTTTTACGTGGTACTAAAACATCATCGTAATTGCATTTAGAATTCATATTTAATTGTTCATGTTACACTTACCTTGCGGTAACAAATAAAGACTAAATCAAAGCAGCCAGTTGACACTTCCTTCCTCTTTTGTGTCAAAAACTCTGTAAAACCTTTGAATAATGTTGCGATGAATTTTACATGATGTTTTACTCATCTGCCTGCAGGACATATTGGGCACACACCCCTTCACCAAAATCTCTAACTGGAGTAGTGGACATACCTATTTCCACATTACCATTGGTAACCTGGTTAGAGGCAGCAAACTGCTATGTGAGACTTCACTGGTGAGTCACCTCTTACATAAAATACTGTGGTGGTACCATGGTACTTTGGTGACACGGATGCATCAGCTATTCCTTTATAAAAGACTTATGATCATACTGTGTGGTTTACTTTATCAACCTGCTTTCCTTGCCATTCACAGGGATACAAGATGGATGATCTTCTCACGTCTTACATCAGTCAGATGTTGACCACCATGACCAAGCAGCGCAGTTCCCGTGTAGATAACAAGTAACATGAAAGGCTTATAATAGTGCACTGTTTATTTATAACCACACAGACTCAGTTCTCACTATATCCTAGAGCCATAATTTTGATACATGAAGAATAAACTGAATCTGCTTTTAGTGTTGTTACTTTTTCATACTGGAGCCTTAATTGTAAATTGTGAGTTTAATTTATTTTATAGCATTTCTCAAGTCTTTTATTGTCAATGAAGAACATGATAAATTGACAGTCAAAAAAACTGTTGCCTTTTAAGTTTTAGGCCCTTATATGGTTTTTACTCTGATACCAAATTGAACGTATATTAAGATCAAGTCTATGATTTCAGTTATTTAATTTGTGAATGATTTGCACAGCTCATTTTGCCAATTAAATGCATTATAAAGATATGGAAATGTTGCAGGATTTAAATAATTGGTACATTAATGTCATTTTAACTTAATGACAACAACATTTTATTCAGTCTAAAAAGAAATTCTCTTATTTTTTTCTAAATAATATTACTTTATTACCTTTGTAAATGCTTAACCAGGTATTTCAGAGGTGCATATTAAAATGTAAATTAAATGATCAGTTATAAGACTACAATCATAATTTCTACACAAGATATTTAGGCTAAACCTTTAGGCATTGTCCAGTTTATTTATTAAATTGTGTGTATGTATTTGTAGTTCATAATTCTGGTCATTCCAAATTTCTTGTGTTGGAAGCTGCTGTTTATAAATAAAAATAACCTATGAAATAGCTTGGCTTTTTAATGAAATTCATGACACATTTGTTGATTCATTTATTCATGATCATATGATCAGTCATTTGACCAATAGATGCTTTGAATGCATGTGTGATAGGAACCAAGGTCAAATTGCATAGTCAGTGTTATTTTAACATTGTTTATATTATTATAGCATTTATTAATATTTAAAAAAATATATGTTTCTGTCATATATGTGACCCTGGAGCACAGAACCAGTTATAAGGATCAATTTTATGAAACTGAGATTTATACAGAATAAATAAGCTTTCCATTTGATGCATGGTTTGTTGGGATAGTACAATATTTGGCTGAGATACAACTATTTGAACATCTGGAATCTGATGGTGCAGAAAAATTAAAATATTGAGAAAATCCCCTTTAAAGTTGTCCAAATGAAGTTAGCAGTGCATATTACTAATTGAAAAGATTAAGTTTTGATATATTTACGGTAGGAAATTTACAAAATATCTTCATGGAACATGATCTTTACTTAACATCCTAATGATTTTTCAACTAATATTTATATTTTTGGTTTATTTCAGTTAACAAAAAGTATTAATAGGTTTAATTAATAACAGCGCTATTTATATAAGATTTTGTAGTTTCTTGCAAACTCAGTGTAAAACAATATGCTCTTGCCAGAATTTAATCTGATGAAAGATTTATTCAATAAAAAATAGGATTGTAACAGTCTTAACATTTAAGATTAAGAGCATCATGCTTCCAGACAGATATGGATCATATTGCAATAACCAAAAAATGATTACACAAAGCTTAAATATGATACTGAATCAGACCTGTATTAAACTAGAACAAGACAGAAAGGACAAAACATTTGCACAAAAAATGATTTATGAATCCTTTTGGATTCTTATGAAATTAATGATTAATGATTCAGCCAAAACCATGACATGGGTTTTAAATATCACTTAAGATAAAACATAAAACCAATAGATCCACTAATATTTCAGTGAAAGAAACATTGGTTTCATCGACATGACAAATATTTCCATTCAGGCTTGAAACCTTTACAGTAGCATCGATAAAACCTGGGGCTTGTGAAAGGCAATAACTCAAAATGACAATATAAAGTCTGAGGTGCAAGATTAGTCACTACAGTTTAGCATTTGTTAATGATATGTATCCCACACTGAAAAAAATGCTTTTCTTACTTAGATTTTAGTCTTGTTTCCAGCCAAAATATCTAAAAAAATCTTAGAGGCTTAAAGGTTGGCTTGTAAATGCCTAGGCAGGAAGTTTGAAGTAGTTTTAAAAGCTTGAAGGTCTTCAGTTAAGTTTTAATGTAGTAGTTGTAAAACCCAGATAAATAGATAATTTGGCACAAAAATTAAACTTAAAACATGCTGATTTAGCAAAAAACAGCTAAAACCAGTTGATTTCGCAAAAAAAGTTAAACCCAGCTAAAACTACTTTATTGAACGAAAATCATCTTAAAAATGTGTGTATCCCACACTGCAAAAAATGCTTTTCTTACTTAGATTTTAGTCTTGTTTCGAGCCAAAAATCAAAAAATTCTTCAATCAATCTTATAATATAATCTTATAATAATCTGCCAATGGGGTAAGCAAAATAATCTTATTTCAAGCGGAAAACTCTATTATTTTGCTTACCCCATTGACAGATTATTTTGCATGTTTCAAACAAAAACTCAATTTTAAAATTGAGACAATAATTTTTACTTGTCTAGAAAACCCTTCTTGATTTAAGAATTTTTAGATAATTTGGCTGGAAACAAGACAAAAAAATTTAAGTAAGAAAAGCATTTTTTGCTCACTTATCTGTCATGTTGTGACCAAACACTTACAATTTATAAAATTTAAGGGTGATTTCAATGTACCACATAAACAGTGGTTTATACTAGCTTAACTGAACATCAGTTAGAGATTTTTTTTTTTTAATATAAGGGGTTAAATATGAACCAACACACTTCATCAGGCAGTTCAAAGAGATGGCTCCTGCTTGTCAGAGGCACTCATGTTGGATAAAGACCACACATCATTCACCTCTGTTCAAGAAAACGTGAAACATAATCAGCACGATAGATTCAGATTAAAGGAAATTAGCTTTTTTGTGTGAACCATTCGTTTAATTATTCAAATACTTAATACTTCAGAGGTGATCTAAAAGATTAAATGCTTCTTACCTGTCCTGAACTGTCTGTAGGACCCGTTTTCAAGTACTGAACTGCTGTCCACACTGAGAGCCAACCCACGCTCCCTCCACCTGCAAATACATCGCCATTGTCATAGTGTCTTTTGGATGCAGTACTGAGTGATTTCGGACTGCAGCTACATGTTCACTGTCACAGTTAGATGTGGTGAATTCTGTGCTTGGACTCACCAATGAAAAACGAAGATAATCACGACAAGAATAAGGGAAGCGATGTCGGTAAGAATCCACATTAGCCTGTACTCATTTGGTGTCTGGGAGAAACAGAGAGGAAAAGCATAGGACAAAAACTGCAAAAACAGGATGAACAAAGCTCTGATATCTCTAGATGAGTGTAATTTACCATAAGAAAGAGTGGTCTTTGCAGGTTCTTGAGGATGTGAACAGCATTAGTGGCGACAGAATGAGCCCCTGCACACCAGGCAAGAGAATACAGCCATGGCTCGCTGATCACATACAGGTTGGTGCTGATGTTAGCAGCAGCGTATTTTCTGAATCAGGAGAGAAATATGCATAGATCAAGCACCTTTTACAAGTCAAAACCAGTTCTAAAACAAGTCCAAAACAGTTCTAAACAAATATGTTTATGGATTTTAACAGGGAATGGACTTTTAAACTGGAGGAAGTGTTATTATTATGGATTATGGATTTTGAACAGAAGTGACGGTTTAAAGTTAAAATGCCTTAATGATGGATTTGTTTCTTACAAATACACAGCTTTTCACTTCGCAAGACATTTATTGATGGACTAGAGTCGTGTGGATTATTTGTGGATTGTTGTGATGTTTTTATCAGCTGTGTCTGGACTCTCATTCTGATGGCACCCATTCACTGCAGAGGATCCATTGGTGAGCAAGTAAATGATTAAAAAAAAATAATATATTAATAATATATTCTAATTGTATCTACAAACTTTAGGCTGGCTTGTAAATGCCTAGGCAGAAAGTTTGAAGTAGTTTTAAAAGCTTGAACGTCTTCAGTTATGTTTTAATGTAGTAGTTGTAAAACCCAGATAAATAGATAATTTGGCACAAAAATTAAACTTAAAACATGCTGATTTAGCAAAAAACAGTTGATTTAGCAAAAAAAGCTAAACCCACCTAAAACCAGTTAATTTAATGAAAACCAGATTTAAAAACAGCTAAAGAGGGCTAAAGTAACAAGCAACAGCTAAAAACAGTTGATTTAGCAAAAAAAAACAAACAGCTAAACCCATCTAAAACCAGTTCATTTAACAAAAACTAGCTTAAAAAACAACGAAACCCGGCTAATTTAACAAGTAACGGCTAAAACCAGCTGATTTAGCAAAAAAAGACCTAATCCCAGCTGGTTAGTCAAAAAAAGCCATAAACCAGCTAAAACCAGCTGATTTATAATAACTAATAATAATAATAATAATAATATTTTAGCAAAACCAGCTAAGAATCAGGTAAAACCAGTTGATTTGGCAAAAGAAAAAAAAAAGCTAAACCCACCGAAACTGGGTGATTTAACAATAACAAAAACAGCTAAAAACCAACTAACACCAGCTGTTTTAGCAAAAAACTAAAATTAAGTTAAAACCAGCTAAATTAATTTAGCAAAAAAAAAACAAAAAAAAAAAAACAGCTAAACCCAGTTGATTTAACAAAAACAACTTAAAAAATAGCTAAAACCAGCTGATTTAGAAAAAAAACTGCTAAACACCAGCTAATACCAGCTTATTTATAATAATAATAATTTAGCAAAAAAACAGCTGAAACCAGCTGATTTACCAAAAACAGCTAACAAAAAACTAAAACCAGCTGATTTAGCAAAAACCAATTAAAACCAGCTGTTTTAGAAAAAACAGCTAAAAATACAGTAAAACCAGTTGATTTAGCAAAAATAAAACTGCTAAAACCAGTTGATTTAACAAAACAGCTATAAAACAGCTAAAACCAGTTGATTTAGCAAAAACAGCTAAACACCAGCTAAAACCAGCTGATTTATAATAATAAATAATAATAACTTAGCAAAAAAAAAATCAGCTAAAAATAAGGTAAAACTGACTGATTTAACAAATAACAGCTAAAACCAGTTGATCTAATGAATACAGCTAAAACCAACTAAAACCAGCTGATTTAGCAAAAAACAAAAAAACAGCTAAAAACAGCTGTTTTAGCCAAAAAAAACTAAACAAAAAAACAGCTAAAAATAAGGTAAAACCAGCTGATTTAGCAAAAATAAAACAGCTAAACCCAGTTGATTTAACAAAAAACAAAAATAAAACCAGTTCATTTAATGAAAACCAGAGCTTGAAAACAGCTAAAACCAGCTGATTTAACAAGTAACAGCTAAAAACGAGCTAAAACCAGTTGATTTAACAAACCGGCTAAAAAGCAACTAAAACCAGCTGTTTTAGCAAAAAAAAAAAACTGCTAATAAAATGGTTTAAAAAAAGAACAGCTAAACCTACATAAACCAGTTCATTTAATTGTTTAAAAAATGCTAAACCCATTCAAAACCAGTTAATTTAAAGAAAACCAGCTTAAAAAACAACTAAAACTGGCTGATTTAACAAAACACAGCCTAAACTTTTTCTGGTAAAACAGCTAAAAATAGTTTGTTTAGGTAAAAAACCTAAAAAATAAAAACAGCTAAAACCAGCTAGAATCAGAGATTTTTATTTTAGCTTATCTACTGAACCTGATTTCTTTCTCTGACATGGAGCTGTAATGGATGTTGAGTCTGGATATGTGTCTGAGCTGAAGGTCCTCCACTGATGCTTGTTCAGCCGTCGTCTGCTGTAACTCTGGGTCGATTTCTTGTACAAACTCTCTGAGCTCTGGAGGCAACCACAATACCTAGGTAAAACACAGTAGACATGTATAGTATAGAATTTATAACAAACTTAATAAAAGCCACAATATACACAAAAGTGCAACTTTTGAAACATTAGTTAAGAAAAGACACTTATTTATCAAAGTAACCTCAAAATGTAACAGTGTAATGGCACACCTGACTAGAGTGAATGGATGACTCGTTTTGGATGACGTCCAGGGTACGGGATATCCATGTATCTCTATAAGGGTGACCCCTGGGCGGCCGATACAGATCAAAGATCACTAGTTTCCCATGTTGAGCAGCCAGATCCAGGAAGTCCCTCAGTGAGCACACAGACTGATTCTGAGCTTGCAAATGCTCATCTGGGTTCAGAGATGAAGCTGTTCCAAAGGGGTCTTGCTGAGCGGTAAATAATAATTAAAATACTCTTTATTTAGTGTTATATAACACATTTTTCAGGAGTAAAAAAAGCATCCTGCAGACTTACAGAGAAAAACCAGGATCCAGCATTGAGACTCTGCAGCTCTCTCCACGTAAACATGGCAGGTGAGGTGTGTGTCCAGTTTGGAAACACATCTTTTACATTAGTTGTCCTGCGTAGGTTCTTATCATGCATAAGGAAAGGAACTCCATCATAACTGCAACAAGAGAAAAAAAAAGTTATAGAGGACTTACACACATCCATTATTAATGAAACAGACATTCTTTGGAGTTAAAGAAGTGACCTGATAGTGACATCGGTCTCCAGACCATCAGCTCCAGCTGCCAATGCCTTCTCAAAAGACATGTAGGTGTTTTCAGGGGCAAGCTGAGAGAAGATACAACAAAGAAGTTGCTTTTTTTAGTCCGAAAATTGTTGCAATCCTGTACTGCTACAGTGTTTATGCAATTATTTGAGAAATATTAAACTAGGTGTCATTATCACAGGCATAGGCAAAAACATTGTTTTTTCATGCACTGGTAAGTTTTGAAAGTTTGGTCTATTTGGCTTTTGATAACGTTTTTTCCCCACACTACTGGAAAGAAAACATGCAGAATTTCAGTTTTCAGGTTTTTTTCTGTAGATTTCAGTTCAAATATGTATATTTAAAGGCCGCTTTTTCAAATAAACTCAAATATGTCAACAAAATGAAACCTTTATTTAGTTTTCAGATTTTGGTTCTGAAAATGTATGTGCAGTTGAAGTCAAAAGTTTACATACATCTTGCAGAATCTGCAAAATGTTATTTATTGTACCAAAATAAGAGGGATCATTCAAAATGCTTGTTATATTTTATTTAGTACTGACCAGAATAAGATATTTCACATAAAGACATTTTCATATAGTCCACAAGAGAAAATAATAGTTGAATTTATAAAACTGACCCTGTTCAAAAGTTTACTTTGATTCTTAATACTGTGATAGTTGTTCATGAGTTTCTTGTTTTTCCTGAAGTTAAACTGCCTGCTGTTCTTCAGAAAAATCCTTCAGGTCCCACAAATTCTTTGGGTTTTTAGCATTTTTGTGTATTTGATTTTGAGATCCATGTTTCAGACTGAGGACAACTGAGGGACTCAAATGCAACTATTACAGAAGGTTCAAATACTCAGTTGCTGATGCTTCAGAAGGTAAAACGATACATTAAGAGCTGGGGGTAAATGTAAAGATCAGGGTAAATTTAACTTATTTTGTCTTCTGGGAAACATGTAAGTCTTCTCATGGGCAGAACTAAATGAAAAAAAATGAAATTTAGGCACAATAAGAAAAAACTGCACATCCTTGTTCTATTCAAAAGTTTTCAGCCTCTGGTACTTAATGCATCATATTTTCTTTCTGAAGCATCTGTGAGCATTTGAACCTTCTGTAATAGTTGCGTATGAGTCCTTCAGTTGTCCTCAGTGTAAAAAGATGGATCACAAAATCTTACAGTCATTGTTAGAAAGGGTTCAAACACACAACAATCCTGAAATACTTTTGGGACCTAATTCATTTTTAAGAAAGAACAAGCAGTTCTTTCAGAAGAGAAGGGCAATTTAACTGTTGAGGACAAACAAGGGACTCATAAACATCTATCACTAAGCAACAACAAAAAACAGCTGTGGATCATTCCGGTGACCACACAGTGTTAAGAATCTATGTAAACTTTTGAACTGGGTCATTTTTATACATTTTCTCTTGTGGACTATATGTAAACATCTTCTATGTAAAATATCTTATTTAGGTCAGTACTAAATAAAAAATAACATGCATTTTAGATTTTACATTTTAGAAAACGTATAATGCATTTTTTTTTTATTCTTAATGCAATCAATTAAACTGACACATATGTTGATAACTAGTTTTTTCACTCCCACCTGAGGTATCTGACCTTAAACTAGAAGGAACAAAGTATTTTAACAAAGAAAGAAATTTAATATTCAAAGCTCGATACTTAAACCTGAAAGCCTTAGAAGAATAATGAAGTGTACCATTGGTGCTCCCCTGTGTCCAATTAAAGCCGGAGCTGATCCCAGACTGCTACTCTCTTTAATGCAGGGAGAGTACATGCCCAGAGGAACCAGGTATAGAGTCACTAGAACAGTTATATACAGCACCATGATGGCCATCTGTCTCACTAAAACAGACACAAGCAGAAAATTCACTGTAAGAATATACACTTTCTGTGATATAGAGTGGAAAAAGAGAATATATATAGCATAAAGACTGATTCTTACCTCTAATATTAATACGGAAGACATGCAAGGCTACTGGCCAACATAACAAAGTCATTAAAACTACACCACCTATGTGTAGATATGGAGCAGTTACCTGGTAAATGCGAATGGAGAACATTAAATGTCACAGTTGTGTGCTCCAATATTAATATTATATAGATATACGATATGCATTTGATAATAAACATGCCTGAAAAGATAAAAGCACAGTAAACCACTCCTTGCTCCATAAATCTGTGAGAACTGATGAGGCCACAATGGAGAGAATCAAAGTCACTGAGATCCCGATCTATCAAAAAGATACCATCAATTCTCAGACTCAGACCTTCAGTTGTTACACAGGCAAGATGTGGATGAAATTACCTTGTGACACCAATGTAAATATAACCTCTGGCCTTCGGAGAGAAGACAAACTCCCAGCAGCTGTGAATGTAAACACATTTCTTACCAGCAAATTATCAGATGGTCCAATAATTTTAGTAACTTGCTATAGAGAGTGGACACGTAAAAGCAAAGAAAACCACATTGACAACAGTGATATGATAAGTACATTTAATCAGACACAATGGAGAATATTAAAGGGATAGCTCACCCAAAAATGAAAATTCTGTCATTAATTAGTCACCCTTATGTTGTTCCAAACCCGTAAGACCTTTGTTCATCTTCACATCTGTTGTCACATGGACTATTTTGTCAATATGTTTCTGGGCCTTGAACGTGGTAGGATCTTTGCTGTCTATGGAGGGTCAGAAAGCTCATTAAAAAAGGATTTCATCAAAAATACCTTAAAGGGTTACACCCCAAAATTAAAATTTTGTTATTAATCACTTACCCCATGTCGTTTCAAACAGGGAAAACAGGGAAGTTTGTAACACTTTACAAGGCTCAGAAAAGTATGGAAGACGTTGTCAAAATAGTCCATCTGCCATCAGTGATGCAACCATAATTTTACGAAGCTGCGAGAATACTTTTTGTACACAAAGAAAACTAAAATAATGACTTTATTTAACAATTAGTCTCCTCAGTACAATAGAAAACAATAGAGTATCCCCTAGACGCAAACAGTGTACGCTGTTTTTTGTCAGCGGCGTCATTCAGATACGTTTTCTACATTTATTTACGCTTTGAATCAAATGAAACAGCGTTCCCGTGTAACACAGCTGACAGAGAACGAAGAACGAAGAGACAAATTGTTGAATAAAGTTGTTATTTTTGTTTTCTTTGAGTTCAAATAGTATTCTCATAGCTTCGTAAAATTATGGTTAAACCACTGATGGCAGATGGACTAATTTGATGATTTCTTTCATACTTTTCTGGGCCTTGGCAGTGTTAATTACTTGGCAGTCAATGGAACAGTCACAAACCTCCCGGTTTTTATCCAAAATATCTTAAATTGTGTTCTGAAGACGAACTAAGCTTTTACGAGTTTGGAACGACATGGGGGTAAGTGATTAATGACAAAATTTTCATTTTGGGGTGGAGTAACCCTTTAATTTGTCTTTCAAAGATGAATAAAAGTCTTACAGGTTTTGATTGACATGAGGGTGAGTAATTAATAACAGAATTTTCATTTTTGGGTGAACTATCCCTTTAATATATAATAGTGATTTCCTAACTGTGGGGTTAACCGTGGTTATGAAAATGAACATTCTTAAAGCACATACCAGCAGAACAGCAACATAAGTGAACAAAAAAACAGCAAGAATCAACAAAACTATGGACCATGGAAACCAGAAGCCCAGATTACCAAAATTAAACCTGGAGGCAAAGCAGAAGACATATTACTTTAGTGTATTATAATTAAGTTACCTATATTGAGAGATCTTTAAAAAAAATTAACATGTGCCATTGTCGTTTTGTCTATTAAACTATTAAAGAGACGTTCTGGGTTTAAAACAACTTTATTTAAAGGGATAGTTTACCTCAAAATGAAACTTCTATCATTAATTAAGTCATTCATTTAAGTTTCTGTGACAAATTAAAAGCCAAGAGCTTTTTGACCCTGCATAGACAGCAACACAACTGACACATTCAAGGCCCAGAAACGTAGTAAGAACATTGCTAAAATATTCCATTTGACATCAGTGGATAAACCTTAATGTTATAAAGCTGCAGGAATACTTTTGTGCACAAAGAAAACTAAAATAACGACAATTTCTTCTCTTCCGTGTCAGTCTTATACACGCGTTCATGAGAATGAACGGCTCCTTAATTGCCTTTCTGGGCCTTGAATGTGTCAGTTGCAGGGTCAGAAAGCTCCCGGATTTCTTCAAAAATATCTTAATTTGGGTTCTGAAGATGAACAAACGTTTTACGGGTTTGGAACGACATGAGGGTGAGTAATTAATGACAGAATTATCATTTTTAAGTGAACTATCCCTTTAAATAAAATTAACAGTAATCCACAATGGAAGTTAATGAAACATCAAAAATAGATATTTTATGTATGACACAAACCAGTCAAAGTCATTGTAGTCATTCCGTGCTTCACTCCAGAAGTACAGGAACACCAGACTGAGACAAAAGGTTAGAACGATCAGAGCAAAACTGCCACACTCCAGCTGCAAGATTAAAGACAGTTAAGCCTTTTTAAGCCATTATATAATGCATTTTCAAACTGACCTAAATATTACTATAATAATCACATATGGGCATATAAGGACACAAAACCTCATACAGTAGTAGGGAATTTTTGGACAGTAAGAATGTTTATGTTTTTTTAAAGAAGTCTCTTCTGCTCACCAAGCCTGCATTTTGTTTAATCCAAAGTACAGCAAAAATAGTACAATTTTGAAATATTTTTACTATTTAAAATAACCGTTTTCTAAATGTAATTTATTCCTGTGATTTTAAAGCTTAATAATTACTCCAGTCATTCTAATATTTTGATTTGCTGGTCAAAAAACATTTATTATTATGTTGAAAACAGCTGAGTAGAATTTTTTCAGGTTTCTTTGATGAATAGAAAGGTCAGAAGAACAGCATTTGTCTGGAATAGAAATCTTTTGTGACATTTTAAATGTGTTTTTTGATCAATTTAAATCATCCTTGCTAAATAAAAGTATTAATTTCTATCATTTCTTTCCCCCCAAAAAAGAAAGAATTATACTGACTCCAAGCTTTTGAAAGGTGTAGTGTATAATGTTACCTTTTATTTCATGTAAATGCTGATCTTTGGATCTTTATATTCATTAAAGAATCGTGAAAAAATATACTCAACCGTTTTTAATAATAATAATAATAATAATAAACCTTTCTTGAACAGCAAATCAGCATATTAGAATGATTTCTGAAGGATCATGTGACACTGAAGACTGCTGAAAATTTAGCTTTGATCGCATTAAATTATGTTTTAAAATATATTCAAAAAGAAAGCAGTTATTTTAAATAGTAAAATTAGTTCACAATATTACTGCTTTTGCTGTATTTTGTATCAAATAAATGCAGGTTTAGAAAAAAACACTAAAAAATCTTACTGTCCAAAAACTTTTGGCCAGTAATGTAAACAAAAATTCGATTGATGTGAATATACAGGTCCTTCTCAAAAAATTAGCATATTGTGATAAAGTTCATTATTTTCTGTAATGTACTGATAAACATTAGACTTTCAAATATTTTAGATTCATTACACACAACTGAAGTAGTTCAAGCCTTTTATTGTTTTAATATTGATGATTTTGGCATACAGCTCATGAAAACCCAAAATTCCTATCTCAAAAAATTAGCACATCATGAAAAGGTTCTCTAAACGAGCTATTAACCTAATCATCTGAATCAACTAATTAACTCTAAACACCTGCAAAAGATTCCTGAGGCTTTTAAAAACTCCCAGCCTGGTTCATTACTCAAAACCGCAATCATGGGTAAGACTGCCGACCTGACTGCTGTCCAGAAGGCCATCATTGACACCCTCAAGCAAGAGGGTAAGACACAGAAAGAAATTTCTGAACGAATAGGCTGTTCCCAGAGTGCTGTATCAAGGCACCTCAGTGGGAAGTCTGTGGGAAGGAAAAAGTGTGGCAGAAAACGCTGCACAACGAGAGGGGGACCTGCGGAAGCAGTGGACTGAGTCTGGAGTAGAAACATCCAGAGCCACCGTGTACAGGCGTGTGCAGGAAATGGGCTACAGGTGCCGCATTCCCCAGGTCAAGCCACTTTTGAACCAGAAACAGCGGCAGAAGCGCCTGACCTGGGCTACAGAGAAGCAGCACTGGACTGTTGCTCAGTGGTCCAAAGTACTTTTTTCGGATGAAAGCAAATTTTGCATGTCATTCGGAAATCAAGGTGCCAGAGTCTGGAGGAAGACTGGGGAGAGGGAAATGCCAAAATGCCTGAAGTCCAGTGTCAAGTACCCACAGTCAGTGATGGTTTGGGGTGCCATGTCAGCTGCTGGTGTTGGTCCACTGTGTTTTATCAAGGGCAGGGTCAATGCAGCTAGCTATCAGGAGATTTTGGAGCACTTCATGCTTCCATCTGCTGAAAAGCTTTATGGAGATGAAGATTTCATTTTTCAGCACGACCTGGCACCTGCTCACAGTGCCAAAACCACTGGTAAATGGTTTACTGACCATGGTATTACTGTGCTCAATTGGCCTGCCAACTCTCCTGACCTGAACCCCATAGAGAATCTGTGGGATATTGTGAAGAGAAAGTTGAGAGACGCAAGACCCAACACTCTGGATGAGCTTAAGGCCGCTATCGAAGCATCCTGGGCCTCCATAACACCTCAGCAGTGCCACAGGCTGATTGCCTCCATGCCACGCCGCATTGAAGCAGTCATTTCTGCAAAAGGATTCCCGACCAAGTATTGAGTGCATAACTGAACATAATTATTTGAAGCTTGACTTTTTTTGTATTAAAAACACTTTTCTTTTATTGGTCGGATGAAATATGCTAATTTTTTGAGATAGGAATTTTGGGTTTTCATGAGCTGTATGCCAAAATCATTAATATTAAAACAATAAAAGGCTTGAACTACTTCAGTTGTGTGTAATGAATCTAAAATATATGAAAGTCTAATGTTTATCAGTACATTACAGAAAATAATGAACTTTATCACAATATGCTAATTTTTTTAGAAGGACCTGTAAGTTCAAGTGAGAGCACCTTAGAGCAGCAGCAGTGTCCTGGCTGAGAACGTGTGAGCTGGTAACGCCTCCACTGGCAGCCATAGAGTCCAGCTAGACAGGAGACAAAGGGCTGGTGCTCATAACGCTGTAGCAACCTCTGGCGTGCCTTTTTTAGCCTACCCAACTTCAGCTGGGTTTGCTCGGTCTGTGTTGTGCCCATAAGCTTGATGAATAGTTTCTGTCAATGTATAAATAATATAATTACATTAATCTCTTTATAATTTGCATAGTTTGCACCACAATGTTGTGAAACATTAAAATGATGTGGCATGTCACAAAATCTCACTGTTGTCTTTGCCTTGGCTATATTTTATGACAGTGTTGTTTCCAATTGTCCATTTTTTCATTAAATCTAACTACATACAAGGCTGATAATAGGCTACATCAATTGAATGACCCTAATCCTGGACAAAAAGAAAACTAATGATGATGGATTTTTATTAAATAATTAAACCATAATAATATCAAATAATAATTACTATACTTGGCTGAGGGTTGCCTTCTATGTTCTGATTGGCTAACACTAGCTAGCGCAGTCGGCTTGTGTATTTTTCACTGATATTTTGTATACAGTAATGCCTTAATCACAATATGTGACTGAAATAAGTAGTTTACAAATATTGAAGGCACCGGCTTTTTAGCTTTTAAACAGCAAAAGTATTCATATATCCCACATCTGTTCATGTTCTTTTAGTCCTCAGAAAGGAAATAACGTGACACTAGCCAACAAACTTGTTTGCTTTACATAATCGTTCTTTACCATATTGTAATCGTTTCAAAATGATGTTATGTGGGCGCAAAGGAGAAGTAGCCCAATATCTCACCGTATAACTGAAGCCGGTCGCCGACACGTCAGAACCGAGCGCGCCGGTGTCTCCGTCCGTGTGCTGTCCGCTTTTCTCTTGTGAAAGGAAAGACCTCACGTAGATTCATCACTGATCTGTTGCCAGACTACATTCTGTGTGGCGCTGCAGCTATGGTTAATGAGAGCGTGAAAAAAAACGAGCTCTAGATAGTGTCTGTATTAGGCAACTGCGCTATTGAATAGTAGTGTTGTGAGTCAGCGTCTGTTAACGTTAAATGTAGCAGTATTTGCATGACAAGAGGGGCCGCTTTGCACTCTCAATGAGCACGCACGTATATTGTTGAGTGGCTGTTTACTAGTCTTGACGAAAACGGTTAAAAACTACTGATGAAGACACATTTATATCAGTAGCCTATATAAATAACCAATGTGCAAAACTGTTAATGAACTAATGTATTGGTCTAGCCTAGTTTAAGTAAATCGAATGCAACATTAGTATTTAAAACACAAGCACAGTGGAGCCCTAAATACATTTTGAAACTTTATAATAACACAATAATACTTAATGTCACTGCCAAATGCGACAGGCTACTAGAAGAAGGGAAGTTTAGGATTATAAACTATGTTCAGAGCTCAGTGTAGTTCACACCCAGATAGCAGTCATTGGCAAAGACTCTAGTCCATTCTTTTGGGCAGTTATTCAAGGTACCACTATCTCTCCACCACAAGACGTTTTTACTGATGATAGAGGCTTGCCTTCCTGAAATGTACATCCGCCTACTTTGTTTGACACTTAACTTCTCGTTCAAGTTTTCCTTCCAAGCAAGAAGTTACAACAAGGACATTTTTGATTAAATCTGAGGGCTTTCTAACCCTGCATAGAACACAACTGAAATGTTCCCAGGCCCAGAAATGTAGTAAGGACACTGGTAAGACAGTCCATGTGACATCAGTGGTTCAACTGTAATTTTATAACGCTACTAGAATACTTTTTGTGCACAAAGTAAACAACAAAAAACGACTTTATTTAACAGTTCTACTCGATAAGAGCGGAATATGTGCTTTGGAGGAAAATAATTGTTTAATGAAGTTGCTGTCTATGCAGGGTTTGAAAGCCCCTCCCCACACTATAATAGCTAGAGCACACTAGCATCAGTGCTTCGTCCTCTAAACAGTTTGCTAGCTAGCTATGCCTTTGTCACATAAATGCATACATACTGGTTGCGATAAATTTACAAAACAGCTCAGTCATCCATTCAGGTTCTAGCAAAACTGTTAATGGATTAATGTATTGATCTAGCTTACTATAAGTAAATCAAATGCAACATAAGTATTTAAAACACACGCACAGTGGAGCCTTAAATAAATTGAGAAACTTTAAATATAACAAATAGCAAATGCGTAGCCCTATTTGACACTTGAGAGTGGCGGAAGCTTTCCTGCGAGTGGGCAGGGTTTTAGCGCTGATAGTGGACACGCCCCCAACGTTTGAACTGATTTTGATACTTGGTGGAGTTTTTAATCATTCGGCTGGATGGTTAATACCATTTTTCTGTGGTGTGACAAACTCTTAACACAAGCTACCAGTCAAAAGATTTTGAACAGTAAGATTTTTTCACGTTTTTTAAAGCAACATTTTCAGCATCATTACTCCAGTCTTCAGTGGCACATGATCCTTCAGAAATCATTCTAATATGCTGATTTGCTGTTCAAGAAACATTTATTATTATTATTATCAATATTTAAATCAGTTGAGTACAGTTTTTCAGGATTATTTGATAAATAGAAAGATCCAAAGATCAGCATTTATCTGAAATAAAAAGCTTTTGTAACATTATACACTATATTATAGAAATTAATACTTTTATTTAGCAAGGATGATTTAAATTGATCAAAAGTGTTGATAAAGTCAATTACAATGTTACAAAAGGATTTCTATTTTAGATAAATGCTGTTCTTCTGAACTTTCTATTCATCAAAGAAACCTGAAAAAAAATTCTACTCAATTTTCAAAATAATAACAACAACAAATGCTTTCTGAGCAGCATCAGAATATTATAATGATTTCTGAAGGCAAAAAAAAAGCTTTAAAATCACAGGAATAAATTACATTTTCAAATATATTAAAATAGAAAGCAGTTATTTTAAATAGCACAATATTTCAAAATTGTATTGTTTTTGCTATACTTTGGATCAATGAATGCAGAAGAGATTTCTTTAAAAACATTAAAAATCTTGCTGTTCAAAAACCTTTGACTGGTAGTGTATTATATAAACATACAATAATGTTACAATATATGTTGTACATATAAACATACAATTATGTGTTGTAGGCCTACATATAAACAGCTAGGGGATACATTACACAACTTTGAGTTCAGCATAAATTATAACACTGCTATAATAACATAATGTTTTCAAGGCTGTATGTGTTAGGCTACACTGATATATATAAAAAAAAATAATAATAATAATAATAATAATAATAATAATACAAATAAAATAAATAAAAAGGAACCGTTTTATGGTGTCAACAACCTTGGAAAAGTCAGCGTTACAGCAATACCATGGGTTCAGTTATTGGAATTGTTTTAGGAAATACACAGTAAAATGGTAATATGTGATTCTGGACCACAAAATTGGAGAATTAAATTGAGAATTATACAAGCTGAATAAATAAGCTTTCCATTTGATGCATGGTTTGTTACGATAGGACAATATTTGTCCTAGATACAATTATTTGAAAATCTGGAATCTGAGGGTGCAAGAAAATCTAAATATTAAGAAAATCGCTTTTGAAGTTGTCCAAATGAAGTTCTTAGCAATGCATATTACTAATCGAAAAATCGACCATTTTGACCCATACAATGTAATGTTAGCTATTGCTACAAATATACCTGTGCTACTTATGAGTGGTTTTGTGGTCCAGGGTCACATATGATTCTTAGGGTAAAGGGGTAAAAGGTTGAGATATTCTCCCTAGATGTATCAGATAGCCTATCTAAACTTCCCACTGGGCGCAAGTACAGAATGGACACACTGGCACAAAAAACTCTATCCAAAGCCACGCCCACCGAGTCAGCGCTACGTGCTTTAAAGATGGCGGCATGTGTGAGTGTGGGATCTGATGTTTTTATTAGCCTCAAGTTTGTGATTTGAAGTGCTGCATTTAGGCAGACGCTAAACGTCAGGTTTCCGTAGATTGCTTAGACTCTCGCTCTCCGTCGTTCAGATGTCTGAGGGCAGATAGACGGGGATGTGATCGGTCACTGCGCTTGGAGAGGTAGAGTTGGTGGCCAGTTTGACATGCTAAAACTGACAGCTGTAATCAGCTAGGTTAGCTGTTCACGTACACTTAGAAAGGGCATCGTGCACGAAACCTTCGGCAAATGTGACCTTCTGTGCTTCCAACACTAACTTACACAAGCCAGCAGGTGACAACCTGCTAGTCAGATCAAAGTAACTTAGTAACGTTAGCTGCTCTGGTCATATGTTTAGGAAGTAAGATTAGGGTTCTTTGCCATTGTTAGCAGGTGACATGTCAGTCACTGAATGCTTTTGCTTCCATTAACTACATTTCCACCCCATACATAAATCAGTCCTGTGTGCTTAGTGGAGTTTACATTGCTTTTATTCACTTTCCCAAGCACCTGCAGCATTTTGAAGTCCGTAAAGTCATTTTAACGGTAGTTTTGACTGGTGGTGTATGTAAACAGGATAGGATTCAAGCCCTTGAATGACTAAACATTTTCATCGTGTAATTCATTTTTGGGTTTCTGGTTATTTTTCCAATATTATTTTGCGCGCAGTAGAATGCTATCCCGAGCTTTAAGGAAATCCCTTTCCTATGGAAATCCAATAGTGGCGGGTTTCACTGGGAGCTATTGTAGTCGTCTGTATTTTCATCAGACCGCCGTGAGTAAAGTTGCTTCGCAAGCTGAAGGTGGCTTCAAACCGGGGAAGGTGGCGGTTGTGACTAAGACCACACGATATGAGTTCGAGCAACAGAGATATCGCTATGCGGGACTGTCGGAAGAGGATCTTAAACAGCTGGTAAGCAGACAAATGTGAGGAAAGATAAACACTTGTTTATCTTATCTTTTGTGTATTGATCAGACACACCGGTTTATCTAGTTACTGTGCTTTTAAGGCGGGTTCTGTATAAAAATAGACGTAAAGTATCTTAAGGTAATTCTAAGCACAGACGTCTGACTACTTTATATTCTGTATTTTCCTTTTATATCTTACTTGTTTATTTATTCAACCCTACTAAAAACCGAAATTAAGGTTTTGACGTCAAATTGACGTCACAGTTCTATGCAAGTGCAATATGCATTTTATTGTTATACATATAATAAAAAAAATAAAATGTACTTTCCTTTAAAACACCTGCAAAATGGTGGTTTTTTTCAAATTGTAATTTTTGCATTCTGAAATGTTACCCACTTTATATTATTACAATTGTATTTCCCATTAATTTTTCCCATAGGGATTTACAAAAAGACTTGGAGCCATGGAGCAAGATTACAAACAAAAGTGTGCAGCGACTTTTGAAGCAAAAAAAAGTGTTTTTATTAATTACAATCCTGTAAAACATTGCAAATGGCAATTTAATTGAAAACAATGGCGGAAATATTAAACTATTGACATGTACTACTATTCAAAAGCCTGCATTTATTTGATCTAAAAAATACAGCAAAAGCTGTAATATTGTTAAATGTTTTTACTATTTGAAATATTTTTCTATTTTAATTGATTTTAAAATGTAATTTATTCCTGTGATCAAAGCTGAATTTTTTAGCATCATTATTCCAGTCTTCAGTGTCACATCACCCTACAGAAGTCATTCTAATATGCTGATTTGCTGTTTGTCATTGTTAAGAAACATTTATTATTATTATTACTATCAACATTTTTATTTTCAGGATTTTTTGATGAATAGAAAGATCCAAAGACCAGCATTTATCTGAAATAAAAAGTACACTATACCATTAAAAAGCTTGGAGCAGTATATATTTGGGGGGAGTGCACTGGGAGAAGAAATTATAGAAATGAATACTTCTGAACTTTCTATTCATCAAATAAACTACTCAGCAGTTTGAGCAGCAAATCAGAATATTAGAATGATTTCTGAAGGATCATGTGACTGGAGTAATGATGCGAAAAATCAGCTTTGAAATCACAGGAATAAATAAATTTGAAAATATATTCAAATAGAAAAGTTATTTTAAGTAGTACATGCATTTCAAAATTTTACTGTTTTTGCTTCTGTACTTTGGATCAGTAAATCCAGGCATGGCCTGCAGAAGATACTTCTTTCATTAACATTTGAAAAATGTATTGTCCAAGAACTTTTATTTAGTGTCCAAGCATTTATTTAATACAGTGTATTCTGTGTGATTATGTTTATTAATTGTGAGTGCAAATTACCATAAGTGGGAAGTTTCTGTCTCTCTCTCACAATGCCTTTTCTTTCTCCACCCCTCCCTCAATCTTTATTTGGGTTTACCAAAGATATTTATATTTGGAAATCATTTTATCTAATATCTTTGACTACTTTTTTTTTTTTTTTTTTACCTTACTGGCCAACTCTAAACTGACAGTGTAGTATCGAAACACCTATATTTTTCAACAAAATAAGTTATTATTTAACCTTTCTTTACTGCTGGCGTATATTGTCAGTCATATTCTGTAGTGAGCAAAATGAGCTTAAGTATTTAACAGGTCACCAACAATGCCTGCAAAAAAAACTTTTACAAAGTCCAGAGTCCAAGTCCAAAATAACACCCTGTTATACACAATGCAACAGTGTTTATTTTGTAAGAAACAATACACTGTTAATTATATTTAATCTGTCATCTACCCGTCATCACAGCTTGCCCTGAAAGGATCCAGTTACAGTGGTCTTCTGGAGAGACACAATATACACACCTCCAATGTTGGACAGATTGTGGAAAGCCTACAGTAAGATGATGATCAGAAATGGAAACTGACTGTATTTTCAAACAGTTTTCAAGAACATCCTTTAATTTTTGTAGGAAAGAAGGCATTGAGGTGCGAACTGTCAAAAGAGGAGAGTATGATGAGGACACAGTACAGTGGGCAGATGCCATCATCTCTGCTGGAGGTAAAGTTCAGGTTTTGCTTTTTATGCTTGATACATAAGAAATTTCATGTACAGTTGTGGTCAAAAGTTTACATCATCTGCATAATAAAAGGGGGTCATACAAAATGCATGTTGTTTTCTATTTAGTAGTTGTTTTCTATTTAAGATTACATATAGTCAATAAGAGAAAATAATAGTTGAATTCGTCAAAAGTTTACATACACCTGATTTTTAATACTGTGTTGTTACCAGAATGATCCACAGCTGTGTTTTAGTTATAGTTGTTCATGAGTTCCTTGTTTGTCCTGAACAGTTAAACTGCCTGCTGTTCTTCAGAAAAATCCTTCAGGTCCCACAAGTTCTTTTTTTTTTTTTTTTTTTTGTATTTGAACCCTTTCCAACAATGACTGTTGGATTTTTAGATCATATTTTCACATTGATGACAACCGAGGGACTCATATGCAACTATTACAAAAGGTTCAAATGCTCACTGATGCTTCAGAAGGAAAAACGATGCATTAAGAACCTGGGGTGTAAACTTTTGAACAGAAGATGTGTACGTTTTTCTTTTTTTGCCTATCTTTTTCATTTAGTACTGCCCTTCAGAAGCTACATAAGATACTATTTCCCAGAAGACAAATTAAGTTACATTTACCCTGATCTTCAAATTGATAAAGTTTTAATGCATAGTTTTTCCTTCTGGAGCATCAGCCAGTGTTGTTATATTTAATATGAGCCCCTCAGTTGTTCTGCAAATACACAAAAATGCTGAAAAACCAAAGAACTTGTGGGACCTCAAGGACTTTTCTGAAGAACAGCAGGCAGTTTAACTGTTCAGAACAAACAAGAAACAAGGAACTCGATGAACAACTACCACAAAAAAACAAAACAAAACAACAACTATGGATCATTCAGATAACAACACAGTATTAAGAATCAAATGTATATAAACTTTTGAAAGGGGTCATTTTTATAAATTCAACTGTTATTTTCTTTTGTGGACTATATGTAAACGTCTTTTATGTGAAATATCTTATTCAGGTCAGTACTATATAAAAAACAACATACATTTTGTATGATACCCTTTATTTTGGTAAAATAATTTACATTTTCCAGATTCTGCGAAGTGTATGTAAACTTTAGACCTTTTGTGAGATTCTAACAAACTTGTTTATTTCTTAGGTGATGGTACCATGCTACTAGTTGCAAGTAAAGTGTATGATAAGAACAAACCTGTATTGGGAGTCAATACAGACCCAGAAAGGTAATAAAAAAAAATACCCTAAATCGTATGTTTGTTTCTTATTTGTTTTATAAATATATAATGTAGCTATGTTTTTGTATATGCAGGTCAGAAGGTCACCTGTGTTTACCTGTGCACTATACACATGCCTTTTCTGAGGCCTTACAGAAACTCCGGAAGGGTGAGTTCAGGTGGGTACCTCTTGTTTAATGTTACTTACGGTTGACAGTAATCCAATTTGCTATGTAATCCCATTTCCAATCAGTTGTTTTCTTCCACACCTCTTGCAAAGGTACTCTGCAAAAGTACTTTGCCCTTTTTTAAAGAAGTACTAGTTCAAGTGAACAGTTATTAAAATAAATTTGATATTTGATATGCATGTACTCCACTGGAAAGCTAATGATACTAGCCAAAAACTGTTTTATGGGATAAAGATTGATCTTGGTCTTGGGGGAGGTGCTTGGCAGCTTAGAAAGCCAAATCCTCCATTAAGCTGTATTCAAAGCCAGGGCCGTTTATTGTTTGTGTCAACAAAAATAGTTGTCTTCTAAAAATTGAATATAACTGAATCAAACATATCAGTTCTGGTCATTGGTACCTGACATACAAATAAAAATCCACCCCAACCAACTCTAATAAATGATTAAATGTTTAACCTCTAATCATAAATGGCTGTGACAGCTGACATTTATCAGTTTTGTGCTGAGAGCAAGATTGAACCTGACCAATAAACACATTACTTTTTTGGGGGTGATGATGATCTAATCATCATTCTACCTGCTTTTTTTATTTCTATGATGTGTCCCCTCTGTATCTTTCCTTTCTTTTTTTTAAAAAAAGTAACTATTTTCGCTAGGTGGCAGTGGCGTCAGCGTATCCGTATGTATTTGGAAGGCACCGGGATCAACCCCACTCCAGTGGACCTGCATGAGCTCCAGCTGAGTCTCGAGCAGCACAGCAAGGCACACCGCATCACTACAGAGACTCAGAGCAGTACGAATCAAATATGATCTAAAACTATATCACAAGTATTTGTTGTTTTTCACAGCAAAAAGGAGAAATTATTTTCATTAATTTAATGATAATGTTTTTTTGTTTGTTTGTTTTTTTGCACTGCAATATCGAGACATTTTGGAAAGGAAACATGCTTAATTGCATAAAATATTTGGTGTGTTATGTTTGGTGTATATTAAATTACCAACTTGAAATTGGCTTAATTTTTTGCAACCAAACAAAACGATTATATATTTATTATAGTATATAAGATATATTTATAATATATATATATATATGTATATATGTGTGTGTGTGTGTGTGTGTGTGTGTGTGTGTGTGTGTGTGTGTGTTTTCAAAGCTTTGATGCTTTGGATTGTTCCAAAGTGATGATAAAGACATTTGCAATGTTACAGAACATTTTTCAGAAACCTGAAAAAAAATTCTACTCAGTTGGTTTCAATATGATAATAATAATAATAATTATTATTATTATTATTATTATTATTATTGAGCAGCAAATCAGAATATTAAAATGATTTCTGAAGGATCAAGTAGTGAGTAATAATTAGGGCTGTCAAACGATTAATCACGATTAATCGCATCCAAAATAAGAGTTTGTTTACATACTATATATGTGTTTACTTTGTATATTTATTATGTACATATAAATACACACACATACATGTATATATATAAATATTTTGTTTTAATATGTATTATATTTATACCTGTATACAATTTAGATTATAAATAAATATAAATATTTTAGATACAAATTTAAAATATTTTTCCTTAATATATACACATGCATGTGTGTGTATTTATATATACATAATAAATATACACAGTACACAAATATATAGCATTTTGGATGCGATTAATCACGATTCATCGTTTGACAGCACTAGTAATAATGCTAAAAATTCTGCTTTGAAATTACAGGAATAAATTTCGTCTTAAAATATATTCAAACAGAAAACAGTTTGTTTATTTTAATTTTAAATAGTAAAAATATTTCAAAATTTTAGTGTTTTTGCTGTACTTTGGATTAAAAATACAGGCTTGGTGAGCAGAAGAGACTTTAAAAAAACGTAAAAAAATAATCTTACTGTTCAAAACCTTTTGACTGGTATTGTATTTAACGTTGTCCATTTTTTAAAAATGAAATATTACATTTTATGTTTGCTCAAAAAATATAAAATCAATAGATAGATATTTAGTGCAGGTGGGTTGTTTCATAATATAATTAATATAATTTCTTTTTTTATTTTATGTTCTGGAGTCATTTTCCTTAAACCAAACCTAAATGAAAAAGGTTTTACTAATAGATAAAAATAAATGACACCAGAACAAAAAACGTAACATAGTTACAGCTATATTGTAAAACTATTATGAAACAATCCATGTTTATTAAACATTAAAGGAACACTCTTTTTTTGAAAATAGGCTCATTTTCCAACTCCCCTAGAGTTAAACAGATGAGTTTTACCATTTTTTTAATCCATTCAGCCGATCTCTGGGTCTGCCGTTAGCACTTTTAGCTTAACATAAATCATTGAATCTGGTTAGACCATTAACATCTCGTACAAAAATGACCAAAGATTTTCAATATTCTCTTCTGTAGTTACATTGTGTACCAAGACCGACAGAAAATGAAAAGTTGTGATTTTCTAGGCTGATATGGATAGGAACTATACTCTCAATCCGGCGTAATAATCAAGGAACTTTGCTGAAGTACCATGGCAATGATATTACGCAGCGCCTGAATATAGTCCCCAGCTATTTTACTATTACCTTAGTGGCTTAGTGCTGGTCACGTTGGAAGTTACCTAGCTGGGGACTATTTTCAGCCGCAGCCTAATATCATTGTGCCTGCTGCACCCATGGTACAATAGTAAAGTTCCCTGATTATTACGCCAGAATGAAAGTATAGCTCCTATCCATATCAGCCTGGAAAATCGCAATTTTTCATTTTCTGTCGCTCTTGGTACACTACAGAAGAGTCAAGTTTAAAATAGGAAAAACATCAAAAATCTTTGGTCATTTTTGAACGAGATGCTAATGGTCTAATCAGATTCAATGATTTATGCTAAGCTATGCTGAAAGTGCTAACAGCAGACCCGGAGATTGGCTGAATGGATTCAAAAATGGTAAAACACATGTTTAACTCTAGGGGAGTTGGGAAATTAGCCTATTTTCAAAAAAAGTGGAGTGTTCCTTTTAAAATGCCAGTAGATAAAATACTAGGGCAATAACATTGCACCCAGATTTGATTACTTTGTAAGAACATTTAGCTCTGAACATGTTTGTTTTCTTTGTGTTGAAAACGTTTTAGTAGGCACAAAGATAACGCTATCATATTTTTGTGACAGGTACGACACACAACAATCCTGAAAGGCCTCATCTACTCCCTGTCCGAGGGCTCAATGAGATCTTCATTGGGGAGTCTCTGTCCTCCAGGTATATATCCCTGTGCACCATCCTGTGACGTTGTCAAGCCAGTTTGCCACCATAAACATTTCATCAGCCACTTCTCCTCCTTCACTCCATGCATCCCCCACCCATCTCCCCTTACTTGTGGATTTCTGTTTGCCACAGGTTGAAGTATAAATCCTTCAAACCCCATCTTACCCTCTCGCTTCATAGGGCTTCATACTACGAAATCTCCATTGATGACGGGCCGTGGGAGAAGCAGAAGAGCTCAGGGCTTAGCATTTGCACTGGAACTGGATCTAAAGCCTGGTGAGTCAGAGCGGTGCTTCACTAAAGTCACCTTATAACACCTCAGAAAATGTCAAGAGATGTAAGCGTTACCAAATCTTTTTTTTTTGTTCTTTCATCCAGGTCCTACAATATTAATAAACTCGTGGAGCAGGCAGTGGAGGATGTCCTTAGAATAGGTTAGAAACACAGTTGTTTTATATTTTATAAGTTATATAAGTTAAGTATATTCTATATTTCATATGTTTAATGACAAAACCATTTCTAATTGTCAGCTGACAAGCATGATCCTTTTTTTTTCTGTATCATAGGTAAATTAAAAACCGGTTTGGATGTTCCTCTAAATCAGGAGTTCATTGAGAGTGGTGAGTTCAAAATACAGTTGTTTTTTTTTGTTGTTGTTTGTTTGTACAAGTATAAAAAATAGTGCAATTTTTATTTTAAAATGACTTTTTTTTTTTTTTTTTTTTTTAGTTCTGTAATTTATAAATGTAATATTCTGCGATTTAGATAACTGTTCCCTATTTTTTAAATATATATATATATTTTTTTGTATTTTAAAATGTCATTTTAGTTTTTTTTATATATAAAAATTAATAATCTGCCATTTGAACTGCAATATATCATATTTTAAAATGTCATTTTTGAAAAATTCTGCAGTTTAAATAACTTCCCTTTTTTTGTGATCCGTGAATTAAATATTTGTATTTTAAAATGTCTTTTTATCAAATTAATATTCTGCAACTTAAATAATTGGCTCCTATTTTTCTATTCAGTGACTAATATATAATTAATATTTTAAAATCTCCTTTTTTTTTACATTTATAAAATAAAATAATTGGCTTCTATTTTTGTTTTCAGTGACTTAAGTATAGTATGTATTTATTTATTTTTTTGTGTGTATATATATATATATATATATATATATATATATACAGAGACTATATATATATATATGCAATTTATAAAATTAATCATCTGCTATTTAAATAATTGGCTCATATTTTTGTATTTAGTATATAATATATCACATTTTTAAAAAAATTGTTTACATTTTATAAAATTAATAATCTGATAACATGTTAATAATGGGCTTCTATTTTTGTGTTCAGTGACTATTATATATAATATGTATTTAAATGTATTTTTTTAATGAAATTAATTGTCTGCTATTTCAATAATTTGCTCCTATTTTTGTATTGACTATAATATGCGTTTAAAAATGTATTTAAAAAAAAATAATGTTTAAACTTATAAAATGATTAATCTGCGATTTAAATAATTGGCTTTTTTGTATTTAGTGGCTGATATAAATTATTATTTTTTTAAATGTCATTTTAAAAAATAAAAAGTCTAAAGTTTTTAATTTGATAATCTCCAATTTAATTCATTGACCCCCATGTTTTTATTCAGTGACTGTAATGTATTATATGTATTTTAAAATGTCATTTTCTTTTAATTGTTTGTATTTCGAAAATTAATAATCTTCCATTTAAATAATTGGCTCCTATTTTTGTATTCAGTGACTGTAATATATCATGTATTTTAAAATGTTCTTTTTTTTTCTTCTAATCATTTAAACTTATAAAATGAATATTCTGCGATTTAAATAATTGGCTCCCATTTATGTATTCAGTGACTGATATATATTATTTGCATTTTGAAATGTCATTAAAAAAAAAATGTAAATTTATAAAATTAATATTGTACGATTTAAATAATTGACTCCCATTTTTGTATTCAGTGACTGTAATATATTATTTATATTTTTTAAATTGTTTGAATTTTAAAAATCAATCTGCAAGTTAAATAATTGCCTCTTATTTTGTGTTTAGTGGCTAAAATATATCATTTGTATTTTAAAATGACTTTTTGTCATTGTAATTGTTTAAATTCATAAAATGAATCTGCTTTTTAAATAACGTGTCTTTTTGTGTTCAACGACTGGAATATATTGTTTATATTTTAAAATGACATTTTTCATTGTTTGAACTCTGCTTAAAGTTCTACAAATAATCTTAATATATTAGCAAAATTTAATATTAAATAAATTGTCCCTATTTTGTGTTCAGTAACTGAAACATACAATGAGTCGCTGATCTTCGGCCCAGAGGAGGACAAACTTTTCTTCAGCGTGAGGGAGCCGATAGTCAACAGAGTATTTTCCAATAGCCGACAAAGAGGTTTTGCCAAAAAGTGAGTTTTAATTTCCATCTTCTTACATCTCTGTGATGAATGATTAAGTATTAATAATAATATTATTATATTAATCTTAGTCTATTGGTTTACAAAAACATATTTAACATTTCAAATAGTGTAAATTAGTATTAATGTTCTATGAACAAACATGGTTTATTGTTCGTTCATATATATTTCTCCATGTTTTTGACTAAAAAGGCTACAATAAAAAAGTAATGACAATTCTGTTGTTTTTGATAGGGTTTGTGTACGCTCAAGGTGCTGGGATGCCTGCATGGTGGTGGATGGTGGGACGTCCTTCGAGTTCAATGACGGTGCCATTGCTACAATCAGCTTAAATGAGGAGGACCTGTTGCGAACTGTCATTCTTGATTAAATCCTTTGATACGTCAAACTCTTTATTTATTGGGGACTGAATAATTGTCTTTAAAGCCAGACGTCGAGATGGACAGCGGGTTCTCTAAGCACTGAATGGGGTTTGCAGATGAAATGTACATTTATAGTCAGTTGTACTGATACATATCAGGATTTCACAAGTCTGTAGTCTTACTTAAACGACCCTCTCAGTTACAGCCCTCAGGAATAAACATTAAAATACTTTTTTTTTTTTTTCTTCCCCGGCCCCAGATGCACCAGCATTATATTGCCACATCACTATCAGGTCTGTAATGTTCTAGAAATGTGATGGATGCAAATTCAAGTTCACTTTTAAGCACATGTAGTCAAAGTTACTGAACTTTTTTTGAATACTGTTGTGCCAAATATGCACAAATTACCAAAATACTTGATATTTAAATGTTTTAAGCACACAATGTGACCCTGGACCACAAAACCATAACTCATAAGTTGCACAGATAAATTTGTAGCAATAGCCAACAATGCATTGTATGGGTCAAAATGATTTTTCTTTCATGCCAAAAAAACACTACGATATTAAGTAAAGATCACGTTCCATGAAGATATCTTGTAAATTTCCTACCATAAAACAATTTTCGGTTAGTAATATGCATTGCTAAGAACTTCATTTGGACAACTTTAAAGGCTATTTTCTCAATATTTAGATTTTTGCACCCTCACCCGCATATGGTTGAATCTCGGCAAAGTTTTGCCCTTCCTAACAAACTATACATGGAAAGCTTATTTATTCCTGATGCATAAATTTATGTTTTTGTGGTCCAGGGTCACGTATGGCAACTTTGGATGTGGAGTCAAACTCTACTCCATCAGGTCAAAGCATTGTGCAGGTATTGGCTTAAAGGGTTACTTAATTTCCAGAATAAAAATTTCCTGACCATTTACTTACCCCCATGTCATCCAAGATGTTCATGTCTTTCTTTCTTAAGTCAAAGAAATTAAGGTTTTTGAGGAAAACATTCTAAGTGTTCCATATAGTACACTTCAATGGGAGTGCTAGTGAAAGACGAGCATTTGTGGTTAAGTATAGAAATGAATTATTTTTTTATGACCAATCGTGTCGCTAGATAAGACCCTTCTTTCAGTGCACTTTGAAGCTGCACTGAAACTGCATTGGCCACCATTGAAGTCCACTACATGGAGAAAAATCTGTGAATGTTTTCCACAAAACAATTTCTTGGCAAATAAAGACATGAAAATCTTGGAGGACATGGGGGTAAATAAAGGATTGTTTTATTCTGTAAGTGAATTAATCCTTTAAAACATGCCAGAAATTTGTAAAATCACGTTTTCAAGACCCTTTGTGGTTTAAAATGTGTGCGTTCTTAATTTTGTAACATTTGAATTTGTTTGCAAATGAAAAACCTCACATGGAGATGGCTTTAAATAAAAAGCAATACATTTATTTACAATTCAGACAATGTAAACAATTCATAAAAACATGTCCAGCGACAACCAAGGTTGTACAAAATTCAAGTTTTCCAATATTAAAAGTGGTCAGAAACATGAGAGATTCACAATATTTTCTCTGGTCTGAAAGCACCTGGTTTAATGCATCTGTATGACAAAATTTGGGAACAGTATAAAATAACCATAAAACCATTGTCTTTTTACTAAACTAGACAATCCTTTGATAATCCTATAGTAAAACTGGAAATGCACTTGATCATGGCAGGAAAACAGATCAGACCTACCATTACATTCTAGATTTTACCTGAAGCAACAAGCATCTAGTGAAACTCACCATTTTCAACGTTAATAGCTATTGGTACCAAACATTAAAACAGTTAAAACATAACACTAACTGTCCACTCTTCATCTCTTATTTTGTGATAAACAATATGATCTTTGTTGCAACGTAACAAGAACACCATTAAATTCAAGATTGTCAGGATCTCCAACACAATTGTCATCTTCACAAAATTGGAACGGTTACAATATAAAACGAGGACTTCCCAGTGATGTTTTAGACATTTTTAAAAATCACAATTAAGAGAGATACGGACTATTATAAAAGCTATTTTACAATTTGGCTCACCCTGTAACCATCCTGGATTAAAAACATCAATGTTTGTACACGAGTCGGCAGTGCATTCCCCAAAGTGTGCGATCCTTTCTTGATGCCGAGGTGGGACGTGCCACAGTGGAGAACGGCTGTGTGTTGATCTGTATGTGCGGTAGACCTTTACACAGAATGGGCAGGTAGCTGTCCTGTATGAGACCGAAGACCTCCAAGGTCTGCAGATTTAGAAACTTTTCAAAGTCACTGTAGAGAAAAAGAGAAGGGAAATTTAGTGCTTGTATGCAGAGACTATGCACCTTTTTCTTCACATAAGAGCGGCCACAGCCATTTGTAAATGTTATGGGTCTGGCTTCCGGTCTCATCTGCACCCGGTATTTTTAGCTGTACAAAACAGTTAATTTTGCTGCTTGACATTGCAAAGTGGTGTGCCTTACCAGATTATTTTTAATGTATTATCTTAAGGGAGAATTTCACCTCCAAAACAAAAATTTACAGATAAATCTCACCCCCTTGTCATCCAAGATGTTCATGTCTTTCTTCAGTTGTGTTAAAAAAAATAAAAACAACAACAACAACAACAACAACAACAACTCAGGATTTTTCTCCACGTGACTTCTATGGTGCCCATGAGTTTAAACGTCCAAAATGCAGTTTAAAAACAGCTTCAAAGGGCTCCAATTGATCCCAGCTGAGGAAGATGTGTCCTATCTATCATTTAAAAAAAAAAAGCTAGCTGTGTGTCAACTCTATGCATTACGGTTCATGACACCCTTTACAAAAAAAGAACAGCAATATAGGGCAATTTTGAAGTTGGAGGGAAAAAAAAAAAAGATTGTTTTTCCCAACTGTCATGAACCAGAATGCAGTTGATGCAGAGCTAGACAAGATGAGCATTTGAGGTTAAAAAGTACATAAATTGTAAATTTTCTTTCGAAAATAACCAATTTTTTTTGAGAAGACCTTTCTTCCTCGGCTGGGATCATTTAGAGCCCTTTGAAGCTGCATTTTGGAAGTTCAAACTCGCAGACACCATAGATATCCACAATATAGAGAGCATTCCTATAAAACTATTAAAGACATGAACATCTTGGATGATAAGGTGGTGAGTAAATTACAGGGTTCGTATAGATACTGCAAAATTAAATTCTAGGACTTTCCAGGACTTTAAGCACTACTTTTTTGATTTTCAAGGACTTTAATCAATCTCACCAATGTCTTCCATTTAAAAAAACAAAAAACAAAAAAACCTGAAATAGATAAAAATATCTAATAAAAGCACATGAAGCATTATTACTAAAGTATTACAAAGTATACTACATTTTTACTATAGTAAAACCACGGTTAATTTTCTTAAGGGATTTGTATGTGTATACTTTTTTTTGCCATGCTTTTATAAGTGTACTGCCTCAATGAAAAAAACTAAATAAATAAAAATCAGCAAAAAAGATTTGCGAAATCACTCTGAAATCCTGATATGAAACCTGCAAAGTCCCAACCTGAATCAAATGCTTTGCGATCCACGCTATGAAGTTCTGATCTGAAGCAAACGATACCACCATTTCAAATCAGCACATGGAGCGCAGATCATGAATCATTTGACTTAGCCGAAACTTTGCATATCACAAAAAATGTTATTTAGACCAGAACTTCAAATCGTGTATCACGAATCATTTGATTAATTCAATTTGCCAATTGATTCGGTTCATCTGTTCTCCCTTTTTTTTTTTTTTTTTTTTTTTAACATATTCAGCCATGTTTATACGCCACTGTCAGTACTACTACTTTCACAGCTAGATTTTTTTCTGACGCGAAAAAGCAAAAAAAGGCATGCTTTTCAAATTGTGTGAATTTTGCGTAAAAAAATGACAATAATTCAAGCACTTTTCAAGAGTTTTCCAGGACTTGTCAAATTCAAGTACTTTAAGCACCTTGTACAAACCCTGAAATTATCTGTTAACTTTTGTTCTGAAAGTAAACACTGGTTTGTAGTGTTTCACCGTTTATTTCACGTTGTTATTCTTCTCATTTTCCTATAGCCGTTAATGAACCGGAAGTCTCACCATAAGCTTGCTTTTGCATTGAAGAAAAAGGTGGATATATAGACAAAATACGTTCATCTTTTCTTTCTGAACTCAACCATTATCTTACATGAGAGAAGCTGGGTGGATCTGATAACAGCGGCTCAACCCCAGATGTTTCAAGGAAGAAAGCTCCTGTAAGACTGGGAAACTGTCTGTCGTCACAAGCACGCTGTCACTGTAATGATAAAACATGTAATTGACTGTGAATCTCCTGCTGTTTGCTATTAGGCATCTGATCCATGATCATCTTTACAAATGAACTCACCTCAAATCTAGATTTGTAAGGTTTGGACATCTTTTTACTATAGCTTTAACATCTAAAACAAAAAAAAATGTTGTGAGAAATGGTTCAAAATGCATTTACATAAACCTGAACTCTGCTTTTTTCGTACCTTCCATGGTGAGGTTTTGTCGGTATCCACTGATGTTCAGTTGAGTGATGCTGGAGGGAATGTTGTTAGCAATGGCTTGAACATGGAGATTATTGAAGTCACACCACGACACATTCATTTCTTCAATTCTAGGGAGAGAAAGAAAATTATAGGCTTTAAAAGGAGGTCATATGAGTTTTAAAACAATTTTTATTTGGAGTTAAAAAGCTTGATATTCTAACTACCATGTACTCATGTCAAGTAAAATGCATTTGCAGTACAATGCATTTGCATTCATGTTGTAGTGTAAACACCTGCTGCCATTTGAGGTGGGATGTAGTTACTAGTGCTGTCAAAATGAGCACTTTTTCTAGTTTAAACAGCGTTAAAATAATTAACAGTTAATGCAGGAACAGGGCTAGTGGGCCACCCCTCTCACAACTGCTGCTTCTGTCTCTTGAAGACAGAATTGCATTTATTTATTTATAGAATGTCTTTATGACCGCATCAAATGGTCAAAATTAGTTCACTTAAATTAGAAGTTATTTTTAAAGTCTTAATACATTTTAAAATTGATAGCTCTCAATTATGCTGTAAAGTTAAATAGCTATAGTCAATCTTAAAAAAAGGGGGGGGGAAAGGAATTTCACAGAGACAAGAGTAGTATTGGTATCAGTGATACTCACCTTTAGTGATATAAAAAAAGATGCCATTAGCTAAATATACCGCATTGACCCGAATGCAAGTGTTTTTTTTTCCTTGAAAATACATCTAAAAAAAGGTGTTTGTCTTGTGTTCAGGGTCTAGATTTTGACATGCCAATAATACACCCACAACAATAGGTGGTGCCAATTCCATGTAAAACGTGTGTGCCAGGAAATGCGTCATGTAATGTTTGTCAGTAATGTCAGAACACGATTAAAAACTAAAAGATTCTTGACTGTCCTGTTAGCCTGATGAAACAAAACTTCCTCTGTAAGTGATTTTAAAGATTTTTTTTTAATTAAAATAAATAAAAAATAAGATTTCACTTCTACTGTTAATGAAACGTTGGTAGGCTATTATGAGATGGATAGCCTATTTGTTATATAATGTAAATAGGTTATCTGTTATTTTTATGGTATATCTAAAGGTGTATATTTTTTTAATGTGATTGTTGGTGCATTTTACCAGTATTTACCATACCTTCAAAACAAAAACAGGAAAAAAAAACAAACGAAAATTTAAGAAAAAAGTAGATCTTACCGAGTACAAGATTTCAGCATCTCAGCCAGCGATTCAGAAGAAAACCCAGAACAGCCACACAAATTCAGTCGGACGATTTCAGTATTTTGAGCCAGAGAACTGCAAAAGAGCAAAATACAGGTTTAAGGTCTTCATATGTATATACGCAAATAATAATAATAATAATAATAAAAAAAAAGTTAAAGATTTAGTTCACACAAAAAAATTCTGTCATTTATTACTCACCCTCATGTGATCCAAACCCATAAGACCTTTGCTCATCTTCAGAACACAAATTAAGATATTTCTGATGAAATCTGAGAGCTTTCTGACCCCACATAGACAGCAAAGCAACTACCACTTTTAAGGCCCAGAAAGGTAGTAAGGAGATTGATAATAGTCCTTGTTACATCAGTGGTTCAACCATTATGTTATGAAGCTACAAGAATACTTTTTCTCTTCTGTGTCAGTGGTACTCTTGTGAACGTGCGTGTCTGACACAAAAGAAAATAAATAGTTAAATAAAGTTATTTTTGTTTTCTTTGCACACAAAGCATTTTTTGTTGCTTCATAACATTAAGCTTGAACCACTGACGTCACATTGACTATTTTATTGATGTCCTTACTACCTTTCTGGGCCTTGAACGTGTCACTTGTGTTAGCTTCTATGCAGGGTCAGAAAGCACTTGGATTTCAACCAAAAAAAGTGTTCCTAGAATAAACATAGGTCTTACAGGTTTGGGAAAACATGGGGGTAACTAATTAATGACAGAATTTTCATTTTTGGGTGAACTATCCCTTTAAATCCAAAATCTTTACATGTCTAGAATTCTGAGTGTTACCATTGGCTAACAGTAAAAAAAAAAAAAACAAATTAAAACTGGAATAAAATGTGTAATTTCTACAGAAAATATCTAAATATATGACTGCTTGGCAGGCCATCTGGGTAACATCTACTGGGAAAAGCAAGAATAGCTTATTCTCTATGTCTTTCAACACAAAAGCTAAATGCTGTTTGATCGGCTGTGAATAAAACCCCTTTTGATTGGTCATTGTGTGCCGCCACCACCACCAAAAAAAAACCTAAACAAAACTACAGTTATGTTGTAGAGTGTAAAATGTCTATTAAACTGTCACTTACTGAATAATGCTATCACAGAGCACCAATCCTTCAAGACTGAGGTTTTGTAGATGTTTGCAGCGTGAGATGATGTCTTCAAGAAAAGACGTCTCCACTGTGCAATTTGATAAATCCAGATGCTGGATACGAAGTTTCCTGTAATTGAAAATGCACTTATTTATAAAGAAACGACAGCAACAATGACAGCACTTAAACAACATGACTTTACTGTGGAACTGTGAAAACAAGAATTACTCACTGTGCACTTTTAAAACTAGGTTGACCGATGCAGGTGTGTGGACAGCGCAGCCTCAATGCTCCAGCTGAGAGAACCTGCCCAAGCTCTGCATCTAATTGAGCTTTTCCCACTAGGTCCACACTTTGCCACAAAGACTCATCAAACCTGCAAATGCAGTTTTTCAGTCACAAGTGATCAACAGTCTTTGAAGCTCCAACTTTGTTTTTGTATGAATAACTTACGCTAAACGATGCCAGCGTTTGCAGACCCGTGATGTCTGGAGGAGATCTTGCAGCGAAAGACGAGACAGTATTCCCAACAACAGCTCATCTGGCAGACTGTCCCAACACAAGCCTACTGAAGGAAGAACAAGTTAACAAATTAGGCCATCTACTGCCCATACAAGTCCACATTACAGCATATAAGCAACTAGCTATTCAGTAAAAAAAAAAAAGTGGCCACCAAAATGAAAGTTTACAGGTTATTGATAAATTTTACTTATCTACCAGTCAAAATTTTAACAGTAAATTAAAAGTTTTTTTTTTTTAAAAGAAGTCTCTTCTGTTCACCAAGCCTGCATTTATTTGATCCAAAGTACAGCAAAAAATAGTAAAATATTGAAAGATTTTTACTATTTAAAACAATAGTTTTCTATTTGAATACATTTTAAAATGTACATATTCCTGTGATTTCAAAGCTGGATTTTAGCATCTTTTTTTTTTTGCATCATTACTCCAGTCACATGGTCCTTCAGTAATCATTCTAATATTTTGATTTGCTGCTCATTACTTGGAAAGACTTTATATATAAAAAAAAAAAAAAAAAAAAAAAAAAAAAAAAACATTATTACTATTACTGTTGTTGAATTTTTTTTCTCAGGTTTCTTTGATGAATAGAACGTTCAGAAGAACAGCATTTATCTGAAAATAGAAATCTTTTGTACCATTATAAATGTCTTTATTTTGTCTTTTGATCAATTTAAAGCATCCATGCTAAATAAACGTATTGATTTCTAAAATTTCTTTCCAAAAAAAAAAAATTATAGAATTGTTATAGTATATAATGTTTCAAAAGCTTATTTTAGATAAATGCTGATCTTTGGATTATTCTATTAAAAAGATCCTTAAAGTTTTAAATATTGATAATAATAATAATAATAATAATAATAATAATAATAATAATAATAACAACAATAATAAAATTATTATTATTACAATAATTATTCTTGGACAGCAAATCAGCATATTAGAAAGCTTTCTGAAGGATTATGTGACAGTGAAGACTGAATAATGATGCTGAAAATTTAGCTCTGATCACAGGAATAAATTACATTTTAAAATATATTTAAATAAAAAGCATACAAAATCATTACTATATAAAAATTAAAACAATTATAAAAAAAAATTTAAATAATAATAATCATCATCTCGCATTGTATTTGATATATCAGGCTTATTATGGCTCAGAGTATTATAAAGTTAAAATCTGGATCCTAGATTTGAATTACATTCAGAGGCCCAAAATAAATAAACAAAATTATGCAATTTGGTCCCAAAAACTTGAGAAAAACAATATTTCTTTTTTGAAGACCATTTACATAAAATATAGTGACAACTGATATTTGTATCTTTCAATAATATGCCTTAGTAAGATGATATTTAAATGCTTAGTTTTATCATCAAAGCTCTGTTGCACTTATTGTGGGGGGAAACATATAGTCCAATACAATACGATTATTATTGAGAGATGTAGAAACAAACAATTCTCAAAAACCTGATATCACATTTGCCTTTCAAAAATATAAGTAATAATAGTAATAATTATGTTAACATTAATTAATGTATTAACTAACAATGAACAATACATTTATTACACTATTTGTTAATCTTAGTTAACGTTAGTTAATAAATAGCCATTCATTGTTTGTTCATGTTAGTTCAGTGCATTACTTAATGTTAATAAACAACTTGTGCTTTTAATAAAGCCTTAGTAAATGCTAAAAATCAACATTAAGATTAATAAATGCTGTAGAAGTGTCGCTCATTCTTAGTTCACACACTGATTAACGTACTTAACTAATGTTATTGTAAAGTGTCACCAAATTACATTTCTAAAACATTATGTATGGAAACCAAATTCTACAATTACACTAAAACACATTTTTTCTTGCTAAGGAAGTATGAACTAATAATATGCAATCATGATAGAAATGTGTATCAAATGAGATACAGTGGGCTTTATAGGGTTCAATTTCTCAGTCACAAACCTGTTGATTCTCTTCTTTTCCTGGGACGTCTCGCAAGAACAAACACGTTTTCCTCATTTTCTTTCCCTTTTGCAGAAGTCAGGATCTTTTTGTGTGGGGGTGACCACTGCTGGATGAGCTCGTTTGGAGTGTTTTCAGTATCTAGACCCCCACTGCAGGAGGGCCGCTTTTTCAATTTGCTTCTCTGTGGCCTGCAAAGGGATCCCTCCAAATTCTCACTCAGTTCTTGAAACGCTCTACATAAACGAGAAAAACATTAACACCAAAATTTCATGTTGTTCTAAGGACATATAGAAGTATACCAGCAGAAAGCAATACGAAGTAACCGAAGGTTAAACAGTCCTTATTACGGAAGTTCAATCAACAGTTTTAAAACATAAAATAAAAAAGCTTAACTTCTCACTTCTATACGTTATGCAATCTCTAATAACACATCGACACAATTATAACTTTTTGATGTTTCTATAACTGTAAACTACAAGCTCAATCACAAGTTGTGTGATGCCCGCCATTTGTCTCAAGCTAACGTTACCTCTAACACCTAAAATAGCTTCCATACTAACTTGTGTTTTTGAAAAACAAAACTATATATGAACTAATGACACAATCAAAAACACTTAAGAAAGTTTCCAAATTTAGATTTAGATTATATAATTACCGTTACATAATTATCGAAAAAACATCGTCCTCGCTCGTCACAACACGACTGATGGCGCGCGCCAACAGACCATTCGACTAAATGCGCTTTTAAAAAGCAACCTGCAGATCTATGCACAACCGATCCGAAGTTATACCTTAATATATAATTGTTTTATTGTGCTCAGTGTTTATTATAACACACCAACAAGTTATAGAACTTACAAAGTGTGCCAAAGTGGAGGGAGAATGCAAGAGTAGTGTACAGAAACTCACAAGTCACCAAATTTCATGAAAACATGCGCAATGTAAAATACATACAATCATTGATGTTTGCTAAATTAAAAACTGCATACTACCTTTCGCCTGACATCGTGACTTTGTAAAATTATTAGAAGTACTGACTGCTGCAAACTTTCTGATGCAGCAAGCCTTCCCCTGTCCTGCTCGTAAGCTGGCGGCGCATTTAAACCTGTCTCTGGACCGCCTGTCCTGCTGCAATGCCATTGGCTAGAATGCAGGTCGCCGGAAGTGATGCATTTCTGACAGAGAGGGGTATCGATTTGCCGCCCTCTACTGTGGAGGACTAAACACTAATACGACGCTCTACACATCAAAACGTGCAAAACGTTGAGTCGTTTATGACAACCCTGCTGGAAAAACAACAACAACAGAAACCATCACAGATATTCTGTTGGTTCCCACTACAAATACCATTACAAACCAGAAACTTTTTTTCTGTAGTGTGTTTTGGAACATATTCCATTAGGATTTAGTGGTTTTAACAAGCCACTAATAGAAGGCGACCAATTACCAGTAGAAACCCATTCCAGTTCCATTAAAACCAATACAAGTCCCAGCAGGGCAGACATGCAAAAAAAGTAATTTACTTTTATCCCAAAGGTAAAATATAATGAAAAATACCTGATGTACCAAACCACACAATACTGATTTGTAGTCCAAATTGCTAAGAGAATTAGCAACCAATTAGCATTGGTTTTCTTGGGCATTTTCAATTTACAAATAACATAATTGTTGACATTACTTGGAAAGACTTTCAAAGAGTATTTTACAACAAATATAATACAATCATGCCTCAAACATTATTTTTTGTAGCTGCTGTGTTTTTAAATGTAGTTTGCTAAAAAGTGGGTAAATTTATTGACAAAAGGAAGCATGTAGTCTTTATTTAGCAACTTCTTACCTGCTCAGAGAGAGTGTAAATGCATTATCCATGCACTTTACCAGAGTAGTCTGTGACTTTTTTTGTATGTTTGCATGTGACATCAGCAAAGGCTTTGTTCTACTGCACCAGTCCTTCCTGTAACCTAAAAGAATTTAAAATGTCTGTTTACAAAGAAACATATAATATGAATTTTGTTGGAATATCTCCCCAAATTGGTCACTTCTGAAACATAATAATATTAAGAAGGGTGATGTTGAGATAACCCTATTAAGATTTTGTTTACATCTACCTTGTAAATATATTTTTTGCTATTTTATTAAAAGGTTTTCAGCAGTAAAAATCAATAATAATAAAAAAATTAAAACATTTCAACTGTAATTTATGAGATTTGTTGTTTTCAGATTTTAATCTAATCTTTCTTTGTATAAGGCATAAAGTTGATCATACTGGTTTCAAACTTAAGGATTCATTAGTTTGAATATACATTTACCCAAACACTATAACATCTTAGTTGAAAATTTAGTATACTTTACTTTAGACAAAACATACCATATTTTAGTTGTGACAGCACATTTTCGGTAGTGACAGTAATGTTTTGGTAGCAACTACATCACATTACAGAATTTTAACCCACATACTAAAACATACTAAAATACAAAACAATTTGCATAACTGTTCTAACATTTTGTTTACCCCAAAATAAAGGATGTGTGTTCCCTTGTCACTACTAAACAATGAAGTCGTGATTTTTATGGTAGTGACAATTTTAGATGGCTTTAAGCCCAACTCAAAGATGCTAATCAGCACATGGTTAGCTAGCACCTATCGCAACAGTTGTACACACATAAAACGTACATTTTATAGAATTACACCCAAAAAACAATGATGTCACCACCGAAACTTCACCAAATTTTTTGGTGGTGATCATTTTAGAAACTTTAGAACCTAGCTCAAAGATGCTAATCAGCACATGGCTAGCTAGCACAGTTCTGAACAGTTGTACACACATAAACTCTAAATGTTATGGTAGTGACGTTATTTGAAGTTACACACAGATTTTCAGATTTTAGAACACATTTACCTCATAAATGATGGGGTCTATCTACTCAGCATGTAGCTATGAGAGACAAGGACAAAGAAAAATTTACAAAGAAAATATAAAATAAATATTTTTTTAAACTTCACCTGAAAAAACTCAGCATAAATATATGTTTTAAAAACAACAATGGAATAAAATTTAAAAATGATTTTAATATCATTTTCATAAGTTGAAAAATAGGGGTTAGGGTCAGTCAGGACAGTCACCTCCCAATTGAAAATACCCAATAAATTATGAGTTCTGTAGAATGGATTTCTTTCTTCTTCTTCTTCCTTTTTTTTCCTTTTGTAGGGTCTCAGATTATGATTTGAGCTGCGTTGGTGCAAAACTTTGGCCTAAACATTTCTTTGACGCTAACCAATTGTTTATAAATATTAAATCGTCCAGTAGCAAAAAGCTGTAAAAACACTAGTAATTTGAAATGAATAAAGTCTCAGAAATATCAAACTTACACTTTACATAGTGGGTAGTGTATGTTTTGGCTTTCTTTTCAGAGACAATACTCAATATGCAGATAAATATGCAATGTGTAATGTAATGTGAACATATAATAACGTTTAGATAGAGTGGTTGACAAATCCAGTCGTATTTAAATTTTTAAGACCTTAAATTTAGTTTTGCAACACACAACAGAGCTGGTGCTACAATCTCGCAAATCTTAATCGTGAAGTTGTTTTCAACACGGACTTTTAAGATATGTTTACTTAAAACATGAAAAGGTTTGGGAAAAGCCCAGACTGAGGAAGAGCGTTGTCCTGCATAGGCGATCCTCTGAATTATGAAGCAACATACATACACAATAACATTTATTTAATAACGTAAGGTTTTTGTGGAAGGTGTAAATTAAAATAACGTTAACGTTAACGTACGTGTTTTAAATCTGGCTTTCAGGTACAAACGGCCAAAGTAAACGACGCAAATGTGTCACCCAAGATGTGCGAAAACAACACACATGAATGGTAAGTCAGTTTTAATTACATCATACGTTAGTATTTGTTCTATATCATTAATTTGGATTGTTTTCGCGTCGATATCTGCTGGTATGATTCAGAGTTTATGCTGACACATTAACAACTTTCAGATTAAATGCGGTTGATTAAATCGTCTAAATAAACATCGTGATGCTAAATGCAGTCATTTGGAATACTTACAACAATTTTGCTTAGAAAAAGCCGTGTCTGTTACTACAAGTTTATTAAATCAAAAGTAAAAAAAGTGTAAACTCTGCTGTGTGCTAGAGTGCGCGGCTCTAATGCAAGGCTGCCATCCTGCGGCGGACTTGTATACTACAGGCCTTTTGCACTAGATACAGTATAATATATGAAATATTACAGTAAGTTATTAATTCATAATTCATAAAAATGTATAAAAATGAGGAACGCTTCACGAATTTGCGTGTCATCCTTGCGCAGGGGCCATGCTAATCTTCTCTGTATCGTTCCAATTTTAGTATATGTGCTGCCGAAGCAAGCACGAACAGAGAGCTTCGACAAGGGCTAGATATACCACCGACTCCTAGCCATGTTTCTCATAGGTGGTAAGTGGAAAAATCACTTATTCTGCTCTCTTGTGTCAACTGTGACTGTAAATCATGCTGATCTGAACCTGTAAACCTCTAAAACCAGAGAATTTTAAAACCAGTAGTTTTGTGAAGGTTTAACCTAACATTCTCTGAGCTGTAGATCATATGCAAATAGGCCTGATCTCTTCTAGCTGTGATTGGAACGCTCGGTGTGACGCAGAGGAGCTCTTGGTCATGTCACGCACCCTCCCCCACAGACAGCACACAACCTCCTCCCTCTCGCAAAGAGCGGCTGCCTTTCTCACAGAAGAGCACAAAAGGCTGAAAGACCAGGAACTGCTCTCAGAAGAACAGAGGCTGTGAAAACACTGTGAACCTTAAAACTTAAGAAGAACTCAGAACAGCCACTAGAAACATTCCATTTGAGGTCAAGATCAATATCTGCATTTTGTGCAATTTAACATCATCATGTAAATTGTAGTTTCAAAATATTTTTTTAAGCTTAAAAAAGCATTTTAAAAAGTCTTAAGCTTTAGCTGACATGTGTTACGATATATCTTATTTGTATATTTTCTAGAATATTTCCAATAATTTGCCTTTTTTTTTATTTTTTATTTTTATAGTTTTTATCTGCAACACTGAATGTAGCCAGTTGTTTAGCCTGTAGTTTTTTTTTTTTTTTATAAATAAAGCCATGAGCATCATGCCAGTGATAGTTATATCAAGGTGGAGAAATTACAGGTTTTGTAGAATATGATCAATAATACCAATAATAAGTACAGGGCCTAGCAAACCTCTGTCTAAACTTTGATTTGAAAAGGTAAGGGGCCCAGAGCAATATAAAATCAGGGTGATATAAATACATCCCTTCAATATAAAGCATTTAGGTGAGATGTTCTCTCCAGTTATTGGAAATGTGTTCTTTTTTTATATATATATATGTATATATATATATATATAAATGCTACTTCTAAACTTTCTATTCATCACAGACTGGAGTTGACTGGAAATTCAGCTTTGCCATCACAGAAATAAATAACCTTTTAAAAAATATATTAAAGAAAAGAAAACAGTTACTTTAGAACATAATGATCACAAAATGCAGTCATATTTCACAATATTCCCGTATTTACTATATTTTTGATTAAATAATGGCAGCTTTAGTATATATTAGTATTAAATGGCACTCAAAAGACACTCACTTGTCGCCACCCAGTGGTGAAATTATGTTTCCCAGCTTTGCCATCCAGAATAAATTACCTTTTTAAAATATTTAAAAAGTAGAGCAGTTGTTAATAAAAAAAATAAAATAAAATGCACTAATATTTCACAATATTATGTATATAAATGATTGCAGCTTTAGCATGTATTATTATTTAAGGGCACTCAAATTTCCCCATCTTGTGGCGAAATTATGTTTTCCCAGCTTTGTCAGCACAGGAATAAATTATCATTCTCAAAATATATTTAAACAGAAAACAGTTATTTTAAAACATAATAACAATCAAATGTAATAATGTTTAAGAATAGTCCTGTTTTTTTTTTTTTTTTACAGTATTTTTACATCAAATAAATGCAGCTTTAGTATATATTACTCAAAAGACATTCATTTGTCATCATCTAGTGGCGTAAATATTCTTTCCCAGCTTTGCCATCACAGGACTAAATTACATTTTAAAATATATTAAAATAGAAATCAGTTATTTTAAAACGTAATAATAATAAAATGCAATAATATATCACAATATTCCTTTTGGTTATCAAATAATTGCACCTTTAGTATGTATTAGTATTAAATGGCACTCAAAAGATACTCACTAGTCTCCATCTAGTGGCGAAATTGTTTTCCTAGCTTTGCCGTCACAGGAATCAATGACCTTTTTTTAAAAGATATATTCTAAAGACGTAACAATAATAAAATGCAGTAATATTTGACCATATTTCTTTTTTTCTGTATTTTTTATCCAATAATTGCAGCTTTAATATATATTAGTATTAAATGGCATTCAAAAAGACATTCTCTTGTCACCATCTAGTGGTGAAATTATGTTTTTCCAGCTTTGGATAACAGGAATAGGGTTCCTGAGCTTTCAGAATGGTCTCTGAGTTTGGTTCACTAGGCTACACAATCATGGGGAAGACTGCTGATCTGACAGCTGTCCAGAAGACAATCACTGACACATTCATTGCCAAAGAAGCTGGCTGTTCACAGAGTGCTGTATCCAAGCATGTTAACAGAAAGTGGAGTGGAAGGAAAAAGTGTGGAAAAAAAAGATGCACAACCAACCGAGAGAACCGCAGCCTTGAGAGGCTTGTCAAGCAAAATCGATTTAAGAATTTGGGTGCAGTTCACAAGGAATGGACTGAGGCTGGGGTCAAGGCATCAAGAGCCACCATACACAGATGTGTCAAGGAATTTCATTTTCCAGCAGGATTTGGCACCTGTCCACACTGCCAAAAGCACCAAAAGTTGGTTAAATGACCATGGTGTTGGTGTGCTTGACTGACCAGCAAACTCACCAGAGCTGAACCCCACAGAGAATCTATGGGGTATTGTTAAGATGTATTTTATTACCTTAAATGTGTAATGTAACAGATTATGGCCACTGGATCCTTCAGTAGATCCAGACAGATTGAACATCTGAACTGATCCTGAGCCAAAGAAACACTGGATTCTGCCATTTTACTGCACATACTCACAGGTAGAGAAATATTCACAACAGTTCGAGAGCAGTTTAGCTTCTGTTTCTCTGGACTGAAATATTTCTTAAACGTGTGCAAATGTGCCCGTCATATAATGTACACGACCACTAGATGGCAGTCTTATACAGAAACTCACTACAATGGTATTCATTTGTTTAATTTCATGATATATATTAAAATAAAAATCTGTTGTTTGTGCTTATTGTAACGCTTATCTTCTCATTCCCCTTTCCCAAAGGATTTTCAAATATCTGAAGCCTTTTAGGGTTCGTATGGTGGAAGGCAGAAGGGTGTAAAAAGAATTACATTTTTGTGCTGGCAGCTAATTTCAAAGCACTGTTAACAGTTAAAACCAAATCAAAACTGGACAGGTGGTCATTTATCTACCATTCAGTTATTTTCTGTTTTATCTGCATTTGTTTGTTAACAGCTATTATGATAATTCAATCAGTGGCCTGAAAGTGACTGCAGTTTTATGAAGCATTTGCAGAATGAGACTGATCTTCATAGTCTCATCATAAGAGTAATGATACAAATCATCTTTTATTTATAGGTTTTATTTGCACTGAGTGAATGTGGTGTAGATTCAATCACTCCCCACACCAGAGTGAAAACGTTTAACGCAAGTTAGTTTAATACATGCATTTATTTAGTTGTTAATTGAATGTGACCTGCTAGAAGTGCATGTATGAGCACTATTTAAAGATACAGAGCTGTCAGCACTAAAAAATGACAAAAATCACATTCAGTTCTTCAGAAAATGTAGTGGATTTCTATTTAAAAACAATGTCAGGCAAAACAAATAATAGGCCTACGCATCATTGCAACTTGTGAATAAAGCCAGTAAATGCTAATGATGACAACCGCTTTGCATGTTAAACACTAGAATAAAAGGCAAAATCCTGCCAATGATATCTTGAAAATAAATCTTACAATATTAGCAGAATTTCTGTACCATCTATATTCTTAGGTCACAAAGTGTCATGGTTGAACAATGACTAAATATATCAAATTCATCATTATATGAACAAGCCCAAAACCCAGCATAGAGAGGCTGAGTGAATGAGGTGTGGACTCTGTGAATGAGGGTCATTGTGTCAGAGACGCTGTAGAAGGACAGAGTTCCTGCACTGTGATCCACATAAACTCCTATTCTAGAGGAGCTGGAGACTACAGGGAGTTTAGTCTGTTTGTTATTGTGCCAGAATGAGCAGCTGGAGTAAGAGCAGTAGAAACACCAGGACTGATCATTACAACCAAATTTACACTCATTTCCTTGTCCCTTCCTGCTGATGCTCTTATATGACACTGATATACCCACCTCACCAGTCCACTCAACCTCCCAGTAACTGCGTCCACACACACTCTCTCTACACAACACCTGCTCCCAATAGTCAAATTTGTCTGGATGAACACAATATGTCATTGTTTCAAAAGCGTATTTAATCATTCTGTTCTCTTTAGACAGTACCAGGTTTTCATTCGCAGTGTTTGGATCCAGAGTGAGTTGACAGGAATCTGATGAAGATAAAACACATAGTATGCATCTCTCAAGAAATGCATGAATTCCAATCATCAAAACATTTATTATATTGAGGTTTTTACTAATGCATAGAATGCACCAGTGATGTTAGATGCTTTAAGAAAAAAAAAAACAACAACAACAACATCTGCCTCACTCTTATGACCATCATAACTTCATCATGTTTGTGTATCTGTGTGTGTTTGAAGTTAACTATTACAGATTATAGTTTGGTGAATATGTATAGCTGAAAAGTCAAACTTTTTTTTTAAAAGTGCTTTTAGAATATTTTAAAGATGTTTTAGCAACTCAATCATAGACAGTTAAAGGGTGTTTCGTATATCCAGAGTTGTTTACAGGGTTAAGAGTTGGATTATCATGGCCAAAGTTTATAAAATAATAATTTGGACAAATGACAGAGAATTTCTTTGCCGAAAATCTTACTTTCGTGTTGGTACAAGTTTCAGCTGTTTTTTTTTTGATCGTGGCTTTAATGACGTAGAAGCTGGTGGAACCTCATTTGAGAAGAAAGCGCGCCCATCAACTAGGGGTGTGCGATATATATAGTCTGCGATAATATCGTAGTTGTTGTTTTAATGATGTGCGATTTGATATTATCGAGTATATTGCAAAAAACAAATCACACCTACACAGTGGACGTATAATGTTACATTAAGTGATGAAGTCGAATAAGTGCATTTAAAGTGCGTTCCTTTACAGCATGATTCAATCTATTAAAATACATTTAGAATGATCACATAGTTCAAGATATGAGGGCAGAAAATGTATATATTTATATAATTTCATGTAGTTAATCAATATCACACGAAGAGTGCCATTTTTTCCTTAAAAAACAGCATGACTACAAATGTGATATTTATTTTGTACAACAGTTCAATAAACAATAAGTTAATATTAAAAGACTTGCGATTTAGACAGCACATTTGCTGTTTTTGCCCCATTTTGCCAACAAAAATAATTCCAAAAACAGCCACAGTGCTGCTTTGCGTCTCTGAGGAACATGACGGTGTTCATGAATGAATCAATCGTTTAAATTAATCGGTTCAATCGAAATGACTCACTGTTTAACAGCGATTTACTGGCGCCCACTGGCGGTTTTAATTTTACATGTAAAGTCTTTTCACTTTTAAAAGAATTATAAACATAGCTGCATTAACATGTGCAAATACATCTAAATGCCACTTGATATGCCATTTCAGCAAAGATTATATTTTTTTATACTGATTTGTTTGGTAACAGCCTAGTTGTTGTTGTTGTTGTTGTTGTTGTTGTTATTATAACTGACTGATTAGAAGAATTTGACTCAAAAGATGATGCACACTTTTCGAAAAAATATAAAAAAATAAAAAATAAATTTAAACTTACTGGAAAATAATACCACACAGAATATGAAGAATATGAAAAAGAATAAGAAAATGTAAGTCCTTAAGCACAATAACACGCAGTAAAATATCGTCTAATTATCGTTATCGATAAAATCCCAGAAAATACAGAGATATTATTTTTTGTCAATATCGCACACCCAATATCGCACTTCATTCGGCTGCACTGCTGCAAGAGATTCACTCGAGAAGAATGTCTCTAAAGAAGTGTGGTTTTGGTTGTAAGGCAAAGATAACTTTGCTCAGCTTCCCGAAGAACCCAGCATTACGTGAACAGTGGATGCAGTTCTTTTTTCCGGGGCAGCAATGGAGTTTTGCAAGTGTGTGTGTTCGTTGACGAACGTTTCATATACAAAGCCCAGTTCAACGCTGGATTTGAACATTGTTTGATACTGAAAGATGGAGCGGTCCCAGCTATAAAATATCCTGGTCATGATGCGGAACAACTGCAGATGGTAAGTGAAACGGCATCAAATGTCTGTTTTATTGGCAATCCTAGTGCAAGTGATCGTCAAACTTAGCTCCGCCCATGGCGCGCCTCCAGAAGCTCAACTTTTTCTGGAGAAAATCAGCTGTATTTTTCTTTTATAAATATGATAAAACTAAAGACTTTTTGGAGATATTATGGATACAGTACTACTCTATAGATACTCAGAATATATAACCTGCCCAATTTGATCTGAGCAGCTGAGTCCTTAACCATCTTCAAGAAACAGTTAAAAACAAATATCTTCCATCTACACTTCACCCTATAACATTAGCACTCTCTATTCTCTCCACATTTTCTTATTATTTACTAAAAAACAAAAATGGACCCTCTAATATTTACGTTCTCTGTTCTTTTTCCATTCTGTCTACTTGTTTTCTTTTTATATATTCTAAAAAACTTGTTACATGTACTTTTAGACTATCTGTGACTTAACACTTATATCATTGCTTTTTTGTTGATCTTGATTGCTTCTATTGTCCTCACTTATAAGTCGCTTTACATAAAAGTGTCTGCTAAATTACTAAATGTAAATCAAGTGCAGTGTGTAGAGTTCAGGACAGTTCAGTCTGAATGATGAAATGTAATAAGAACTCAAGTCTGTCTCTTTTTATGTACATGTATGATTATAGAGACTTACAGTGGAGGAAGTCCTCATGGGTCTTGGGTTCAGAGATGATGATGATGATCTTACTGTTTTTTACTATGTAAACCAACAGACATTTTTATTGTCAAAATTGTAAAATAATATCAATATCAAAATAATTAGAAATTAAATTGAAATTATATGTAAAACCACTGATCTATAATAGAGAACATGTACAAGTGCTGGTCATATAATTAGAATATCATCAAAAAGTTGATTTATTTCACTAATTCCATTCAAAAAGTGAAACTTGTATATTATATTCATTCATTACACACAGACTGATATATTTAAAATGTTTATTTCTTTTAATTTTGATGATTATAACTGACAACTCATGAAAATCCCAAATTCAGTATCTCAGAAAATTTTTATATTACTTAAGACCAATACAAAGAAAGGATTTTTAGAAATCTGAAAAAAGTATGAACAGAAAACTGAAAAGTATGAACATGAAAAGTATGAGCATGTACAGCACTCAATACTTAGTTTTGCCTGAATTACTGCAGCAATGTGGCATGGTATGGAGTCGATCAGTCTGTGGCCCTGCTCAGGTGTTATGAGAGCCCAGGTTGCTCTGATAGTGGCCTTCAGCTCTTCTGCATTGTTGGGTCTGGCATATCGCATCCTCCTCTTCACAATACCCCATAGATTTTCTAAGGGGTCAAGGTCAGGCGAGTTTGCTGGCCAATTAAGAACAGGGATACCATGGTCCTTAAACCAGGTACTGGTAGCTTTGGCACTGTGTGCAGGTGCCAGGTCCTGTTGGAAAATGAAATCTGCATCTCCATAAACTTGGTCAGCAGCAGGAAGCATGAAGTGCTCTAAAACTTCCTGGTATACGGGTGCGTTGACCTTGGACCTCAGAAAACACAGTGGACCAACACAAGAAGGTGACATTACACCCCAAACCATCACTGACTGTGGAAACTTTACACTTGACTTCAAGCAACGTGGATTCTGTGCCTCTCCTCTTTTCCTCCAGACTCCAAAGGAAATGTAAAATTTACTTTCATCAGAGAACATAACTTTGGGCCACTCAGCAGCAGTCCAGTCCTTTTTGTCTTTAGCCCAGGCGAGACGCTTCTGACGCTGTCTGTTGTTCAAGAGTGGCTTGACACAAGGAACGCGACAGCTGAAACCCATGTCTTGCATACGTCTGTGCGTAGTGGTTTTTAAAGCACTGACTCCAGCTGCAGTCCACTCTTTGTGAATCTCCCCCACATTTTTGAATGGGTTTTGTTTCACAATCCTCTCCAGGGTGCGGTTATCCCTATTGCTTGTACACTTTTTTCTACCACATCTTTTCCTTCCCTTCGCCTCTCTATTAATGTGCTTGGACACAGAGCTCTGTGAACAGCCAGCCTCTTTTGCAATGACCTTTTGTGTCTTGCCCTCCTTGTGCAAGGTGTCAGTGGTCATCTTTTGGACAACTGTCAAGTCAGCAGTCTTCCCCATGATTGTGTAGCCTACAGAACTAGGCTAAGAGACCATTTAAAGGCCTTTGCAGGTGTTTTGAGTTAATTAGCTGATTAGAGTGTGGCACCAGGTGTCTTCAATATTGAACCTTTTCACAATATTCTAATTTTCTGAGATACTGAATTTGGGATTTTCATTAGTTGTCAGTTATAATCATCAAAATTAAAAGACATAAACATTTGAAATATATCTGTCTGTGTGTAATGAATGAATATAATATACTAGTTTCACGTTTTGATGGAATTAGTGAAATAAATCAACTTTTTGATGATATTCTAATTATATGACCAGCACCTGTATATGTATATAAGTCAGTGTCTATAACATTTATTTTAATATCCATTTTCTGTTTTAAAACATGACATCATATGAAACACTTCAGAAAATGTTAAGCTTACCTCTACCAGAAATCTTTTCTATCTCCACTCTGCTAAAATTCTCGATTTTTTCACACATTTGAGAGACAAATTTTCCAACATCATCAAAAGAGAGACGAGAAATGACAGTGATGTTGGGTGGGCATGTCGATACAAGAGGAACAGAGAGAGACGGCAAAATCTACACAGACACAAGGACACAAGAGAAACACCAGCTAAAGACACAGAAACATTTGATAGAAACGCAAACTCTGTATAACAAACTCCTCAAGACTAGTCTCCTGTTTGTCAGATCTCTGCTACCTGGAGGAAATGGATGTGATCGTCTATGTGTGAAAGCTGCTCCAACTCAGCATCTCTCCTCTTCAGATCTTCAATCTCCTGCCCCAGTTGCTCCAGTCGTTCTTCAGCTTGATTAACTGCAGTCTTCTCTTGATCTCTGATCAGCTGTGTCACCTCAGAGCGGCTTCTCTCAATGGAGCAGATTAGCTCAGTAAAGATCCTCTCACTGTCCTCCACTGCTGCCTGTGCGGAGCGCTGTTAGGACACATAGAGAGAGAAGTAGTCCATTCACTCAGCTCTTACTGCTACCTCACACAGTCTGTTCCCCACTGTGGGCTTTAGTGAGACCGAAACAGCTCCAGCACTACTGACTGACTGGAGGAGAATCCTAACTGAGTCCGAAACAACTCTTCAGAAGACAGCAGTTTCTCTTCTGCTCAAAACTCACCTTGTGAGACTCTACAGCCTCTCTCAGCTCCTCAAGCTCCTTCTCTCTCTCCTGGATTCTCTTCTGAAAATTTCCCTGAGCTTCCTCCAACTGTTTCTGTAAGGAACACAACTCATTACATGTCTCTGTTTGAGAAAATTACAAGCAACAGCTTTAAAAGACAGCAAATATGTGGAAAAAATATTATTATTTGACCCCTGTATTGTTAAAAGTAAGTTTAAACGTTTTTTTTTTTTTGATGATGATGTGTAATTATGAAAATACATTTATTATGCAGTCTAACTTCCGAGTTCATACCTGTTTCTCAGTCCTTTCTGCTGCAGCTGACACAGTGTCATGGTTTTTGTGTTCATCCATTGTACACAGATAACATATACACCGCTCATCAGTGCGACAGAAAATCTCAAGCAGTTTGTCATGTAGAGGGCAGATCACCTCCTGAAGTCTTCTAGTGGCATTTATCACTTTATGTCGCTTTCCTGGGTGAAATTCTTCATGACGTTCATAATGATTCTGACAATATGAGTTCAGACATGTCAGACAGCACTTGACAGCTTTATATTTTCTCCCAGTACAGACATCACACTCCACATCTCCAGATCCAACATAACACTGATCAGGATGCACAGCTTGTAGTTTTGTCCTCCTGAGTTTCTCCACCACTTCAGCCAACATGGTGTTTTTACCTAAAACAGGTCTTGGAGTGAAGGTCTGTCTGCACTGAGGGCAGCTATAGACTCCTTTCTGATCGTTCTGATCCCAGCAGCCTGTAATACAGCTCATACAGTAACTGTGTCCACAGGTAAGAGTCACTGGATTCTTTAGTAGATCCAGACAGACTGAACAGCTGAACTGATCCTGAATCACTGAAATACTGGATTCTGCCATTTTGCTGCACGCATTCACAGGTAGAGATATTCACAACAGTTCGACATCAGTTTAGTTTCAATTTCTCTGAACTGAAACATTCCCTGGTTCTTAAACGAGTGCAAATGTGCCAGTCATAATGAACACGACCACTAGGTGTCAGTCTTGTACAGAAACGCTACAGTTAATGGTACATGGAAATATTTGTATATTTTATATTAAAAATCTGTTTATGCTGATTGTAAAGCTCATTCCTCATCCTCTTCTCAGGCTGTCTGAAGCCTTTTACGTTCTTCTTTGTGAATAAGTGACCCTTTAAATTAGTCAATATCGCCACAGAATGCCTTGTCATGTCAATGTCATGTCATAAAGAGTAGACACTCAAGTACTATAAAGACATATTTGCTGAGCTCCCACACATTTCTTTAGATAATTATAGGTCATTATCCCTAAATGTATATATCACTGTCATGAACATATTACTGTTAAAAACATTTTCATTGCGATATTAAGATGCAAATGATATTTACTGAAAGGTATGATGTCCCTTTCCAGTGGTAGTGGAGGGCATACGCAGGTATACGGCGTACCCACTTCTTTATCAGGCGGCTTTGTATACCCACTTCTAATACCCATTCAGTAGTGTCCTGCATTTGCCAAAATCATGACTGTCCACCACACCCAGTCATATGTGAATAAATGCAAATATTCGCTAAAACACCTAAAGACAGCAGGCCAGGCGCCAGGGCACGTCAGTCGGGGGTCATTTTTGTATTTATCTATTAAATTATCTGTTATCTATTAACATAGACAGTGATAAATTGCCTTATATTAAAAATATATTTAAAAATAAAGCCGTTTTTAAAAACGTAATAATAATAAAATTCAATAATATTTCACAATATTTCTGTTTTTGGTGTAATTGTAAACAAATAATTGCAGCTTTAGTATATATATATATTACTTTGAAGATACTCATTTGTCGCCATCGTGTGGCGTAATTATGTTTTCCCATCTTTGCCCTCGCAGGAATAAATTACATTTTTAAAAATGTATTTAAAAAGAAAGCAGTTCTTTTAAAACGTAATAATAAAATGCAATAATATTTCACAATATGCCCGTTTTTGCTGTTTTTTATTATTAAATTGCAGCTTTAGTATATATTAATATTAATATTAATGTTAATTATTAATTAATTAATTAATTAATTTGTCTCCATCTTGTGGCGTAATTGTTTTTCCAGCTTTGCCATCACAGGAATAAATTACGCTTTATATTAAAATAGCACAGTATTTCACAATATTTCATTGTTTTTATGTATTTTTGATCAGATAATGCTGCATTGTTTATTAGTATTAAATGTAAAGTTAAGAGTCATTTCACTTGTAAGTCACGAATGGTCATATCATGCTTCTGATGTTATATGACTGTGTTTGCAACAACTTTCAAAACTTTTAGCACTTGCCACAATAAAGAATACAATGTCATTACCGTAGCCATCTGTTTTTATAGTCTGCTCTTTTATGATACTTTTGCATCTTTTTCATGGTCATTGTTCACTGATATGGACGATCGTGAGCACCACAACTTTAAAAATCCCCTTCGTACACTAGGGGGTGCGTAATACGTTTGTATGTTGAAATGTTAACATGGCGTATTGTTTGCGGCTCACTCAGGGCAGGGTCTATGCTAATGAGGCAGTGTAGTTTGAATTTTTTTTACGATTTCATTCATTATTGTAATGTTAGGATGACATATAGACGAGGCAATACAGGTGTTCTCCGTTTAACTGGTTTATTAATAACTGCGCAATGGTTTAACATACACTCACTCTCTCTGCTGCCCCGAATTCCCCGTACTAGCTGCGCATGTTACAACAGGTATGAGTGTCTGCAAAATGACTAAACATAATCTTAATGTATTTGTGCGTTTTAACAGTGCTGTGTCTTATGTTTCTTTCTGTGCCTTATAGAATGTGGATTTCAAAGCCAACTTTCGTAGAGAGGCCTCTGGTGAGCTTACACTCAAGCCATCAGCCAAGGAAAATCCCCACCCCTAGATGGTCATGGCCTGCTGCTAGTATCCAAGGAGAAGACCATGGCTTGTGTGGCTCTTGCTGGAGGGGACACTGGAAATTGGCAGCTAGTGCTAAGCAAGAGTGCCCTGCAGTTTGACCAGTATCATGGGAAAACCTTCAAATGTATCTTATGATGTTGGCTATGCAGCCATGGTGCTGGCCTTTCGTCTGCAGGAGAGGGAGGGTGGAGAGACGTCCATGGCTGCAGTAATGGGCAACAAAGATGAGTTTGGGCACCAGTCCTGGAAGACAAGCTCCTCGTTGAGTTTGGAGATTTTGCCACCCTGACATTTGAGGATCTCTGTGACGCCAAGGATAAGGACAGACAGGGATAATATGTTAATCTAATAGAAGCTGCTGGCTGTAGGAATGTGTCATGAATAGGCTTGAGGTATTATTTTTTTGTTCTTGCTTCATCAAGTGGGTGAGGCAGAAGGAGGACATCCGTCCTGGCAAAAAAGATGGAAGCTCTGTAAAAATACATTAAGAGACGCTGAGAAGTTTTGCCCAAGTTGTGCATCTTTTTCTCACATCTTCATCTGCATATTTGGGGCATTTCCAATCATTAACTCTAACATACTACTAATGTTCAACATTAGTACTAACATCTAGCAGTGTCTATAGAAAATCATCATACCCCTTTGAAATAGTTACCTTATTTGTCATACAAAATCAAATCAATCCCCATTCCAAATAACTTTTCCAGCTTTATTTACAGTTTTGGTCTTACAACATCAAACCAATGAAAGAAAAACACAACAGTTTGGCAAATTAATAATAAAAAAACTAGAATAACAGGATTGGAAAAGTCATCAACCCCTGATTTAATACTTCATAGAGCCACCCTTTGCTTTAATTACAGCCATCAGTCTTTTTGGATATGTCTGTTCTAGCTTTGCACACCTTGATTGGGGAATATTTGCCCATTCTTCCTTGCAGAATTGCTCAAGTTCAGTCAAATTCTGTGGTGAGTGGCAATTGACTGCTCTCTTCAAATCCATTTTTGCCTGGATTTAAATCAGGGCTCTGACTTGGCCACTCAAGGACATTCACCTTCTTATCCTTAAGCCATTTTGTTGTTGTTTTGAAAGTATGCTTAGGGTCATTGTTGGAAGGTGAATGACCCGCCCATCTTTCATCCAACTAACAGCTTGCGGCATGCACAAGACATTGTCATTTATCACTTCCCCCCATTTCGTTATTTTTGTTTTCTTTGTGTACAAAAGTACTCTCGTAGCTTTGTAAAATTATGGTTGAACTTTTTGGCGATTTTTGGTGACGCCTTCATACTTTTCTGGGCCTTGACAGTGTTATTTACCTTACAAACCTCCTGGTTTTCATCCAAAATATCTTAAATTGTGTTCCGAAGATGGAAAAATTTTTTATGGAGTTGGAACGACATGGGGGTAGTTAATGACAAAATTTTAATTTTGGGGTGGAGTAACCCTTTAACGTGTGCAAATCGTATGTGTGTGCGTCTGTAAGGGAGAGAAAGTGGGAGAAATAGAGTATGTGCTTTCTGTACATAATAAAATGTAATTTTGTGGCAAAAAAATGGAAATAATCTGTCGTTTTTATCCTGTTGTTTACTGTATTTATTTGTTTGGCCAGTGTCACTGTGGGTTCTGGTTATTTTGCTGTATTAGGCTGTAAGGACCTTTGAAATAACTAAAATCATGTGGCAAAGTGATATAGTCATGTAATGCGGTCAAGAGTTGCCTGGAACTACGTTCGCCGTGCGTTACGCTGAAAATAATTGCACACCTTAGAATGTTCGTCAGCCAATCAGATTCAAGCATTCAATGGCCTTTTAGTATAAGTTAGGTATATAGTTCTATTTCACAGTGATTCCTGGTTTTTTTAAAGGATTGAGCCAAAAGCAGTAATTTAATTTGTGCATAAATAGCCTATATATAAAAGTGTAAATAAAAATGTAGCAGATAAGTGATATGAACATATCTGCTTAAATACACACTTATCATTTATATTAATGTGTGTTCATTAAATTATTGGCAATAACAATGGGATTGTTCAATCATTCAATAGCATTTTACTAGCCTATTATTAATGCAGTTGTCAAAAATGTATGGGTATTTCTTTTCTGCCTTATTTTCAAATGGCTCATTAGTTTCATTTATATTGTTATATTGCTTTTTGCTTATTATTTATTAATTACCAGTTATTTGTGTCTATGTAATAAGATCTCTGGTGAATGAACATTTATAAAATAACTGAATAAATGTGTTCTCAATATTGTCAATTAAAGCAGCATAAGTCATTCCTGTGAGGGCAAATTGTGATTGTACTTTCCATGTGTTCACCAATGTTTGATAAATACAAAAAGTGACACCTAAATTAAGAGGGAAAACAAGTAAAATGTAAAGTGTTCAACACAAAATTACAACAAATTAAAACTTCAATAATGTTAAAAGTGTTCATTTTAGATAAAAATATCTACTGAGATGAGAATAAAAAGACCTTTATTGCCATTTCACAAATGACAAACCAGTAAGTGAAAAACTATAAATAATCTTTGGCTATTATAGTATTTACAAACAAAGTATATAAAAACAATGTAATTTACAAATAAAAATTACAAATGATATATTTTTGCTAGAAAATGTCCATGTTGGCTCATTTTGCCCTTCTCATCTCCTCCATCCACTGCTCTACAGTCTTTCCAGAGGCTTTGGCACAAAAGTGGACGCCGCGGAACTGACTGTGACCAAACTCTTTTGTCTTTGGTTTGCCACATTTTTTACAAACATACTGTTCGCAAGGCCTCTTCAGGGGTATCCCACGTAGGGCTGCCTCTTCCTCTGCCTTCCTCCGTCGCCAAGCAGTGGTCCTAGGCACCTTTGGACTAGGGGGCCCAGTGGCAAAAGCTGTTTGCTCTGGGTCTGCTCGAAAGTGCTCGGGACCCCCGATCACTACTTGAATTACATCGCCTACATTTTCATGTTGAAAGGGCTCTGGAACATTGTGTTGTACAGGAAATTGAGGCTCAGAAGCCTTCATGTTGTCAATGCACTGGTTCAAGGCCAACTGTTCTTGTCTTTGTTTCCTGGCATTGTACCTGTGTATAGAAAACATGATACAGTAACTAAGTTCTACATAATTATAATTAATATACAGCTGCATATTAAGGATAAATTACCACTGGCACAGTGTCCGTTGGTTTATCTCAAGCAGCTGTATCCGTGTCCGGGTGGAGATGGCAGCACTGTCCTGGACAATGTCCCTGATCATGTTATAGTCATGGAGGATGGCAGCCCATCTGTTGACCCTAAAACCAGCAATGGTCTGACCGGCAGGGTGGATGTGGCTGAGAGCAAGACAAATGGCTCCGACAAGGCGGCTAACATTGAAGCAAATCAATGTTAAAGGAATCACCCAAAAATAAAAATTCAGTCATTAATTACTCACCCTCATGTCAGAACCCGTAAGACCTTTGTTCATCTTTGGAACACAAATTAAGATCGCCATCTATGCAGGGTAAAAAGCTCTTGAATTTCAGCAAAAAATATCTTAATTTATGTTCTGAAGATGAACGTAGGTCATGAGGGTGAGTAATTAATGACAGAATTTTCATTTTTAGGTAAACTGTCGTTTTAAATCATTTAAAAAAGCACAATTATGTAATCGGGCACACATACCTTTTAAAACCATCAACGCATGGAGTCACAAAGGTATTGCTATGGCTGTTGTTAAAGCACAGTCTGCCTTCAGCTTGGGCTGGGTGGACAACACCATCCTTGTCATGCTCTGACAGCTTATTCCACAGAGTTACAATCTCGTCCACCTTTCGCTGTGTGACAAATCCATGATTTCTAAGCTCAACCAGACTGTTGGCCAGGTTAATGACATGGTCATACCCAGTAACACCATCAGGCCCCACACACTTTTCCTGAGAAAAACATTACAAAAATGTCTTACAAACACCAACAAGACAGAATAAGCGGTAACATAGGGCCCTATGATTTCTATGATGCGGAAAACGTGAACAGAATCACCAAATCCAATTATTAAAATGTAATTTCCTGTATAATGTGGAATATCACAGAATTTGGCCAATTTTGGGATGGATACATCAAATATAGGTAGTACAATTAAATCAAATCATGAAATAGACTAGTGTCTGTTAATATTAGGCCACTAAAATACTATTTAAACATGAATCTGTCTCTGTTTGAATGGTACAGACACACGGTTTCGTTTACTAACTTACACAGTGAGGTGTGTGACACTTGCTGTGTTTTCAACCTCTGTCACCTCAATATATGAGTACATGAACACATAAAAATAATCTTTAGAACTGCTCTGAGTGTCATTTCATGAGCATTTTATAGTTTCATTTGAGTAAAACTATCATCATACTACATACAAACAGAAACCTAAAGGTCAAATTTTAGTTTTAAAGGAACACCACTTTTTTCGAAAATAGGCTTATTTTCCAACTCCCCTAGAGTTAAACTGATGAGTTTTACCGTTTTTGAATCCATTCAGCCATTCTCCAGGTTTGCCGTTAGCACTTTTAGCATAGCTTAGCATAAATCACTGAATCAGATTAGACCATTAGCATCTCATTCAGTAATGACCAAAGATTTTCAATATTTTTCCTATTTAAAACATGACTCTTCTGTAGTTACACTGTGTACTAAGACCGACAGAAAATAAAAAAAGTTGCAATTTTCCAGGCTGATATGGATAGGAACTATACTCTCATTCCGGCGTAATAATCAAAGAACTTTGCAGCCGTACCATGGGTGCAGCAGGCACAATGATATTACGCAGCGCCTGAATATAGTCCCCAGCTATTTTACTATTACCTTACTGGCTTAGTGCTGGTCACGTTGGAAGTTACCTAGCTGGGGACTATATTCAGGCACTGCGTAATATCATTGCGCCTGCTGCACCCATGGTACGGCAGCAAAGTTCCCTGATTATTACGCCAGAATAAGAGTATAGTTCCTATCCATATCAGCCTGGAAAATCGCAACTTTTCATTTTCTGTCGGTCTTTGTAACTACAGAAGATTCAAGTTTTAAATGGGAAAAGAATCGAAAATATTTGGTCATTTTTGAACTAGATGCTAATGGTCTAATCAGATTCAAAATCCTGAATGGATTCAAAAACAGTAAAACTCTGTTTAACTCAAGGGGAGTTGGAAAATGAGCCTATTTTCAAAAAAAGTGGAGTGTTCCTTTAACTTCAAGAAACCTTGAGAGAAATATTATTTAATGTAATTTAATGTAACTGTAGTACAAAAAATTATTTACCAGAATTTATTTAACAGAAAAATGTAAATACACAAAGTATTTCTGAAAAATTTTTTTTTTAAAAAATAAGACAGATTTTAGAGGGCCCCAGTAACACTTGAAGATAAGGTCTGATAGGTTAACATTAATCCATTGCAACTTTATACTTTATAGAGAACAACCCTTACATCATCCTCCCGTAAGATGTCCTGAGGTGTGAACTGGTCTGCAACAGTAGGCTCATCCTTTATAGGCCCCGATGTGGAAGACACGATTGGATCTGGCTGCGATGTTGAGAGGCCGGAGGAAGGTGATTGCCGGAGCACTGCCTGATATTGAATGGGTTGAAGTGGTTTGAGGCTGAGCTCCAAGAACTGTGGTGATCTGTGGTCATCAAAATCTGAATCCTCATATTCCAGGTCTCCCTCCAGATCATTATCACTCCCATCAGGAGCATCAGGATCCATAAGGTAGTCGACCTCTAACACTCTGTTAGTTTGAGAGTACAGATATTCCACCCCTATGAGCTCACCTGTGCAAACAGTTTAGGTTTTCATGATTAATAAACATATAAGGCAGGGTAAAAAAATATATATATTAAATAAAGTTTAATATAATATAAAGCTTTAATGTTACCATAAAATATAGTACTGTGAAGAAGTTTTAGGCCACTAGTATTTTAACCAAAAAAAAAAAATGCTTTTTTGGTCAATTATTTTATTTAGTCAGTCTTTGCTGTAGTGTGTCAGTAGGAAATCATCAGTTTACATTTCCAAACATTCATTTTGCCATTAATTGTAAAAATCCAGTGAGATTTTAGTTTGCACAAGGAGTCTGAGAACAGCCAGTGCTCCACACAAAGATCTGATTTCATCATCATCCAGTCTGTCTGGAATGACATGAAGAATCTAACAAACTGAGACAGACTAAATCCAGAAGAACTGTGGCAACGTCTCCAAGATGCAAAGCTACAGTACTGATTAAAGCAGTCAATACACTAACTTCTATTAATTAAATGTAATCAACATTTGGTGTGGCCATCCTTTGCGTTTAAAGCAGCTTTTATTCCCTGAGCACACTTGCACATAGTTTTTCAGCTAGCTTTGCAGGTAGGTTTCTTGGAGCATCTTGGAGATGTTGCCACAGTTCTTTTGGATTTAGTCTGTCCCAGTTTGTTGTTTCTTCATGTCATTCCAGACTGGATGAGATCAGATCTCTGGCTGTTGTCAGACTCCTTGTGCAAACTAAAATCTCACTGGATTGTTACAATTAATGGCAACATGAATGTTGCCATTAAGACAGACAGAATTTTTTTGCTGGTAAAAATACTAAAACTTTTGCACAGTACTGTACATCAGCGCATAAAAGTGCTGAGAAGAATTTGAAGAGACACATAAACAAGGAAGTCATGCAATGCATTACCAGTGTACTCTCCTGAACTGTTGTGTTCCTCAACCAATTTACAGCCTAGAAACTTCTGGCTCATACGGTTTACATAGTGCTGCAGTGGACTGCATTCATCAACAGCAACAGAGGCCTTGTTCCATTGCACTACCCCTTCTAGCAGGTAAACATGGAAGTGCAAGTCATTTGTACTTGTACCTAAAAAAAGAAGTAGAGCAATTAAAAAAATCCTGAATTAATGTTGACATAATTCATACAAATATCACAGTATTTTTTATTTATTTTGTAAACCTGGAATGAAGTGGTTCAAATGCTGATGGAATGATTCAAGGGATCCTACGCCACGTGCACAGTTATACAGGGGCAGAATGAACCCTCCTCTGGTCACCTCTCCAACCTTTTTATAAAGCTGTACACCGGGAGGGTCCTGGATGCACAAAAGATGGCATTGTTGGACTCGCCAGATCTCTTCCATCCTCTGTTGGTCTAACAGTTTGTTGCCCATGATGTCTGTAGCCCCCATGAAGTCCTTTAACAGCTGTTCGATGAGCTGCTTAGTCACTTGAGGCTCACGCGTCTGGTGGCGGCAGTGTCGTACTAACTCTTCAGCAGTGGGCTTCTTGCTTGTGTCAGCTTGTTTGGCTTCTTGTAGTCTTTTTAAATCTTCAGCATCCCACTCAAAGATACAGGCGAAGAGCCGTCCCATGAAGGGGCCATATAGCGAGTGGCTTTCTGAAGTGAGGCCTGCTGTGAACCGCATTATAAACTGCCACGTGTCCAGTCTGACGACCAGCTGGTCCCACTCATGGAACATGGCTTCCACTTTGCTTTTGCCCATAGATGAGCAACAGTCCTGGTCCACATAGAGGACTTGAGGAGGAGGTTTTCCGGCTCGCCGGTAACGTTCCATCAAGCCGGAGCACATCGGAAGCAGGCCTTCATCCACTGTTTGTGTCAGGACACATATTAGGACCTGCCCATTCTCATTACCCACGTTTGTGGCCCACACAGATGAATCATGTTTCTTTGTGACCTAAAGATGGATAAAAAGTGGTAAATGCAACAAAATTGGATGAATTAAGATACATTCATAATACAACAGCAGTCAAAAGTCTCTTCTGCTCACCAAGCCTGCATTTATTTGATCCAAAGTCCATTTGATCCAACAGCGAACAGTTGAGTACATTTTCTTAGGATTCAGGATAGGAATATAAAGATCCAAAGATCAGCATTTATCTGAAATAAAAAGCTTTTGTAATATTGTACACTTTACCATTCAAAAGCCTGGAGTCAGTATATTTTTTGGGGAGGCAAGAAATTATAGAAATTAATACTTTTATTTAGCAAGGAAGCTTTAAATTGATCAAAAGTGATGATAAAAACTTTTAGAATGTTTCAAAAGATTTCTATTTCAGATAAATGCTGTTCTTCTGAACTTTCTATTCATCAAAGAAACCTGAAAAACTATTCAGCTGTTTTCAGCATAATACAAATAATAATAATAATAATAATAAATGTTTTTTTTTTTTTTTTTAGCAGCAAATCCAAATGATTTCTGAAGGATCATGTGACTGGAGTAATGATGCGATAAATTCAGCTTTGAAATCACAGGAATATTAAATTTTAAAATATATTCAAATATAAATGTTTTTGCTGTACTTTAGATCAAAAATGCATGTTCATAATACATTCATAGTCATAAAATTCCTACATATTATGACTTAAACAGGCCTCTTTTAATATGATATAGAAATTAATTCAACGATTAATAAATATATTAATTCATTAAATTAAAAGTTAATCAATAAAATTAATTCTGATCATTTTTTTTTTCATTTTTTTTTCAAAAGCTTTCATTTTTTGACATAAATTAATAATTTTATTCAGCAAGGATCCAATAAATTGATCAAAAGTGACATTTTAAATGTTACAAATGATTACTATTTTAAACAAATGCTGTTTTGAACTTTCTATTTATCAGAATCTTGACAAAATGTATCTTAAGTACCACAAAATATTATCCAGCTGTTTTTTTATCAAATGTTTTTAATCAAATAAAACCAGCCTTGGTGAGAATAAGCAGCTTTACTTTTTGAATGGTAGTGCAAGTATTAACCCAAATACTTCAATAAATGCATAACATTTTGTTGTGTTTGCTCACCTTCTTGGTGGAGACCATCTTCAGAATGGAGCCGTAGATGGAAGTGACCCTGGCCTTCATCTCTCCAAGCCTTGTCAGTACATCCTTTGCATATACCGTCAACAGCAATGACGGAGAAGGCACTGGCATCATCTGCGGCAGCCTGGCAGTAACAGCGCAGAGATTTTGAAACTTGTCCAGTACAGTGAGATACTCTGCGGACTGAGCCAGCCACTGCTCTTTGTGCCGCACACATAGGTGCCGGTACAACGACATCACACTCTTCCCTGGTGTCCGACTTCGCATCAGTCTAACGAGCTCCTTATCACAAGACAACCTTTGAACAAACAACACAACACAAAATCAAACCACAAATTTACAATATCTTGACTTTTAAACAACTCTACTAACCTGTAAGTCAATACTGCTGGGAATTTCTCACGATGGATGAGCTCTAACTGATCCAGAATGTCTTGTGACCAGCCCGCCACCTTTTTCCTGCAAGAACAGCACTCCAGATACTCTGTGACCATGAAATACCATCCACTAATGTCCAAAACCCTCCGGACGGTGTTGTATAGTCCGCAAGGTCTTAAATAGTTCCCAAGACGACGGCAGTTGGGATTTATGCACGGCAGCCTGTATGCCCACATGCGGCAGGGCATCCATAAGAACAGTCTGCTGTGAAAGAATGGGTCAGGAAAAGGAGGAGGCTGTGAATACAACAACTGGGGTCCTGGAGGTGACCACCACAGCTGCAGAGCTTCAGTCAGCTTTAGCTTCCCAGATGCGTCTCTGCTGAAAAGAGCCTTACTGACCCAGAGATGCTGCTCTTTCGGCAGCGTCTGCTTCCAACCTTCTGGTAGTATAAGCTGTTGGTGAAAGAGAGAGATGAGGTGGTGAACATGTAGCTGTTTTTGTCATTGTGCAAAATGGCCAAAGCTATCATTTGACTTACTTCTTCAGGAGGATCATGAAGCTTTTCAGCTGCTTGTGTCTCCACTTCAGCCATTTGTGATGAGGGCTCAGGTGTCCAGGAGGATATTCTTGGCATTAAAAGATAAATAGAAAGATTAGTTCTGTATCAAATGTTTGTGTTTTAATAGAAAACCAAAATTTAAATGACTGCACTCGGTGAGCTACTGCCGCTACCTGTTGCTATTTATACTGATACTGATAAATACTGATATGATGCCACAATGTGTGGCTTTTGGTTGTAATTTTCAGTCGAAGGGCAACAAGAGCAGTGATGTAAGTCTTCACTGCTTTTCCTAAAAGAATGGGAAAATGCCTGTGGATAAATAAAACTTCCTAAAGACCTGCGGCTTTGTTCTCTCCACTTGAGCCCTGATGCTTTTGAGGGAGCCAACAGAGACAACAAATGCTTGATGCCATCTTGACAGGATGTAAACATGCTGACGCTTGTCATTACGCCACAGCCACTTAAGGAGTTTCTCATCATGGATTTCACTTGAAATCCGGGGCGTTTAGACTCCTTGTGGGGAAAATCAATGGTAGGACATTTGGTTTATTGTATACTCAACTGTGTTGCGGTAAAAACAGGATTAAAATATGGATTAAATTATTTTATGGGATTTTTACATATACATTATGTAAAATTTGTACATACACATATTCATGGGTTTTAGACATATTTCAGTAAGTTACATCATTTAAGTCATTTTAAGGCATACATTTCATAATTCCCAGGGTTGCCTGTCCTTGTTATAGTGTACAGAGTTATAGTTAACGCACTGGCCCCGCCCCCAGACCTGTACGTCATCTTACTTTTCATACAGTTGACTGTTGATAATTATGATGAAGGGCAACAACACCATAGATGCAGTTATGCCCTAAAATTCAAGATATTGGTGCAAAAAAATTGCCCTATTATGCGTTTTGTCTAATATTTATAAATATCACATGAAGTCATAGGGGCAGCAAGTGCAATAAGACAGGAGTGCTAATTTTGTCCCGATCTATCACAAGCTTAAATGTGATTTTATACAATAGTTCAGTAACGTAAATAAATTGATATATTGTTATATTATAAACTCAATATTATTTGTTTTTGCTCAAAGAGAACAAATTTTAAAGGCATAGCAGAATTGTTGCGCATCTCCAACCAACACAGCGGTGTTTAGTTTCGTTTTGAATGCACAGTGTGAACCACTGATTCTAGTGATGGGTCGTTCTTGAACGATTTGTTTATTTTGAATGAATCTTTCATTTGACTCGGGAAGAACAAGTCATCTTGGGGAGTGATTCGTTCAGTCGCGCATGCGCAACATCCTATAGGTTCTGTTAGTTCACCTGTTAGTTTGGGTTTTTCCGAGTCGTTCGTTCATCTTATGGGGCTGTCACGTGATGAACGAACGACTTGAACCCGAACTCGAGAGACAAACTAATCAATTCTCTTTCTGGCTCAGAATGGACGACTCAAACCCAAACTCGAGAGATGAACTAATCAATTCTCTTAGACTGCATAGGTTAATCTTACACATGATAAACAACGTGTACACGTGATAAACAAACGACTCGAACCCAAACTCGAAAGACGAACTAATCAATTCTCTTTCTGGCTCAGAACGGACGACTCAGACCCAAAGTCAAGAGATGAACTAATCATTCTCTTGGACTGCATAGGTTAAGCTTATGGGGCTGTCACGTGATGAACGAACGACTCAAACCCGAAAACTTGTCAGATAAGAGGTGAGCTAATCATAGACAAAAGACCTAGTAAACAATTAATGAATCTTTTCTGTTTCTTATAGCATTATAGTTTTCTTGTTTGTAGTGTGATCAACGTTTGTGGAAGCAGTAGATGTGTTAGGGAAGTAATGTAACATTTTAATTATATTTTGCTAAAATGAACGGAATTAACGAAATGACTCAAAAAAGAATTGTTCATTTTGCTGAATGAGATTCAAAAGTCAGAGTCGGTAAAATGATCCGAACTTCTCATCACTAATTGATTCAGAGAGCCATTTACTTAATTCCTAAATAAATCAGCCATTTGAACGAATCAAAGACATTTATCGCCACCTGCTGGCAGATTTAGTTTCTTATTTAGAGTATAATTTCATAAAAATAATAATAAAAATATAAAGAATAAGAAGAAGAACAAAAATAAAAACATTAAAGGGATAGTTCACCATTTTTTTTTTTATTCTGTCATTTCAAACCTTTCTTTTGTAGAACATGAAAGAAGGTATTTTGAAGACTGTTGATAACTTACATTGTATGAACAAAAAATACAGAATCGTTTCTCAAATTATCTTCTTTTCCATAGTTTACATTAGGCTGTTGCAGCCTAATGTTTGTGTTATAAATTCTATTTTGAATCAAATAAAATACATTTTATTGAACAAATTATTGCTTGCTGAGCCTACTTTTTGTAATGTCTGTTTGGTGTTTTACACAACAATGACTTTATATTATCTTTTGGGATTAATTTCTCGGCCAAATTTGATGTGTGATTAATTAGTTTAATTAATTAAAACATAATGTAATTAATTCGATTCAATATTTTAATCAACTGACAGCCCTAGTAATTACACATTTACGTGCTATGTAATATTAATCAACAGCATGTACTTATATACTTATGGTTAGGATTAGGGTTTGGTTAAGGGTTAGCTGCTTGTCATTATGCATAAATTACTGTTACAATAGTAAGTATATGTAACGTGTAACTAGGACACTATTGAAAGCTCTAATTTTTTGGAAGTCAAAAACACAACACAACAATGAGAAAAATCACTGGAGTAATCAGAACTGGGGATGTCTACATACACTAAATGGCCAAACGTACATGGATACCCCTTCTAAATTAACTGGTTTGGCTGTTCCACTAGATCCAATAAAACAAATGTAGATGCAACACAATATAATTACATTCTTGAGAACTACGTACTTCCAAATTCATTTTCAGGAGAGTATTTTTATGTTATAGAATGATAATAACCCTGTGGTTATGCATTATTATTTGCATTAAAGGGATAGTTAATTCAAAAATGAAATGTATGTCATAATTTACTTACCTTCAAACCTGTGTGACTGATGTTCTTCACAGAGGATATTCTGAAGTATTTTGTTTTGAAAAAGGTTTTATGAGTGTAAAATGAAGTCAAAGGTGTTTAATATTGTTGGCGAAGTTCCAATTCTTTCCCAGCAGACTCAAATATTTTCTTCATGGGCCTCACTTTGTGCACAAGGACATTGTCACGCAGGAACAGAAAAGACCCTCCCTAAACTATTGCAACTAAGTTGGAAGCACAGAATCCTCTGGAATGCCATTGTATTGTGTATCACTGAGTTTGTTTGTTTTTGGGTTTTTTAATGGAATTATTAGATTGCCAAACCAGAGGGTGTCCACATACTTTTAGCGATTTAAGCATATTGTTCTATTTACAACATAAGTTATTATTGTTCGTATAATTTAAAAATACGTAGGAACAAAAACAAAACAATACCAATACTGTTACAGTAACGTTTACGAAAAACACAAAGAACTCAGAATTTGTTCTGTAATTAATAAACAAACGCGTCATGCTCATTCATTCATTCATAAAGAAGACATGATTGTGAAGAGACGAAACTGTGCAAAACCCCTGGTAGCCACAACTCACATGGAACTGCTCATATTGCTCGACAAGTCTTACCTCGTGGACGTCTAAATCAATCGAGACAGCGCAGATATATCAGCAAATAGTTCATCCCAAGTACTGTTATGTTTATTTTCTCAAACAACTATCTGCTGTTTGTCTGTCCCGAAAGTCGCGCTTTTGGACCTCAAGAGCAGCGAAATTACATTCACAGAAAGACCAAGAGGTGGAGGATTTCCACTCTGAAAATCACAGTGCTCTGTGTAGTGCCGCCCTGCAGCTAAAAGAGCCAATCGCATTTGTGATAGAGACCGAAAGTCCCGCCTTCAAGTTAAATAGCCAATTGTCATTTTCATAGCGGCGTCGCTAGATTGTTTACTCTTTACTGGGCATGCGCTTTAGAGCAGAAATCTACCTTTGCGTTCAGACGTTATTATTGGTTTGGTTGTTATTCCTGATCTTGTTTTTTCCTTGTTAAATTAGGTAAGAGCTGTATTTGTACGTCTGTTAAGTAATTGTAGTAAATCTTTCAATTGATACACAGAAAAATAGTTTTGTGTAAACTGTTTGTTCGTGTGTTAAAGCTTCTCTGCCATTCAGTTCTTCTCAAGCTAAATGGTTCTTGGTTTTGTCAGGTGAAAAACATGTTTAATCACAGGGCTCCCTCTACAGGACTGGCTTTGCTTTCGCAGAATCATTTTTTTCCCCAGCAGCTTTTTTGATTACACATACACGTGTTGAAAAGTCTCTCAAAAGTTATTGGACAGTAAGATTTTTTATGGTTTTTTTTTTGTTTGTTTGTTTTAAATAAGTCTCTCCGGCTCACCAAGCCTTATTTGATCCAAAATACAGCAAAAATTGTATAACATTTTAAAAATATTTTACTATTAAAAATAGCTGCTTTCTATTTGAATATATTTTAAAATGCAATTTATTCCTGTGATTTCATAGCTGAATTTTTTAGCATCATTACTCCAGTCACAAGATCCTTCAGAAATCATTCTAATATTATTTCTAAAATTCTAATAATTTTCTTTGATTTTTTATTTAATTTTTCAGGCTTCTTTGATGAATAGAAAGTTCAGAAGAACAGCATTTATCTGAAATAGAAATCTTTTTTAACATTATAAATGCGTCATTTGATCAATTTAAAGCATATAAATACAATAAAGACAGACAGACAGAGAGAGATAGAGAGAGAGAGAGAGAGAGAGAGAGAGATAGATAGATAGATAGATAGATAGATAGATAGATAGATAGATAGATCAAAAACTAGAGAGAGATAGAAAGTTCAAAAACTTCGGACTGGTAGTGTACTTTTGTGCATGTTCTCTTTGTTATAATGTATTTTTGGTACAAATTTTAATGTATACTGTACATTTTTTCTCTTCTGTAAGCCGTTTTAATTCATTCAAATTAAAGAATAGTTTTACAATAAATAATTTTTTAGAACTAATTTAGGACACTGAAGGCATTAACTTATCACTCACAGACTATAATAATTAAAGCATCTGCCACAAAAAGAGTAAACGTTGTTTTTTCTTTTGTTACTTAAGAGTACACGCACTGTTTTTTAGCATGTCGTAATTTTCCTTTTTTTTTGCTGATAAAACTATTTTATATTGCATATCAGGTTATTTGCACTCATACAGTAGTTGGCGATATAAACCTATGGCGTCTTGCTTGTAACATGAGAAGAAAATAGGCCACCGCCCATAAGATGCGTCAGAGGCGTGACGTTTGTTTTCTGGAAATCAGTGAAATGTAGATTTCCTCCAGGTAATTTTTATCATCACGCAATGCTCTCGATTTGTCTTTACTTTGGGAATGAATTAGGATGTAAGTTTATTGCGTCACATATTTCTCTGCAGCAGATCTGAGGTAAGGCGAATTCAATTGATCCCATGATTCAGAGCAAAACACGGACACTGCTGTAATGATCAGCTGGAGATTTTTTGACAGATTTGTCTGCGATGAAAGCAAGCGTTGTCGTCAAATAGTTGTGTATAAATAGTAAAGCACGTAATGGATTAGGTTAGTATGTGTATGCTATATTCAAGCGATTTCCGATTCGTTGAATCATTGAACGATGAGTCGGATCTTTTTGATGAATTGGTTAAAAACCTGATTCAAAACCAGTCGGGCTGTATTTCTTATGAACATGATGCAAATGGACTCTACAGTTTACGATGCTCTGAGGGATTTGTTCACGAACCGAAATAAATCAGTCAGAGTCGACTCTCGAGTCAATTAAATTCCGGTGTTAGTAATAGACATTCGACTTCAGTACGCGTTGTGAAGCTGAAAGAACCTGTTATGTCTAAAAAGAACGATTTGCGGAAAAAACCCTGTCACTACTTACTATCACGTCATTAAACTAACTCGATTGTCTGCATAAGATTATAGGCGTGAATGATTAGAAAGTACACGTAATTAGTCCTTACACTCAAATGAGGAAAAACAAAAGGGTCTCTGAGATGCATAATCTGCTGTCAGCTGTCATGAATTGTTTGAATAACCCAGTCACATAAGTACATATGTGACCCTGGACCACAAATGGTTTGATAGGATAGGACAATATTTGGCTGGGATATAACTATTTGAAAATCTGAAATCTGAGGGTGCAAAAAAAAAATCTAAATATCGAGAAAATCACCTTAAAGTTGTCCAAATGAAGTTCTCAGCAATGCATATTACTAATAAAAAATTAAGTTTTGTATATATTTAAGTATATTTAAGTTAAGAAATTGACTAAATATCTGTGTTGAACATGACCTTTACTTAATATCCTTATGATTTTAGGCATTAAAAAAACGATAATTATGACCTATACAATTTATTACTGGCTATTGCTATAAGAAGCACATATAAAATGCTCAATTTATGGCAAACACTTCAAATAATTGAATTAATTTCCAAATCTTTGTTTGTTACCCATTTAAATCACCTTAAAATCAAATAAAAAATAATAGAAATACACAAGATATAGATATTTTTTATAGATTATGTAGATTCAGTGTAGCCTTTGGTGGTGTTTTGGATTTATTAGTAGTATTTTCCTCACTTTTTTTGTCTGTATAATATTAAAATAACGAGTTTACCTACACCTTGCAGAATCTGCAGAATTAATTATTTTACCAAAATAAGAGGGATCATACAAAATGTATGTTATTTTTTATTTAGTACTGACCTGGATAAGATATTTCACATTAAAGACTTTTACATATAGTCTACATAGAAAATAATAGATCCATAGAATAGAAAGAGATCCACCTTTTCACACTGAGGACAACTCATATGCAACTATTACAGAAGGTTACTGATGCTTCAGAAGAAAACGCCAAGCATTAAGAGCCTGGGGGTGAAAACTTTTGGAATTTGAAGATCAGGGTAAATTTAACTTTTTAATTTAACATATTTTGTCTTGTGGGAAACGTGTACTAAATGAAAACATGTACTAAAAAAATATATGATATTTAGGCAAAATAAGAAAAATTTGTACATCCTCATTTACACCCCGTGCTCTTAATGCATTGTTTTTCTTTCTTAAGCATCAGCATCATTGCATATGAGTCCCTCAGTGTGGAAAGATGGATCTTAAAATCACACAGTCATTGTTGGAAAGGGTTCAAATACACACAAAAAAAAACAAAACTGAAAAACCAAAGAATTTGTGGGACCTGAAGGATTTTTCTGATGAACAGTGGGCAGTTCAACTGTTCAGAACAAACAAGGGACTCATAAACCACTATCACAAAATCCCCCAGCTGTAAATCATTTAGGTAACAACAGTATTAAGAATAAAGTGTATGTAAACTTTTGAACAGGGTCATTTTTATAAATCCAACTATCATTTTGTCTTGTGGACTATATGTAAACATCTTCTATGTGCAATATCTTATTCAGGTCAGTACTAAATAAACAATAACATGCATCCCTCTTATTCTGGTAGAAAATTAACATTTTGCAGATTCTGCAAGGTGTATGCAAACTTTTGACTTCAGCTGTAGTTTTATGCAGAAATTCAGGTAAAGCATGACAAACTACAGGTTATTGTCTATTAAAAAATAGAAAGGAGGAGTTCTTGAAAAACACCCATTCCAACTTTCATTTTATGTGGTTTGTAACTGTTTGAAACTGTTTCTTTTTGCATGTCATTTGCCTTTTTCTTTGTCTTTCTCTGTTTTCAGTTGTTCTCAGTCCCTGGAAGAGTGAGAGTAGTGCGGTGTGCACTATGAGCGGGGCGGCGCTGGGAATAGAGATTGTGGTCGTCTTTTTCCTGGCTCTCTTCCTCCTGCATCGCTATGGCGACTTCAAGAAGCAGCAGCGCATGGTTCTCTTTGGCACACTGCTGGCTTGGTATTTATGCTTTCTCATCGTCTTCATTCTTCCCCTGGACGTCAGCACGGTTAGTGTGGCTCCCACTCAATAAAAGTGTCCGGTGCAGTTAATTCCTGATGCAACTCGGCAACTTGTGCAATTGATTTTCAGACAATCTACAAGCAGTGTTTAATTGATCACGACGCACATGCCCAGACGCCCTCAGTGAGCCCTGTCCTTTCAAACCAGACGACTCCAAATACCTCTATCTCACCCAGTAAAAGGTAAGCCTGTGAGTTCACCTGCAGCACATATATTCACTCAGGCCTGCTTTTTTTATGTTGCATGTTTGTGAACATATATTCTGTCCCTTTTTCCAAAGCACCCAACATGTGTGCTATAAACCATGGAGCTACATTCCAGATGGCATCATGCCCGTGTTCTGGAGGGTTGTTTATTGGACCTCACAGTGTCTCACTTGGTGAGAAAGCTTTGTCCTTTTCAAACTTAATAAATAGCGTCTTAAATCTTACGGATAATTATTCGTCACTGTTACTATACAAGCCTGTTGTAGATTCATTGGGGAAAACAATCCTGAAATCGCTACATGGGTTAGTGCAGTTATCTAAGAGATAACGTAAAGACTGTTCATTTAATAAATGTATTCGCTGCTTGATCAGAGTGAATTGTGAGACACTGTTGTGCTGTTCTGCATAAACTCTGCTTGTGCTCCAAGTTTGGGTCACTTTTAACATGCATTTGGAAGTACAACATGCACCAACCATCTTCTTAAACTGTCAACAGAAAAGAAGCTTTAAGGGCTCCTGGATTTCCAAAAAGGTTGATGGTTTTAATGTTGAAAAATGAAAGAAATAAAACAGTAAATTAGTATTGCAATTTTACATGTATACGCTAAAATAACATTGTTATTTATGTTTATTATGAATATCATGATGATTAATAGTTTTATTTTTCTTACTTAATTTTTATTTTACAGTAAAATATTACACTAGTAATTTCTCATATTTTGTTTCATTTTGTTTAGTGGTGTTTATGTTGCCTTTATATTGTATTAAAGCCAACTGAAATGATTAAATTTTTAAAATATTAGGAAAAGTATTATTTGTAATTTAACAACATTTTAACAACCTTTTCTCATAATAACGAGATATGTTGTTAAAATATAAAAGTTTCTCGTAATAACGAGATGTTATGTTGTTAACGTGACTTTTCTCGTAACAACGACAATGATTTCAGTAAAGCAACCTTTTTCTCTTTTGTTGTTAAAACATCTTTTTCTTGTTAAAACAACATTTTTTCTCATAATAACAAGATGTTGTAGTTAAAATGACAATTATTTCAGTAAAGCAACATCTTTTCTCTTTTCTTGTTAAAACATCTTTTTCTTGTTAAAACATCTTTTCTCGTAATAACGAAAGGTTAAAACAGCATTGTCATTAATTTAAAACATCTTCTCTTGTAATAATGAAATATGTTGTTAAAACGACATCTTTTCTCGTAATAACGAGATGTTGTCATTAAAACGACACCTTCTCAATAAAATTACATCTTTTCTCGTAATAACGAGATGTTAAAATCTTTTTCTTGTTAAAACGACATCTTTTCTTGTAATAACGAGATATTATGTCATTAAAACGGCAATTATCATTAAAATGCCATCTTTTCTTGTAATAACGGATTGTTAAAACAACATCTTTCTTGTAATAATGATGTTATGTCATCTTTTCTTATTAAAATGACATCTTTTCTTGTAATAACGCAATATGTTGTCAAAACAACTTTTTCATAATAGCGAGATATGTCATTAAAACGACATCTGTTAATAATGAGATGTTGTTAAAATGACAATTATCTTATAAAAATGACATCTATTCTCATAATAACGAGATGTTGTGGTTAAAACAAAAAATTCTCAGTAAAATGACATCCTGTAATAACGAGATGTTATGTTGTTAAAATGACATATTTTCTCGTAATAACAAGATGTTATGTCATTAAAACGACAATTTTTTCTTGTTAGTGACATCTTTTCTCATAATAATGAAATATGTTGTTATTCTCGTAATAATGAGATATTATGTAGTTAAAACAACATCTTTTCTATGTTAAAATGTCAGTTATCTCATTAAAATGTCATCTTTTCTCGAAGTACCAAGATGTTGTTAAAACGACAATTATCTAATAATAATTAGTAATAACAAAATGTTTTTTATTGTTATCTTTTTCTTGTTAAAATGACATCTTTTTTTGTAATAAGATGTTATGTCATTAAAACGACAATTATCTTGTTAAAACAACATCTTTTCTCAAAATAACGAGATGTTATGTAATTAAAACTACAGCATTTCTTGTTAAAACAACATCTTTTGTCGTTAAAATTACAATTATCTTGTTAAAATTATTTTCTCATAATAACGAGATGTCCTTAAAATCAACAATTCTCAGTAAAATGACATCCTTTTCTCATTAAAATGACATGTTTTCTCATAATAACAAGATATTATGTAGTTAAAACAACATCTTTTCTATATTGTTAAAATGTCAATTATCTTTTTAAAAAGTCATCTTTTCTCAAAATAACGAGATGTCGCTAAAATGGCAATCATCTCAGTAAAATGACATCTTGTAATAACGTGATGTTTTTCTTGTTATCTTTTTCTTGTTAAAATGACATCTTTTCTCGTAATGACAAGATGTTATGTCATAATGACATCCTTTTCTCATTAAAACTACATCTTTTCTTCTAATAACGAGATGTTATTTAATCAAAACTGCATATTATTTCTCGTTCTAACGACATGTCATAAAAATATACATTTTTTTTTTCAGAAAACCCTGCAAAAAAATATAAACCATCACAGAAATTTTCATGGTTTACATTACAATAACATTACAAACCAACAACAATAAACTAATAAAACTTAAAAAATGGTTTCCTGTAGTTTTGGGACATATTGCGTTAGGTTTTAGTTGTTTTAACAGGCGACAAGGTCTCTATAAATAACTATGCTGTTTAATACCTGTAAGAATAGTGGTTAATAACAGTGTTTATCCTACAAGGCTCCTTCTGCCATTCATGCAGTCGTATGCTCGTTCTGGAGGATTCTCCATTACTGGAAAGATCAAGACGGCCCTCATTGAGAATGCCATCTATTATGGCACATACCTTTTCATCTTCGGGTCTCTTCTCATCTATGTGGCTGTGCATCCTCAGTTGCACCTCTCCTGGTCTGTAAACCAATCCAGAATATTCTTCCATCATTGTCAAAAAGTTCTGTTCATTCTGACTACTTTCTGTATCACTTCACCAGGTATGAACTGCAAACCATCGGCATCACTGCTGCAAACACTTGGGGTCTGTTTCTTCTAGTGTTGCTTTTGGGATACGGCCTGGTCGAGATCCCTCGCTCGTACTGGGAGGCCTCACGCCAGGGTCACCTCCTCATCAAGACCTACTTTAAAGCGGCCAAGCTCATGACAGAGAAGGCGGATTCAGAGGAGAACCTAGAAGATGTCATGGAGGTGAAAGCCATGTGTGTTTATACACAGTAAACAAATATCAGCTGAGCTGGTTTTTGAAAGGTAATGTCAGAAGAGTCCATTTAGCTAACATGTTTTAGATGTCCATATTTTCATCATAGGAAGTGCGAAAAATCAATGAATCGATCAAATATAATCATCCATTGAGGAAGAACGTGGACACCATTCTCCGAAAGGTGAGAGGAGAACATGATAGCAGTCTGATTTGAACTAATCATGCCAGTCTTTTTAATAGAAATCTGTTTATTGTTTTTAGTGTCCAGTTGAATATCAAGAGAAAATGGGCAGGAATATGGACGACTATGAGGATTTTGATGATAAGCAAAACACATATCCCACTGAAAGAAGCCTTTCGAAACTACACAAGCAGGTACTGCTCAAGTGTTTTCTGTGTTTTCAGAATTTTGCTTGAAAATACTTCTAACAGCTAGTTTCTCAGGTGATTTACGCCGTGCAGCGGCACAATCGCACCCGCGTTCAGTGGCAGATATTGCTGGAACAGGCTTTTCATCTCGAGGACGTTGCCAAGAATGAAACCAGCACCTCTCGGCAGTTTGTTCACAGCTTTGCCCCTCCAGAACCAGTAGGCTGGTTCAGACGCTACATTTATACTCCCACAGTAGGTAGGTTCTCTATTAGATGTATATATGATGTATTTCAAACAAATGTCTGTTGGTCTTGCCTTTACTGTTTTTTGCTTCCTTCTACAGAGTGGTACTGGGAGTGTTTGCTGAAGCAGTGGTTTTACCGTATACTGTCTGTGGTTCTGTCTCTTTTTTCTGTGGCTGTGGTTTGGTCAGAGTGCACTTTCTTCAGCACTCGTCCCGTTCTGTCACTCTTTGCTGTGTTTATCCAGCTTGCTGAGAGGGATTACAACTACCTGTACATTGAGGTGAGTCTGCATGAGCTTAGGGATCTAATCTAGGAGAATCTGTGATTAAAATATACGTGTATGTTCTTTTATGTCCTCAGTTCTGATGGTTTTAGATCTTTATACAAATATTGTGGGGAAATAAAAAAAATTAAAGCAGCAGCAGACAAAAAAAACATGAGTGAATTTAAAAATAATTAAATAAATATAGATAAAAAATGTAGGGGGAAAGATAATGTCAAATTGAATTACATTCAAACCAAAATGTATTCAGACACCTTCAGTATTTCTCACATTATCACAGTTTATCCACTATAGTTTAGAAAATGGTAAAAATATGACAAGATAACTTTGATAAAAAGGTATGTAACAAAACATGGTCAGGACAAAGTGTCAAATCAAATTTTTGGTCCCAAATTGTTTTTATACATTTTACTGGTAGTCCACTGTATGAATATCCAAAATTATATCTGGTGTCTGAATAATTTTGGGTTTGACTGTATGTAGTATCATTCAAAAAAAAATTGGACAGATTGAAGAAGAGTCTCTTATGCTTAATGTAATTTTACATTTGTATATTAAAATAAAATTATTGTTATTTCTTATAAATATGATGATGATAGTAGTTAATAGTTTTATTATTCTTATTCTTACTCAGTATTTTTATTTTACAGTGAAATGTTACACTAGTAATATTTTTTTATTTTGCTTATTTAGTAGTAATGCTAGTAATAATTAATAATAATGCCATGGACCAAGTAATGTGCCCCTTCCAAAAAATAGAATTAATATAATTTAATAAGATCTATTTAAATAGTACATTTGATCGTTTACAAATTATTTTAAAATTGGCTGTTTAAAATGTTTATATAGCATTTATATTCTGTTAAAGCCAAAATAATTATTGAAATATTTTCAAAATATTAGATTTAACTTTTTTTAAAAGGAGTATCTTATGCTCAAGACTGAATTTATTTGATCAAGAATACAGTAAAAACAGTAGTATTGTAAAATATTATTACAATTTTATAATATTTTTGTATAATTTTATTTTTTTTTTATTCCTGCGATAGCAAAGCAAATTTTTCAGCATACATTATTTAAGTCCATTTCTTATTATTATCAATGCTGATTTTTTTGGTGGAAACATGATACATTTTCTTTTAGGATTCTTTTTTTTTTTAATAAAAAATCTTTTGTAATTATAAATGTATTTAAAAAGTAATAATTTAATTTTGTAATTAAAACGACATAATTCTCGTTAAAACAACATTTTTTTCTAATTAAAACTACATATTTTCTCATAATAAGATGTTATGTCTAAAACATTAAAAGTTTCTACTGTTTTTTGTTTTTATCAGTTTAATGTATCCTTGTAAAATGTTTATATATAATTTATATATATTAAATGTATACTTTTTATAAAATGTAAACATTAAGTTTAAAAATATAATGTCTACTTAAGTTGTAATGAAATTGTAATTAATTTAATATATAATGAACTTTTTATTTTATATTTATTTGAATTTAATTTTTTTATTTATATCTTATTTTATATTGTATGTTTAATCACATATGCTTTTATTTATATATATATATATATATATATATATATATAAAAAATTAAGTTTATTAATTTAATTTGTGTGCGTGTGTCTTGTTGCTGTTATTCTGTCTGTGCACTGGAAGCTTCTGTCACTAAGACATATTCCTTGTATGTGTAAGCATGCTTGGCAATATAGCTCATTCTGATTCTGATTAATTCATATATTTTATTCACACTATATCAATAAGGTTATCAACTCCTGCCACAGACCAAAACTAAGAGCTTCCTGCCACAGTCTGACCTGGTTTTGCCTGTGGCGTTAGCTGAAACAACCTAATATTGTAATTTTGTCCTGTAGATGGCGTGCTTCATTACCATCTTTTTCCTCTGCACCTGTGTCTACTCCACTGTGTTTCGCATTCGAGTCTTCAACTACTACTACCTGGCCTCACATCACCAAACTGACGCTTACAGCCTGCAGTTCAGCGGCATGTACGTTTCACAGATAGCGGTATTGAGTGTATTAAACTGAATTGTGTTGTCAGTGAACTCTACCAGTAGTTATTCTCTGTGAAACCACAAAAACCTGTGCTGTTTAATAGGCTTTTTTGCCGCTTGACTCCCCCACTTTGTCTAAACTTCCTGGGACTGATTCACATGGATTCTGCCATATCCCACCAAGCAAAGCAGCAGACGGCATACACCTCTGTGAGTCTTTTAGCATCACCTGAAATGCACAAAATTATTTAAGTAATTATTTTAGACTCTTAGCAAATCTGAGCAAATGTTTAGAGCAAAAATGTCTAATTACTATTAAACATTAAAGGAGCCTTCTGTAATGTTGTAGATCATGGGTTCCATGCGGGTCCTGTCCTTCATTGCCAACGGCTTCTACATCTATTACCCCATGTTGATTGTCATTCTCTGCATTGCTACATACTTCAGGTTAGTTCTAATATTTTCCATAAATCATCAGACAGTAGAGTTTCATGTTGGGTATTATGTGTCAAATGTCATGTTGTAATTTCTGATTGTAATTTCGCAAGACAAATTTATGTTGTCATTTTAAATCACTTCTGTCCAGTCTTGGCACACGTTGCCTGAACCTCCTAGGTTTCCAGCAGTTCATGGGAGACAACGAAATGACCTCTGACCTCATAGATGAAGGCAGAGAACTCCTGCGCAGAGGTGATTTGTTTATATTTGTGTATTAAAATAAATAATTTAGTTGAGGTCAAAAGTTAATATACACCTTGCAGAATCTGCAAAATGTTCATTATTTTACCCAAATAATAGGGATCATACAAAATGCATGTTCTTTTTTATTTAAGTACTGACCTGAATTAGATATTGTACATAAAATATGTTTACATATAGTCCACAAGAGAAAATAATATTTGAAAAAATGACCCCTGTCAAAAGTTTACATGCCCTTGATTCTTAATACTGTGTTGCTGGGGGGTGAAAACTTTTGAATTTGAAGTTCAGGGTAAATTTGTCTTCTTTTGTCTTCTGGGAAACATGTAAGTTTCTTTTGTAGCTTCTGGAGGGCAGTACTAAATGAAAAAAATATGATATTTAGGTAAATAAGAACAATCTAAGCATCTTCATTCAGTTCAAAAGTTTACACCCCTGGCTCTTAATGCATTGTGTTTTCCTTCTGGAGCATTAGTGAGCATTTGAACCTTCTGTAATAGTTGCATATAAGTCCCTCAGTTGTCCTCAGTGTGAAAAGATGGGTCTCAAAATCATACAGTCATTGTTGGAAAGAGTTCAAATACACAAAAATGCTGAAAAACCAGAGTTTGTGGGACCTGAAAGATTTTTCTGAAGAACAGCGGGCAGTTTAACTGTTCAGGACAAACAAGGGACTCATGAACAACTATCACTAAACAAAAAAAAAACATTTTGGTAAAATAAATAACATTTTGCAGATTCTGCAAGGTGCATATAAACTTTTGACCTCAACTGTATATACAGTATTGTATTAAATATAGGAATTAGAATAAAGAATAAACATAATTAAAAGTTATTTTTTATGTTTTCTAAAGAAATTGACTCACAGCCCAATTTATACTTGTCTACAGATAAGCAAAACCCTTTCTAAGACCATGAAAACATGTCAGGTTTATCTAACTGTTGGACCGGTAGTATAAAAATAAGGTAGAGCAGTCTCCTGTGGTTGCCATGGTTAGATATAATACAGAAATAAATAGTGATTCAGACAGAAATCACTTTTGCTCATTGCAGCAGCTCTACTTTCTGCAGTGGTGAAAACCTCAGCCTGCGTCAGAGGGGTAGTTACTGCTGATACAAACATTTACATTTAACATGGTCCCATCCGGTATTAACCGAGGACATGTATCTGACTTATTTTGTTGTTTTTTTTCTTGCATAGAAAGAAGAAAACGCCAAAGAATAGAAGATGGAGAGAACAGACGAAGAGTGAGTTTTATATATAGTACAGAGTAACACATACATAATTACTTGCATATTAGAGTTAAATACGACTGTATGTATATGACAGGAATGGAGAGAGCGTTATGCACAACGAGATGAGATTGCTGCCAGAAACAGGATGTCCATGTCTGAGATGAAGGAAACCAACTACGGCGAAACCCAAACTTCAAACACAAACCGGCGTATGTTTAATGCCCAATAAGACAAGTGTCCTTTTGTATTCCTGTCCACCTTATTCTTCCCGTAAGAGTGGGCATTTGTACATTTCATGGCTCTGGCTTCCGGTCTCATCTGCGTCCATCTATTTTTAACAGCTTGTTTTGCTGCTTGATATTACAAATTGGTGTTTTACCATTTTATTTTCATGTATTTTCTTCTTTATGAACACAGTGGTTTGTAGTGTTTCTTCTCGTTATTTCTATATAGAGGCTAACTTCTGTGTTAAAGAATGAGGTGGATAGAGTATTTGTTATTAAGTGAATTTTGCAAAGAAGCAATCAAATGAATATCTGTTCATTTTAGATACAGAGGCCAAGTACACCCGTAGCAGCAGCCAGACAGGGCGAGACAGCATTGAGCTGTTGCAAGATGCTGAGCCGCTGGACTTTAATGCTGAAACGCTCACTGATGACCCTTTGCAATCTGAACCTGGCAGGTTGGTATGAGTTTTGCAGTGGAGAGTGCTGCAGTAATGAAATATTTTTGGAGGCCACCGCGAAACTTACCATCACAAATTGGCTTTTGGATTATTGCAGAAAATAAGCTTACACATTTTGTTCATCATGATAATCTTCATAATTTAACAAGTTTTACAGTTACAAGCAGGGTGCGATTTGCCCCTCTGGTCTATGCATCCCTGCCTCTGCTGAATTTATTTTTATCCCCGGCGGGGATCAAAACATCCCGTGAACTTGCTCCTAAATCCGGTTCTGAATCAAATGATTTGCGAGTCTGGTTCTTAATCAAATGATTTGCGATACACACTTTAAAGTCCAGTTCTGAATCAAATGATTCGCGATACGCGCTTTAAAGTCCAGTTCTGAATCAAATGATTCACGATACACGCTTTAAAGCCCAGTTCTGAATCAAATGATTCGCGATACACGCTTTAAAGCCCAGTTCTGAATCAAATGATTTGCAATACACACTTTGAAGTCCCGGTCTGAATCAAATGATTCGCAATACACACTTTAAAGCCCAGTTCTGAATCAAATTATTCGCAAAACCCAGTTCTGAATCAAATCATTCGCAATACACACTTTAAAGTCCAGTTCTGAATCAAATGATTTGCGATACCCGCTTTAAAGCCCGGTTCTTGATCAAATGATTCACGATAAGCACTTTGAAGTCCAGTTTTGAAAAAGTATTTGCGATACGCACTTTAAAGTCTGGTTCGGATTCAAATGATTCACCATACGCACTTTGATGTCCCGTTCTGAATCAAATGATTCGTGATCTGATTGGAGCACGGAAAAGTGCGTCATTTTGCGACGCAGTGGTTTACTGATTTTGAGTTTTAAAAAGCTTTGTTGATAGGATTTTTGCTCACTAGCTCTACATCATTTATTCGTTGGTTGAAATGAAAACGAACTACTTCACAGCTTCATGACTTCAACATCAAAATCACTACATTTCCAACAACCCTTTAGTGTTTATTTAAGAACATGTTTTCCCTGAATTTTCCCTGATTGCAAGAGCACAATTCTAACTGTATTGACACTAATATAAAGCCCTGTTCAGACTGTCAGCCCAAATCCAATTTTTTATGCAATTTTATGCAAATCATAAATCATATTTAGATAGTCTGAACAACAACAAACTACATGAAATCCGATTTGTGCAAATCCGATTCAAGTTACATTCGTATGTGGTTTGGAATCCTATTCACATCAGATTTCTGGAAATGCGTTTCAGTCTGACCGGTCAGATCGGATTTAGCCTAGCTTTTTCACACTTTCACGCAACGTAAAACATAAACACGTCAGACGTTTTTATGGAAAACATAATAAATTTGTTTGCAGAAACATGCTTGTGTTGTTGCAAACTAAGTCAACCGGGAAAAGACAATATGGCTAGTATACGCACCTCTTTGAGTTTGAAACCAGCAGAGACGGCAGCATCACAGGCATTTAACAAAAAACCCAGTGACTTCAGGATGATGAAACCGCAAGTGCTAAATGCTAAGTCGTTTCTGGGTTTTGGCCAACAAAAATAAATCTTCCCTGCATCACTATTGTCATAAGGTGTTTTTTTTTTTTTTTGAGTTTTCCTGCTCTGCATGCACTCACTCATTTGTTTCCTTCCCCACAGACATACCGGTGGAAGGTACCTCTCAATGTCGTCTTCTCGAAGCCGAATCTTTGATGACGTTTGATGTTTTTCACTTTAGTCAAAAAACACTGTCATGAGAAAATATGCTGAATTTTACCTCTTAAAACACTCCTACAGCTGTGGTCTGTCCCTCTCATTGTAAACATCTTCGACTTCCTGTATCCTGTAATGCAGTGTAGTCATCTGCATGCGTCCTGATAAACACAGAAAAACGTACACACTTGTTTTGAAGTGCCAGCCAGTCAGACTGCTACAAGAGACAAATGGGAAATGTCTCTTTTGCTCACAGTTTCTTCAAGAAATGAGTCAGTTAATGCTGTACAGTCAGAAAGGTCATGAAAGGTACCACAGATGGGGAAAATTGAGCTCATCGTACTGTTTCTCATAATTTACTGCTGATAGGCATCAGGTAATGTACCTGAACATTTACATCAGTCAAGTAAACTTGAAATGATGTACATGTGGCCAATTTGTGCTAGGTGTTATTGTGAATAGAGATTATATAGGTCTAGATATAGGCTGTCTTACAGAATACTGTGCATTTTTTTTGTACTTGTGATTGTTTCAGTATACAGCCGGAGAGATTGAGGGTTTAGAAATCTGCAGTTAAAATAACACTCATATTTAATTTTTCAAAGTGCTTTCAAGTAGATCATGTGGGTGGCAAATATTGCGTTTTTTTTTTTTTTTAAGTTTCATCTTAACATTCCATCCATGATTTTTTTTTTAATGAATGAAGGAAATATTAAATATTTAAGTGTCTATTATTACCCTTGCACATTGTATACATAATGAAGTTATATTTGTTACATTATTTTAGCTGTAGTCTTGTAGATGAATGTCTGAGGCCATTTTTGATTTGCACTGGTGCGTATATTACTTATTCTGAATAGGCAAGGCTGTTGAAATAGCTTCAAGGACACATCCTGCTGTGTCAGGTTAAATGGATTACAAAAAGTACTTATGTGCTGGTTTTCCAGACTTATAAACATCTCTTCATCAGCAGTGTGGTTTTCTTATAGAAAACAGACTGTCAGTATATGTTAATGGAAGTTAGCAACTACATAACAAGCTTATAAAACAAGACTACTGAGTGCATGGCAAGATGTGAGGGAATCACATTTTTTAATACATAGAAAATCTCATCAAGCATATCCAATGTAAGTTCTTGCATGGTGTTCTACTGAATATGCTGAATCTTATTCTTGTTTCTCACAGGAAGTGCAGTAGCAGCTATACGTAATGTATATTTCACTACAAACTGTATTGTATGTCTACTCTTCACAAATGCTAATGCATCATGGTTTCATCTTGAATTAATGTATTTTGATAGCAGATTTAGCCCTTTGAGTTTAAATAAGAAGGGCTTTGTGTTTTTGGTTTGCTGATAGTAATATCTACTGTGTATTTATGAAGATATTAATTTTGTTGCCAATGAGGTGTAATCTTTTTGATATGGTCAGTTCTCGATTAGTATACTGATAAAGGCCTACTGGAATCTAATGCTGGAATCTGTTGATTTGTAAATTTGGTGTGTGAAGTGAACTGTGGTACATAAAAAGATGCATACTTATGTAATCTTGCTATTATTAATAAACAGTTGATTAAATCATATTTGGTTCTGTTTGCTAATATTGTGTTTTTAAAGTTTACATAGAGGGATCATACAAAATGAAGGTTTCTATTTAGTAAACGTGGTCATTTTTATAAATTCAACTATTATTTTCTCTTGTGGACTACATATAAATGTATTTTATCTTATTCAGGTCAGTACTAAATAAAAAAATAACGTGCATTTTGTATGATGCCTCTTATTTAGGTAAAATAACTGACATTTTGCAGATTCTGCAAGGTGTATGTAAACTTATTACTTCAACTGTATGTGCTCATTACGTCTCAGGAACTTTCTATTGTGTTCGTCTCCAAATGTGAAAATACTTACATCCTCGAACAGTTGATATATCTACAGTAGTCATGTCCACAGTTGTTTCATATTCATATTTTCTACCGTTTGTCTGTGTAAAACAACAACCAGTAAACTCGAACAACAGCGGAATGTAAACACCGCGTTCTAATCGCCTATTCAAACACCTGAAGCGAGAATGACCAATCAAATGCAAGAACTCGTCTCTTTGGAAACACTGAACGCTGAAACAGGAAAGACCAAACAGCGCTAAGGAAATTCAGAAGTGGTTTCAACACATTTATCATCGTTTTGTTTCACTTCTCTACGTGAGTATGCAGCAAATAGATTAATAATAATAAATAGAGCTTTTATATCGTGGCGTCATTGCTGTTTGATGAATTACAGCAGTTAAAGAACGTCCTTACACCATTAGTCATAGATATTCTAAGTCGAACTATAATAATATTATAATTATAATGCATGCCGTTTTTAAGATCTCATTTTCAGAGACTACATCGAATAATTTTCGTTTTAGAATTCATTTATCATACCACATCATTTAAAAATGAGCTGGTGAAAGAAAAATTTGGTTAAAAATGGTGGAAAACGTCAAAGGAATGGCATCAGTTACACGACCTACACGTTCATATATATTTTAACAAATTCCATGAACACATTACGCATAAACTACACAACAGGGGGGTTTCATAGCCGTTCCATACAGTAGAAGAACCAGTTTGGTTGTGGAAAACATCTAAAAAAAAAAAATCAAAATCCACCTTATATTTTCTGTAAGAGTAGGCATTTGTACATTTTATGGGTTTGGCTTCCGGTCTCATCTGCGTCCGGCTATTTTTAGCTGTATAAAACAGCTCTTTTGGCTCTTGATATTGCAAATTGGTGTCTTACCATATTACTTTAATGTATTATCTTAATTATGAACAAACTGGTTTGCATTGCAAACCGTTTTACCATTTACTGCACACTGTTATTCTTCTTGTTATTTATAGTGGCTAATGAACTGGAAGTCTCACTCATAGGCTTACCTCAGCGTTGAAGAATAAAGTGGATAAGCTTTTTGTACAATGGAAAGGTTCCATGGATGTTAAAGGTTCTTCATGGACCTTCATGTAGCCACATAAATAAGCCTAAAAATCACTCTCGTCACCTTCAGATAATTTAGGTCTACATAGGATGGCAGGTACATCGCGGCATGACCGAGAGATGGCAGTCAGTGCCAAGAAGCAGCTAACGAATTGTACAGACCCCATTGAGCGTCTGAGGCTGCAGTGTTTGGCACGAGGATCTGCAGGAATCAAGGGACTGGGCAGGTACTGTATGCATTATATGTGTTTCTTTATATAGTCTGCAGTGCAGATATTTAACTACAATCTGATGTTCTCAGGACTTTTAGGATCATGGATGATGACAATAGTCGCACACTAGATATGAAAGAGTTTCTGAAAGGCCTGAGTGACTATGGTGTGCTCATCGAGAAAGAAGAGGCCATGAACCTTTTTCAGCAGTTTGACAAGGACGGCAGTGGATTAATCGATTTTGATGAATTCCTTATCACTCTGAGGGTAAACACACTAAACGGTGATGTGCTTTTAGACCGTTTAGGCATTTGTGCTTATGTTATTTCATTCATGTGATTGCAGCCACCCATGTCTAATGCCAGAAAGGAGGTGGTGCTACAGGCATTCAAAAAGCTGGATAAGACCGGAGATGGTGTGATTACAATCGAGGATCTGAGAGGAGTATACAATGTCAAAAATCACCCCAAATATCGAAACGGTGAGTGGACTGAAGACCAAGTATTCCGCAAATTCCTGGACAGCTTTGACTCTCCGGATGACAAGGATGGGAAGGTATGAAGATGCTGAAAAACATTTTTGTCTTATCTAAAACATACAGTATTGAGCATTAACAGTGTATTAATTGTACACAGACTGTCTTGAGAATAATTTCTTTGATTTTAACCATTCATCTAAGCATTCAAAGTTCGTTTTCTCCAGTGTTCTCTTTGATCATCCAATGTCTTTATACATCAGGTCACAAAAGAGGAGTTTTTGAACTACTACTCCGGCGTGAGCGCATCCATTGACACAGATATCTACTTTATTGTAATGATGAAAAATGCATGGAAGCTTGACTAAACTAAAACATCTGTTTTTGGGTAAAGAACAAAGGCCGTTAGCAAAAGTATGTCTTGAACCTGTCATGCGCCTGTTAATATTTTCATAATATATTTTAGATATCTGTGACCCTGGACCACAAAACCAGTCATAAGGGTCAATTTTTCTAAACTAAGATTTATACATCACCTGAAAGTTGAATAAATAAGCTTTCCATTGATGTATGGTTTGTTAGGATAGGACAATATTTAAACGAGATACAACTATTTAAAAATCTGTAATTTGAGGGTGCAAAAAAAATCTAAATATTAAGAAAATCGCCTTTAAAGTTGTCCAAATGAGTTCTTAGCAATGCATATTACTAATCAAAAATTAAGTTTTGATATATTTACAGTAGGAAATTTACAAAATATCTTCATGGAATATGATCTTTACTTAATATGCTAATGATTTTTGGCGTAAAAGAAAAATTGATAATTTGGACCCATACAATGTGATTTTGGCTATTGCTACAAATATACCCCAGTGACTTATGACTGGTTTTGTGGTCCAGGGTCACATATATATATACATACATACATACATACAGTGGAGATCAAAATTAGAGAACAACCTACAATTTCCTAAATTTCAAGGTCACTGCTTAGTCTCTTTTGAAGTATTCCTAATACACGTTTTTAAAGCATGTTTCATAAATTATTTGTATCCTAAAGCACAGTATAAAAAACTTAAATGAGATATTTAAAAAGGACTCACTCTTAAATCAAAATTAGAGAACACTTACAGGTACCTCCAAGGTATTGATGTTAATCTGGCACCTGGTGCTAATTTCCTTAATTTATATGACAAACCCTGTTTAACTGGCAGCAGTTCTCCAATATTCACTGAGACTGCAAGATGGCGGGCTGCTCTAAGCTGACTAAAACCCTGCGACAGGAGGTTGTCCAGGTGGGATGACCCTTTCAGCCACTGCAAGAGAAGTTTGTTATTCCAAATCTGGGATTTCTTGAATATTGCAATATTACAACAAATCTAATCCCAAAACGGCTGGTCATCCACGTAAGACAAATGCACGAGAAGACAGGGTAATGCAGAGACTCTCAATGGGAAATCGGTTCAACACTGCAGCTGGAATTGCTTGCCAGTTCAGTTCTAAACAGGGTAAGGTCTGTTTTGGAATACAGTGTCTCGCTGTTTAAAAAAAGTGGGACTGAAAGTCCACTCTGCAGTGACCAAATCTCTAATCAACAGAAAGAATCGAAAGGCGAATCTCTTTGTTAAGGATCATGTTGTGTAGAGAGAAAAACTGGTCCAAAGTTCACTTCAGTAATGAGAGAGCTTAATTTATTCGTCAGCTTGGGGAAATACTGAACCTAAAGTGCGTAAAACAAGTCAGTGAAAGGTGGAGGAGGAAGTGTCTTCTGCAGCAGGAGTTGGGCCTCTTATGCAGCTATATGGCAGGGTAAATGCAAATGCTAATCAGGACCTTCAGAACAATCCTTCAGCAACATGCAGTTTCATCCCTGCAAGCATCTCAGTGCCCCCGTCACACTGCAAAATGAGTAAAGCAGAAGTGTTGGGGAAAGTTACTTTTAAAAGTAATGCATTAAATATTGCATTACTCCCTAAAAAAGTAACTAATTACGTTACTTAGTTACTTTTTATAGAAAGTAATGCGTTACATTACTTTTGCGTTACTTTTTAAATCTGGGCAGGGCTTGCTTGTTTGTTTTTAAAATAAAAACGTTCGATTCTTAGCAAATGTAAAAGCCCTTTCACACCAAAATGAAATTAAGTGAATAAGCTTAAGGCCAAAGGAAAAGTAAATTCAATTGCCTGTACAGTATAACTGTAGGAAAAGATGTTTCTTTCTTCAGCAATGAGAAAAAAGAGCACAAATATTAGTTCATCTAAATTAAGTTTTGCTTATTAGTACACTGCAAAAAAATATATTTTTTGTTCTAAGCAAAAACTTACTTAATTTTGACTTGTTTTTTCTGAAAACAAGAAAATAATTATCAACTTGTCTGGAAAATCCTTCTTGATTGAAGAATTTTTTGATATTTTGGCTGGAAACAAGACAAAAAATGTATAAGTAAGAAAAGTATTTTTGCAGTGTACGGCTGAATTGGATCAACAAAGGTCAGCAGCAAAATCAAATCCTTTGGCGACAAAGTTATGGCTAAGAAACTCACTACAGATACCAAACTATGGAAGAGAGTAAAAGAAGAGTGGACCAAGATCACACCAGTGCAATGTGAGAAGCTAGTGAAAAGTTATTCAGAGCAAGGGCCTCTACACTTCCTGCTGTGAACAATGGTTACTGTTCTGTAAATTTGATCACTTTGTTCACAAAATAAGGGTTTTGTTGAAATGCCTTGGTTATTTTGTCAAACATGTTAGTAGAACAGTGGTATATCTGCATTTTGATCTCCACTGTCTGTGTGTATATACAAAACTATACACACATTTTGAGCATGAGAGCTTAAACACAACTGGCACAGTTTTGACAGGGCTGAGTCTAAAAAAAGTGGCAAGTTTACCTTTGGTGTAACGTTGGGGTTTTGGGAATCTACTTCACATGATCAAAAAAAAAAAAAAAATCAACCAGTGACTTATTGCACACAGTGTTTCTCACTGCAGACAAGCAGCTGCACTAATGAATCTATTGTTTTATTCCAGAATCAGCCACACTATCTTACAAACACAGGTGGTGTGGTCTTATGATTGTGTGCATCCTCTTTATTTGGCTATTGAAAGCTGTCTTTGCACCTGCTTGGATCCCTGTGAGAAACACTCAAAAACTTAAATACAAATTATGTTTGCTATTCAAATTCACTCTGAAATTTTTCTCTTTCTTTGCGGGTTGGGATAATCCTTCTGCTTTGCCGTCTTTGGTGGCGAGGGTTTCTTAAGGGCTACCGTTTTTTTATAACACAATTTTCTCTTTTACATTAACAGGTGACAAAAGATGAATTCTGGAACTATTACAGTGGAGTCAGCGCTTCTATTGATAATGATGTATATTTTATTTTAATGATGAAGACTGCATGGAAGTTATAAGGAGTTAAACCTGTCACAAGTGTAATATGTTTTAAAGATATTAACAATGAATCTGGAAAATGAAGTAGTGGAAGTACTGTAGAAGCGTTGCAGCATTTGTGCTGAAACCAGTGTGGTTTATGTGATACATGAAAGCCTTGTAATACAGATTCATGCACATTACGGCAGATGCTGTTTTACAAAATATGATTAATTTAATAAATGTTTTATAATGTTTTAAAATTATGATTATTCATATGAAATGCAAAAACTTTCTACAGTTATGTGGACTTTATTACACATTTATTACATATTTGTCTAATATAGATTATTATATATAGGCTACAGCTGAATTGCATTACAAAATTGGCACTGCAAGCAGTTATACACACAAAATATTTCTTCTGATTATTATAAATAAATCCTCTAACCATTGAAAAAGTGCCAGTTGAGCTGTATACTAGGTTTGAAAGTTGTGCGTGAGGTTAAGAGAACAAAAACCTCTCAGCTTTACTTACAGATGGTTAAATGTCTGGCAGAGGATACTGAGCAGCAGTTACATGAGGTCTATGTGTGATGATTCAGAAATGTGGATTTCTCTTTTTCTTATCACTCTTAATGCATGTGTTTCTAAAACATTCAGAAGGAAACTGGCTACCAAAATGGAGACCACAGATGTGCACGGTGCTTGGTTGAAAATGAAACCTGTGGATGACTGCAATGATATGTACAAAGTTGCTTAGCATCAGAGCTACAAACCGGACATGATTAGTGACGTGTCAAAACGCCTCATATGTAAGTAACAGGCTTGATGGGTAATTAAATGCATCATGCCATCTCAGTTAACCCTTAATCATATACACCAAAGGATTCAAGACCGTCTCCTCATTGGGTTTTGAAGAGGCTGGACATTGTGACATAGGCTTCGTCTTTACGTTCTCGCTGAGGGGCCCTTACACTCTGAGAGCTGCAGTTTTCGTTGTCTTTTGACAAATCTGATTCCTCCAGTAGTCTAATTTTAAGGTGGGACTGCTCTCTTGGAAGGCATTCATCTGCTTTCATGTCCATTTCACTCACTGATGCTCTTGAGGAACTGGCTTGGCTGTAGCGGTGCTCATCCAGGTCGTCCTGAAGCTCAGGAGCAGATGGCTTTTCATCGACGTAATCCACACGGTGTATAAAGACGTCGCTGAATATCTCAGGACTGAAAGTGAAAGGAAGGCCCTGAAAAAGTAAAAACAAGTCTCACATGTTTAATCTTGCAGAATGTCAGTGAAGCAACAAGACACATGAGGAATTCATTTACCCTGTGCATTTGTGCAAGAGTTGCCTTCGGGTGTGGGATGTTTGGTGTTATGTAGTCTTTTATTCTGAGTGAGAAAATTAGCACGTGTTAAAAATGATCCTGTGGGTTTTTGAAAGGTATAAGGTATAACACTCACTGTGTTTTCCATCGCAAGGTCCCCAAACTGATGATGAGTATTAGAATGCCAAGGGAGGTGATGATGTAACCGACCTTTGGAAGGTCAAAATTGTTTTCTGTGGTAGTAACTGAAGAACCTGTGTCATCATTTAGAGCATCAAAATGTGTCAGACATGGTTCAGAACGGTTAAGATGTGTTTTTCCACATTTTGATTCTTAAAGCATACTAAACATAGTATAACAGTATAATCTCCACTCACTGTTTATAGTGAAACTGGCATTTGAACTCCACTCGCTCCAGGTGCCATTAAAAAACCCTGCAGGTTTTGCTCTAACACGTGTATAGTAAACACCATCTTCACCAAATCTGTCCCTGCTGATAGTAAAGTTCCTAAACTCTATAATGGTATGGATTGGCTGTAAAACCAAAACAAAAAAAACATAGGTGTTGTTTATTTGTCAAATTAACTCAAAATTGACTTTTTTTTAAAGAAGGTCAAGTCTAACAAACAAACTGTTGTGAGAAGCACCTTGTCTGCAAGTTTGTCCCCCCAGATTTCCACTTGGAATTGAGGACTTTTAACATATTCATGACTGTGTTCAAACCCTATGGAAACTTCTTCTGTGCCTTCCATGTAAGTGGCACGGTTAATTTTAGGAGCTGGGATTTTTACTGCAAAGACAAAGACTTATTAGATTGACAAACAGCCAACAGACATAGATAAATAAATAAATAGATAGACTTGCCAATTTTTGACAGCACAATGTTTTTTTCAATAACCACATCTCTTAAGTGTAGCTCGTATTGTGCTGTAACGATCAAATCCTTAAATGTAAAGTTTTGTCTTCCGGGAATAGCATTTTTACAATCATTTGTAGAACCTTCACCTTGCATTTTGCTAAACAGCAAAAAAAAAAAAAAAAAAAAAAAATGTTATTTTCATGGTTTTGAGCAAACATAAATTCACATTACAGTCAAACACTGAAACGTTTTTATTCATTTCCTGACAGCCAGTAAATCTTTTTAATGAAATACCAGAGTTTTATGAATTTGACCTCCTCAAAGGGTTCGTCGCTTAGCGAGCAGGTTAGGTTACTTTGGTTGATGGTCAAAGTGGATGTACAGGTTACTTCTTTATCAGACCAGTCTAAAAACAAACGTGAAGAGAAAAACAAACTGACATTTTTCTAATCAGCATCTTAAGTATCCACCTTATGTTAGTGTACTTCATTGAAAACTAGCCTAAATGATCGTTTCACATGAATTTACCCCCAAAGGGATATATATCTTGATAATCATAATCATATGTAAATCTAGCTGCAGTCATTAGTAAAGCTGAAATAAATAAATAATAGCTGCAGTACTTAACAGCGATTTCAGTACAGATTAAAGCTCTCACTCCCATTAAAAGCACATTTTAAAAAGTGCAAATATTAAAAACGTATGGATTCTCAGTCAAATCTCAGTTACTCACCATCGTCTCCACTCTCAGACATAACCAAAGGACAAAAAACAACAATGAGCATCCATAAAACACCAGCCATCTCTTATTTGGCAGTACAGGCATAGATCACTCGCGTCTTCATTACTCACACACGTTTACTGACAAATGACAGCTCACAGTACTTTCAGAGGAGAGAGGAAGAGAGAGAGAGAGCGGTAGAGATACAGACGGTGAGACAGACAGGGTGCTTCTCATTTCTTATTTGTGTTCTCTTTCCTTGTTTCTTAGCTCCACCTACTTTATGGAATCAGTTTTGCACCTTTCATTTTGAACGTAGCAAGAATTTAATAAAAAACTAAACATTCATAATGTTTTGAAGCTTAATTTATTTTTGACTTCGATTTTAGATACACTGCAACAGTTTTCTACTCTTTCTTGTTACAAATGCTCTGTCAGAATTTTTATTTACACTCCCCGAGTTTTCCCTGTGGAGGGCGGGGCTAACAGCGGTGGGGTCTCATTGGCTGGTGAGTTTTTTGATTGACAGCTTCTTGACCTCATTAGATCGAGTCCCGGACGACAGATTCTGTCAGAAAATATGTTAGTCCGGTAACAGAACACTTAGTCAGCACAGCAGACCTGTCGATACACAAACCCTGTTAGCAGCAAGCCTTGTCTGGTAACTAAAATACCAAAAACGAGTCTTCTACACTCTAAAAAAAAATGCTGGGTTAAAAACAACCCAGCTTGGGTTATTTGGCAACCCAGAACTGGGTAACAATTAGACAGAACACATGCTGGGTTATTTTGACCCAAATGGTTGAGTTAAATGTTTTAACCCAACATCTAGGGTGTTTTATTTAAGTCCACTATTGTTTTAAAATTATTGTATTGCTGGCTTAAAATGGCCTGGAAAGTAAAAACCACACTCAGAATTCCGGCAACAGCAATGATCAAAAGATGAACATTTATTATTTAGCAAAAACACCCATGGACAAAAATATATAAGACAAATTGAATTTATTTGGGTGAATACAGCAATATTACATACATTTAAACTCGTACTCAGCAGCTGGGTTGTTTCATCAGAGACAGGCTCAACCCAGCGGTTGAGTAGAACAAAAATAACCCAGCATTAAAAGTGACCCAGAAGCTTAGTTACAGAAAAAACACCCAGCACTTGGGTAAAAAATATTAAAAATACCCCAATAAAATGACCCAACAAGCTGACCCCAGTATTTGGATAAAAAATTAACCCAGCATTTTTAGTGTATCAGCCAAGAAGTTGATTGAGAAAAGCCAGAGAAGAGCAGAAGCAGAAGACAAAATGATAACGATAAAAAGGGAGTTTATTGTACAATCTTAGTTATGTACGTCTCAATGCTCAGACTTCGTAGTATTATACCAAACTGATTTACAACAACATCCCATAAACCTTGAGTTTCCATAAACATTACCTCTTATCTCTTATTCATAGAGATAAAACAGTTCCTGAAACCCCACAATCATGAGATTGAACAATAATGGAAATGCATAAGCAAGAAAAATAATAATAAATATAAAATTTAGAAGCATAATAAAATAATAGGTGAATAAATGATAAAATAATTCAAATTATATACATTATAAAAATATAATCAAATTATAAATTATATAAATGGTATTGACTAATGATTACATGAAAAAAAAAATCGAAATGAATAAAAACAAAATAGATAGATACATGAATTTACCACCAGAGGCATTTATCTCTCTATGGTCATTATTATATGTCGTACAATATACATACAATCTAACTACATTGATAAACATTATGCAGGAGTACAGACTAAAAGGCTTATAATAACCATGGATTATTAGTGTATTTCCAGTCTCAAATCTCAATTACTCACCATTATCTCCACTCTCAGACAGGACCAAAGGGCAGAAAACAACAATCCATAAAACACCCGCCATCTCTGATCCAGCATTACAGGCGTAGATCACAAGTGATAGCTCACAGTGGTACTATCAGTTTTTCCTTTCCTTGTTTTCTTTCCCTGTGTCCTAGCTCCACCCCCTTTATATAATCAAATCTCTGCTTATTATTTTGAAAGTAACTTCTGAGGTGAAACTGAAAAATGAATAAAATGTCTTTGAAGCTGTATAAGTGTATTTAAATATACTGCATGCTTTGTCACAGTCAGAATTTTGCTTCTGAAGTTTTTGTTTATGCCCTCTACATTTTTTTTTCCGCCATTCCAAATACTCCAGAGTGCAGCCAGAGATTGTTTTACTATAGGAAGATGAGAGGGTCTGTATTACTATTGGAGAAAGCATAATGGTAAACTTAGATCACGTGCCTTAATAACCAACAGCCTTACATTACAGACCTGATGTCACTGAGTTTCAGTCAGAGTTGTGCAACAATCAATCACCGTTAACGGATACCATAGGAATGAATGAGAAGTGCTGTAAGCTGAATCCCACCTGTCACAAAAAGTCAGTGATTTCACTTATAAAACCGCATTTTTTTTCACTGTAAACTCTAAAAATATTTCAGTGGGTTCTCATTAACTGGCGAGTTTTTGATTGACAGCTTCCTGACCTGGACGTGTAGACGTCAGTGTGGTCCTATTTACAGGTGCAAGTCAAAAATGAAAATCTGTAAGCGGCTTCCTATCTTAATTTAGTGATATGAAGACAGGAGTTTTGCTTTTTATCTGTATTTAGCTTATACTACTACTTAGTCTGCATAAGCTTTCAGGAGCAGTATTCGTCTGTCTGAGAGATAAAATGTGAGAGAAAATTAAAGTCTTAAAGTTTAATCTATCTAATCACCTAATAACGCACAATGCTTTTCTGAGAATGTGTTTGTTCCTGATAATGCTAAACGAAGACAAAATATATATATATATGTACAGTTGAAGACAAAATTATTAGCCCCTTATAAAATATTTCATTATTTTTCAAATAATTCCCAAGTGTTTAACACAGCATTTTTAAACATAATACTTTATTCAGTAAGCTTTTAGGGTTTGTAATACAAATAGAAATACAAGTATAAAAATGTCTAAATATTCTACTGGTAAAAATGATTAGCCCTCTGATGTTAATAGTCAATAGTGTATCCTTTTTGCGTGATATCAGCCTTTAGTCATTTGCTGTAGTTCACACCAAGTTTCAAGCATGTCTCCTGAGGAATGACAGCCCATTCTTTCTTAGCAAATTTCTTAAGCTCCTCCAGATTTGTTGGTCTTCTGGCACAAATTCTGGACTTTAGTGTGCCCCACAGATTTTCTATTGGATTCAAGTCTGGGCTTTGTGCAGGCCAGTCAAGTACACTCACTTTGCTAATTTGGAGGTATTTCTTCACCAGAAGTGAGCTATGCTTTGGGTCGTTATCATGCTGGAAGACAAAATGTTGACCCAAACCAAGTTTTCTTGCAGACTGTCTGAGGTTGACTTTCAAAGTCTTCTTATAGTCTTCCTTTTTCATGTTTCCTTCAACCCTGATGAGATTCCCAGTTCCAAACGCACTGAAACATCCCCACAGCATTATACTCCCACCACCATGTTTCACAGTGGAAACGGTGTTCTTGGGGTTGAATGCCTCTCCCTTCTTTCTCCAAACATAGGCAACATCTCTATGGCCAAAAAGCTCTAGTTTTGTCTCATCTGACCAAAGGACACGTTTCCAGTAAGCATCACATTCCCCCAGGTTGTCCTTAGCAAACTTCATTCTAGCTTGGAGGTGTCTCTTCTTCAGAAGTGGAGTCTTTCTTGGTCGGCAACCTCGCAGTTCATTCCTGTGCAGGGCTCTAATGACTGTCTTCATTGAGACATCAATTCCAGACTTGGCTAGGTCATTCACTAGTGTCTTGTCAGTTGTTCTTGGGTCTTTAGAAACCTCTCTCACTAGTTTTCTTTCCAAAGTTTTTGAAATCTTTCGCTTCTGCCTCTGCCTTGTTCTCTACTGTGTTGGTCTCTTTAAACTTCTTGATAATGCATCTCACTGCAGTTCTTGACACTTGAAAACGCTTTGATAAATGTTTGTATCCTTCTCCATCTTTATGAGCATTAACAATTCTTTCTCTCAAGTTGTTCGCAAGATACTAATCCTCAGCTTAAAGAGCAATTTAAAGGCTCAACTAGGTTAATTAGGTTAATCAGGAAAATTAGGTTAATTTGGCAAGTCATTGGACAACAGTGGTTCGTTCTATAGCTAATCAAACTAATAATTTCTTAAGGGGGCTAATAATATTGACCTTAGCAGTTTTTTATTTATTAATTATTTTATTCAAGCAACTATAAGAAATCAGACTTTCTCTAGAAGAAAAAAATAATAGGAAATAATGTGAAAACATTCTCTTGCTCTGTTAAACATCACTCAGAAAATATTCTAAAAAAAAAAAAATTAAAAATTTTACAGGGGGGCTAATAATTTTGTCATCAAGTGTATTTATTTTTTTTCCCCACATTGTAGGGTCTGATAAGGTTGTGATATTACAAATTAAGCACAATGCTTATATCATACATGTAAATAATATATTAACCCACCATAAAATTCTCACTCTAACCATGTAAGTTTGCAAGCCTGGCTGACATTTTTAGCACTTGCACCATTACAATTCTCACTTATGAAGAATTCAAAATATGACGCCTTCAGATGGTATAGACTTTCAAGGTTATCACATTACATATTTTACACAAAGAATGTTTTTGTTGGTACTTGTTTTTATCTTTCTAAGTTCTAGCTGAACATTATAATCTAGTACTTAACATAGAAAATATATTTTTTTAATTTTTTTTAAAAATTTGTCTGCGTGAGAGATAAAATTTGAGAGGAAATTAAAGTCTAGAGAGGTTTAATCTAATCACCTAATAACATACAATGCTTTTCTGAGAATGTGTTTGTTCCTGATAATGCTAAACGAAGACAAAAAATATATATGTACAGTTGAAGACAAAATTATTAGCCCCTTATAAAATATTTCATTTTTTTCAAATAACTCCCAAGTGTTTAACAGAAAGACGATTTTATCAACACAGCATTTTAAACATAATACTTATTCAGTAAGCTTTTAGGGTTTGTAATACAAATAGAAATAAATGTATAAAAATTCTACTGGTCAAAATTATTAGCCCTCTGACGTTAATAGTCAATAGTGTATCCCTTTTGCCTGATATCAGCCTTTAGTCGTTTGCTGTAGTTCTCAAGTTTCAAGCATGTCTTCTGAGAAATGACAGCCCATTCTTCCTTGGCAAATCTCTCAAGCTCCTCCGGATTTGTTGGTCTTCTGGCACAAACTCTGGACTTTAGTGTGCCCCACAGATTTTCTATTGGCCCAACTCTGGGCTTTGTGCAGGCCAGTCAAGTACACTCACTTTGCTAATTTGGAGGTATTTCTTCACCAGAAGTGAGGTATGCTTTGGGTCGTTATCATGCTGGAAGACAAAATGTTGACAAAAAACCAAGTTGTCTTGCAGTCTGTCTGAGGTTGTCTTTCAAAATCTTCTTATAGTCTTCCTTCTGTTTCCTTCAACCCTGACGAGATTCCCAGTTTCAAACGCACTGAAACATCCCCACAGCATTATACTCCCACCACCATGTTTCACAGTGGAAACGGTGTTCTTGGGGTTGAATGCCTCTCCCTTCTTTCTCCAAACATAGGCAACATCTCTATGGCCAAAAAGCTCTAGTTTTGTCTCATCTGACCAAAGGACACGTTTCCAGTAAGCATCACATTCCCCCAGGTTGTCCTTAGCAAACTTCATTCTAGCTTGGAGGTGTCTCTTCTTCAGAAGTGGAGTCTTTCTTGGTCGGCAACCTCGCAGTTCATTCCTGTGCAGGGCTCTAGTGAGTGTCTTCATTGAGACATCAATTCCAGACTTGTCTAGGTCATTCACTAGTGTCTTGTCAATTGTTCTTGGGTCTTTAGAAACCTCTCTCACTAGTTTTCTTTCCAAAGTTTTTGAAATCTTTCGCTTCTGCCTCTGCCTTGTTCTCCACTGTGTTGGTCTCTTTAAACTTCTTGATAATGCATCTCACTGCAGTTCTTGACACTTAAAAACGCTTTGATAAATGTTTGTATCCTTCTCCATCTTTATGAGCATTAACAATTCTTTCTCTCAAGTCCAAACTAATTTCTTTTGTCTTTGCCATGATGACAGTGCATATTATTTTACTAGTTGTTTGCAAGATACTAATCCTCAGCTTAAAGAGCAATTTAAAGGCTTAACTAGGTTAATTAGGTTAATCAGGCAAATTAGGTTAATTTGGCAAGTCATTGGACAACAGTGGTTCATTCTATAGCTAATCAAACTAATAATTTCTTAAGGGGGCTAATAATATTGACCTTAGCAGTTTTTTATTTATTAATAATTTTATTCAAGCAACTATAAGAAATCAGACTTTCTCTAGAAGAAAAAAATAATAGGAAATAATGTGAAAACATTCTCTTGCTCTGTTAAACATCACTCGGAAAATATTCTAAAAAAAAAAAAAATGAAAAATTTTACAGGGGGGCTAATAATTTTGTCATCAAGTGTATATATTTTTTTTCCCCACATTGTAGGGTCTGATAAGGTTGTGATGTTACAAATTAAGCACAATGCTTGTATCATACATGTAAATAATATATTAACCCACCATAAAATTCTCACTCTAACCATGTAAGTTTGCAAGCCTGGCTGACATTTTTAGCACTTGCACCATTACAATTCTCACTTATGAAGAATTCAAAATATGACGCCTTCAGATGGTATAGACTTTCAAGGTTATCACATTACATATTTTACACAAAGAATGTTTTTGTTGGTACTTGTTTTTATCTTTCTAAGTTCTAGGTGAAAATTATAATCTAATACTTAACATAGAAAATACATTTTTTCATTTTTTAGTTGTGACTTTTACAAAACAAGATGAATGTATGTAATTGAAAATATGATCACTCAATTAATTAATTCAATTCAGTTGACATTATTGTCACTGTAGCATTTACATAAGTATGAAAGTGAAAGTCTTGGATGTGGTTATGTTGTGACAGGAAAGACAAGAATCCACAAACTGCACAGTACATGTAATGTCTTCTCATACTATACATGAATTGCTCACTATACAAAATGCCCTGTTTCAGTATCAGTTACGCAGTAGTGACTGAGTGTGGTACTGGAGTATAATATCACCAAAAAATGACCGATAGACCACCAAAAATGAAATTTATCTTATCATTCGGTCACTGGCATGCTATCCCAGATGTATTTTCTTTCTTGAGATAAATCTTAAGATTTTTAAAGGGAACTTGGGTATTATGACTTGCATGGCTTAATATAACATAAATGATGTCTCTTACTGAAATATGTGGTGGAAAACCCATGTAAGATTTACAGTATTTAAAAATCCACATCATTTTATACATATTTTGGATAATGGGTATTATTTCAATGACTTGAAATGGTTGCGCTCGGTGGTCTACTGCTGCTACCTGTTGCTATTTTTACCGCAACACAACTCAAAAAATAAAATACTGATACAATGACCGCAGCTACTGAAAGAGTTTACAGGTGGCAATGCATGTAAGTGTAGGCTTAAACCAAATGCGGTACTATCGTTTTTTCCACACAAGGTGTCTAAACGCCCCAGAGATTTAGATAAATCCACACTGAGAAACTCATTCAGAGGCTGCAGTGACATGAGAAGTTTACATCCTGCCATGAAGGCATCTAGCATTTCTTGTCTCTGTCATTTGTAAGCTCTTTCAGTAGCTGTGGTCTACTAAAAGCCTCAAAGGCATCAGGGCTTAAGTGGAGAGAACAAAGACACGGGTCTTTAGGAAGTTTTAATCATCCACAGGCATCTTCCCAGTCTTTTCTCCTCTTCTTATGCTCCTAGGAAAGCAGTGAAGACTTATATGACTTCTCATGTTGTCCATTCAACTGAAAATTACAACCAAAAGCTGCACAATGTGGCATCGTATAAATATTTTATTTTCCAAGTTGTTTTGAAGTAAAGATAGCCACAGTTAGTCCCATTTCACATCATGGCGCCCTCATTGTCCAAAATGTGCATAAAACTGGATTTTTTTTAAATAATGCAACACTTTCATGTTTTTTTTTTGCTATATATTTCAGTAAGAGACATCAGTTACAGTGTTGGGCATGTTACTTAAAAAAAAAAATTTGTTACTTCTCACAAATGTGAGAGACACCTTCCAGGGTCTAAATACCACGTTATTGGGGTCGCTTCAACAGGTGGAAATGCTTTTGTATTAATTTACAAATTTTTAATTTTGTAATAAATCAAATAAACAAGGTGCGATCTCTGCCAGTGTCAGGATTTTGCATGTCTGTTCCGTGTTTTTACCACAGCCTTAGTTCCGTTTTTTCCTTTTAACCTATAAAAGGTGTGAAAGACGTTGTCAAAATAAAAGTTTTTCCTTTTATGGTCTTGTTTCCTGTCTAGTTAATTTACCCCAGGTATGTCTTGTTAATGATTCTGTTTGTCAGAGTATTTAAGCCCTGTGTTTTCCTGTGTCTGGGGTCTACTGTTGTTTATGTTCAAGCTTCATGTTGCCTTTTTCTCGTTGGATTTGTAAGGAATAATTGAATTCTTAGATAATAATGCATACCCGAGGTGCGTCATGGCCGTTACACCTCGGGTGTGCATTATTTTTTAGGAATTCAATGGCCTGAAGTCAATTATTCCGCTTATACTAGGGTTACCACACCTCAAGACATTGATCAGATGATATATTTCAAGGCATTCATCTGGGTTTTGTCCTTAAAACGCTACTGTGAGTAGGATTAATTTCTTACGTATCACATTCAGCTCCTTCCTTGCTAATTCCAAAAAGTAATTTTAGACTTAGTAACGACACTTAAACCGTTTATAGCAGACTATGCGGTTACTAATGTAGTTTAGACAGACAGACTGGCAGGCAGACAGATGGAGTGAGAAGGAAAAAGATTAAGCTGGTGAATTCCCTCTGTGAGTCTGTGCTTCTCTCAAACGTGATCAGCAGCAGTGTCTCTACTTGTATTGAAACTTTGTTCATTTTCTTCTGGAACCGCGTCAATGTTACCTCACTTTTGAGAAATGTCATGTTGTTTTTAAGTTGTTAATCGCCAGAACAGCGCTAACAACATTAGCGTGTATGTTCACATGTATGCGCGTCTGTAAGAGAGAGAGTGTGGGAGAAAAAGTGTGTGCTTTTTGTACATAATTTTGCGGCAAAACATGGAAATAATCAGTCATTTTTATCCTGTTGTTTACAGTTTGTTGGGCCAGTGTCATTGTGGGTTTTGTTTATTTTGCTGTTTTAGGCTGTAAGGACATTTGAAATAACTGAAATAGTGTGGCGAAGTGATATAGACATGTAATGCGGTCAGGAGCTGCCAATCAGATTCAAGCATTCAATGTCCTTGTAGTATAAATTAAAGTACTGTATTCTTAAGAACTTCTTAGCTGCGTCCCAATTCGCATACTATCCGTCCTAAACAGTATTCGAAAATAGAATTAGTATGTCCCAAATCGTAGTATGTTTAAAAAAAGTATTCCAAAGATTCCCGGATTGTCTACTACTTCCGAGAATTCGATTAGAACTACAAACGCGTATAAAAAGTGTAAAAAAAAACTACAAACATGGCGGATATGCGCGACCAACAGACAGGAAGAGAAAGGGGTTTGAGTGATAAATAATCATGGTCCAACCTGATGAAAAAATATTTCTTTAATGTTATCTGCATTATATTTCATCTACAGCAGCACTGTGAACTTTTATAATGATACATTGGTCATTACCTTTTAAATGCATCATTATGCAAACACATGAACAGAGTTCTCACCATGAAAGACTCGTGCCTCTTAATTTCCAATATGGTAGGAAATCAAATTAAACTAAATGTGGATGATGTTAATGGTTTGACAAGATGATTGACAGCGCAGTTTAAACAGTGACAAGATATACGTAACTAAGCAACAGAGTGTCCGTTAAAGACACAGCTATGATGAAGTAGTTTGTCCCAAAGCTTGCCTACTATTCTGCTACATACTCAAAAGTGTGTACTTTTTCTTTACAAAAAGAGTATATACTTTTAGGACATAGTATAAGTAGGCGAATTGGGATGCAGAATTTGTCTCCTCAATCCAGCGTAAACCGTGACAGCCGTCTCCGTCTCTATCACCTCTCTTCACAGACACGTAAATCTCCAAGAATATGTGCCTCACAGACATGAAAAAATCTGTATAGAAAGATTTAAATGTCTATTTTTAAATGAAGTAATGTCGAAACAAACATTTTAGTTTCTGGAAGAAGACGCGCTGAGAGGAACAAGCCAGAATTTACCTCAGAAGAACGCAACGCAAAAATTACAGTAACGCTGCATTTTATTGTCAGTAACGGTAACAGCGTTGTAGCGTAAATCGATGGTTAATAGTTACAAATTTACATGTTTTAAGTTGTTTAAAATGATCAACTTGAGCAGGAAAAGTCCTTACAATCAAAAATGTAATTTGCATTACAGACTAAACAAAATGTTACATTCTTTACATAACTATACGTAAAGCCAAATAACCAAGTGAGCATAAATTTGTGTACAAAAAAATACTGTAATTTGATTTGATGTGATTTTTGATGTTAGCAACAATAGACACAGGAAACGTTTTGGTGTCCTCTGCATTCTTTGCTGCCGTCTACAACCAGATTTGAACAAACCTGCGACACATTTTTGGATCACCACCCACCCACCAGTTGAGGACCACCACTCTGTACCATACGTAACAGCTGTTACATCAAGTTTCACATTAAAAGGAGAACAGTCAGCACTTTATTTAGGTCAAACCATTGAGAGACCAAAGCAGACAGACATTGTGGGTTTGACTGAAACAAAACTGTTGCGAACATTTTGGTAGTTGGATTGAAACTAATGACTGAGACATGCTTACTTCCTCCTGTTACAAAATGAAAAATATATATCAACAACAAAAATTTACATTAATTATTATTGTTAACATTTAGGACATTTCCAGTAACTATCAAAAATGTTGTTTCTTTCTCTGTTTTAGATTTTCAGGCATTGCTTACAGACTATTAGCAAGAAGTGCAGGTAAATATAAAGTTAAAAACTCCTCTCTCAGCATGTACCTTCAATCTAAAAAACAAAAACAAGTGGTAACCTATTACAACCCACTTCCTGTTGCCTCCAGCAAATGGGTTTATGTAAAAATGAGGCCAGCATGTTGTCAATCTAAGCTGCTATCGCTCCTGTAAACACTGTTCAAGTCACAGAAAAAAAAAATCTGGATTAATATCTAAAACGAAATGGTCAAAGTCATTAGGCTAATCTACTGCAGATTGTACTTATCATAAACATTTAAAGGCCCCTGATACTTGACCTAACGACTAATTTCAATTCATTTAAGAGTCTTGTAGATGCTTAACAAGATGTATTCCTTTCTTAGTGTTTTTTACATTAGTGTGAAGAGATTCTGGTTATTCAGCAGTATCTACATATTTCCTGTGTCTACAGAGGACATTGACCTTTGGTTATGATACAAATGCAAATGCAAGTCTCAAATGCAAATGCAAAAAAAAAAAAAAAAGATTCAAGGAAATTTCTAAACTTTAAAGTTTCAACCTTACAAAAATCACAGTGCTACATGAGCAATACACGATATTACTCTACAAGTGTTTCTGTTTGACAGACAAACAGAGAAAGGTCTTATAACTGATCATGGTTGATCATTCGGATTTTGACCCATCGAGCAACCACATAAATGGATGTGGTGTGGCAACACTGATAACCCAGAAGAAATGAACATCATGTGTTGAAACTGGCAGAAAACGTGCTTTCTCTGGTAATCAGTGTGGTAAATTTAGATCTCCTCCTCCTAACGATGACAAAGGTAATTTGTTACCAGTTTATTTCAATGGGGTTACCTATTGGAGGGTTACTCCACACCAAAATGAAAATTTTGTCATTAATCACTTACCCCCATGTCGTTCCAAACCGTAAAAGGTGTGAAAGACGTTGTCAAAACAGTGATTCAACCACAATTTTACGAAGCTACAAAAATACCTTTTGTACGCAAAGAAAACTAAAATAACGACTTTATTCAACAATTAGTCTCCTCCGCGTCACTCCACCGCGGCATTTTGGATAGTATCCCCTGGACGCAAACAGCGTACCCTGTTTTCTGTCAGCTGCGACATGTGGATACGCTGTTTTCGTTCGAATCAAAGAGTAAATACACGTAGAAACCGTATCCGTGTGTTTACGCTGTTTGCATCCAGTGAATACTTTCCAAAATGGCGCTACGGTGACATAGAGGAGATGAATTGTTGATTAAAGTCATTATTTTTGTTTTTTTTTTGTGTACAAAAAGTATTCTCGTAGCTTTGTAAAATTATGCTTGAACCACTGATGGCAGATATTTTGCCAACGCCTTTCATACGTTTCTGGGCTTTTTTTTCACCGTTGTGGTAAAGAGTAGAGCCTGTTCTTAGGTTGAGGATGGACAGCAAAAATTGAAGACTACATATACTGCTGTTTCTCTATATTGTTCTTTGACAATTTCAATGCAAGTATATATTGAGTCTTTCTGATACACTGTAACTGAAAATATTTAAGCTGATTTCATAAGTTTTAATTTAACTGTAATGAAAAGTTTTATGTAGCATGTAATATAAAAACTTAATTGAAATTTTTAATTTTTAATGTTTAATTTTAATTTTTTTACCGGTGCCAAAATGGTGTCGAACCGATACTTTTAAAAAAGCCAAACAATGGTGAATGATACAAGAATATTTGTATTGGACAAAAAATTCTTTAAACTGAACAATATATTAAAAGTTACATTAATATTAAAGTATACCATTTAAGTAAATACAAAACATCACCAAAAAAATCTAAGCCACCTAATCCAACAGGGCGCTAGATTCATTCTACAAATAACCAATAGCAATGTTTTTGGTACCCAATTTGGTCACACAGCAATTTTTTGTTTGTTTGTTTGTTTGTTTGTTTTTTGTGCTGCAACATTAACCAATGCATCCTGATGAACTTTCATCATAGTTTATACTATACTTATATATGGTAACGAAATATATATGTTACGAAAGTGGTTGACATTCTTTTCCATAGTATCATTTGTGATTCAAATTTTGTGAATGGGACTTCCTCTTTTGCTAATGTTATAAGCCCGGCTTCGGACGGTTTTGTTTTCGATTTGCGAGTTTTACAAGAATAGATAATTGTCTGTTTTGCTTACATCTATACACCTTTCACTTTTTAGGACTAAAAAAGATGGATTTATTGTTATTCTTAATTAAAAAGCAGGACAACAATAAAACAGTAGGCTAAAATAACGTTTAGCCTATAACAAAAACGAATAAGACGAGGCATGGCATATACCACATGCTGTATTACATACCGACTAATAAATTACAGAACGTTTAGCTAACACTGAGGAATCAAATAATTTAAAAAAATAAATAAAATAAACAAGGTAAACCGCAAAGATAACAGGCTCTTCAAAACGAAAAGTGTTTTTTTCCCACAAGAAAACCAACATGTTCAACTTGTCTGGTTTAAGAAGCATTTATAAACCAGGCTCTACACCCGAAGCGCTCGCAAAAATGACTACAATGCAATATTTTTGAAATATAGCCATACCTTTGATCGTTTAGTGCATTTTAAGTTAAGCGCGTTTAATGTAGCTAGCTTAGCTAACGGTAGACCACCTGCTGCAGTCAGAGCAAGTGTAACAATAGTTGCTGCATTCACGCGCTTCTTGGATGGTCTCATTTCCCAACGATTTGTGCTTTTAATTCGAAATGTGAAAATGGACAGTAACTACAAAGATGATTGTATCGTCGGCGCCAATAGCCTTGTGGGCAATGCGCCGACATTTGTGCCTCGGGTATCCCGAGATCGAATCCCGCCTCGTGGACCTTTCCCGATCCCACCCCGCCTTTCTCTTTCCCACTCACTTCCTGTCTCATCTCCACTGTTCTGTCAAGAAAAACGCCAAAAAAAAAAAAAAAAGATGATTGTATCTTTAAAGTTCAGGTGAGTTTTCCCATTCAGGAAATAATTTTTCCGATCATTCTTGACACCCCATGAATGCAGTTGGTTGATGAATTAATGCTTCTTACATCCATGTCAGCACCAGAATACACCAGTTCAGGCATTTAAGTGGCACCGAAATGAGGCACCGAAATTCACGTTCTGATTCGGTCCGGTACATACCGGTCATATGGGTACGGTTTCGGTACCCAACCCTATGCCCTCAAATATGAGGGGACAGACATTTTTAGTGGTGTCCGAAACCATAGTGGACGTTCTCGAGTGCGCTCATTCAATCCCACACAGGGTTGGCAGGTTTTCACACCAAAGCCCGCCCAATTGCTACTCAAAATAGCCAAATTGCGTTTTGAGGGGGTCCCCCATTAAAAATTGACTGAGTTCTGGGGGATAAAATACACGTTTTTTTTGTCAGGGTTCCCCTGTAAAATTCCTGTTTTAGGTAGGGATGCAATGATACCATTTTTTCAGAACCGATCCGATCCGATACAAAAAGTTCAGAGTATCTGCCAATACCGATCCAATCCGATATCAGCATAGCTTTTTTTTTAATCAATGTTGAGTTTCTATACTTCTTTGTGTTGACCTGATCGTCACTCTTTTGTGTGTTAAACACAATCTATCCCATATAGACAACGTCATTTTAATGAAAAATTACAAATGAAAAAATATGTAATCATAATATATGACAAAATGAAGAAATGTATTATAAACTAGGTTAATGGTTAATTTAGCAGCAAAAGATACTTACAAATAAAAGTAAATAAGTGTACGACTAAATCTGGTAAACTGTTACATTTTACTGTTTGTATTGTTGTAAACTACATTCATGAAAAAACAAGTAAATACATTTATATATAAGTATATGATATAAAATTAAAAGACATTTGTTTTAATGTCTAGCACAGTAATGAAGGAATCAACATATGATAGATAGGACAGAACAAGAAGGATTATTAATAATCTTTCATTGCACATAAATGTATTGTAATACTAAATACAATACAGAGCGGAACAAAGCGGTTGTGCGCATCTCATACGGAGAATAATGCGCTTGAAGCAACACTTGCCTATCTCATACGCAGAATAATGCGCTTGTAGCAACACGGCGCTCAGGCTGCGCAGTCCTCCGAGTCCGCATTAGAAAAGTTCAAAGATACAAAGGGAAGCGATATTGAAGCGTAGTGTATTAAATATGTCTGTTAGTCTATTGAGCCTTTTCTTTTAACAATTTTAAACCTCAGTTACTGTGCGCTCTTAAAGGGAGTTTCATTGTTTTGACTGTAGTAACCGAACACAACACGTAGTTTGATTGCTGAATGGAGGATGACAGACAGCCGCAGCGGAGAGAACAGTTTACGTGAACTTGAATTTAATGACTCAATATTCATTTGTACCTCACATTAAACTATGGAACAGCTGCAGAACACTTGAAATATAGTGCACAAGAACTTTGTGGTGCTTTAAAATGATTTTTGTGCCTTTCGTAGGGCTCAACAGTAACAGAATAGTATACGCACAATATCGAATTTAGATCGGTCTTGTCTGACCGATCCCCGATCCGGCAGAAAATGCCAGGATCGGAGCCGATTCCGATACTGAGTATCGGATCGATGCATCCCTAGTTTTAGGGTCTCTTCAATCCGCGGACAACAAAAACTACCTGCGGCAACAGTGTAAAAATAGCCCAATTTGCGGGAAAACCTTGGACTTGGCAACACTGATCCCACAATGCACCGCAAAAACGAGTGTACAACCGATGTACCCTGGCTAGTGAATACCCATAATTCACTGTGAGAGTCGCGTGCCGAATACAACACAGGTATGGCCTAATTCATTGTAAATTGATTATTTAATTGTTTAACTAGGGTTTATACATAATTTCCATTGCAACGTTCAAGATAAATCCTTTAAGTTAATCTTAATACTGGAGCTGTCCATTTGCCAGTTTCAAATGATTATTATAAACAGCAAGTGCAAACTATGCAAACTATCCTTCCGGTGCACTCAGTGTCTGAATTGACTCACCCGTTTTCATTCAATCCTTTAAGTGAACTGAATGAGTGGACTAATGCAGGGGTTCCCAAAGTAGGGGTCGGGACCCCCCAGGGGGTCGCAAAACCAGGAGGAGGGGTCGCAAGAGGATTTCCAGAAATCAAATAATTTTTAAAGCATTAGAAATAGCATATTTTACCAATAAATAAAAAATATAAGGTGAATTAAAAAAAAAATCCAGCATGTTGCCCGCCCAGCTCATTAGGTAAGATTAATGTTCAAATGTAAATAATGAGTTAATAACTATAAAATAATATTATGGTTGTTAGACTGTTGTGTTCCTTTGTCTTGTCATTATGCTTGTGCGCCGTTTTGCCAAACGTTCGTATACTTTAGGAAAGTGGGGGTCCCGTGGTACTGGCACTGTTATTTTGGGGGTCGTGGGCTGAAAAGTTTGGGAACCCCTGGACTAATGTAGGGAATAGTGAATGAGGGTATAGGGGGCGATTTCGGATACAGCCCTAGTCATCTCTGCGCTGCGCATGCGTGGTCTGTGTGATCCGGGTTAATACAGTTAGGGTATGTCGAAAAACTCCCATTTCGACGACCCCCAACTTCAAAATAGTCCTACATTGGCGCAGAAATACCAATCTAGTGTCTACAAAGTGAACATACAAAGAAGATCAAACGGCCTTTACAAAAAAAGGTAAAACAGCATTGTAGGATGATTTTGAAGGTGAAGGCGGAAACAAGATGAGAGTTTTTTGACCCTAACTGTATTGACCCGGACCACACAGACTACTTTTTGTTCTGAAAGTGAATTAATCCTTTAAGCTCTCTCATCACTAAAGTCTCCTCTCTGCGCACAACATGCTCCTCAACAAAGCCTAGCCTTTTGATTCTTTCTGCTGAAGAAAGATTTGGTCAGTGCAGTGTACTTTGACTGATTTCTCTTAAACAACGAGACACTGTGTGCCGAGACAAATCTTTACTCTGTTCAACACTGAACTGGCAAGCAACTGACCTATCACTAAGCCCCCTTAGTTACTGTTGCTGCCTTGGACAAATAAACAGATTTTCCCGCTGTATTACAATGATAGCTGTTGTGTGAAAACCTTGTCCGAAGATGTTTTTGATAAATTTTGAACACAGAAGGACCACCTCTTGTCAAGGAGCATTTAAGTAGGGCTTTAATATGCCATGGAGAGATATATAAATGATTTTAAAATAAATATGGTGTGTAACATGAGTGATTTGAAATCGAGGGTTTACAGATCGCAATGCAAACAGAAGAAATCTCATGTTACGGTTGTCACGATTGCAGATGACAACATCGAGGATCAACACTGTTTATGTACCACAGTGTAAGATTAATTATTTTACATTTAACCAGTTTAATATGGAGAGGCACTGAAATGTAGACCTTTGTTTATGTGTTTTAACCTACACTGGACATGACGTAAGAATAGTTAGCTGAGGTGTGAATGTTAGCATGTACTCACTAACTTTAACGTTAGCTAGTTTTAGCCAGAGATATTAACAATATTTTCAGACATTACCTGCTTGAGCAGATGAAAAGGCCACTTAATGAGAGTATGACAACCAGAAAATAAATGTTAAATAATCAAATAAATTCCAAATTTCATTGCCAATCCTCTCAGGATACCTGGAATCAGTGTAACAGATACCTCAGGCACATTGTTTTATTATTTTTGTAGCATATACACCATTAAAACGACGAGAGCTTCGGATCTACCAATGATTCTCTATGGCGCTGTAACCTACAGATGTCTGAGTTCCTTCTCTGTGCAGCTGATACTCAACTGCCATTGGCTCATCTGTGGTCTACGGGCGGGGCTTAGTGATAGTTCAATTCCAGCTGCAGTGCTAAACTGATTCCCAAGTGAGAGTCTCTGCATTATCCTGTCCTCTCGTGAATGAATTAGTGTCAGTGTAAAGCTGGAATATTCTAGAAATCACAGATTTGGAACGACCAACTTCTCTGGCAATGGCTGAAAGGATCCCTTCGCCCTACATCTGGACAACCTCCTGTTGCAGGTTTCAGTCACCTTAGAGCAGGCCATCTTGCAAACTCAGTGAAAGTTGGAGGAATGCTTCCAGTTAAATAGAGTTTGTCATATAATTCAAGAAATGTTTTAATTCCACATCATAAACGGCAAATGAGAAGTTACGTGAAAAAACGTGTACAAAGACAGAAAAGTCCCATATCGTTAAGAGTTTTCAGAGGGAGGAGGAGGGTTTCAGCGTTGCTAGTGTAAGTACTCTCGAATGCGTCCGTGGGCGACTTCTGCGGTTAACACGCCGTAGCTCAGCAATGATCATGTGAGAACAAGAAAGGGGAGCAAGCGCACATACGTTTTAGCTCAGTCATTTGTGTTTTCCGCAGAAACAGTGAGACATCTTTTCCTTCGGTTGGTGCCAATAACCAGAGAGGTTGATAAGTCACCACGTGGCTCAAGGGCAGCACTGGAGCAGAATAACGTAGTGCAAAGAGCTGCGACGAGCACTTTGAGCTGCATTGTAAGAGCCCCTTCCCCCTCCCCTCTGAAACCACACTCTATCGCTGTAGGCCCCTATCACACAAAAACATCTCACAACAACAGCATCGGTGGTTTCTCTGCATACAGTTGTTGTCTGTACCCTACGCTCGAGGCTCCTATACCATAGGGTGCTATTTTTTTTAATGTCTCTGCAGTCTTCTCCTTTATCTTTGGTTGAGGTCGGGATCTTTGAGCTCCTATAAAAACCCCTGAAATGCACGCAGGTGGTACGGAGGGAGGAGATGAGCAGCTTTCTGTGGGAGACAATCGCTTTATGGATGTACAAACTCAAGGTTTTTTTGACTACGGAAGAATTTTCAAGTATGTTTAAAGCATAATTGTATTCATAATTGTAAAACAAAGGAAAAGAAGACAAAGCTGGAGTAATGAAAACTGAGAATCACATCATGGTTTGTGGATCAACTTTCCCTGACTGATGGACTGACCTTAAAATAACGAAAACCTTTTATAATAAAATATGTGTGTTTTAACAAATCTCATGTTATGTTTCCATTCGAATTGTGTGCTTGCATTACCAAAATGTGATGACTTCCTGTGAAAATGTTACCACAAACAGGTTGAGCAGACAAGGCGAATGATCAAACTGGCGCGTCTTGCCATCCTACGACCGTTACCACAGGGCTCATATGTCTGGGAAAAAGTGCGCAGCCACATTCACAAGACCCCAGCGAGGAAGTTGAAAGCAGCGAAAGTGACTGAGAAAAAAAAGATAAACAGATTAAAAGATTGATCTGAATCATAATCAAATGCGGTCAACGGGGGCAATACATGGACTTCCTTTTTGACATTTGTTCTGACATTCAGAGCTTTTAGCAGTATGCACTGGGCATGTTAAATCCACATAATATATGTAGAGGTCGGTTACTCGGATACGCGGCCATATTGGCGATTCTCGAATGTAAACAACAGCATGGATTGTACGGTTAATGTACTACTGAATACATTGTTCTGCTAATTTATAATGTCTAAACCATAGAAAAAACATGTGGAAGCTGTTAAATCATAAACAGTCATGTGAAAAAGTTAGGACATCTTATTGAATTCCATCAGGACATAATAAAAAATATCTGTTACTTGGCAGGTCTTAAAATTTGGAAAAGTAAAACCTCTGATGAACAATAATACATAACATATTGAACCATGTCATTATTTATTTAATAAAAATAAAGCCAAAATGGACAAGCCATGTGTGACCAAGTTAGGACACCCTTACTCTTATCATAGGATTTCAGAGGGTAAATAGCAGTAAGGTACTGCTAATCAAATGCCTTTGATTAACTGATCATCAGCAAGAGTTAACACATCTATAAAAGCAGACGTTTTGGCAGTTTGCTGGTCTGGAGCTTTCAGGTGTGTTTTAACACAATGCCAAAGAGAAAAGACATCAGCGAGAAGAATTGTTGCTGCCATCTATCTGGGAAGAGTAACACGGCCATTTCCAAACAATCTGAAGTCCATCATTCCACAGTGAAGAAGATTACTCACAAGTGGAAGACATTCAAGACAGACACCAATCCTCCCAGGAGTGGACGTCCCAGAGAGTTCACCCCAAGATCAGACCATGTAATACTCAAAGAATTGGCAGACTATCCAAGAACTGCACCACAGACTTGACAGGCCTCAGTTAACATTTTAAATTAAAACATTAATTAGAGTACAATTAGAAAAATATTTAACAAGTATGGCAATTTTGGGAGGCTTGCCAGAAGAAAACCTCTTCTATCTAAAAAAGCATGGCAGCATGGTTTAGGTTTGCACAGTTGCATCTGAACAAACCATAAGACTTCTAGAACAATGTACTTTGAACAGACGAGACCAGAGTGGAGATGTTTGGCCATAATACATTGCGCCAAGTTTGGTGAAAACCTGTAGAGCATATCAGCACAAACACTTCATATCAAAAGTCACACATGCAAGTGGAGGGCTGATGATTTTGAGCTTGTTTTGTTGCTACAGGACCTGGGGACCTCACAGTTATTGAGGCGACCATGAACTCCTCTGTATACCAAAGAATTTAAAGTCAAATGTGAGGCCATCCATCCGACAGCTAAAGCTTGACTAAATTAGGTCATGCAACTGGACAATGATCCCAAGCACACCAGCAAATCTACAACTTTGTCTGTAGCACTCTAAATATTTTTTGTGGTCTGATCAATTAGTACAGCCCAAAATATGACAATAATTGACCATTTTCACCAGCAATAATCAGCCAAATGAGTTTCTTTCAGTTCAGTGGTATTGTTTACGTTCAGTGCCACCAATATGGCCAACTGACTCCATTATAAAATAGAAATTTACTAGATGCTGTTCATACAGGGTTTGACCTGACCTAAAATATTCAAATGAAGCATAACTTTGATATAATTTTGTACATCGGTCCAATAAAGAAAACATTAATATTGAGTAACTAACATTTATACATAGTTTTGTGTGTTTTTGGCCTTCCAGCGAAAACAGCGCCAAACACACAGTAGTGGCGTTTAATTCCAGAATGAATCAGTTGAACTAATGATTCAGTGATTTACTCACACGACGGTCAACCTGCAAAATGATTACCGTCACTGAAAAATCCCCTCTACTAAAGCACTGATGACTAATGACAGTCTGTCAGGAACACTAACAAACACAGACAAGTGGTGTGATACAAACATTGTAATACTCTCAATCAAATTCGTGGACTGAAACTAAGCGTGCCAGACATGTCGGATTATATTTTCTAGCTGAAGTAAGAAATTAATGTATTCGATGAATAAACCCGTTTTACTGAAGTAAAGATTAATATTTTAATGTAGAAACCATTTTATAAAAGTAATAAGGCGCTTCTAAACACTGCTGCTCATCTTTTAGCCGTGAACTTTATTCATATGAGTTCATCTAGTATTACTAGCTGTAACTGTTGGTATAAGGAAGTGTTCATGTGCGTGTTTATCAGTTATAATTAAACTAGTGTTATATTTTATAAAAAAAAAAAAAAAAAAAAGCCACAATGAATGCAAAAGTGGTGGTGTGATCTGCTTTAAAAGTGTGACTTCGTGCTACAAATAGTATAATGTGCAAAATCGTACTTACAGTTTGAATGTCGCAGGAAAAAAGACAATTATATATGAAATATACACATTATTTCTAACTCAGATGCAACAGGAGTTTAAATTAGCATTATAATTAAGACAAAAGCATGTAATTTTTCAGAGCTCTGCCACTGTTGCCAGCTCTCATGCAATTGACACTTTTCTCACGATCTCTCGCCACACATCCTATTACTCATGCAGTCAAAAGCACCCTCAGTTAAAACTGTAATTAAGATATTTTCAAACCAGATGGTAAAGGCTCTAGTGCTTATTTGTATTTGCGCTCTGGAAATCGCCAAATGATTATTTACAACGTGTGTTGATTTCTTGAACAGTTGTGATTGGCCATTGCCTTAAAGTTAGTATGAACTCTCTCGCCTCTAAACGGTGAACGTGATTTCACCAAGCACAACATGTTCCTAGATCAACACCCTTGTTGATCCTGGAACAACATTTTAATCAGCCCATCAGAATTGAAATTTAGAATTTAGAATTTAGAATTTAAATTATGGTTAGGGTTAGGTTTAGGGGTAAGGATTGGGTTAGCTATGTAAGAAATGTTTGGATTTTTAAAATGCCATTCCAATTAATTATAAAAGTACTAATGACTTAATCTAGCAATTCATTCACTGTACATTGCTATTCTTGTTATGGTAAAAAGTTTTTATATATATAGTTGAAGACAAAATTATTAGCCCCCCTGTGAAATTGTACATTTTGTTTAGAATATTTCCCAAGTGATGTTTAACAGAGCAAGAGGATGCTTTCACATTATTTCCTATTATTTTTTTCTTCTAGAGAAAGTCTGATTTCTTATAGTTGCTTGAATAAAAGAATTAAGAAAATAAATAAATAAAAAACTGCTAAGGTCAATATTATTAGCCCCCTTAAGAAATTATTAGTTTGATTAGCTATAGAACAAACCACTGTTGTCCAATGACTTGCCTAATTAACCTAGTTGAGCCTTTAAATTGCTCTTTTAGTATCTTGAGAAACAATTAGTAAAATAATATTCACTGTCATCATGGCGAAGACAAAATAAATTAGTTTGGACTTGAGAGAAAGAATTGTTAATGCTCTTAAAAATGGAGAAGGATACACACGTTTATCAAAGCATTTTTAAGTGTCAAGAACTGCAGTGGAGATGCATTATCAAGAAGTTTAAAGAGACCAACACAGTGGAGAACAAGACGTGCAGAGGCAGGAAGCGAAAGATTTCAAAAACTTTGGAAAGAAAACTAGTGAGAGAGGTTTCTAAAGACCCAAGAACAACTGCCAAGACACTAGTGAATGACCTAGACAAGTCTGGAATTGATGTCTCAATGAAGACACTCACTTCTGGTGAAGAAATACCTCCAAATGAGCAAAGTGAGTGTACTTGACTGGCCTGCACAAAGCCCAGACTCGAATCCAATAGAAAATCTGTGAGGCACACTAAAGTCCAGAGTTTGTGCCAGAAGACCAACAAATCTGGAGGAGCTTGAGAGATTTGCTAAGGAAGAATGGGCTGTCATTCCTCAGCAGATGTGCTTGAAACTTGTTGAGAACTACAGCAAATGACTAAAGGCTGTTATTAAGCAAAAGGGATACACTATTGACTATTAATGTCAGAGGGCTAATCATTTTGACCAGTAGACTTAAAAAAAAAAAAGATTTGTATTTGTATTAAAAACACTAAAAGCTTCCTGAATAAAGTATTATGTTTAAAAATTATGTGTTTGATAAAATCATCTTTCTGTTAAACAACACTTGGGAGTTATTTGAAAAATAATGAAATATTTTATAAGGGGCTAATAATTTTGTCTTCAACGGTACATAAATTGTCAATTTGTTTCAAAAATCACTGATCTTTTCACTAGATAAGACCCTTCTTCCTCGGCCGGGATCGTTTAGAGCCCTTCGAAGCTGGATTTAAACTGCATTTTGGAAGTTCAAACTTGGGGACACCATAGAAGTCCATTATATGGAGAGAAATCCTGAAATGTTTTCCTCAAAAAACTATTTCTTTACGACTGATTAAAGAAAGACATGAACATCTTGGATGACAAGAAGGTGAGTACAATATCTGTAAATTTTTGTTCTGAAAGTGAATTAATCCTTTAAGTACTAGTTTGACCAACTATAAGTTAACCAAAGGGTAATCAGTCTTATTTTTGACCATTATTAAAGAAAAAATTAGCTGACAAACTTTTTAAGACTTGTCTAAACCTTGTATGCAACCGGCCCCTGATGTTCATGCAGTGCAGACTAATAGATTAATAGAGAAATATTTGGATTTTTTGTGTCAAATTATTTTTAAAATGTCATTGCAATTATTTATAAAAGTACTACATGACTTAATCTAGCAAGTCCTTCACTGTACATTTCTATTCTTGTTATGGTAAAGAGTAGCACTGCAACAGTTATTTTACAGAATTTTTACACAATGTCTAGATCTCAGCCAAACTTCTGACAGGTGTTTATATATATATATATATATATATATATATTCAAATTCAGCCTGCTGTTTTTGTATTATGCAAGTTTTAGCATAATTTCACAATGCTGAAGTCAGAACATTGTTTTGCTTTAAATGTTGGAATGATAAAACCAATGTTAAATAAAAAAAAATGCTCAAGCTACATGTGTATAGCATCTTTGTTTGTATTGTTAAAATGCAGTATTTGGTTTTAATTTTTATTATAATTATTTATTATTAAATATTTATTATTAAACTCACTCCAAGCTGAACTCAAATGTTGGCAGTCCTGGCTCTGTTCCGACTCAACTACACATAAGTTGTTACAAATCTGGTCGGTAGAGGGCAGTAAAAAAACAACCACCACCATTAAAACAAAAACCAAGTGAGTGCGGCATGAAACGTCATTATAGTCAATGGTCAAAAAAATATACATTTACAAAACAATAAAAGACTACAACTATGAAAATTGACGGTCCTTATTTTATTGGCATTGAAAGAGTTTCAATCCAGAAAGATGTATCCATAGAGTGAGTGCAATACATAAGAATTTGACAGCTTTGTATAAATTTTGAAACCTAAAACTACAGATGAATTACCTCTGAAACAAAATACAATATCCTGAATTTGACGATACAATATTCTTGCAGAACAGCCCATTCTGTTGGCAACATACAAAATGAGGGGAAAACTGTAAGAGACTGTATAAAACTACTTCTTTTTAAAGTAAACAGTGTGTAGTTATTGCTATTTGATTGCACATAATCATTTACAGAGCTGTGCAAACGTATGAAGTAAATAGTGATAATTGCTTTCAATAGTAACCACCTTTTTTTTTTTTGAGAATGTCTAGGTTTCTGTACACCATAAAACTACATGATGCCTTTTAAGACGCGTTTCTTCATCATACTTGCAGATGCCTTCCAGCACATTCTAGATTCCACCAACAAACAATCACAGGATTATTTATTTCGACATAATATTAAATATCCCAGCTCAAACTCCTCTCATTGTCCTCATCCTCTCACGTCCTCTCGTCACTTTTCACGACTGGCCACATTTGCTGGCCCTGTGATTCAGGGTCCCAAGTCTCACATCTAGCCGTTTCTTCAAGCTTCAAGAAAAAAAGCTTAAAAGACTCTGTTCGGAGAGTCCGATCCAGATTGGTTACTGGCAACAGCCACTGCAATGCAGAGATTTCCTGCTTGTTTTTGCTAGAGGTTGTGGGAATGAATCTTGGCATCCGATTTTAAAAGTTCTCCTAGAAAACAAAATGAGATGGTGGTGTTTCTTTAGTGGGAGCCCGTGTTTTTGAGATGAGACTGTGCTGTGCTCAAACACAAGCCAGGGAAATAAAAGACTTTTCCATTACAAACACAAAGAAATCAGTGCATACTAATACAGATACATACATCTCGTACATTCAGACACATACATCTGGCATTAGTGTTTCATGTCAGTAGCCCAAAACCCTCTTACTTTAATTTAGATTAAACTTATTTAATTATAAGAATTAGTCAAAAGACAAACACATCCCAATCCAAATATAGTGTTTTAACTTCATATAACAATAGCCTTGCTTGTATTAAACCGGAGCCCAGAGAAAACTGGTTGAATGTTACAGAAGGTAAGTCAAAAGGCAGACAGCTGCATCGTTTAGACGCATCTCAACACCACGGTTAGTCGATCAGGGAGATAGTCCGTCTTGTTAAACGTCGATACTGTAAATCCCACACGTATGGTGTTGTTAGTACGTGGGTTAGCAGATCTGCGACGGCCCGCTGCAGGCCGCAGGTCTGACTCGGAGGTGAGACAGAGATAAGATTGAGATATCAGACCCGTGTGAGAAAGTCCAGGCTGAGGGAAGCAGGGATGTGTACGGTTTCCAGACTGAGCGCTGATGGAGTGTAAGGGAAGAGCACCGGAAAGGTGTATTTAGTGTCTGCCAGCAGTTGGTTGTTCTCTATTCGATCTTGGAGGCGATTCTGCAAAGGGAAATGAGAGTATTTATTAGACATGCACATTAAGAAGCCATCAAACATTATAGAAAATACTGGTCGTTCAGTAACAAGACAATACTAACTTAATACTAACTGAACCTTCTATCATTTATTACTCATCCTCATGTCGTTCCAAACCTGTAAGACCTTTGTTCAACTTCGTAACACAAATGAAGATATTTTAATGAAATCCGAAAGCTTTCTGACCCTCAGCAACGCAACTGACACGTTCAAGGCCCAGAAAGGTAGTAACAGGGTTTGTACACATACTGTAAAATAAAATTCCATGACTTTTCAGAGATCAGAGATCTCACCAATTGTTTGATTTTTACTAGTTTAAGAAAAATAATCTGATAAAAAGAAACCCAATCTGAATCAAATGATTTGTGATCCACGCTTCTAGGTTCTAATCTAAAGCAGATTTGTGAGCCCGCTCCGAAGTCCCAATCTGAATAAAGATTCGCAAACCATCATTTCAGATCAGGACTCGGAGTGTGGATCGCGAATCATTCAATTCGCAGAATGATTGAAGAACCCGCTCCAAAGTCCTGATCTAAATCAAATGATTCACAATCTGCACTCCTACGTTCTGATCTAAAGCAAAAGATTTGCGAACCCGTTCTGAAGTTCCGATCTAAATCAAATGATTCAAAATCCACGCTCTGAAGTCAATCTGAATAATAATTCACGAACCATCATTTCAGATTAGGACTTGGAGCAGAATGATTAAAGAACCCGCTCCGGAGTCCCGATCTGAATCAAAGGACTCATGATACGTGAAGCTGCGATCTAAATCAAATGATTTGCGATACGGTTCTGATTTAAATCAATTGAATCACAATATGCAAAGTTCCTATCTAAATCAAATTATTCATAAACCTGCTCCGAGGTCCTGATCTTAATAAAACGATTTGCAATACGCAATTTGAATCCAGATCTGAATCAAATGATTTGCCATCCATGCTCCTAGGTTCCGATCTAAAACTAAAGATTTGCGAACCCGCTCCAAAGTTTGTTTCAATTTAAATAAAATGATTCACGATCCAAACTTCGAAGTCCCAATCTGAATAATGATTCATGAACCATCTTTTCTGATCGGGTCTCGGAACGCAGATGACGAATCATTCAATTTGCGGAATGATTGAAGAACCCACTCTGAAGTCCCAATCTGAATCAAATGATTCAGGATATGCGAGGTTCCAAACTAAATCAACTGATTTGCGATACGCAGTTACTATCTAAATCAAATTATTCACAACCCACTCCGAAGTCCTAATCTAAATCAAATGATTCTCGACACGCAACGTTCCAATCTAAATCGAATGGTTTGTGATCCCGCTCTGAAGTCCCGATCTGAATCAAATGATTTGTGATACACGATTTGAAGTCCCGATCTGAATCAAATGATTTGCGATCCGACTGTAGTGCTTTGAAAAAAAGGAATCGTTGTTTTTAAAATCATTACAAGCAATGTTGAAATTTACAAATGAATGGCTCTTTCAATTTGATCTGGTTTTTGCTAGCGAATCGCTTGAAATGAAAAGTCGTCACAAGTTTGAATCAATCGGAGTGGTTCCAGCTTAAATTACTCACTCAGTTAATTTGATCTGTTTCCCTTTAGGTGTATGTTTACACGACACTGTCAGTACTACTATTAAGTTGCTGGATAGTTTTATGACATTAACTGAAATAGGCCAAAAAAAAAAAAAAATTTATTGTGTGAAATTTTTTTTATTGCTTATTAAAAAAAATTAACACTTATTTCATAGATACATTGTCTTTCAATAATTCAATCACTTTCCAAGGAATATGGCATTTTTGAAGGGTTTTCCAGGCCTTAAATTTCAAAAAGCACTTTGTACAAACCTTGAAGTAAGGACATCATTAAAATAGGCCAATTTGACATTAGTGGTTCAACCGTAATGTTATGACGCTATGAGAAAATGGGTTTAAAGACTGACTGACACAAAAAGTATTCTCGTACCTTTAGAAAATTAAGGTTGAGCCACTTGTCACATGGACTATTTTGATGATGTCCCTACTACTCTTCTGGGTCTTGAACGCAGGTCTTATGGGTTTGGAACGACATGAGGTTGAGTAATCAATGACATCCCTTTAAGCGTTATACTGATTTTGGTATAAATCACTGAAATTTTCGTACACCCTAGCAAGTGTATGTTTGTATGTCTCTTATGAAAGTTTTACCTGTATGTCTCTTATGAAAGACACAGTGACTCGTTCCTCGAACTCATTGAGTGGTGTGTACAAATTGAGAATCTTCACAATCTGAGGTGGAGTAGAATAGAACAATTAAGTCAATGAAAACGAAATAAACAAATCAAGAAAATAAAAAAAAAAGAGTTTTAAATGTCTACCTGCTGTAAGCTGAGGGCAGTACAGAGTGAGCAAATGGCTTCTGCATCTTGGGAGGTCTTCTTCTTCACCTGCAGCAGCTGGGCGGCCTGGATAACAGGTTCCATGGTGGCTGCAGCTCCACTCTGGTGCAGATTCTTTCCTCTCAGCCACTCTTCCAACTGACTGATGTTGTACCTGAAATGACACCAATGAGATGGCTGTTACATTCATCTGACATCCCTGAAGATTTAACAAGGCCACGCATTTGCCTGAGAGATGTGTGAAATGTGTACCTGAGCTGCATGCCGGTACTCCAAGAGCAGACATCCTTGCGCAGCAGCAGGTTGTTCAGGGTCACTGCATTGATGGAGTAGAAGAGCTGGCGAACCACCTGTTGGCTGATCTCAGGGTCCAGGCCATGGTCCGCCATGATGGTGTAAAACTGTCCCAGCTGCCTGATCAGGGCCTGCAGCGTGTAGCCCGCTGGACCTCCACTCTCACAGTCCAAACTAGAGGAGCGGTTTCTGTAGCCCATGGGCTTCACTCCGGCCAGGCTGGGGATGCTCTCGCTCTCAAGCATGGCAGAAACTGCCAAAATCGAACATGTAGTCATTATTAAACATCAGAATGTGCAAACAATTGCATATTGCATGTCCAGTATTTCTCTGTACCTACCAATCATGGGCTGCATGATGGCTTCTGCCACTCTGACGAGCTGCTGATAGATCTGGATGGAAAGGTCACTCAGAACCTGCCGATACTCGGCCAGGTCAAAGTTCTTCAGGCAGTGTTCGTTTTGCTTGGCACTGTTCTGTGTCATGAATGCCTATGACAGGAAGCAAGAGCCAAATCATACCAGTAATTTAGACAGGGTTGCCTTAAAGGGTTTAGTTTTTTCAACCAAAAATGAAAATTCTGTCATTAATTACTCACCGTCATGTCTTTCTAAACCCGCAAGACCTTTGCTCAACTTCGGAACACAAATTAAGATTTTTTTTTAATGAAATCCAAGAGATTTCTGACCTTGCATAGACAGCAACACGTTCGAGGCCCAAAAAGGTAGTAAGGATATTGTTAAAATAGTCCATGTGATCAGTGGATCAACCCTAACTTTATGAAGCTCCGAAGATACTTTTTGTGCATAAAGAAAAAAATTCTCCTTTTCCATGTCAGTCGCTGACACGTATTCATAGTACCACAATGCATGCATGTGCATTCACTCACACTGTTGACATGATGACATGGACTATTTTAACAATGTCCTTACTACCTTTTTGGGCCTCGAACGTGTTGCTGTCTATGCAAGGTCAGAAATCTCTCGGATTTCATTAAGTTGTATGGTAGTTGTATTGCTGTCTATGGAGGATCAGGAAGCCCTTGGTTTTATTGGTTTGGAACAACATGAGGGTGAATAATTAATGACAGAATTTTCTTTTTTGGTTTCTATAAACTATTTCTATAAAACCACACTTTTTACGCATTATCTGTACTTAATGGCTGGTTAAATATGTTAAAATATGGAACTGGCTCTTATTTGCAGATGAAATCGATCAGTGGACAAGATAAAATAGCCACAGTAAAATCTTACCTCATCCCCACTGTACTGCTTCAGGCAGTGCAAAAGTCTACTGGCATTTGCCAGCCAGAAGGAGGTCATCTCAAAGTCATCATTGTTTCTCTGGAGAGAAGATTAAAAAACAGGAATGATGGCCAACCAATCAGTATGGGTTAAAAGCATTTATACTAAATAGAACATTTTTGCAACATAAATGCCTTTATTAAAACTTCCAATCGCTTTTTTTTTTTGAAAATAGGCTCATTTTCCCAACTCCCCTATAGTTTAACCGACAGAAAATGAAAAGTTGTGATTTTCCAGGCTGATATGGATAGGAACTATACTCTTATTCCGGCGTAATAATCAAGGAACTTTTCATTTTCTGTCGGTCTTTGCACACAATGTAACTACAGAAGAGTCAGAAGAGAAAATCTTTGGTCATTTTTGAACAAGATGCTAATGGTCTAATCTGATTCAGTGATTTATGCTAAGCTATGCTAAAAGTGCTAATGGCAGACCCAGAGATTGGCTGAATGGATTCAAAAACGGTAAAGCTCATCTGTTTAACTCTAGGGGAGTTGGAAAATGAGTGTTCCTTTAATGCATCCTTGCTGAGTAAAACAATTATTTTCTTTTTAAATGGAACCCTGGCTATTAAGACTTGTATGGCTTAATATAATGTAAATGATGTCTCTTACTAAACTGTGTAGTAGAAAACTCATGAAAGATTTCCATTACTTAAAAAATCCACATTGTTTTATATATATTTTGCACTGTGGGGGACACCAATATTTCGATGACTTGAAATGGTTGCACTCTGTGAGTTACTGGCGCTATTTGCTGCTATTTTTACTTATTTTCACAAGTTTTCACTGCTTTTCCTAGCGATAAAAAGAGGAGAAATTAATGGGAAGATGCCTGTGAACGAATAAAACTTCCTAAAGACCTGCGTCTCTGTTCTCTCCAGTTTAGCCCTGATGCCTTTTAGTAGACCACAGCTACTGAAAGAGCTTACTAGATGCCATCCTGGCAGGATATAATCATGAAGCCACAGACACTGAAGGAGTTTCTCAGCACGTTTAGACTCCTTGTGGGGAAAAACCAATGGTACAGCATTTGGTTTGAGTCTATGCTTTTATACATCAACATCTGTAAGTTCTTTTAGGTCATCGTATCAGTATTTTATTTTCCAGGTTGTGTATTCAGAGCTGTGTTGCAGTAAAAATAGCAACAAGTGGCACTAGCTCACCATTTCATGTCATCAGAATAATGGTGCCTTCAAGAGTCTAAAATATTTCTAAAACGATGTGGATTTTTTAAAATAACGTAAATCGTCCATGGGTTTTCTACTATATATTTCAGTAAGAGACATAATTTATGTTATATTAAGCCATACAAGTCTTAATACCTGGGGTTCTCTTTTCTCTCTCAAAAATTTTGAATAATAGTGTACATAGCTGGTTTGAATTCTTAAAGTGTGTTAATATGATTACATGCAGTATACATACCTTCAGGACCTTTTTGATGGCATTGATGGTCGTGGTAAGAAGTGAATGAACTTTCTGGTCGTCATTGATGTAGTCGGCATGACGGATACACATGAAGAGGATGTAGGCGGGGAGGCAGGGGACAGTGGCCGACACCGCACTGGGCTTTATGTCTAAAGACAAAACCTGTGTAATTATCACAGCTACAGGACCTCCACATTAAAACCTTAACGTTATCATACATACCTGTAATTAAAGTCTTGACCAGCAAGGCCTCGTCTTCTTTGTAGTACTCCAGCATGCCTTCAAAGTCCTTTTCTTTCCTCTGTACGGTGACCTGACGAGTCAGCTCTGGTCTGCTCTTTGTGGCCTGGGACACTGTATGAAGAATAACAGCACATCAGCAAATGGAGATAACTACAAGACAACTCAACACACAGATGAGAAGCAGATGTATAACCTTCCAGCTCTTGCACTTTCTTCATATAGATCCTCAACTGCTTCTTCAACTTCTTCTCATTCTTCTCCAACTTCTCAACAAGTTCCTTCAGATCCTAGAAAACAATCATCATCTTGAGTAAGAATGTCAATATTGTGTGTTGGATATAAAGATACTTTACGGCTATTTTTGAACCAATGGCCAAAACTTTGAGGGCTCACTGAAAAATAATATTGTTTTCTAGTCAAAATATGTAAATAATAAATACGTTTTAGCAAAATTGATTTACCCAATAATTTACTCGCCCTCAAGCCATCCTAGATGTATACGATTTTCTTCTTTTAGGCGAATACATTCGGTTAGATTTTAAAATGTCCTGGCTCCTCCAAGCTTTTAATGGCAGTGGATGGGGTTTGAGATTTTGAAGCCCAAAAAAAAGTGCATCCATCCATCATAAAAAAAGTACTCCACACTGCTCAGAGGAGTAAATGAAGACCTTCTGAAGCAAAGCGATGTGTTTGTGTAAGGAAATATCCATATTTAAAACTTTAGAAACAGCAATCGCTAGCTTCGGCTAACTGTCTTTTTTTTTTTAATAACTCTGAGTGTATTTGTTTAAAAGAAGAAAGTCATATACACCTAGGATGGCTTGAGGGTGAGTAAATCTTGGGGTAATTTTCATTTGTGGGTAAACTATATCTTGAAAATACAACTGATCTTGTTTTAAGGATATCTAGACATTTTGACCAAAATTTAAAAAATTATATTTGATATAAGGTCTCACTAGGTTTTCATTGGTGAGGCGTGTGATCTCCTGCTGCACGCTGAACTCCACCAGAGCTTCAGGAGAAAGTGTGGAGAAGTGGTCCAGCACTTCCTGCTTCTTCTCTAGATTGCCCTTCAGCAGTTCGATTTGTGTGTGAAGAGCTTCTAACTCATCCTTGTGCTGTCGAGTCTGCGTCTGCAGCTGGGCCTCCAGCAACCTGAACACATTCAAACATCACACTATGGTATAAGTGGGTGTAAACTGTGTGGATACTTCAGTTAGCCCTCAAAAGTGACAAAAATCTATTGTCAAATATGGTCAAAAACAAAGGCCTCGAAATTCAGTTAAACCTGGAGGGAAATCCAAGAAATTTAAAGCACAACCTGGCAACTTGCTTTAGACCCTGGTAGGCCAGGCCAAGCTCCCCATCTTCATTCAAATAACCCCAGTCTTGTGCTTTACTGGCGTCCGAGTAATGGAGAGCCAAAGAGACAGAGAAGAAGCAGCAGCAGACAGACAGGAGAGAAAGCAAAAGAGAAGAATGACAAGATGGCAGGGCCAGTTAGTGTAGCAAAGCAAGGCATGGCAGGTTAGATTAGTCTGTGAAGATGCCGGCTTGAGCATGAGGGCACATCTGAGCTACCCATCTCCATTTCATCCATATTATCTTCAAGTAAAGAGGTCATGTAGCTGCTATGACTTTGGTTATTTCTTGGGGATATGATGTTTCAGGTTATGTAGGTGAGCTGCCTGCACTCACAAGAAATGAGAAATAGAGAAAGGAGGAAAAACGCATGCATTGGAAATCAAGAGTTTAAAGTGCCCAGTCCTGAGAACACAGAGTTCGCAAATGTATTCTTGCACAGGTAATGAGTACCTCATCTAACATCTGTCACTCTCTGTAAAAGATCACTTTAAAAATGTGACAGAGAGAAAGTGTCATGAATTCAGAGCAGCCTGGATGGATATTGAACAGTATGAAAGTTCAGATTTAACAGTGCAATGGCTAGATGTAAAAAGATAAAAAGCCAAAGAAAAACAAAATCTTTTTAAATACACTATTTGTAGTTAAAAATTAACTGTCAGTATGTAAGTGCCAAATGAGGGCAAAAAGTAGCGTTTGTGAGTTTACTTTTGTGAGCAAAATTTTCAGCATCATTACTCCTGTCTTTAGTGTCACATGACCCTTCAGAAATCATTCTAATATGCTGATTTGCTGTTCAAGAAACATTATTATTATTATTATTATTATTATTATCAAAATTTAAAATGGCTGAGTACATTTTTTCAGGATTCTTTGATCAGCATTTATTTGAAATAAAAAGTGTTTGTAACATTATACCATTCAAAAGTTAGGCAGTATTTATTTATTTATTTTTTGGCGGGGTTGAAAAAAGTACTTTTATTTAGCAAGGATGCTTATATTGATTAAAAGTGACGATAAAATACATTCTTAAATTTTTTAATTCTATTTAAGATAAATGCTGTTCTTCTGAACTTTCTATTCATCAGAGAACCCTGAGCTGTTTTTAACATAATAATAATAATAATAATAATAATAATAATAATAATAATAATAATAAATGTTTTTTTGAGCAGCAAATTAAAAAATTAGAATGATTTCTGAAGGATCATGTGACTGTAACGATGCTAAAAATTCAGCTTTGAAATCACAGGAATAAATTACATTTTAAAATATATTCAAACAGAAAACAGTTGTTTTAATTACAAATATTTCAAAATTGTACTGTTTTTGCTGTACTTTGGATCACATAAATGCAGCTTGGTCAGCATAAGAGACTTAAAAAAAAACATTAAAAATCTTTTGACTGGTAGTGTATTTTGTTAAAATCAAACTGTGAGAATGATAGTCTGACCCTCACTAACCTACCATTAAAAAAATGTGGAGTCTATAATTTAAATAATAAATATTTTTTAATCTTCATAAAAGTCTTTACTGCACCTTTTGATCAATTTAATGCATCCTTGCTGAATAAAAGTATTAATAAAAAAAAAAATAAAAATCTTAAACCGTTGTGACCAGGGTTGCCAGGTTTTTACAACAAAACCCGCCCAATTGCTACTCAAAACTAGCCCAATGGCGTTTTGAAGGGGGTCCCTCATTAAAAATCTTGTTATGGGGGTAAAATACATGTTTATTTGACAGGGTTTCCATGGTATAAATATTACGTTATTGGGGTTGCTTCAACCTGCGGACATGAAAAACAACCCGCTGCAAGAGTGGTAAAGTAGCCAAATTCCACGGGAAAACTTGTTTTTTTCAGATTTGACAACACTGTTTGTGACATGATTTAAATCAGTCATTTAATTTTTAGCTTAAATTTACCTTTAAGAAGTAGTCATTTTCTAAAACTCAATGGTTGTGTCTAAAAACTGCAAAACTCTTAATTTAATTGGTTTCATAAGTATCACTTGCTGCCTGTAATATCCTTCAATTCTGTGTGGTTAAGAATAAAAATGGTAATTTTTTTTCCAAAATTTTTACCAAGAAAAAATTTAAATAATCACTGTAAGTTTCAAATTATTTTGAATACAAAATGCAGTTTCATTGCATAAAATATGCATGGCTGGTAAACTGTCTCCAACTCGCCTTGAACCAGAGGTGGTCTATTATTATTAAATATTGCAGATAACTTTTAAAATGTTAGCTTTGAAACTGAGTGCTTATGTGAGGCAACATTATGCTAATTCATAAGAAGTGATTGGCTCTCTAGTAATGTGGGCCAAAAAACAGAGGTATACTGTTGTAAATGAAAGTAGACAGAGCATGAAGAGTTGAATCAGAGAGCTCAGATGAACAGGCAATACTGGATTCCATCTTGATTAACAAAGACAAATGAGTACGTGGAGGAGAGCTGGTGTCACTTTAAAAGCCTTTCATTATGCAAATTTAACTGCTTACTTCTTTAAATCAGGTGAGTCAACAGTGTCCTCCGAGTTCACAGACTTCTTGTTGTTGGTCCATTCTGATACATCATTGGAATCCTGTTTGAATGAAACAAATACATCAATAGGAAATGAGAGCAAGTTATTATATTTGTGCACTGAAGCATTCTTGCGAGAAAAGGGTTTATCTTATGGACACTCTATTTCGGCTACTCACATAACAAATATAACAGTGAGAATGAGAAAAAGAGAAAGAGAGTTTTCTTTTCAAGCATAATCAATGCTGACAATGATTCGTCCACCTCAGCAGATTCAGACAGGCAGGTGGATATATAAAGCCATTTTCACTAGCAGTGCAGGTTTTGTAAAGCTCCATCACTATTACGCTGAACTTAAATTACCCTGCGCTCCATCAAAGCCTATTATATCCCATCTTATATCGTGCGATGTCTCCATGTATGAGTGCTTTTATAAAAGATAAGGAAGTTTTCCATTCAAGGTGCCTCCACTGAAGCCTAATGGAATGCTAATGGGTTGAAAGTCTGATATGATAATGGAATACTACAATATCTTCATTTGCTAAGACAACAGTTGGATCAGAAGCCCGCTAAGGTCAAACGTATGAAGTTTTTATAACTCACAATGTGGTTTATGTTCTCTGACTGCTTTGTGGAGGTCACAATTTGGGTCTTGAGCATGAGAACCTCCTCTTTGCGCACATCTAGCTCCTCGTTGGCCGCTTTAAGTTGACTCAGCAGCAGGTTGTAGCCCTCTTGAAGCTCATTGGACGAGTTGTTGTCGGAGGCCTTGTCGGCCACTGCTTTCCTCAACTCGTTCAGGTCATTCTTCAACTTCTTATTCTCGGTCTCAAGCTCTTGCCGCTGTAAACAGAACACATTCTATGAATACAGACCGAAAGGATTTATTTTTATTAAAAGTTGTAAGTTAGCCTGAACAAATGTGTGTTTATGTGTGAGAATGAAACCGAAAGAGAGGGGCATGCTGACTGCAGTCATTTTATCTGCGTGAAACTGATACCCGTAGCTAAAGCTTTGATTAGACAGAGTGTTTGAGCGCTGCAGAACAAGAACCATCAGCGATTATTATATAAGCTCACCATGTTGGGGTGCTTTAAGAAAACAAACAAAGCCGTTATGTAATTCTACTGCCTTGAGCTTCACATTGCACTGCACAGCCACCAGATTAACTTTTGGCTCTAGTGTCTTCATTATTGTACTTTGTTCTCTGGTCAGAGTCAAACTATTTAAAGCTGTTAAATCGAGTCTGTCGTTGGGGTTTCAACACACCCTCGTGTTTAGATAAATGACTGATTGCTGATATTAAAGAGTTGAGGGCTTGTAAGGTATTCGAGGAAGACTGCAATCACATGGTAGAATTAATTAGATCTGACCAAGAAAAACCTAAAAAATACTTAAGGACACAATGGAATACATTCGATTTCTTATTAGCCACCTGGGCTTCAAGACTAGTCCAATAGTGTTGTTTGTACATATATGTATGTATAATTTATAATGTACACTACCAGTCAATTTTTAATGTTTTTTTAAATGGGTCTTTTCTGCTCACCACGCCAGTACAGCAAAGTACAGCAAAACCTGTAAAAATGTTGAAGTGTTTTACAATTTAAAATAACTGTTTTCTATTTGAATATATTTTAAAATGAAATTTATTCCTGTGATTACAAAGCTGATTTTTTAGCATCATTACTCCAGTCACATGATCCTTCAGAAATCATTCTATTATTTTGATTTGCTGCTCAAAAAACATTAATTATTATTATTATTATTATGTTGAAAACAGTGGAGTAGTTTTTTCAGATTTATTTCATGAATAGAAAGTTCAGAAGAACAGCATTTATCTGAAATAGAAATCTTTTGTAACATTATAAAATGTTTTTTATCATCACTTTTGATCAATTTAAAGCATCCTTGCTAAATAAAAGTATTACTTACTATAGTTTCGTTTCCCCCAAAAACAATAAAATAAAAAAAATACATACTGACTTCAAGCTTTTGAACTGTATAGTGTTTTAAATTACAAAGATTTTTATTTTAGATAAATGCTGATCTTTGGATCTTTCTGTTCATCAAAAATTCCTGGAAAAAAACTCTATTGTTTTGATAATAATATATTATAATATTGCAATAATAATATTGATAATAATAATAATCATTACAAATGTTTATTGAACAGCAAATTAGCATATTAGAAAGATTTCTGAAAGATCATGCAACACTAAGACATGAGTCTGAAAATTTAGAACATTTCTGAAAATTCAGCTTTGATCACAGGAATAAATTACATTTTAAAATATATTTAAATAAAAAGCAGTTATTTTAAATAGCAAAAATATTTCACAATATTACGGCTTTTGCTGTATTTTGGATCAAATAAATGCAGGCTTCGTGAGCAGAAGAGAATTCTTAAAATTTAATTTTTCAATTAAAAGAAATATAATATTCTATAGTTCTTTTCAATCAGATAAATAAATATATATACAATTGATTGAATGTTATATACATATATTAAAATGTATATAATATTCTGTTATTTTATGTATATGGAGTGTATATGTACATTCTAATATTCTGATTTGCTGCTCAAAAAACATGTATTATTATTATGTTGAAAACAGCGGAGTAGAGTTTTTTCAGAATTCTTTAATGAATAGAAAGTTCAAAAGAACTATATATATATATATATATATATACACACACACACACACACACACACACACACATTACATTTTATACAGTATTTTGTTATTTTAAATTAAGGATAGCCAAAAAAATCTATCTATCTATCTATCTATATATATATATATATATATATATAAAAATTTATATAATATTTTGATATTTTATATATAAGGATAGCAAAAGAATATGTATATGAAAATGTATAGTACTGAATTAATAAATAAATAAATAAATAAATATACTTGCATTTATGCCTTTCTTAGTATTAAATTCACATACATTCCTTTTTTTACCTTACTACTTTTCATTTGATCTTGTTTGTTTTAAGCTTTGGTTTTTATACTGTATCACAAGGTCACAAGACAATTGTGAGAACCAGAAATGTTTCATTACTTATGCTTAATACAGTAATTGTTTAATTGCTTTTGCTTAATTATTACATATTGCTTATTATATTATTTCTGGGCAGATAAAGAAAAATAATTTTTATCACTTTTCTGCCTCTGCTACTGTTATCTGTATATCAGATCAGATCAAACGAGCGATCTATTAGGAAATCAGCTTGACATCCTATTGCACATCAGTCTATTCCACACAGCCTTGTTTTCATTTGCATCCAATCCAATGTCTATAAAAAGCCACTTTGAAAGATTTGTTCAAAAATTGAAGTGGTTAATTAAAATGAAGTTGCTTTATGCAAATAGTAAAAAAAAAATAAAAGTCTTCCTGTCATTCCAGCCATGTGCCTTCCTGTCAATAGTTCAACTCTCTAAAAAAGCCCTGCTCTTGAATTTCTGCATCGTTCCACTCACCCACAGTTTAACAGGCAGGACGAGCAGCAGCAGCAGCAGAGCGGCCCCAGTGCAGAACAAATCAATGAGCACCAAGACAGTCATTTGACTGGAGGCAGAGCGGCGTGACTATTACACCGCGCTGGACTGACTCTTACCTTCAGACTGTTGTAGGCCAGGTCTGCGTTTATATCCTCCTCTGACGTGGAGCTCCTGGGCTCATTTCCCTATAAGATAAAAGAATAAAAAGAAAAAAAATGTAAACACAAGCTAACTGATAAACCAGAGGACCATGCTGTTGCAAGTCCAGATAACGGTGTTTATGACCGGCCGGCTATGTTGTAACCTGTGACCAAAAATGGGAAATGTTTAGCAGCCACTTAAGACCAATGACTTATACATACACTATATGGACAAAAGTATTGGGACACCCCCTTCTTTAGAACAGAAAAAGGCACTTCCAAAACTGTAGCAACAAAGATGGAAGCATAATTCATGTATTTAATAATTGTATTTCCATCTCTGTTGCTTCAGTTTTTGGAAGTGTCTAAAATGACTGTGTCTAAATGGTCCTGTCCAAACTTTTGCTATAAAATTAGAAGGACACAATTCTCTAGAATATCATTATATGCTTAAACATTTAGATTAGTACTCATGGAAATTACTAAAGTAGTCAAACCTGTTCATTAGAAGGGGGTGTGCCAATACTTTTGGCAATCTAGCGTATATTACTTAATGTTATGGCAGCACTACTACTTATAACAAAATTACTAAAAATTAATTAGAGATGGTCTTGCTTATTCAAATGTAATAAAACCATTAAAAAAGAATCTGATAAAAATAAAGTTGAATTTGAAAAAAATAAAAATAAATAAATAAACAAATAAACAAATAATAATAATAATAATAATAATAATTTACACACACACACACACACACACACACACACACACACACACATATATATATATATATATATATATATATATATATATATATATATATATATATATATATCTACAGGGCTTTAAGATAGCATTTTTGTTCAACTTTAAATAAATTGCTGTTAATTTGTGTACAATTCATGATTTTAATTAATTAGACATGTTTTTTGATTAATATTTTTTTAAGAGTCTAGAAAAAATGAAAAACTACGAAATCCAGAAAAAAATGAATTTGGAAAAAATAAAAAAAACGGAATTTGTGAAAAAATACAACGGATTTCATAGGTCCCTACAACTGTAAGAAGTGTTTTGAAAGCAGATTAGATACGACAAATAAACATGCCTTGCGTTTGCTCAAGTCCTCTACTTTCTCTAGATTGGTCTGCAGCCTCTTTCGTTCCTGCTCCAGCTCTCGAACGCGCTTCTGTAACTTCATGAAGACGCTGAGGTCCATGGCAGCCTTCTCTATGCCCATCTCCTGCAAGGAGACAAACCACATTAAAGCTAATTCTGAAGTACCTTTATTCACCTTTTTACTCAGTGCAGAAGTAAGCCTATGCCTATGGGTGAGACAGTGTGTTCATAATTAAGATAATCCATTAAAATAATATGATAAGACACAACAATTTGCATATCAAGCAGCAAAGCAAGCTGTTTTGTACAGCTAAAAATAGCAGGATGCAGATGAGACCAGAATCCAGATCCATAAAGTTTACAAATGGCCCACTATTACAGGAAGAAAAAGGTGGATACCCTTTTTAAAGTCTGCTGGTGTATGATGGCAGATTCAGTGAAATAGCTTTACCTCCACCTGCTGGATGGTGTCATCAGTGTCTCCCACCTCTGACAAACTGATGGAGGGGTAGTTAGAGTCAGAGCCCAGACTGCTCTGGTTAGAGGGGTTCCTCCGGTGGCCGGGATGGAACTAGAAAATGGAAGACCATAAAGGCATTAAAAACAACCACGAAAAGTAAATTCCTGAAGTTCAGACTTAGTCAAACCAGTACCTTCATGGAGGACATGTCCTCCTGCAGATTTTCGTATCTCTGCTCCAGTCTGGAATATTCTTTCACCAGATTCTGATATCGCTGCCTCTCCTCATCCAGTTCAACCTGCAGACGAACCTCTTTTTGAGACACATCGCCTCCCTGACCTGAGAGACAAAACAAAGGCATTCAGTCACAGAACTAAAGCAATGAGCCAGACAACATGCTGCTCCCATATCAACTTTCACAAGCTAAATATTTCTATACGTGAAAAGGTTTTTTCCTCATAATTAGGGTTTTTTATTCAGTATCTAAAAAACTGAAACCTCTTTTGATCCATTTTAGTTGCGAGTTCATCTCAGTTCATTTACACTACAGGTTTTTCTGTTACAGAGTCTACCTGAATATTATGCAATGTAATAGCGATAATGACAACACTTAAAAATCTTTTACTGATCTTCGGCTTTACTGATATTGATCAATAAAAGATCTTTATTACTCTGATGGAAGACCTTTGAGCATCTATGTGTAGGTTACAATATGTTCTTGATTCTGTTATCTCAAGAGAAATAAGTAAGCACCTATACACTACCAGTCAGAAGTTTTTGAACAGTAAGTTTTTTAATGTTTTTTAAAGCACTCTCTTTTGCTCACCAAGCCTGCATTTATTTGAACAGTAAATGCAGCAATATTGTGAAATATTTGTACGCTTTGAAATACCTGCTTTCTATTTGAATTTATTTTAAAATGTAATTTATTCCTGTGATCAAAGCTACATTTTCAGCATCATTACTCCAGTCTTCAGCATCACATTATCCTTCACCAATCATTCTAATATGCTGACTTGCTGTTCAGAAACATTTTTTATTATTATTATTATTATTATTAATTATTGTCAATATTTAAAACAGTTGAGTACAGTTTTTTTCAGGATTCTTTGATTTTTTTATTTTTAAATTATAGTAATTATTATTAGTTATACTTTTATTTAGCAAGTATGATTTAAATTGATCAAAAGCAATGATTTAGACATTTTTAATATGTTTCAAAACATTTCTTTTTTAGATAAATGCTGTTCTTCTAAACGTTCTGTTCATGAAAGAAACCTGAAAATCTACTCGGCTTTTTTTCAACATAATAATAAATGTTTTTTGAGCAGCAAATCAGAATATCAGAATGATTTCTGAAGGATCACGTGATTGGAGTAATGATGCTAAAAATTTAGCTTTAAAATCACATGAATAAATTGCATTTTAAAATATATTCAAATAGAAAACATTTATTTTAAATAGTAAAAATATTTTAAATAGTTCTGCTGTACTTTGGATCAAAAAAATGCAGGCTTGGTGAGCAAAAGGGATTTCTTTAAAACTTACTGTTCAAAAACTTTTTGACTGATAGTATACTCTTCATTCAATGCATTTTTTAATCCAAACATCACCTCCAACTTAAAGCAAACTCTACTCAACTATACTCAAAGCTGTATGTACAGTATAAAAGTATAATCACATCCTTTGAAGAGATTCTGAAAGAGCTATCAAACATATGTCCTGATAATAGTTTGATAAAGCAGCCATCCATAATTAGGAGATAATTATACCAAGATAACAGTATAATAAACCTGTGACATTGTTTCCTTTGCCCCTTTTATTTGAAGCACCAGACTTTTAAAAATGGTCATGGTCCAACATCTTCATTTTTTTTTTAATGTTTCTCCAGTTTATTATTGTTTTATTTAACTGTAAAGAAAAATGTCAAAACAAAAGGGTTTTTCACATGTTAAAACTGGTGGTTATTGTGAATTTATATCTTATTTATCAATGCCACATAAAAGCTTAATTGTTCCTCCTGATCACTTGAGTTGCACAAGACTTTTCTTTAAAGGGATAGTTCACTCAAAAACTAAAATCCTGCCACCATTTATTAACCCTCATGTTATTCCAAACCTGTGTGACTTTCTTCTGTGAACACGACAGAAGATATTCTGAAGACTCTTTTTGTCCATACAATACAAAACCAATGGGGTCCAAAACAACACTGACTAGACTCTATAGACTTACACTGTATGGCAAATGAAAGTCATTTGGAATGACGCGAGGGTGAGCAAATGACAATTAACTTTTACCTTTAGTAAAATAACTTCAGATTGGCTGAAATGGTGTTTCCTACTAAATACACTTAACAAAAACTGATGAAAGTCACTACATTCACAACAGTCATTTGAATAGCATTTTGAACAACTTAAACAGCCTCAAAAGCAGAAAAATAAGTGCGAAACAAACTCGTTAAAGCGACATTTAACAAACAGAAAGCATATTGAGACCAAACCTCGGGTTTCGAATAGCATTCTCGCATGTGAACCGGCTTGATACAATGGTCAGCTTTTAGTTGTGCAGGTAAAGAAGCAGTGTCACATTCCTCTACTGAAATCCAATGCAGTTTCTGTCTCTCTCGTCCCACTTCTACACACAGACCCTCTTGTGCGTCAAACAAAACCAGCCCAGCCCTCCAGGCAAGCCACACATCCTTTCGCTCCTCATACCCCTTCCTCCAGATGCTCTTGAGCGTGCATGTGACTCTGAAGCATGAAACTCACCCTGATTGGAGGTCTGGATCCTGCGGTTCATCTCTTCTTTCTCCTTCTTCAACAGCGTGTTCTCTTTCTCCAGCTCCTCCACCCTCTGCAAAAGGAAGGGAAAGTCAGACCACCCTTTCATCTCAAACCATCTGATAAACAAGTTTAACTGTAAGAAAGCCAGTTCAGATTATATACAGTGGGGTCCAAATGTTTTGAGTTTCATTTTTGCCATTTTTCTTACTTAATGTTAAAAATCTTTATTTTACATATAAACCGGTCAATTATTCTGACGATTATTCGAGTAAAATGATAATTATAAATTTGTTTGTAGTAACAAAAATAGACACAAGTGAACAATAGCCTTTAAAATTACAGAAAATACCTACACTGCCCTCCAAAAGTTTGGAAACACTTTGGACAATATTGGTATTAATCCTTTTTAATTTGTGATCATTTGGCACTGATAAGGGACAACACAAACTACGAAAACATATTTTATTGCATAAACAGTTTATACATTAAAAAAACGTAAACTTTTGATTCATCAGAATATCCACCATTAGCAGCTATTACAGCTCTGTATAATCTGGGCATCCGAGCTGTCAGTTTATTCAAACATTAACTTGATACATTACTCCAAGCCTCCTGAAGGATTGCCCAAAGATGATTCACACTGGTTGGACACTTCTTACGGACATCACGGTCCAGTTCCTCCTATAGTAGCTCAATTGTGTTGAGATCAGGTGATTGGGGAGGCCATTCCATGACAGACATGATGGTCTTCAATGATAATGTCAAGTCACTTTAATGTATGCAAAAAATTCTAAGGATTTATGCTGGTATTGTCCAAAACCACACTTTGCTGGTCTTTTTTACAGGGGTGTTCCCAAACTTTTGAAGGGCAGTGCACATAATAGTTCAAACAAAGTATCAAAAGCAAGTAATCATATGGTTTTATTAAACAAAACTCTTAAAATCCTGTTAAATGTATTGAACAATAGAGTTGATGTATATTAAGTATTATAGTGCCAACGGCCTGGCGACTGCTTTAACACTCCACTGCGTGATCTAATCCTTGTTTAATATTGACTAAACAACATTTCAGTCAAATGTCCACTTAATCTTTAATATTTGGCCATTTCTTTATGACAGAAATGCTACAGCCACTGTAATTTCATGAATTTGTGGTCATCAAAAACTTAATTTGCGGTTTAATATATCACGCAGCTTTGAAAATTGTCTAATAATATTTTATGATTCTCGTTCGTGGAATGCAATATTTCCGGTGTTTTGCCAGATACTCGACATGGGCAAATGTAATCGAGGATTTTTTAAAAATCTAATACTCAACTGAATATGTATATAATATATATTGAAATACAAATTATATGATCAGCATATCAATTTGAGTGAAAAACTGAATAAAAAGTACATTATTTTAAACTGTCTTATTTGATATGTCCCTTTTTGTGCATATATATATATATATATATATATATATATATATATATATTATATATAATAAAATGTTTCTTGAGTATCAAATCAGCATATTAGAATGATTTCTGAAGGATCATATGGCACTGAATACTGGGGTAATGATGCTAAAAGAAATAAATAACATTTTAAAATATATTAACATTTATTCTGCATTATAATAATATTACAATTATATTACTGTTTTACTGTGTTTTTGATCAAATAAATGCAGCCTTTGAGAGCATAAGAGACATTCAAATTAAAAACAAAATAAAATATTGATTTCTCTCTCAATATGCTTTAAAATATAGTTTATTCCCGTGATGCAAAGCTGATTTTTTTAAATCATCATTACTCCAGTCTTCAGTGTCACATGATCCTTCAGAAATGATTCGAATATGCTGATTTATTATCAATGTTGGAAACAGTTGTGCTATAATTTAACTTATAATTTTTTTATTTGGAATCTGTGATACTTTTTTCAGGATTCTTTGATGAATAAAAAAAAAAAAAACAGCATTTATTCAAAATAGAAACCTGTCTAACAATATAACTCTTTACGATGACTTTTTATCAACTTAATACATCTTTGCTGAATAAAAGTACTAATTTCTTGCAAAAAAAAAAATTTAAGTAATTGTTAGAAAAAATTTCTATTTTGAACAAACCATCACAGGTTTAAAAAACTGTTTCCAACACTGATTGTAAATAAGTATATTAGAATGATTTCTGAAGGATCATGTGATACTGAAGAATGGGGTAATGATGCTGAAAATTCAGCTTTGATCACAGGAATAAATTCTATTTTAAAGTGTATTCAAATAGAAAACCACTTTTTAAATTGCAAAATTATTTTAAATTACTACAAAGTTTTTCAGTATTTTTGATCAAATACATGCGGTCTTGATGAGCAGAAAAAGACTTCTTTACAAAACATCAAAAATCTAACTGATCACAAACTTTTGAACAGCAGTGTATATAAACTCAAACTTAAAAACTACTTGAGTGCATCACTAGAACAAATATTTTTAAGTCATTAGTATAATTTAAATGTATAATTTTTACCACTCTTACCATCAAAACATGAGGAAAATGATCACATTAAAGAGATACTAGCTGATTATTCAATTTCAAAAGACCTTTTGTGAGCTGGTCAAACATTCTTAACAATTTCCATGCATTATTAACTTTGCTTGTGCATGACAGACATTAGTTACGTAACAGCTGCCCTGTTATTAGAGCTATAGAGAGTCATTTTTTCTGCATAAACTGAAAAGCTAAATGCACTGATCTGTTTTTATATTTACCCTCAGACAATTTAAATGATACAGAAATATGAAAAAAACTCTTGAGACTAAGAACATCAACAAACATAAACTACTTATCCGAGCATCCTTTCTCACCTGTTCGAGCCCTTGTTTCTCGTTGCCGAACTCCTCCTCTATCTGCTTCCTCTGGGCATGGGCCTCTTGAAGCTCCGCCCTCAACTTCTCAAGCTCTTCCTGCAGGGATGTGCCAGCAGTCTGCCTCGTGCGGAGAGTCTCCAGTTCTTTCTGGAGCTTATTGACCTCTGATCCCAAAGCAGTGTTAGCAACAGCTAGCTGCTCGTTCTGAGTTTTATACTCTTTTGACTGTAAAAAAACGGAGATAACTAGTCAACATCATGTCAGTTTGATTTTTGGTGACACTGTAATCAGTAATACATTTTTTTATATTCCTGTACCTTGTTATCCATCTTCTTCTGGAGCTGTACGATCTTGTTCTCCATCCCGACATTGAGTTTTTTAAAGTGTTCAGCCGAACGAGCCTCTATCTTGAGCTGTTTGAGCTGGCGCTTGGCGCGTACCCGCCGGTAGAAACACTGTATGACAATAGCAGCATATCGGGCACGGAGATACTGCTTTCTCACAAGCCAACCACGGACGGTCTTCTGTATGATCATGGCTTTGTGATGGAGCAGGAACTAAAAAAGAGAAAGAAAATGCAGCTTAAAACTGTGATTTAAAGAAACGTAGCATGAAAAAGTGAAAAGGATAAAGCACAGTGTGGTACCTCCTGATATAATCTGCGTATGAACATGCCCCGGGTGAATGCTTGAATGGTGATGACAGCCCGACGGGTCTTCAGATACTCCCGTCGTACTCGTACCATCCGGTACTGCTTCTGACAAATAAGTGCTGCTCGGGTCAGGCGAAGCATCTCTGCATATCTGAGAGAGAGTGAGAGAACAAGAGCAGTAAGTACGTGCCAGCAAAGTGCAATCTAAGAGCTGAACCATCTCAAAACATTCACCTGCGTGCCAAGTAACCCCGGCCATATCTCTGCAGAGTGATAGCAGACTTGCGGATCTTGCGGTAACGAATTCTCTGCAGCCATCCTCGCACAGTCTTCTGGATCTTAATGCAGGCGTAGCGGAACTTATCGGCTCGGAGCTTCTCCAGATAGGCCACCTGACCTGCCCTGAAGAAAATCTTCGTCTTTCCAAACTGGAACTTATCTGGGTCCTGAAGGAGAAATTGAGTTAAGAGTCACAATTAACAGGTTTATTTATAAAAAAATATCCATTCATAAAATATTTTTCATGTTTTATACATATTTAACCCCTGAGCACTGTCCATGTATCCAAAATGTTATTTTGTACAAGCAGTAAGAGCAGGGTGCGATTTGTGAAAAAAGCAGAGGGGGGATGCTATTGAAAAATTTTTTCTCTATCCATTGGTGGAGGTTGACCAAACTCCTGTAAGGCTATAGCCTAAGTAACCTAATGTTAGTGTAATCTGTTAACAATGCACATTATATACACTCGTCTTTTTAGGCAAGTACCAGATAATGAGTGTCACGTTATGAAATGTTTTTAATACAACAGAAAATGTCTAACATTATCACAATTTAATAAAAACATTGCAAGTTAGGCCTATTAATTGTAATAATTTCATTTCAAACAACGAATAAATTATAGAGAAACCAAGCAATGAACACAGTATCAGCTGAGCTTTTTGAAACTCAGAATCAGACTTTAAAGCGCGTATTGCGAATCATTTTATTCAAAGCGGGACTTCAAACTACGTAGGGCGAATCATTTGATTCAGAATGGGACATTAAAGTGCGTATCGCAAATCATTTGATCCAAAACAGGGCTTCAATGTGCGTATTGCAAATCATTTTATTCAGAACGGGACTTCAAAGCATGTATCGTGAATAATTTGATTCAGAACGGGACTTCAAAGCATGTATCGTGAATAATTTGATTCAGAACGGGACTTCAAAGCATGTATCGTGAATAATTTGATTCAGAACGGGACTTCAAAGCATGTATCGTAAATCATTTTATTCAGAACGGGACTTCAAAGCACATATGGCGAATAATCTGATTCAGAATGGGACTTCAAAGCACGTATTGTGAATCATTTGATTCAGAACAGGACTTCAAAGTGTGTATCGCAAATCATTTGATGCAAAACAGGGCTTCAATGCGTGTATTGCGAATCATTTTATTCAGAACGGGACTTCAAAGCACATATGGCGAATAATTTGATTCAGAATGGGACTTCAAAGCACGTATTGTGAATCATTTGATTCAGAACAGGACTTCAAAGTGCGTATGGTGAATCATTTGATTCAGAATGGGACTTCAAAGCACGTATTGTGAATCATTTGATTCAGAACAGGACTTCAAAGTGCGTATGGTGAATCATTTGATTCAGAACGGGACTTTAAAGCACGTATTATGAATCATTTGATTCAGAACAGGACTTCAAAGTGTTTATGGTGAACCATTTGATTCAGAACAGGACTTCAAAGCGTGTATCGCAAATCATTTGTTTTAGAACGGGGGTGCTTCTCATTTCTTATTTGTGCATCCTCGTTTCCCTTCCTTGCTTCCTTTCCTCGCATCTTAGCTCCACCTCCTTAGGATATGAGGGAAGGATGCAAGCAAAAGGAATTGAGGACTGAGGAAAAGGATAAACATTGGAATATTCTTGACCTCTCATGCGTCACTTCAAAGCATCATCAGCTACGTTAAGGGATCTGCCCTTATGTTATTATAAGTTTGTTATATAAGGCATTCATAATAAATATTAATAAAGCAAGATGTCCTGTTGAAATATATGACACGTATGGTTTATTTAAACTGCAAAGGTAACATATAAATGTAAATTATTTCGACAGATGTGAAGGGGCAGGAGAATTTACATGTGCGTCAGATTTTTTTGCCGAAAAAGACTTCCGCATAGGATGCACCTGTGTATCCTCGCTCAAGACTCCTCAGGAAGCCTCCTCACTCCTCGATCCTCGCCTCCTCGTGGTGCACTTAGAGAATTGAGATGTCCTACAAGATGGCGGAGCTCGATTGGTTTCCGGGTCATAGGATGGAGGACGGAGGATCGAGGAGACGAGGAGGGACACCCCATGACTTCAAAGCGTGTATCGTGAATCATTTGATTCAAAACAGGATTTCAAAGCCTGTATTGTGAATTATTTGATTCAAACGGGACTCCAAAGCACGTACTGTGAATCATTTGATTTAGAAAATTCAGGTTTGATCACAGAAATAAATTAGATTTTAATGTATATTAAAATAGAAAAATGTTATTTTACATCGTAATATTATTTTCCGTATTTTATTTTCTGATCAAATAAAATGCAGCCTTAATGAGCAGAAGAAACTTCTTACTGATCCCAAAAATGCCATCCCAAAAATAAAAAATACAGTAAACAGTAATATTATGACATATTACTATATAGAATTACTTATAATATTCAATATTTAATTCATATAATTATTTTTATATTTTTTAATGTATAACTTTTTCAGGATTTTTTGATGAATAGTTGAAATAGATAATACTTGAAAGAAAAAAAATCTATTATAAAAATATATTTTATATTTTTATATTTATATATATATATATTTTACTTTTGATCAATTTAAAGAATCCTTGCTAAATAATGCATATGAATGAGTTTATGTTTGAGTCATTTTTAGTTACAGTAGTCTTACCTTGATCAAGGTCTCCAGCAGGTTCTTACAAACCTGCTTCTTATCTCCAATGGTCATGTCCTTCTTTGTCATGAGCACTCGATATCTGCTGAAGAAATCTGGATAGGTCCACCTAAAATGAAAAAACACCTATTAAATAAATTGTACCTCTGGTTTGATTTCCATAATTATACAATTTCCAATGATTAGTGATGATGTAACGGTTAACATAAGGTTCTACATGTGTATATCAAAACTCTTGACTAATGTCTTGCTTAAAAGCATAAGTCACAAGCCCCAAGTCTACCCTGCCCTGAAGCCCTATAAAAGAATCTGTAGATCCGTTACCTGGATGGATATCCGGCGGCACTGATGCGGATGGTCTCGAGAACTCCACATGCTCGCAGTTGCTGAACAGCTCTTCTAGAATCAAACCTACAGAAAGCAAGAGTCAAAGAGTAAGTCTTTACGAAAACCAATATAAGATGATCCCAAACAAGGAACATCAGATCTTGACATGTTTTCTGGGTACAAAAACTGAGAGACTTGGGGTGTTATCTAGACCTACCGGACCTTTCTTCTGAGCATAGAGCACATCTCCCGTGAGAGAGGCATTGGGAGACAGCAGCCCGCTCAGGGACTGGAAGCTATCTGACTCAGGACTCTGTGACTGTGTGTTCACAACCTTAAGAGCATGTGACTGACAAAACCCTCTCAATTTAACATCCCTGAAGGGGCTTTTGTGCTCAGAATTTGCAGAGGACACAAACAGAGCAAAACAAGACCCGATACTTTCTCAGAATTGTGAACTTTACAAGAAAAATAAGCAAATAAACACTTAGATGAACATATTTATCATAGTATTTAGAATAGAACGGTTGATGTTATATAAGGTTTCCATTTACCTCAAACATTTCTTGGAGCAAAATATTTTTAAAAAGTTTTAAATCAGCAAGTATTTTGCAGTTGGGGGCCACTTTTACTGATTTTGATCTGAGAAATATAGGTTTAATTATATATTATATAACCTTATCGGCTAATTCTCAGAAGAGCTTTGATGTCTGATTGTTAGAGGAATGCATGGTGCATTTGAGGTCGACCGAATGTCTCTGCATCAGCATGACTCTAATGTTCTCTGGCAGTTTAAATGAATTTGCTATACCTCTCTATTTATAGACAAGATAAACTAGATAAGTACTAATAGATGGATAACATGGGGACAAAAAGACCCAACTTACACAAACGACTCCTTAAAATCATTGGGCTTAATGCAGCGCACATAATGAGGGGTGGTAGCGTTCAGCGTTTCCATCAGAAGATGTAGAGAGTTCCGGAACTGTGAAAAGAAAAAAGTTTTAATAAGAAGCTCATCTTCATAATACACTGAGCGATAGTGGATCCACTCTCAAGCCATACCTGGGTGCCCACACTTTTCCTGTGCTCACGGTTGTGGCCTTTTGGAACTTGTTTGGCAGGTCTGACGTTGATCTTGGAGGTCTTGCTGGTGGCGGATGCGTCTTTACCCTCCTGGAAGAGATCTGCAACCAGTTGGAACTGTACAGGAAAGAAAAAATATTTTGTAAAGACACAGGAATATTAATACATTTGATCATATTTGATTATGTAAGTGTCACATGAAGAGCTCTTGACTGCATAAAGCTTTCCAGTGATATTACAGATGCATCACATCTTACATAAGAGGCATAAGAACCCCAGATGTTTTTTTTATTTTAGCTAGACTAGCGCAAAATTTGTATTCAACTCGAGCAGCACTTCAAAGCACATTTGGAAGCCCTTTAAAATCCACTCCCTAAGCATCCAGTGCAAGGCAGGTACACAGTGTGTTTCCATGCATCCCTAATACCATGATCCTGCCAAGATTTAGTGCTCCAAGACAGAATACAGATGACATCATTAAACTGTTGTCACTAAGTCTGATACTGTAGGATGACATTAATAAACAGAGATTCTGGAACAGAGACTAAATACAAATGCGCAACGATTTCAGGGTTGTACTTGGAAATTACATTTAAGTTAAAATCTGCATCCAAATAATTAGCTACAAGTTAAACTAAAAATGACAATTTTACATAATGAAATGGATTTTGTTGGCTGTTTTAAATCAGTAAGATTAGTTCACTTGCAGAATAAAAAATCCTGATAATTTACTCAACCCCATGTTCGGGTCTTTCTTTATTCAGTCACAAGAAATTAAGGTTTTTGAGGAAAACATTCCAGGATTTTACTTGATATAGTGGACTTCAATGGTGGCCAACAGGGTGAAGATTCAAATTGCAGTTTCAATGCTGCTTTAAAGGACTCTACATGATCTCAGCCCAAGGAATAAGGGTCATATCTAGCGAAATGATCAACCATTTTCTAAAAAAATTCAAATTGATATACTTTTTAAAAACAAATGCTCGTCTTGCACTAGCTTGACTTCACGCATTAAGTAGTCACATTGAAAAAGTCATGCGCAGTTGGTTCTTTGTCTGTGTACGTTGGTTCAAAAAGGTAGGGTAGGGCGAAAAACTCCATCTTATTTTCTCCTCCAGCTTCAATATTGTTTGACATTGTTGTTTTACCTTTTTTACTTTCTTTTTATGTTCACATTGTAAACACTGGGTCGGTACTTCCACCTACGTCAAGCAAATGAGCATTTGTGGTTAAAAAGTTATAAATTATGGCTGTGCAATACATCGGAATTATCATAATATCGCAAATGTACATATCGAAATATATTTATCGCTACGGCTTGCAATATTTGGGTCATGAACAAAGACAAAGAGAAAAATCACTCACTGCTTTTGCTTAAATAATGTTTTTAGCTTAAATAAGAATTAGTGCATATTGAATTCATAGAGGGAATACTAAGCAATGTTTTACTTTTCCTTTTTATTATTCAGTTCTAACTGATGTTAAAATGATTATACTAATTACACCTTTTTTTAGACATTTTTATGTAATGCTAGAGTAAAACACTACCGTTCACTTCAGAAGTCATTGTAGAGGTGCTTTTTCTAACAAAAGTGAAACATGTATGCTAGATATATTTGAATCAAAATAAGAATCAGAATGAGCTTTATTCACCAAGTGTGTGCAAACACAAGGAATTTGTTGTGGTTTTACAGGAGCTATTGATACATGCATACATACATACATATAAATAACCATACATATACATATATACATACATATATATATATATATATATATATATATATATGACAGGATAGTTATGAAAGTGCACACAGAATTGACTATAAACAGTAGAATAAAAATGTTATATCGCATATTGCATTTTTCTTCAATATCGCACAGCCCTATTATAAATTAATAAAAAAAAAAAGAAAAAAACAATTTAAGATAAAAAGATAAGACCCTTATTCCTCGACTGAGATTGAGTCAATGGAAGCTGCACTGAAACTGCAGGTTGCACCTTAAACCTGTTGGCTCCCATGGAAGTCCACTATATGGAGAAAAATCCTGGAATGTTTCCTCAAAAACCTTTCTTTCTTTTTGATTGAAGAAAGACAGACATGAACATCTTGAACAAAAATGAATTTCGTGCTATTTTCATTTTTGGAAAACTATTCCTATAATAAGGACATATACTTGAAACGGGCTTTTTAGATTAAAAGTCAAAAGTATTGAAGGATTAGTTCACTTTCAGAACAAAAATGTACAGATAAGGTTACTCACCCCCTTGTCATCCAAGATGTTCATGTCTTTCTTTCTTCAGTCATAAAGAAATTATCTTTTTTTAGGAAAACATTTTAGGATTTCTCTCCTTATAATTGATATGTATGGTGCCCCATACATACAAGTTTGAACTTCCATAATGTGGTTTAAATGCAGCTTCAAAGGGCTCTAAACAATCCCAGCCACAGAAGAAGGGTCTTACCTAGCAAAATGATCAGTTATTTTCTAAACAAATTGACAATTTATATACTTTTTAACCTCAAATGCTCGTCTTGTCTCGTCTCTGCGATGCGTATGCGTAGTCTGTGTGATCCGGGTCAATACAGTTAGGGTATGTCAAAAAACTCTCATCTCGTTTTCGTCTTCAACTTCAAAATCGTCCTACATCACTGCAGAAATACCAACCCAAAGAAGATCAAATGCCCTTTACCAAAAAAGGTAAATGATTTTGAAGTTGAAGATGAAAACGAGATGGGTTTTTTGACATACCCTAACTGTACTGTCCTGGATCACACAGACTACGCATGCACATTGCAGACACGAGACAAGACAAGCATTTGCGGTAAAAGGGTATATGAATTGTCAATTTGTTTTGAAAATAACAAATCGTTTCACTAGATAAGATCCTTCTTCATTGGCTGGGATTGTTTAGAGCCCTTTGAAGCTGGATTTAAACTGCATTTTGGAAGTTCAAACTTGGGGGCACCATAAAAGTCCATTATATGGAGAGAAATCCTGAAATGTTTCCTCAAAAAACAAGAAAGAAATGAACATCTTGGATGACAAGGGGGTGAGTACATTGTACATTTTTGTTCTGAAAGTGAACTAATCCTTTAAGATTCAAAAGTAGTCAAGGAGTAATAGTAGCAGCAGCAGTGATATTTGGCTTTTAAGTGATAATCAGTGGTACATGTAATAATGAAGTCACAGACATCACAGACTGTTTATTAAAACTGTAAAAGATCATGTTAAATTATTTGCGTACATCCTAATTAATATGCATGAGCTAACCCTTCACTATTTCATCAATAAAACCCCATGACTTTTTAAAACCACACTGAGGACCCTGCATAAAATGCCTAGCTGAGTACTGCTGATGCCCTGAAGACAACATAGCACTGAAACATATTTAAAGCAAGGGCAAACTTCAGATAGCAGTGGTGAAAACTGTTATCACTTGAGACAAACTGATGTTTAAATTGCACTTCTTTCACAGGGACACTTCATTTCAAGAGTCCTAGTGAAACTCGACAGCATTTCAACACAGGCCAGCAGGGAAGATATTTAGCTTGTTGACACTGATGTGCTGCTGTCTGCAAACAAACTTATCTCAGATTCCAGTGAATTCTGTTGCCAAGAAACCTCAGGACAAAACACTAACAGTGAGATCAGTATTGACAAAGACAATGGATATACTATTAAATCTCAGTTAAGATGGATCCGGCTGTTCGAGTGATACAGTGATAGGTGTGGACAAGGTCAGGCTCGGTTTGCCTGAGAACTTTAAGTCAATTAACTGCTTAAACAGGCCAGTGAGCAAAACATGAGCTAAAGTGTGATTTCAATCATGCACATGAGGAAGCATGAAGTATAAACAGAGAAATCTGCAAGCTGGATGGGGAAGAGTAAGATAACTAAGCTGAGCTAAATATACTGAAAGTAAAAAAGAAAAATAAAGTAGCATTTTTAAAACACATAACATTTATTGCTTACCGAAGTTATTCAGTACTTACCTGACTGGCCTTGAGGATGTTTATCTGCTCCTCATAAACAGTGTCTCTGTTCTTCTCCAGGAAGCCATCACACTGATATTCAACCTGCCAGGGGTCACATAATGTCACAAGTGTAACTCACACATACAGTGTACCAAGTCACACACATCCATGCACCAAAGTATAGAGATAGCCTTAATAAAAACCCAGTCCAGAGCATTCAGAACCTCAGTCTGGGAAGATTCAATCAAATATTTCTGGAGAAACCTGAAAATGTCTGCCAGACCCCATCCAAGCTGACAGAGCTTAAATGGTGAAGATTTGAGGTGAAGAAAATAGCGGATAATTTCCAAATGTTGATCTGCAAATCTAATCATACCCAAAAAGACTTAAAGGAACACTCCACTTTTTTTGAAACTCCCTGGAGTTAAACAGATGAGTTTTACCATTTTTGAATCCATTCAGTCAATCTCCGGGTCTGGCGGTAGTACTTTTAGCATAAATCATTGAATCTGATTAGACCGTTAGCATCTCGCTCAAAAATGACCAGAGAGCTTCCATATTTTTCCTATTTAAAACTTGACTCTTCTGTTGTTACATCGTGTACTAAGACCGACTAAGAAAATGAAAAGTTGTGATTTTCCAGGCTTATATGGATAGGAACTATACTCTCATTCCGGCGTAATAATCAATGAACTTTGCTGCCGTCACCCTCAAGCCATCCTAGGTATATATGACTTTCTTCTTTTAGACAAATATAATAGGAATTACATTAAAAAATGTCCTGGCTCTTCCAAGTATTTTAATGGGAGTGAATGGCTGTTGAAATTTAATTTTTAGTCCAATAAAGTCCAAAAAAAGTGCATCCATCAATAATAAAAAGTGCTCCACACAGCTCCAGTGGGTTATAAAGGCCTCCTGAAGTGAATTAATGCATTTGTGTAAGAAAAATATCCCTATTTAAAACTTTAGAAACTGTAATTTCCAGTATCTGCTAACTGTCGCATCCATGCATAAGAAGTGACGAATGCGGAAGCACAGAGGAGACAGCAAAACAAAACACAAGAAATACAAAACAAGGTTTTGCAAAAAAAAAAAAAAGTGAGATGATTTTGATTTTGAAGCCAAGAGTAGACAAATGAAAACAAGGAAATTTTGCTTCCTTTGCTCCTGTAAACAAAACTTGGTTTACCACATTTTAAATATGGATATTTTTCTTACACAAACGCATCGATTCGGTTCAGAAGGCCTTTATTAACCCGCCTGGAGCCATGTGGAGCACTTTTTACGATGGATGGATGCACTTTATTGGACTTCAAAATCTCAACACCCATTTACTGTTATTATAAAGCTTGGAAGAACCAAGACATTTTTTATATAACTCTTGACTGTATTCGTCTAAAAGAAGAAAGTCATATCATGGGGCACTTTTAATTTTTGGGTGAACTATGCCTTTAAAAATGAAGCCTACTTTATTTGTAAAAGTGTTTCAGGAAGTCAAGGATGATGCTTTTTGTGATATCATAATATCCCAGTGGCATCCTGAGCCCTATAGTGTGCTTAATGTAAGCTGAACCCACCTTATCTGCAAAGTGGACCACAATAAAAGACCTGTTGGACATCCTGGGTTTTTCGAAATGCCCGCTGTTTGAATGCTTGCTGTACAACTTCTGCGCCCAGTTTTGATCCGTTCCTTTAGGCACCTGTCAGATGCGGTAAAGAAAAATACTTTGAACTGCAGTGAGCTGAAAACATTATTTGGGTTACCTGTAGCAGAAATAGCATGATTACCCTTTTGAAGCTGCTCTGATTCATACTCAAAAACTTCAAAGAGGCAGAGGTGTTTAAAACTAAATGAGACGCTCTGTTCGGAGACCCGTTTCGACAACATGCCTCTCAAGTTCTCTTTATCGTATTCTCAACAACTGTTTCCCCTCTGCTCGCGACTCACCTTACACTCTTCATCAAGAAGGTCCAGAATACCAAGCTTGGCTTCAATGAGGTCAATGCATGGCTGGTTATCATAGAAATCTATAAGCGTCCAGGGGATCTGTTCCTTCATATACTCTTCTTGCTCCAGTTTAAACACATGCTGAGGGGTATATGATGTGTATGTATTAGGTAAATGCATCAAATGCATTAAATTTGAAAATAAATACAGCTAAGAGTCATGACTCAAACACACAGGCCATGCAGTACTTTTTTATACCTTTTTAAAAATGAATAGTATTTTGCATTTCTCATTTCTATACCGTATGATCTATATTTCTGAATGCAATTCTAAATTGTCCTGGAAGATGAAGTCATTATGCAACTGGCTATTGTTATTCAAAGTATTAATATAAAAGAATAAGAGGACTAAAAGTGATACTGAAAGATTAGACTAGAATTGATTAGAAAATGATATTGAAAGCTGTTGAAAAAATAAACTATAAACTGATTATCAATTAAAACAATATTCCTGAGAACAATATTCCTTTTTTTTTTTATATTTCATTTGATGTTTTTCATAAAACAAAAAACAAATTGTACCTTTAAAATGTGAGAAAAAAGCATTGTTATTATTATTAATAATATATATATATTATATAAATAAATACTTAATCTAATATATTAATGCTAAGTATTTTAAGACAGAAAAGTTTAAACTAAATGAGATGATCTGTTCAGAGTTCTGTTGTGAAAAATCTTTAAATTATAGTTCAATAATTTAAAAATATTATTATTATTATTATTATTAGTGATATAAATATTATTACATTTTTTAATAATTAAAAAGATTTATTAAAATTAAAATAAGACGCTCTGTTGAGAGTTTTATGAAAATTTGTTAAATTATTGTTATTTTACAAATTATTATTATTATTATTATTATTATTAGTGTTAACAGTATTATTAAACATACATATTTTAAATGTACATATATATTTAAATAGTATTATTTAAATAAAAACAGACATTAAAATGAAAATCAGATGCTCCTGTTTAGTTCAGTTGTAAAAAATCTTTCAATTATTGTTCAATATTTTAAACATATTATCATTATTTTTAATTTCAGCGTTATTAGCATTATTAAACAATATTTGAATTTTTTTTTTAAATAAAACAGACAAATTAAACTAAAAATAAGATGCTCTGTTCAGATTTCTGTTGTGAAAATTTGTTAAATTACTGTCAAATATTATTAGTGCTATTAGTATTATTAAACAATAATATTTTTAACTTTTAAAAATATATAAATGAAAAACATGTATTATTAAAATAAAACAGACAAATAAAAAAAAATGAGATGCTCTGTTCAAAGTTCTGTCAAAGTTCTGTTGTTCAATATATAAAAAATATGATGATTATTATTAGTGTTACTAGTATTATTAAACAATGATATTTAAAATGCATATAAATTAAAAGCATTTATTATTAAAATAAAACAGACAAATTAAAACAAAAATTAGATACTGTTCAGAGTTCTGTTGTGAAAAATCTTGAAATGATTGTTCAATATTTCAAAATTATTATTAGTACTAGTATTATTAAATAATATTCAAAATATATAAATTGAAAACATTAAAAATAAACTGAGAAAAAATAGATTTCTGTTGTGATTTTTTTTTAAATAGTTGTTCAATATTTTAAAAATATTGAATTATTAAATATTAAATTAGATATTATTATTATTAGTAGTAGTAGTAGTAGTAGTAGTAGTAGTAGTATAATTAAACAATGATATTTAAAATGTATATACATAAAAAACTATTATTAAAATAAAACTAAAACAAATACAAATAAAAATTAAATGAGTTCTGTTGGGAAAAATCTTAAAATTACTGTTCAGTATTTTTAAAAATATTATTATTATTATTATTATTATTAGTGTTATCAGTATTATTAAACAATGATATTTTATAAAAATGTATAATTTAATTATTAAACTATTGTTCAATATTTAAAAATATTATAATTATTATTATTATTATTATTAGCATTATCAGTATTAAACAATGATATGTTATATATAAATGTAAAACATTTATTAAATGGAGACAAATGTTGTGAAAAATCTTTTAATTATTGTTCAATATTTAAAAAACATTACTATATTAATAATAATAATAATAATAATATTTAAACATTAAAATTAAAAACATTTATTAAAATTAAACCGATTTTTACCTTAAAAAATTAAGAATAAATTGTATTATAATTATAATATTTTATATATAAATACTGCATAGCATGAGTGACCCAAAAGACACTAAACATAAGGATCTATTGAAAATCTATTACTGACCGAGTTGAACTGCTGCTGTAATTTTTCATTGGCGTAGTTAATACAGAACTGCTCAAAGCTGTTTATCTCGAACGTTTCAAATCTGTTGGGAGGTGAAGACATGTTAACAAAATCAATCCGATTTCCCTGAAAACAAACTCAACACCTTCCACACTTCTCTCTGCATCCTACAACTTGGCACTTCTCCGCTTATTTACTCTAATGCTGATCAATAAATTCCCCTCTTGGAGGAAGTAATTAGTCCCATGGTCAGAAAGCTATACAGGCAATTGCTGACTCTAAAAACTCAATGAAGTTTCTGCTAAGGGAAGGTCAAAACAAGACATATTACTCCACTGCATATAAATACTCAAAGAGTTTCTAAATCTTTACTTGAATGCCTTCTCATAATCACGTCAATCACATTACCCATAGATATCCAGCACGCCGATGAAGGAGTGCTGTTTGGTGGAGGTCTGCAAGGACTTATTGATGTGCTCCACGATCCAGTCAAAGAGATGGGCGTAAATGTGTTTGGACAGGGCGTCTCTGGCGTTGACCGCCTGGGCATGTGACATGTTCTTCACGTAGGTCTCGGCGGTGGTCACCAGCTTCCTGCGGCACAGCCAGTGCTCCATCTGCTCCTGCTCTATACCCAGCAGCCGACAGAAATGATGCAAATGAGTGTCGTCCCTCTGCAGGTGCAAAAAGAGATTGTAATTGTTTAGGCAAGTGAAGGATAGTCAGGAGTTTAATGCTAATGGGCTAAAATAAATAAAATTCAGAAAGGTAAACTATTTGTTGTGCACTTACGTTGATATGGCAGGATTCTCCATCTCTCTCTGACACAATCCCCACGTTCCCCAGGTGCAAGATGGAGGCAATTATCTTAAAGATGCTCATTTGATGGATCTCTTTCACACCTGCACAACACACGGTGTCACCATGATAAATATTTATGCAAAGCCTTGGTTAAAGTCATGTTTATTGCTGTAGTTCTCACCAAGCATCGTAAGAGCCTCTCTCGTCTTCACAAGGTCCTCAGCGTCGTTCACTCCTTCAATAAAAATGTTCTCACCAAGAGACGTGTAGGTAAAGTCCTCTGCACTGGCTAAATGGGGAAAAACATTTAACATGATACATTAAATTGAATATTTATATTATATCATTAAAGATATTTATATTTATACATTATAAATGCTGTTCTTTTGAACTTTCTATATCAAATATTCCTGAAAAATTATTACTGTTTCCGCTAAAACGTTAAGCAGCACAATTGTTTTCAACACTGATAATAATACCAAGTTTTTTCAGCACAAAATCAGCATATTAGAATAATTTCTGAAGAATCATGTGACACTAAAGACTGGAGTAATGAATCGTGACAATTCTATCGCAGGAATAAATTACATTTTAAAAAATATTAAAACTAGAAAACAGTACTAGTCAAAAGTTTTTGAACAGTAAGATTTTAACGTTTCTTTTTTTTAAAGAAGTCTCATCAAGCCTGCATTTATTTGATTTAAAGTACAGCAAAAACAGTCAAATTGTGAAATATTCTTACTATTTAGAATAACTGTATTTTATCTGAATATATTTTATAAATTTTATTTATTCCTGTGATTTCAAAGCTGAATTTTTAGCGTCGTTACTCCAGTCACATGATCCTTCAGAAATCATTATAATATTCTTATTTGCTGCTCAAAAAATATACGATTATATTTTATGTTGATATTAACAGCTGAGTATAATTTTTCAGGTTTCTTTGATGAATAGAGAGTTCAAAAGAACAGCGATTATCTGAAATAGAAATTTTGTAACATTATAAAATGTCTTTATCATCACTTTTGATCAATTTAAAGCATCCTTGCTAAATAAAAGTATTAATTTCTATCATTTCCTTCCCCCCCAAAAAATATACTGACTCCAAGCTTTTGAAAGGTATAGTGTATAATGTTACAAAATCTTTTTATTTCAGATAAATGCTGATCTTTGGATCTTTATATTCATTAAAGAATCCTGAAAAAAATGATTGTTTTAAATATTATTATTAATAATTTCTTGAAAAGTAAATCAGCATATTTGATGATGATTTGTGATTTCTGAAGGATCACGTGACACTGAAGACTGGAGTAATGATGCTGAAAATGTAGCTTTGATCACAGGAATAAATTACATTTTAAAATATATTCAATAATACAGTCTGCCTTAAAAAAAGTATACACTGTCAATGGCAAATAAAAACACTTGGATTTCAGAAATACAGGAAGTACCCAAACCAGTCATTGAGTTCACTGGGCCACTTACTTAAGGTAAGATCTTTAAACTCTGGCAGAGAGGATGAAGCACAGAGCTGGTAGAAAATGTGATAGTTCCTCTCATCTTCAGCCTGCAAAAATAAATTGTTTTTCAGCACATGGAAAAGCACAAGGGGACACAATAGAATCTTAAAGAGATAGCTTACCCAAAAATTACACACCCTCATGTCGTTCCAAACCCTTAAGACCTTTGTTCATCTTCTGAACACAAATTAAAATATTTTTGATGAAATCTGAGAGCTTTCTGTCCCACCCAACTGACACGTTCAAGGCCCAGAAAGGTATTAAAGATGTGTTAAAATAGTCCATGTGACATCAGTGATTCAACTGTAATATTATGAAGCAACAAGAACACTTTTGATGTAAAGAGAAACTCATATTCTCGTAGCTTCATATCATGAATCACTGATGTCACATGGACTATTTTATCAATTTTAGCTGTGCTGCTGTCTATGCTGGGTCAGAAAGCTCTTGGATTTCATCAAAAATATCTTAATTTGAGTTATGAAGATGAACAAAAGTCTTACGGGTTTGGAACGACATGAAAGTAATAATGACAGAATTTTCACTCTTCCTACATGAGACGGACCTGAAATACTACTCTGGATTTCTCAAGCAGATATGTTCGCATGTTGGCACCAATGATGTGATATCTTCTATCGAAGCCGATCTGGATGTATTTCCCGAAGCGGCTGCTGTTGTCATTGCGGGTGGTTTTTGCATTTCCAATGGCCTGCACAAAAGGGAAAAAAAAAGTAATTTTTTATGGTTGAGTCACTCTTTGGGTTGGTTTAATCTGAAAAAGGACGTTATCAAATTACAATGATTGATGTACAATGGAACATAAGAAGGGTGGAGAGAAAATTTCACAACAGACGTTGCAAAATGATTGAGTAGGCGTAAACTTAAAATCCTGTTTGCGGCATCATGTTGAATGAGTAATTACAGTGATTTTGGATTATTTGTTTCCCTGAGCTGGGCTGTTGTGAGTCACCTGTAGTATTGGGATGGTCTATCTCTAGGTTTGCATCCTATGAGGCTGTTCTATCACCAATACTCATTTCTGCTGTAATGATATCTCCAAATTGACTGTGAGATTTGGCCACTCTCATTGGCACTCTGATTATCTTTCTGAAGGGCAGAAGTGCCTGCTTCGCTCTTATCTGTTCAAACAGGCCTGCCGATTCTTGAATTTAATTTTCGCAGCTCAAGTGTGCCAATGCTGCGATGAGACGAGTGATGAGTGAAAAGAGGGCACCTTTATAGCTGCTGCACACAATGGAAGTACTTGGTGGCACAAGTTTATTAGACTGAACACAAACTATGGTAATGTGTCCGTGAAGCAACTTAAAGGGTTAGTTCACCAAAAAAAAATTTATTTTGTGATTTATTACTCACCCTCAAGTCATTACAAACTTGTAAGACCTTTATTCATCTTCTAAACACAAATTAAGATATTTTTGATCAAATCCGAGAGCTTTCTGACCCTGCATAGACAGCAACGTGAATACCACACTCTCAAATTTAATCAGAAATATCTTAATTTGTGTTTCGAAGATGAAGGTTCATTTTTGGGTGAACTATCCCTTTAATCAAGTGGTTCTCAGTTGATTAAAATCATGTATTGACCTACTCATTTCATAACTTACCTCCATAATTGGGCTGGAAGCCAGTACTTTCTCTTCTACGTTGGTGTCACTCACTGAACCTCCCACTGTGGCAAAGAAGCGCATAGCGTACTTTGCAGAAACTGTTTTACCGGCTCCAGACTCACCACTCACGATTATCGACTGGTTCTTTTCATCTCTGCAGAAGAAAGTTCAGGTTTACATGTATGAAGAAATGACCCTATTAATATCTGAGATGATATTCATGAGAAAATCCGTCGTAAATCTATTGTCAATATAATGCACATTCTACTACTATGACTGCATTTACAAAATTGAGAGGTATATGAATATACTCATGTTACATATGTGACCCTGGACCACAAATCCAGTCATAAGTAGCACGGGTATATTTGTAGCAATAGCCAACAATACACTGTATGGGCCAAAATTACTATTTTTTTTATGCCAAAAATCATTAAGTTAAGATCATGTTACATGAATATATTTTGTAAATTTCCTACCACAAATATATCAAAACGTAATTTTTGATTAGCAATATGCATTCCTAAGAACGTTTGGACAGTTTTAAAGGCGATTTTCTCGTTTTTTTGCACCCTCAGATTCCATATTTTCAAATAGTTGTCTCAGGCAAATATTGTCCTATCCTATCAAAACAGACATCAATGCAAAATGTCTTTATTAATGTATAAATCTATTATTGATGTATAAATCTCAATTAAAAAAATTAACCCTTATGTTTTGTGGTCCAGAGTCACATATATACAGCATGATGAAAGATATAAACTGACTATTATAAACAACACTAAACAAGCAAGGCTAAAATTCCCTGAAAAATGTTATAATCAAATAATTATGAATAATAATCAGAATAATTTACAGAAAATGTATATACATAAAAAACTGGAGACAGCAACATAATTTAAATAATTGGAATTGGTAAGTCTGATTTAAAAGTATGTGGCTGAATATAACGGCAGTTAAAAATGTCATACGCAAATTTCTACTATTCTGATAGTAGAAAAACCTAAATAGATCAAAATATACATTCTAGAAATTAATAAAGTTGATGTCTCAAAAATATCTTCATTCGTGTTCCGAAAATGAATGAAGGTCTTACGAATTTGGAACGACATGAGGGCGAGTTATTAATGACAGAATTTTCATTTTTGGCTGAACTATTCCTTTAAACTAGAGAACAAACGCCGTTAAAATCCTCTAGTGGGTCTATATGCACTAGACACACACACTTGTCCCAGGAGAGCTACCTCAGGAAAACCTAAACGCAGCCACTTTGACACGCTCTTAAATAATTGATGTGTCCATTCAGTGTTTCTGACAAGTGTAAAACCTATGAAATGCATAGTCTGACCGCAAGCCTTGCCTTGTCTTTCCTCTCATTGCCTGAGCTTATTTTAGAACTTCGGCATTACTCAAGTCATTAGTAAGTCATGATGTCTCAGCGTGGGATGTTTAACTCCAGCTTAAACCTGATGTGCAAATGGCTTTGTCTTTTGTTTTCGAGCAACAAAAAAAAAACCCACATGTAAATACAAAGGTTCGAAGAACGATGCTGTGTGCACTGTGTTTATCTGCCCACTCTATCCATTATAGAGTCAAGCTGAACTTTCAGATTACTCACAGCTTTCAAAGCACATGATGTCATTTCCTGTTTAGAGCCAGTGGAAATCACTAATCTGACGCCTGAGGTCATTATTACAAAACAACAAAGCTTAACAGCTTCATCATTCAATAACTTCTAATTGGAATGCTTGTTCAAAAAAACCCCAAAATGGCTTTTGCCAAAAAGAGCTCTCTAAAGATCAAAAGGGAAGCATTTATTTGAAACGGGAGCTTTTGTAACATTATTAGTATCTTTTAATATATTTAATGAATCCTTGTTGATAAAAAATATTATACATTTTTCTCCCTGTCCATTTATTAACCAATCAGAAATACACTATGGTTTTTTTTTAGATTTGTTGAAGTGTTGTGAGGGTGTGGTTTTGAAGAGAGTGGGTGTGTTTGAAGCTATTAAAACGGATTTTATAGCACCATAAACAAATATACTTGTTAAACTGTCATCTACTAAAACGATCAAAAAAATAAGCACAAACCTGGCCATCTGTTTGTACGCTTCCTCTGCCACAGCAAATATATGAGGGTCCATGTCCCCCATGTTCTGGCCGCTGTACGCATTGATGACTTCTTCTCCATAGATCTGAAGCTGCTCGTACGGGTTGATGGCCACCAGAACGATCCCTGAGGAGAGACATTTACAGAGCTTTACACCTATAGCTGTGCAGCACTGATTATAAACATTACTGCATACATTATTCAGACAAAATCTTGACGATAGTGATAAAAAGTTAATTAAATTTAGAGTCTCATGACTCTAATCATCGAATGACGTCACAGCAAGCAAAATGACGTTAATGCATGATGTGTCATTCTCAATGAGTGAGCACAAAACAGACACGTCTCTGAAAGTAAAAAGGAACAAACATAAAAGAGGAATCATGGGGCAACGGGCATTGTTGTGACCTGACAGAGACAATAATGGGAATCATTCAGTCAATACAAAGCACAATAGATTGAACCTACAATAAAACAAGACAAACAACAGCTGGACAGTCTTGGGTTTTAAATATCTGTGAGATTATATGGCCTAGGTGTATATCCACCTTATTTTTCCCATAAGAGTGGGTGAAGCCACTCTTATTTATTTTATGTGTCTAGCTTTCAGTCTTATCCGCTATATTTAGCTGTACAAAACAGCTCACTTTGCTGTTTGAAATTGCAAACTGTTATGTCTTACCCATACTATTTTAATGTATTATCCTAATTATGGTTTTACCGTTTACTGCACTTCGTTATTCTTCTCATTATTTCCCTACAGCGGCTTATCAACCAGAAGTCTCACCCATTACTAGAACAGCTTACTTCCGCATTGAAAAATAAGGCGGATAAAACAGCAGATACACTCTTTCTGATTGCCTCAGAGGTCATCCATCAACATGCTTTACATAATACATGTCTTATTATTCAGAAGAACTTTTCAGTAGAAATAAACACACCCACAAATAAAACACAATCCCAAAATGCCACAACCTATTAACAAGGGCATGCTGACATAGGGACATAGTAACTAATAGAAACCCTGAATGTAATGAGTGTTGACTAAACAGATACACTGTCTTTGTTGCTCTCCAGTAAAGCCTGTTGACCCTGGATACGCAATTACAACATTTACAGCTGGTGAAAAGTATTTGCAAGAAGCCCAGAGTAGCCCATTCAAGAAACTAAAACCTGTCTCACAAGATACTACAATGAAGAGATAAATAAGATGAAACTGAGTAATATCAAGTAGAGTCGATATTAATCATTAAAATTTCCTGATAACTTAAGATGTTAATGTCTTTCTTTCTTCAGTTGAAAAGAAATTGAGGTTTTTGAGGAAAGCATTCAAGGATTTTTCTTCATATAGTGGACTTTAATGGGGATCAACAGGTTGAAGGTCCAAATTGCAGTTTCAGTGAAGCTTCAAAGAGCTCTATACGACCCCAGCCGAGGAATAAGGGTCTTATCTAAAATAATGATCTGCCATTTTCCAAAAAAAACCCCACAAATTTACATACAATGTCTTGCACTAGCTCTGTGATGCACATCTAGAAATGGACATTTGAAAAGTCACGTACGGTTAGTTCTTTGTCTGTGTATTCCGGTTCAAAAAGGTTGGGTAGGGCAAAACGCTCTTATTTTCTCCCTCAACTTAATTTTTTTTTGTTTTGTAAAGGGCGTTTGACTTTCTTTGCACACTTGCTTTGTAAACACTGGGTCGGGTACGTAATAAGTGAAGTCCAGCTAGTGCAAGATGAGCATTTGTGGTTAAAAAGTATATTATTTTGTTTTAGAAAATTACCATTCATTTCATTAGATAAGACCCTTATTATATTCCTTGGCTGGGATTGTGAAAACACTTTTGATGCAATTTGGACCTTCAACCCAATGACCTCCATTGAAGGAGAAAAATCCTGGAATGTTTTCCTCAAAAACTTTAATTTATTTTCGACTGAAGAAAAAAAAGAAGTCATGAACATCTTGGATGACATACTTTAGGGGTGAGTAAATTATCAGGAAATGTAAATAAGAATATATATATATATATATATATATATATATATATAAAAAATGACCAATACATCTGGCAATACATCAGAGACATTTTCTTTAAAACACACATACACACACACACACACACACACACACACAGTGACTTACCGCAGTAAGTGTAAATGTGATTGGACTCGAGGAAGCGGACCTTGAGGTTGTGGAGCACAGCAGGCTCGTGGAGATAGCTGAGAGCCGTGAGGTCATTCTCTCCTACCAGAATATCAGGATTCCGAAGAAATGGAAGTGGATTGTCTTTGGGACCAATTGAATATTCTAACGTCTAGGAATAACGACAGTAATGCCATTAAGCAGAAACAGTAGATTAGAAATTGATTGCGTTCAAACCACAATGTCAAGTAACTCTAAGGGCTTTAAGAGCCAAAAAGTGTCTTTTGGCAGACTGAGAGTGTTGGTAATGCATTACAGGCAAGTTTCAATAAGTCATGCTGATCTTTATTTCATCTACTGGTTTATTCAGGTTTCCCCAACATTGTTTTTTGATAATACACTCGAGAATATGGCGTACAACCTACCCTCTCAGGACCTGCGCTTCTTAGACACCAAAACATGATTAATGATTCATAAGACACACTTTCCTCAGTACGTTGAAACCCAAACTAATGCAGGAAGCCTTAGGATCTGGTTTAGTTCACAATTGCTGTGTCACGACTATGATTTTAAACCCAGTATTGTTTTAGTCTGTTTAAAATTGCTTAAAATTTTCCAGTAGTTGTTTTATAGTCTGAAGCGAGAAAAAAAATCAGATTTTTCACCAATTTTATCAACTAGGGTCACATTTTTTATTTGTATATGAAGGTCAAATAAAAATTGAAGTTCAGATGCAAAAGCCTCTAAATCCATCTGTTGTCTTTTTTTAAAAAAAGCATTTTTATCAGGCAGGATATAGGTTTCTACCTAAGTACCAGTACTTCTGATTGGGCTGAGGCTGGGATTTTAGCGAGTTTGAAGTAAGTATTTGATGGATATGTGTCGAGAGCATTCACTCAATATCATTATCTCATTTTTGACAGAGATGGCTTTTAGGGGGTTTTGCATCTGAACTCTTCAATTTCTTGCAAAACCTTTAACCATGTCTTTGTTTATTTTTACTACTTTTTAAATGCCTTTTTTGCTGTTGTTGTTTTGTTTTTTTCTGCTCTTGTCATCGACCCAGACTTTTAATTTGAATCTATGAAAATGAATCTAAAAATATATATTAAAAAAAGACTGCAATAAACATACACCATTTCAACAGAGTTGTGACCAAGTCATACCTGTCAGTCATGCCCACCCAAGTCAGTTCCTCCCCACCCCCTCCCAAAACAGCTTATACTACTGTTTCAGCTATTAAAATAGTTAAATTTTGTATGTAATGGCAAGTGATTATATTTAGTTTTTTATTAAGTTAATTTAGAAAAACATTTGAAGCATTTCGTTGTTCATTAAACACAAGTTTTTGTTTTTAAAAGTAACGAACAGCAGCCAGCGGAAGACTGCTCATAGTCTGTTTGATCGATTTGCCTTCTCAAATCATCACGACTTGCCTAAAATAAAATCTATAGATATAAAACAGTTCAAGTAACTATAAAAACAATGTTAGTTTAAACGTTAAATCTAGATAAATCGTTTGCGGAGAATGGAAGCATAAGCCGCTTTACAGGACATGGAGGTGTCAGTGCAATCACTTGCATTTTTTTCAAAAGGTAAGAGTAATACATCATTCTGAACTTTTATTTGGGTGCACTCGCAATATCAACAAACAGTGCTTTTATAAAGTAAAGAAAACAAACATGATGCGCTTTCTGCCATCTCATACTTGAATAGGAGCGTTTCACAAAAATGAACAGAAACTCAACGAATACATGTCTCCCAGACAGGATTACATATATTATTATACATATACTTAATGAAAGAGTATTGTTTTCGATTAGTTTTATTTCGTTATGTAATCCGTTAAGATGCATTTCTCTCTAAAAGTGTGTCCAAAGAGGAGATTGTGAGTCAGGATCTTTACGACAATGTTTCAGAATACACTAGTTTATTAATAAATAATTCAGATGTGCGTGTGTGTGTGCTGTGGCCGCTGTGCTCATGCTCTTCTTATCATTATGTTCTACTTATATACAGGCTTAAGCTCTGATTAAACAGTGGTGTGTATTCAAGTAGGTGTAGTTGCGTTGGCCTATTTTGATAACAGATGCAATTTAGGGTAGGCCCACCCAATTTTCTCTGGGCCCACCCACATTGGGATTCCTGGCTAGGCTAGTGTTATGACCCTGGACCTGGTAGCATGAGTATATTTGTAGCAATAGCCCACAATACATTGTATTGGTCAAAATTATAAAAACATTTTTTTTTTATGCCAAAAATCATTAGGATATTAAGTAGAGATCATGTTCCAAGAAGACATTTTGTAAATTTACTCATAAATATATCAAAACTTAATTTTTGATTAGTATTAGCATTGCTAACAACTTCATTTGGACAACTTTAAAGGTGATTTTCTCACAATTTAGATTTTTTTGCACCCTCAGATTCCAGATTTTCAAATAGTTGTATCTCGGCCAAATAATGTCATATCTTAAACCACACATCAATTGAAAGCTGATTTATTCAGCTTATTTAATCATACATCGATTTTAAAAAAAAAAGACCCTTGTGACTGGTTTTGTGGTCCAGGGTCATACTTATTCTTTAAATAATTTTCCACAATGACAAGCAAGATTGTTCCTAAGATTAAGTCTTTTATTTAATAATTGCTAGATGTGTTTCTGAAAGATAAAGAAGAGGGGTTTTGCGTACCGATTCATCTTCTAATTTGAGATGAAGCACTGTGTCTCCCTCCTTATAATCCTTAATGATTTCAGCCGCCTTCCAGACATCTTCTGGGTCAGGGATCCAAACCCGGGTGTACTGAAACAGAGAAGAAAACCAATTTTAAAATAAAAGAAACCATTGATATCCCACCATGACCTCCATCAACACATATGAAAACAACACATCTGTGTTTGTAAAAGTAATATGAACATACAATCATTGTTTTGCTTATGTCAGAAAACAACGACCCAAGTGGTCATCCATCTTCCCAGGAAGGAACAGACAAAACTGAAAAAAGCTGAACAGAAGAGCCTAAATGCTTTTATCAGCAGATTCTGTTTATAATTGGAGGATCAGCAGTACAGGCAAAAAGTTAAGAGATAAACTTTATCACAGTAGGATAAATGCAAACTATTTTTGTGGAATTTGTCATATCCTTCAAATAAAATACTGCTCTATGTTATTTAGAGAAGAAAATTACTCAAACGGGATGCGCATGTGTTTAAGGTTGTCTGCCCTGAAAAATTAAGCAATCCGATATGTTTGAATCAACTACTGGATATATTACTTACTAAAAACTCCCACAGATCATGTTTTCAGGCTATTTTATGTCTTATTTTGACAATCACAGCCAATCATAACCAGATATATCCAATCGCATCGCAATGTGACATTCCCTCATTCATTCTCAATTACCCCCCACCAAACTTACAGCATGCTTAGGGGGCCTGTTAAAACTCAGGGGAGCTGAGAGAGATGCGGACTCTTATTGTAAAGGCCATTGCACACAGAGTCAGAATTTTTTGTAGGAAATTTTCACGTTGAAATATAAATATGACCTCAGGTTGTGTCAATCATGTTTACACACGTCGGCGCCGATAGCCTTGTGGGCAGTGCGCCGACATACAGCGCCGTTGCGCAGCGGGCGTCCTGAGTTCGATTCCCGGCTCGAGGACCTTTCCCGACCCTACCCCCCTCTCTCTCTCCCACTTCGCTTCCTGTCCTTAGTGATCTGTCCTATAATAATAAAGGCCAAAAAACAAATCTTAAAAAAAAAAAAAAAAAAAAATCATGTTTACACACTGCCTCCGAAACCTTCGTCTGTCATAAAAAGTTTGGATCAGGTTTGATTTTCTGCGTTTTTGCATCCATAGCAAGCATTTTGATAGGAAAGGATGACGAATATGACAAAAACGCATACGAAAATTTTGTATGCAATGGCCTTCACTTTACTTTGGTGTCGTTGTTGGACAATGTTTCTTTAGAAAAACAAGTGATTGATACACCTTTTAGTTTTATTTTGTAATATCATCTTTGTTTATTTTTGTACTATGACTTTTTTCTCATCCAGTATTTTAAGGAGGCACTCCTTAAGTGTCTCTTCAAAGAGACTCCCAAGGTCTCCCTTGCCTCTAACACCCCTGGAGTTAACACACTAGTAGCTGCTGGACAACTAGTCAGCCATCATGACACAGAGACATCGACAGTATCCAGCAAAGGACTAATGGAGATTGATTCTCTTCATGTCAGCCTTTTGCTTTAGCCAAGATATTAAAGAAAGTAAGACAGTTGTGAATCAATGAAAATAATGCACCACTAAATGATAAACCATTCTGTCTTCTGCTCCTAGTGATGCTCAAAGTCTCAACATTTGTGTGTTGATGATAAATTGAAAGCAAGCTGAAGGCTTAGAGTATGTAATGAGTGAGTGCTGTTATCTCTCCTGAAGGCGGTTAGAAGTCAGCTTCTGCTGTATAAAGAATGCTGCACTCGACCTTCAAAAAATCCACAAAAGAAACTCAGTGGGTATAAGCCGCTTAAAGAGCTGCAAGTTTATTAGAAGCACATTCAGTCGCTAAATCCACCACAACTCTGTATGATCAGCTTTAATAGATTCTTAACTAATAAATCATGCCTTCAAATTAAGCAGTAACCAGTCAAACAATGTTATGAAGTCCTCAGTATCCCACTGGAACCAGGATGAATAATATAAGGGATATTTGACCCAAAAATGTTAATTTTGTGCTCCCCGTGTCATTCTAAAACCTGTATGACTTATTTTGAAGAATGTGTCAGTGTTTGTTGGTTTTTGTCCATACAATGGAAGTCAACAGTCATCAAAATGGTTTGGTCTTCTTTTGTGTTCCACAGAAGAGTGACTGATGACAAAATGTTCAGTTGTCACTTCACCTATAACACTGGATCAATTTTAATATGCTGGTCGACAACAAGCCAACAAGCCAAATATTACTTCAGTGTTGTAACTCTTACTGAAATATGTAGTAAAAAAAAAAACACAAGAGAATTACATTATTTAACAAATCCAGTTTTATACATATTTTGGACTATTGGGGGTGCCAATTTTTTTGACAACCTGAAATGGAGCTACTGGTTTTACCTGTTGCTATTTTTACCACAACACAACTCTGAAAAGAAAATACACGATGCCACATTGAGGGCGACAAGAGAAGTGATGCAAGTCTTCACTGATTTCCTAGCGAAACGAAAAGAATGGGAAGATGCCTGTGGACGAATAAAACTTCCTAAAGACCTGCGTGTTTGTTCTCTCCACTTTAGCCCCGAGGATTTTTAGGATTTTAGTAGACTCCTAGTGTGGAAAAGTCGATGGTAAGTCATTTGGTTCTTTCAGTAGCTGTAGTCATTGTCTCAGTATTTTATTTTCCAAGTTGTGTTGTGGTAAAAATGGTAACAGGTAGCGATAAAGGAATGAATATTTCCCCATGATTTACTTACCCTCAAGCCATCCTAGGTGTATATGACTTTCTCCTTCCAGACAAACACAGTTGTTTTAAAATTTATCCTGGCTCTTCCAAGCTTTATAATGTTGGTGGATAGTGGCTTTTATTCTGAAGCTCCAAAAAGCGCATATATTTGTTGTAAAACTAACCCATACGCCTCCGGGGGGTTAACGCATGTCTTCTGAAGCGGATTCATAGGATTTTATAACAAAATATTTCCATTTTTAAAATTATAAACTCAAATCATTGACTTCTGACAACGGTGTATGCACGTTCGCGTTAGTCGAGATCCAGCTTCTTCGTTGACCTCTGACTCGATGTATGACGTAAGCCGCATTCGTAGTGTAAGCTCTGGTGAGAATAAACAAATGAGGATAGAGCAATACTAAACGCTGGTAACGAATTAAAAGTTGAAAATGTGAAGTTAAAAAAAAGTGTCAGCAGATTTCACTATAAGAGTTGGGTTTTCTTGAGTTTTTTTGCACAGCCTTATTTGTTTGAACCAGAGTAACGTTACACTGACCAGGAACTCGCGAACGTGCGTACGGCTATTGCCGGAAGTCAGAGATTTAAGTTTAGAATTTTAAAAATATAAATATTTTTGTTATAAAAACCCATGGATCCACTTCAGAAGACATGTGTTAACCCCCCGGAGGCATATGGGTTAGTTTTACGACGGATATATGCGCTTTTTGGAGCTTCAAAATAACAGCCACTATCCACCACTATTATTAAGCTTAGAAGAGCCAGGATAAATTTTAAAACTACTCCGACTGTGTTCATCTGGAAGAAGAAAGTCATATACACCTAGAATGGCTTAAGGGGAAGTACATCATGGGGAAATTTAAATTTTTGGGTGAACTATTCCTTTAATAGCTCACCGAGTGCATCATCAATATAATGGCACCCCCATAGTCCAAAATATGTATAAAACGATATGGATTTTTTTAATAACATAAATATTTCATGGGTTTTCTACTACATATTTCAGTAAGAGACATAATTTACGTTATATTAAGGCATACAAGTCTTAATTGACAGGGTTTCTGTTAAAAACTTTGAGTGTTAGATGATCTAAATGTACAAAAGCAAAGTAAGCTTACATAATTAAATATACAATATCACCTGATGCATACAAATTAAAAATAGCATTGTAATTTAAACAACATATGGTACAAATACAGACAGATTTTCTTGAAAACATACATCAGTTTTTGGCACAGCTATTTGCTGGCACAGTGCTGTGAATATCACTCATTAGCAGTAAAGTTCAAATATGTAACTTTTTTAAACAAACAAAAAATACCCATAAAATGAATGCTAAGTATATAATAGTTAGGTCCAATGTCACACAAACAGAACTGCACTTAGTTGTGTACAGTACTGTGAAAAAGACACCTCAGTCCTTCCTGTTATGCCTGTTAACTCAGAGACTGAACTTTGCACAGGCTTCTCCATATAAAATCACTCCATATCAGAGCCTTCCCAGCTGACAACAGTGTTTTCAATCCTAGTTAGAGGCGGAGTAAGAGATACAGCAGTAGGCTTTAGAGATATGAATGAATCGGGTGTTGAATTTGGTGTGCTGTGTCTGAAATTACCCACGTGAACATTTGGAGTTCATTGCAGAAAGCATGTGCATCACTTAATCTAAAATGAATGTCAACACTGCAGGGAAAGATAGTGATTTTTGTTATTCTTGAACATACTTGTGATACACCTAATTTAAACAAAGATATGACAACTAGCAAAGCCTAAATTTTTACAGGTCACACCCGCAGCCTAGTTGAACGCCAATTTGTGTGTCAAAACATAAGTAGTGAAAGAAATAATAAAAGGGCAAGAAAAATTGCATGGTGTATATCCAGCTTTAGAGTTTGGGATCAGCTGATCTGGTCTGACACAATGGGGACGTACTTAAACAGAGCTGAGTGAAATGTCAGGACGTACTGAACGCAGACAGTCTGCCTTTTAGGAGTCTGTGCTACACTTCAGGCAGAAATAAAAAGAAAAACCGTGAGCGAACAGTGAGATTCACCAAGACACAACTGAAACAGAGATATTTTGATCTAACAGCAGGGGTCCTGTCTGACTTTGCAGTCTATTACATCACACAGCCTTATGATGGTGTAGCGTTAAGGCTGTTCAAAGCTATAGCCCAAAATCGGGCTCATGGGACACAAGAAGCTTGATGATAATGAGAGCTGATAGTACAGACTCATCTTAAACTTTTTAATGGAGCACTGCATAATTTTCATGAAGTGGAAAACGAGTAAGCTGTCCCCTTAAGCAGCCAGTGTTAGCAACTAACGAGTCACAATTTGCTATCCGCTATTGCTAGACAGTGTCAGATGGTATTTATGATTTATAGAGCAATTTATTAGACAAAGAGTACAGTTGAGATCAAAAGTTTACATACACCTTGCAGAACCTGGAAAATGTAAATTATTTTACCAAAATAAGAGGGATCATACAAAATGCATGTTTTTTATTTAGTACTGACCTGAATAATATATTTCACATAGTAGATGTTTACATATAGTCCACAAGAGAAAATAATAGTTGAAAAATGACCCCGTTCAAAAGTTTACATACACTTGATTCTCAATACTGTGTTGTTACCTGAATGATCCACAGCTGTTTTTTTATTTAGTGATAGTTGTTCAGAGAGTGTTCCTTGTTCCCTGAACAGTTAAAGTAAAATAAATCCTTAAGGTTACACAAATGTACGCTTAAAAAAAATCCTTAAGGTTACACGAATTCTTTTAATTTTTGTGTATTTGAACCCTTTCCAACAACGACTGTATGTTTTGAAATCCATCTTTTTTACACTGAGGACAACTGAGGAACTCATATGCAACTATTACAGAAGGATTAAATGCTCACTGATGATTCAGAAGCAAAAGCAATGCATTAAAATTCAAGGGGTGAAAACTTTTTGAATTAGACAAAAATAATTTCACTTATTTTCTCTTCTAGGAAACATGTAAGTATCTTCTGTAGCTTCTGAAGGGGAGTACTAAATGAAAATATGATCATTTGCAAAATAAGAAAAATGTATCTTCATTCTGTTCAAAAGTTTACACCCCTGCCTCTTAACGCATAATTTTTCCTTCTGGAGCATCAGTGAGCACCAATAATACACAGAATAAATTACAATTTTAAATACATTCAAATAAAATATACAAATAATATAAAATGTATTCATTATATATTTATTAGTTAAATACAGCCTTGGTGAGCATAAGAGAACATTTCAAAAATATTTAAAAAAAATCTTACCAACCCCAACCCCTTGGTAGTGTATGATAATAAAAAATTTTAAAAATTAAAATTGATCAAAAAAATATAAAATAGTTTTTAGTACATAGCAAAGGCCAATAGGTCCTGCATTTTTAGGTTTGTTTCAGCCACATTGCCTGATAACGCTGGTTTCATGTGTGCCCTTTCACACAGATGAGTGTGCACAATATTTGCATAAATACTCTGAAATATGGTTTCTAATCTTATCAAAAATGCCACTTTGCTGCTAAAGTCTGTCTAGTGGCCTTTGTCCAAATAAAAGAGTCCTACACAGGATCTACGCTCTTAAAAATAAAAGTTCCAAAAGGGTGTTTTTGCAGTGATGCCATAGAGGAACCATTTTTGGTTCCTCAAAGCACCTTCAATGAACAGTTCTTACGAGAACCATTTTGAAGAACATTTAAAAAATCTAAAGAACCTTTTTCTGCATTTGAAAGGTTCCATGGAAGTTCAAGGTTCTTCATGGAACCATCAATGGCAATAAAGAATCTTTATTTTTAGGGTAAATAATAAAAGATGTCCTGTCATTTAGGACTATCAATGGGCTGGAAATAGAGGCGCGCTTATATATTAGACACATGCAGCTCTTGAAGTGACAGCAGGCTCATGTACTAAACGACCTGATCTCATGACAAAAACAGATGGTACCTTATTTTAAAACGTCACGGAGCATTAGAGTTATAGCGCCACTAAATGGACATTTTATGTCAGAACTGCGGTGACACGTACAAAACCAACATCACATAAAACATACGACACATTGTACATTAATTTGTTCCAGCACAAACACTTAGCACCAGTCAGTGGACATATTTCACATTGAATATGTCACTAAACATACATGGCAGTATGCATTTTGTCTTGTAGTGTTGCCAAGTCCATTGTTTTCCCACTGTATTGGGCTACTTTCATACTATTGCTACGGGTTGTTTTTCTCTGTCCGTGGGTTGAAGCTTCCTTAATAACATAATAATTATCCCTTGGAATGCTAATTTTACCAGAAGAACCTCCACATTTTACCCCTTTTACTGGGAGACCCCCCTCGAAACGTGATTGGGCTACTTTTGAGTAACAATTGGGCGGGTTTAGATGTGAAAGCCTGGCAACCCTGGTTTTCATCATGAGATCAGGTTGGTACTAAATGTTACTAAAACAACAAAACAGAGAACATCACTCACTGCTCTTGACTGCAGAACTTTAATACAGTCATTTTAATAAGAATCAATGTAGAATTTATACAGTTAAGTCTATACAGTGTTTTATGTTCAAATTTGCTTATTCAAATTTCTTGAATACTACAGCTAAATACACCTACTGTACCTGAAAAATAAAGAGCTGTTTGATTTATTTGTACAATGTATGTTTTTGTACTGTACATCTTTGCCATTATTTTATCTTTGTTAAGAACAATGATTTTTATCATTGTTTTCTTTTTATATATTTCGTTACCTTTTAAGGCTTTGTTTGTAAAACAGGGAAATTAGTTTGCTTGTACCGCTTAGACAACTTGCAAAATAGTAAAACCAACATGACAAAGAATTGTGACAAAATCATAAATCATGATGTTCCTGAAAAAAAAAATGGTGATATGGATCAGGGTAAATTTAACATATTTTGTCTTCTGGGAAACATGTAAAGTATCTTCTGTAACTTCTGAAGGGCAGTACTAAATGACAAAAATATGATATTTAGGCCAAATAAGAAAATTGTACACATTTTCATTCTTTTCAAAAGTTTTCACCCCCACTCTTAATACATCAGTGAGTGTTTGAACCTTCTGTAATAATCCCGCAGTTGTCCTCAGTGTGAAAAGATGAATCTCAAAATCACAGTCATTGTTGGAAAAGGTTCAAACTCTATAGACAAAAATGCTGAAAAGGGACCTGAAGGATTTTTCTGAAGAACTGTTTAACTGTTCAGGACAAACAAGGGACTCATGAACAACTATTACCAAAAAAAACAAAAAAAAATCAAGCGGATGTAAACTTTTGAACAGGGTCATTTTTATAAATTCAACTATTATTTTCTCTATATGACTATACTTAAACATCTTTTATGTGAAATATTTTATTCAAGTCAGTACTGAATAAAAAATAACATGCATTTTGCATGATCCCTCTTATTTTGGTAAAATAATTAACATTTTGCAGATTCTGCAAGGTGTATATAAACTTTTGACTTCAACTACCGGGAAACTGCCTCTGACTAAACCTTTGTGCTGGGAACAAAGAATAATAACCTCAAACTGCTTAGTTTGTAACCTGAGCAATCTATAATTGTTGATACAGATCAAAACTGATATGTTTTAACTGTCATATGAAAGAAAATCACTTGGAAAAAGCCAGAAAACCCGCCCAATCGAGAATATTAAAAAAACACACACACACCCCGCAGACATTTCAGGAACTCTACGCAAGCACGAGGAATCTGGGACAGGTGTGATAAGCAAATGTACCTAATGCCATGAAGACTTACATCACCTCTGACAATTACTAGAGCTACAGGCTGAAGTAAACTCTTTTAGGAAACTCTCCTGAATTAATGTATCCCTGACATCACACATGTTTTAAAGACATTTAATGCCGTTTCTTCAATACAAATAACAGCCTCCAATATGTACAATGCGTGCTATATACTAAATTGTACATACAATAGCTATATGTATAAAAAAAAAATGTATGTTATTGACTGAAAATCTTGTCTTGACAGCTGTGGTTTACATTCACTTTCATCACATGGAAAAGAGCAGCTTGGACATTCTACTTTTGTTTTGTGTTCCACATACAAAAAGTCATACAGGTTTGGAACAAAATGACGACTGAATAGATCATTTCCAGGTGAACTATCCTACATACATTAGAGGAACTCCGCAGATGGGCGTGAGTACAGAAAGCGAAATGAATGAACTGAAATATGATGCTCTGACCTCATTAGTTTCTGAGTTGCCCTAATATAGAGGTGTTTCAGTAGAGTAGGCCACATGCAAATGGCTTGTGTATTTGGCTTGTAAATCATTCTCTGATGACAAAACATTGGAGTCTATTATGACAGCCTCAGTGGAGGATTGTGATGGGAGACCTGGGTGTTTTTCTATGTTGTCAAGGAAGTAACAACAGTTACAGGGTTGTACTTACTGTACAGTGAATCTGGTAAACAAAATATTATTTGTATCAGCTCATTAGACCATTATGCCTAAAACCACAGCATTACAGTAATGTTTTCAAATCAGCAGCACGGTATTTAGGTTAATTAACATAATTCAGATTAACAGTAATGATACATGACACAAACATATGCGTTTTAATAGATGTGAAGGTTTAAAGAATTCCAATTTATGGTTCAGGACTCTGAAATGTAATAAAATGTAATAAAATGTAATCAGTGTTGGGGGTAACGCATTACAAGGGCGAGTTAAGTAATCAGATTTTTTTTTATCTAACTAGTAAAGTATTACTTTTTCCATTTACAAGTAAGACCAGTTACTTTTTGTTTCCTTTATGTATTTAATCCCATTTTATTAACCAATGTCTTTGCTTCTGAACTTTGTTGATCCAATTCAACCATACTAATAAACAAAACTTACTTTAGATTAACATTTGTGCTTCATTTTTCTCATTGCTGAAGAGTGTTGAGTTTCCTTCTCCTACAGTTCTACTGTAGAGACGTGAATTTACTTTTCCTTCAGCCTTAGGCTTATTTTGGTGTAAAAGGGATTTTACATTTGCAAAAAATCTAACTTTTTATATTAAAAACAAACAAGCAAGCCATGTCCAGATTTAAAAAGTAACGCAAAAGTAATGTAATGCATTACTTTCCATAAAAAGTAACCAAGTAACTTCTCGGTTATGAAGGTAACCTTCGTTCCCCAAAGATGGGAATGGAGACGTTATGCCGAATAGCGTAATTTTGGGGATCCCCAAAGAGTAATGGTGTGTATGTGCATGGAAAACATTCAGTCTGGTAAGTATTAACACCAGTTATCATTTAGTCTGTGGTTGTATTTTTATTCTTATTTTTTTACTTTAAAATGGTGGGAAAGCAGCACATTTGTTTTCAAAGCCTTCAATTTGTACTAAGTTTGGAAGGCAAAACTGAGCAGGATGTGGATAAAATAAACATTTCTAATTTAAAGATAATAAAAATTCTAATTTTATAACTATTTTTCTAGAAAAGATGTCAGATGATAAGTTTGATATGGCCATGGTTATGACTGTGTTTAGAGATGCTGGTAAAAGCACATGGTATGTGGTACAATGGCATGGCCTAATTCTATATTTATGAACATACTGAATGAACAAATGCCTCATTACCAATACAAAGACAGCATAAAGAACCACACTATAGGCTCAGGAGGGGGTGAAACAAGAGTCTATTTGGTCCTACCTCTATTTTTGCTTGGGGGGGCCCCCTTTCATACACAAATAATAAATTGACACTAATTAATATCACTTTGTGCTCCAGTGCTGAGCATGTCCCATTTTAAAAAGCACACAGACACAAAAGACAATCCCCATCAAATCAAACCCATAGTGTACAACCAATACTGACTACAATATTTCTGTCACTTGGTGTGGAAGAATTCAGTTCAATGGAAAGAATGCATGATTTAGGGTTATGCCGATAGACTGTAGTATCGTGTATCAACGATAGTCTGAGATGATTATTAGGGGTTCAAACATGTAGCGCTGAAATCCTGTAATGTAACTGTTTGAATGGCCAAGGATCAGCAATCTCCACATAAAACTGATTGTGCAGACCTTGAAACACACCGTCTACAACGTCACCAAGGCTTGCCCCAATCGGCCTGATGAGGGCACCACATGGATCAAAAATACGAAATCACTCATAACTCCTAAACCGCCAGTTGAAATCCTTGGATCATGCTGGAAAAACGCAACATTCTCGAGTATTTTGGATATTTTGAAAAACCTACTTTTTTGTTAACTAGTCTTAGTTTTAGGCCTGATTGGAAACAAACCAGTGCAGAAAGATTCTTTATAGAGTGAATATTAATAATTATCAAAAAAAGCTGAACTTTCGATTCACCGTCGTGAGGGGATCCCGAAGCGTTCAAAAGGGGCTGGGCCACTTTTATTAAAATCCCTATAACTTCTGAATGGAATGAGACATATTCACCAAACTCAGAACACTTGTGGAAGAGCTCAATCTGAGGTCACAGAACAAAAAAAAAATAATAATGTTGTTCGCAGGGCTTGGCCACTTGGTGGCACTACAAAAGGGAAATCAAATGCAACCATTTGTCATATCAAAATGAAAATTACTGTGCACGGTCTTGGTCCAAAGTGCCACAAGTGTCTATAAGGACATTATATATATATATATATATATATTTATATTTATATTTGCAAACTAGTCTTAGGTTTTTCGCTCAACCACTGCAGTACAATTTTCTGGATTCTCTAGGTCAATAATTATCAAAAAAGTTGAAATGTATCCTTTGGGAAGCCTAAAGGAAAACTCAAAATGTCACAAAACCTGGCAAGCCCATGCAACAGGTGATTCTAAACAAGCATGCAAAGACCACAGCTGGCGTTATAGTCAGTCATAAATGTAAAAAAAAAATATTTATTTTTATTTATATATATATATATATATATATATATATATATATATTTCTAGGGTAAATTATTATATAAATTTCCATGTTTCACAGTGTTGTGCAATATAACCAATCACACACAATTCTGTTGAGTTTATGAATGCAGTGGCCAATCAGAGACGCTCAGATTAGTCATCGCTAAAACAGAGTTTTGTTGTGTGCACGATCAGTGACTGAATTTCTGCTCTTTTGCGAATTCTCTCATCATATACAACAAACTGCAGATGTACGTGTGATGTATTTCTAAGAGTTTAATTCATTATGTAGATAGCTTCACTGATTTATAACAGGAGTGTTTTTAAAATGCATTAACTTATGCTAGACTGAAGTTAGCGATGATGTTCTTTGATAATGTAAATGTTCTGCTGTTTGAATAACTCAGGATATGCATTACAATTAGTTAACTTAAAAAATGTATATTAAATTGTTATGTTAAATACAAAATACTTTATGACATGATATCCTTATGCAACTTGACTATAAAGAGACTGTGTAGAGTTAATAGATCAAACTAACATTAGGTTGCTTGTTGGTTCACTCTCTGGCTATGAATTTAAGCAAGTACATAATTAAATAAATTAGCATGATAATATAATGTATCGGTGAGCTCACTGGCTGAAGATAGGATGATATGACTTTGGAGCATATCATACAATACTAGCATGATTGGCAGATTATGGAAGATTAGAGATAAGATTAAAGATTTGACAGCTTGTAGCAGCTACATCATCTCCTGATAACCTGCCTGAGCCCATATTATGACATCATAAAAACACCGGATCTTCGAATGACATCACTGCTGTTTTATCATGCAAGATACCTCGTATATATGCTTCACACATAATACTCTCCAACAATGAATTAGTGAAATTGCAACAAACCTGTCAAGTCAGGTTAAGGGAATGCAATGTTTTATTTGGAAATGAAAAGTACTGACACAAAACAGTTTCACCCAAATAAACTGATATTAGCTTAGCGACATGCTAACACATTCTTTTATCAACTGGGATCATGTTTTACATAACACACACTGTTAACTGTTCACTTCAATAAAAAAAAATGCTGAGAATTTACCCGTCATCCAAGACGCTCATGTCTTTCTTTCTTCAGTCTAAAAGAAATTGATATTTTAGAAGAGAATGTTCCAGGATTTTTATTTATATGGGGGGGATCAAAATGGGGATCAAAGGGTCGAAGGTCCAAATTACAGTTTCAATGCAGTTTCCACAGGCTCTACACATTCCCTGCTGAGGAATAAGGGTCTAATCTACCGAAACGATCATCCGTTTTCTTAAAATAAAAAACGTATACTATTTAGACCACAAACGCTTGTCTTGCACTAGTTCAACCTCATGCATTACGTAATCACGCACATGTGACAGACAGAATTACCGACCTCGTGTTTACAAAGTAAACATGCAAAGGCAGTCAAACGCGCTTTACAAAAGAAGGTAAAACAACGATGTTGGACGATTTTGAAGTTGGAGGAGAAAATAATGCACATCACAGAGCTAGTGCAAGATGAGCATTCATGGTTAAAAAGTATATACTTTTTTTTTTTTTTTATAAACAGACCAATCGTTGCGCTAGATAAGACTCTTGTTCCATAGCTGGGATCATGTCAAGCCCTTTGAAGCTGCACTGAAACTGCAATTTGGACCTTCAACCTACCGGCCACCACTGAAGTCCACTACATGGAGAAAAATCCTGGAATGTTTCTTTCAAAACCCTTAATTTCTTTTCGAAACATAAATATCTTGGATGACATGGGGGTGAATAAATGATCAACAAATGTCTAATGGTGTCTTTAGTCAGGAGCAATTCATTCTTTCGTTTCTGTTTGGATGCCCTAAGTAGTCAGCTATTGTGAATGGATATGGTGAATGATGCTTATCAGACCAATTATGCAATTTATATGATTTAAAAGTAGAATTATTATACTAATAAGTTTTTATGAAGGACTATTTACAGGGATTAACTTTAAACTTTAAAGCCATGTCATCATGATTTATGGGCAGCAATATTTCTTTATTTCACTTTTACATTCTATATAATTAATTATTTGCTTTTCATCGACTCACGAACCCCCTGCAGTTCTCCTGCGAAACCCCTTTGGGAAACCCTGTTCTAAATGATGACAGAAAAACATGAATGGCATGTCTGACGGAAGACAGCCTTGGCTGCCACATCTCAAAGCCTTAACAACAACCGCAAAAACATGAGCAGACGAGTTAAATGACACTGCATCATCTTTCATGCAGTGGCATTTTTGGATGTCTAATAGAGAGACAACTGTCTTGCTTTTAATCTCCCTATTGTGAACCCTCATTCTAGATTTCTCACAAATATGCAGAACACAAAGTGAAGCAGCATGCATGACGAAGCTTAAACGGAAAATTCAATCACCTGAAACAGGTATGATCTTTGAACCATAAAAGCTGATACTGCACAAAGAAGCAGTGACGGAATCTCTAATAAAAGCCAAGAAGGGAAACCATTAACCAGACTATAAACTCTCTTTGCAGTATTTAACATGCATGCCATTCCACACCTCACCCTGTTGTCATATAAGCCTGACTGCTTTGCTAATTGCCCCAATGCATTTTCTGCCACCGTAATGAGATGGAACTTTTCATTAGACGGCTGAGACACTGAGTCGATACAATCAGCTACAAGTTTGTCAGGGATGTTTACAAGTTGGGAGCTTGGCTACAAAGATACAGGAATGTCTGTCACACTGCACTCACCTCAGCAGAAGTCGCCAAAACTGCACCATTTATGCGTGTGTGTGTGTGTGTGTGTGTGTGTGTGTGCTATATTGACACAAATAAGCAGCACAAAGAAGCGGTCAACAATTCAGCTGTCTGTGAAGAACTGTGAAGCTTCTTTGTCAGAGCTCTCAGTGTGGTGATCTGTAAAGCTTGAAGGACACTGTAATGAAGGCCACAGATAAAGACTGGAAAAGCAGTTGTGCTAGAGGTGAGCTGGTGGGAACCTAGGGTGAAACCTGCACAACTGGTTTTGCACGATTTCTTTAAGCTGCGTAACAAAGCGGCCTGCATCCACGTCAGCTGTTAAACTGCGCTGTGAGTGAGTGTTTGCATCAGCTGTAATGATTTTGGCTAAAAAAAAAAAAAAAAATCAAAAGAACTCTAATGAATGGTAACAGAAAACTGTAAAATTTAGGTTAAGCAATCTACTTGTCCTCAAATATTCAATGCACATTTGCTATCCAGAGCTACTTGTTTGTCTAAACAATGGAGGGGCAGAAATATCAGTAGTGTTTGGAAAACCTGTTTGGAAACAACTTACGGCGCACAGTTGAGCCAGTGGCAAAACAACATATTTCACCTTTAAAGTTCACTTCCAGAATGAAAATTTCCTGAAAATTTACACACCCCATGACATCCATGTTGTTTATGTCTTTCTTTCTTCAGTCACGAAGAAAACATTCCAGGACTTCAGTGTTCGCCAACTGGTTGAAGGTCTCAATGGGCTCTACACAATCCCAGCCGATGGATTAAGGGTCTTATCTAGCAAAAACAAATCTGCCATTTTCTTACAAAAATAATATTATACTATACATTTCTTCACACATTACATAATCACGTTGGAAAGGTCACATGTGGTTAGTTCTTCGTCTGTGTACTTCGGTTCAGAAATGTAAGGTAGGGCAAAAAACTACCCATTTTCTCCTCCAACTTCAAAATCATCTGACATCATTGTTTTACCTTTTTTTTTTTTTGTTTGACTTGACTTTCTTTGCATGTTCGCTTTGTAAACACTGGGTTGGTGCTTCTGCCTATGTCACGTGTGATGAGCAAGCTAGCGTAAAACAAGCATTTGTGGTTAAAAAGTATACACATTTTAATTTTTTTTTAGAAAATGACATCATTTTAGTAGATAAGACTGTTATATCTCGGATGGAATCTGTAGAGACATTTGAAGCTGCATTGAAACTGCAATTTGGACCTTCAACAAGCTGATCCTCATCGAAGTCCACTATATGGAGGAAAATCCTGGAACGTTTTCCTTAAAAAACTTTTGCGACTGAAGAAAGACAGACATGAACATCTTGGAAGACTTGGGGGTGGGTAAATTATCAGGAAACTTTCATTCTGGAAGTGAACTTCACCTTTAAATTCACAATTCACAACTTACTTCATAATGTGGTAAATATCTGTTGCTTTCAATATGGCAATAAAGGTCACACCAAATGATATCCAAACTATTAACTGTGAATAAAGCATATAATCAGTACCTGAGATTATCACTGTCATTAGTTTGAATGTTGTTTCAGCCGCAACGTTGCAGAAATAGAAACCATTTCTAAAACAGAAATTTTGCGCGTCGTTGTCGCAGCTAGTTAGGACAAAAACTCTGATTAACATGGAAAGATACCTTTTATTGCATGTCCCGCGGTGTCACGTCGCATGTAGTTCGGACACAGTGTTAATGTAATCATCTTGAAGAACGATTTTTAACAAAGTAAAAAATTTAAAAACATTTACTCACATTTGTGACCCTGGACCACAAGAGAGTGATAGGACCATAAGAGTAAATTTTCTGAAATTGAGATTTATACATTACCTGAAAGCTGAATAAATAAGCTTCCCATTGATGTATGGTTTGTTAGGATAGGACAATATCTGAAAACCTTGAATCTGAGGGTGCAAAAAAATCTAAATATTGAGAAAAATCGCCTTTAAAGTTCTTAGCAATGCATATCACTAATCAAAAATTATGTTTTGATACATTTACAAAATATCTTCATGGAACATGATCATAATATTCTAATGATTTTTGGCATAAAAGGACAATCATTTTGACCCATACAATGTATTGTTGGGTATTGCTACAAATATGGCTGTACTTATGGCTAGTTTTGTTGACCAGGGTCACATTTATGAATAATAGTTATTAATACAAGTGATTCTTACATGTGTATTTTTGCTAGGCAATAACCAATGTCAGAATTCTCAGGTTTCACTAGACTTTCCCCTCAGGCTATAGGGTAAAGTGTTAGTACAAAGCTCTGTGTGTCTGCTAGCCACACCCTGATCACTGGTAGCACACTCACAAAGGCTCTATAGGGAAAGATCAGGTGTTTCCTGGAGGACGTGTCGCACTTTGTTTTCTTTTCAACCTGTGATCTTTGTCCTGACCACTGTCCAGGAATAACTGGCCGATTGTTTGAATCACTGTGAAATCTGACACCAGTGTCTGATTGTGACGGACCAGGAGTGGGGTTAACAGGTGAACTGCCTAAGGAGACTTCCTGGTAAATCAATGAAAGGTAACAGGAGGAGAGCAGGTGTACCAAATAAAAGTTTCACTGCAGCTCTTTTCCTAATTCTGTATATGGACATAAAAACAGTCAGCTCAAACAGTAGAACGCAGCACTAGCAATACCAATGTCATGAGCTTGAATCCTAGGGAAAGCTGAATGCAATGCAAGTTGCTTTAGACAAAAGCATCTGCTTAATGCATTTAGAGATGTACTGCATCCAAAGTGAGATGTACATTGGATATTTACAATACCCATGTATTTTTTTTTTTTAATAATTTGTGACCCTGGACCACAAAACAAGTCATAAGTATACATTTTTTGAAATTGAGATTTATGCATAATCCGAAAGATGAATAAGCTCTCTATCGATGTATGGTAGGGCTTGGTATCAAGTCTCGTTTTGATTCAATTCCGATTCGCAAACTCTCGATACGATTCGATTTTTTTAAATTACATTCAGTGAATATAGTTTTAATACAAATGCTATTGATATTTCTAAAAAATGAACAGTTAACATCAGAAATTAAGAGCCGCAGGCTTGTATTTTAAACCCATTCTTTTTGCATAGGGTCCTCTTTTAAAACAATAATAGGTCCCTATAAAATGTACATCTTAATTTTTTCTGGTAATCAGATGAAGGCAATAAACATTAATTTATCCTTATCAATTTAACCCTTTTACTTTTGGCAAACAAAGTGCTGCACAATAGAGGTTTACTGTAAAAATTAAAAACAAAACAAATGTGATTACTTATTTAAAAATAAAGATTTATTCATATTTATTATTATTATTATTATTAGTAGTAGTAGCATTGTTGTTACATTAAGTCTTAAGACTTATAAAAGGTTAATAATAGTTATTAGTAGTAATAATATATTTCTGACACAGTTTAACGTTAAACTAAACTTTTATTTTGATGAGTTGAGGTGAAGAACTTGCAGCTGCTGTGAATGTAATATGACGGTAGTTTTCTCAAATTAAACGGTAAAATGCTAATAAAGTGACTCTCGTAGCAGCTGGAGATGATATGTGTGTTCATATCATCATATAGAGAGACGGCAGAAGCTCAAAACACCGCAAACAAAGACCAATGATAAGATTCACATTAATAAGATCTTGTTTTAAATGTTTGCTGAAATTAATACAGGAAAAGATCAATTTGTGGCTTTTGATCATCAATATTGGATCAACGTAATTTAAAAAAAAGATTCCTCGAAAAAACTTTTTTTTTGCCCAGCCCTAATGTATGGTTAGGACAGGACAATAGTTGGTCGAGATACAACTATTTAAAAATCTTGAATCTGAGGGTGCAAAAAAATCTAAATATTAAGAAAATTGCCTTTAAAGTTGTTCAAATTAAGTTCTTAGCAATGCATGTTACTTATCAAAAATTAAGTTGAGATATATTTATGAGTAAATTTACAAAATATTTTCTTGGAACATGATCTTTATTTAATATCCTAATGATTTTTGGCATAAAAGAAAAAGGTATAATTTTGACCCATACAATGTACTTTTGGCTATTGCTACAAATATACTTGTGCTACTTAAGACTGATTTTGTGGTCCAAAAATAATATAATTAATATTATTATTAACAATATTCTCATTTATATTATAAAAATGCTGTTTACTAAGTATTGTTACAAATATGCATTTAAATAAAATTACATATTCTTCTTGTGTTCATTTAGTAAATTTACAACTAAATTAACATCATTGATATTATTTGTTAATATTCTTATTTAAATTTATTATAAAAATGCTTACTATGCATTGTTATAAAATAGCATTTACACAAAATGATTTAATATTCTTGTGCTCATATAGTAATTTTACACCAAAATTAATATTATTAATATTATTAGTAGTAATATTCACATTTATATTTATTATAAAATGCTATTTACCATGCACTGTTATAAATATGCATTTAAATAAAATTATTTAATATTCTTTAGGCAATATTATTCTTTTACCTTGATTTTTATTTAATTTTTGTTTTAAAAATATTTTCATTTTTGGCTGAAATAATGCTCTATTTAAAAACAAATTACCCCCATTTAAAAAAACAAACAAACAACAACAACAAAAAACATATTATATTGAATACTGTCAAAACCCTAAAAAAATCTCATACACTTATTTTGTTTTATCAATATTTAAGCAATATCACCCAGACTTGTAATTTTCAGCCAGGGATTTTAAACTGGTCATAAACTATTTTTAAACCTGCCATAATTCATATTACGTTATACAGGGACTATTTTATTTTATTTATTTTTGAGAAACACAAAAAGGCGCATGAACATTACAACAAAAGCTCTTTAGTGCTTCTCTCAGATTTCTCTTCCCAGCCCTCATAGAGAATCTTGTTTCTGCATCAGTTACCTTTGCAGAGGCATTATTCAAGCCATGAGTGAAGGGAGTGTGATCGCATATCCAGCCCAAAGCTCCACTCCCTCTGGACCTGCACATGGCTTGTTTACCTGCCCAGAGGCACTGAGAGACCTCAACAGTGACGTAACATACGCTTTAATCAAAGAAATGCAGTAACGGGAACAGAAGACCATAAATTACACCAAAAAGAACAGAGAATGAAAATAGAAAAGGGTGTTTTTTTTAAAACAGCACAACAGAAGAAAAGACCACTTACAAGTGAGTCTAGTCAGGCCTACTGACTTTTCTTGTCCATCCCAACAAATCTAGGTTGTGTTGAGGTCAACTCAACAAAGCCTCCCACTAAAGAGGGGGGGTCGAAATTTCGGCAGGGGTGCATTGTGCCCCAAACTAATCCTCTTTCTAAGTGCAATAACCAAAGAAAGACACAAAGCTCCAACAACAGGCTACATAGAAATGTACACAATCACAGCAGCGTTAAACAAGACAATCCAATTTAAAACAATTTATAAAATCACTAAAAAGCAGATTATTAGGATATCAGGAGATGAAAAAGAGGTGGTTTCCACAAAAAACAATATCCAGTAAAACAAGGATAATGCCTGACTATCAGTGGCCTACGCTGGAAATAGCCTGGCTGTCCGTTCAGTAGCAGGGTGGTTATGATGACATCACTGATTTTGTCTTTTTATGATCGTTAGGATAACAGCACACAAGCTAATAATACAACCCGAAAGCTGAGGAATACTTTTTGGGTAAAATACCTGAACAATACAGAACACAAAAGCCAAACTAAGGGACTGAACTGGTGTAACATGAATCCACCCTCACTCTTATGGTGACTCTATGAGAACTGGGCTGAAGTGAACAGCCTGTCAATAGCCGGAGACAGAAGGGAAAAAAAAAAATATTCATTTTGCATACAAGCCCAAACACCTTGGAAAGACTGAGTCACCTGCAGCATTAGTATGTGACCATAAATATTGGGATACACCAAGGTCTTTCCTAATATTTCAAATCATATTTACAGCTAGGTTTCTGTGTGAAATAATATAATACAAATAAATAAATAAATAAATATGAATTCATAATTGTGACCCTGGACCACAAAACCAGTAGCACAGGTATATTTGTAGCAATGGCCAAAAATACATTGTATGGGTCAAAATTGTTGATTTTTCTTTTATGCCAAAAAACATTAGGATATTAAGTAAGGATCATGTTCCATGAAGATATTTTGTAAATTTTCAACCGTAAATATATCAAAACTTAATTTTTGATTAGTAATATACATTTCTAAGAACTTGGACAACTTAATTTAGACAACTTTAAAAGCAATTTTCAAATAATTGTATCTTGGCCAAAAATGGTCCTATCCTAACAAACCATATATTAATGGAAAATGTTTTTTTTTTTTTTCAGATTCATTTTTTTTTTTTTAAATGGACCCTTATGGCTGGTTTTGTGGTCCAAGGGCACATTTGTGGAATTACAAGACATAGCTGCTGAATTTCTATGATTTTTTTTTTTTTTCAGTCTTTTGTACCAATTCTACCCAATGAAATATTTTACAGGCAGACACTGTTAGAAAAAACAAGCATAACGAGCCCAAAAAGCCAGATTTAAATACCAAATGTGACACATTCCAACAAACGTTCATCTTTTAAAATACTGGACAGTAATATCCAATAAGCAGTAATTATTGTTTATCCTCAGTATTGCTCGTGCTGGTTTTGACAGATAGGCTACACCTAAAATGTAAACAAACGTTATTCCTTTTGCAGCATATTTACAGAAATATGAACTAACCAGAGTCACTAAAGTCTTCAAAAGAGGAAGAGCTCGTCATAAACACTGGCTGTATCTCCTAACCTAGAGTGGTGCCTACATAGGCAGCATTATTTGGCAAAAAAAGACGCATGTAAAAGCGCTCAAAGATGCTGTCTAGATAGGCAACTCAATTGGTTGTCGAAACACCGCGAACACCGAAACTACCTACAGACCGAAACCAACAGAAACACACCTGTCCGCGATACTTCCCTGTGTTTTATAGGAAGTTAAAGGCAGTTAAGCAGAACTACAGGGCGTTAAATAGTTGATTATTGCCTTTTGTGAGCGTTTATTATGTTTTGAGTTTAATTAAAAGATTTGAAGCTAGTTGCTACTTGAAACGAAGATTTAAGACCAAGTCTTAAGATTGGTGAAGACGTTACGCGTCGTTTACGCTCTCACACAATAAATTTAATTATATGACATTACATTACTGTTTACCTGCCACATATTATTAACTATTTATTTATCTGTTTATTAGTAAAAATATAATTAATTCCAACAGCTCACCTTAGAGTAGAGTTCAGTCACAGACATGATCCCAAATACAGCAGCTCCCACCTAAACTAGTTACATTGGCACACGTAACGTTAAGGTTAAAATATCTCCGTTTGAATACGATTATATTCCCATCAAGTTTTATAATCCAGCTTCCCTGTGTCCTGTCACCATTCCATATCGTCCTGTCGTGCTGGTTTGTACTTTTGAACTCCCTCTGACGGCTAATGTTAGCGCGTTAGCCGCGCCTGATCACGGCAGGTGTCTGTCCCCATAATTGAAGTTGAGTTGGACAAGCCCCTTTCATCTCCTCCTCCACATAAAAATCAAGTTAAAATTATCGATGACCACGACTATTCACTCAGATCTGATAATGACTAAAATGTACAAAATAAATATGAGAAAAGTATGTAATTGTCAAAATGCAGGAGTGAAGTTGCTGCCCTCCCTTCTTTCCTTCTCCATGGACTCTATCAAGCTGACTGACATGACCGCAGTGGCAGAGGCTCATGGATCAATGGTACAATTCGGTGTGTCTACAGCGACACCCTTTGGGCAAATTACAACACTGCAGTAAAAATCACATGTTGACGGAAATGAGAAACGTCGTGGCTAATATTAAGTAAAGATTCAAAGACTGCGTTTGCTTTTGTGAAAGTGTGTTTACATTTAAATTAGTTCTGAACACCAAATGAGGAGAAATGCAAAGATATACACACTTGCCTCAGCTGTAAATGAGATGTAAATATAGTTAAGTGTGAATGACGTGAATGGCAAATATGATGTCCAAACGAAAAAAAGAACACTTTTAAAAATCTAAAAACGTTTTGCAAAAAGTGAGGTTAAAGCATTTTAATACGAACCAAACCGTAAACAAAACACTTTCTATAATAAATCCAATATTTCTATATTTTACCCGTTTTTATTAACTTTTCGGTATTGCACTTCTGCTCTAGCTTGTGTATTACTAGCTTACTCTGAAAACTTGGCGTTATGTGTCATAAACATTTGAGTCTTATGATGAATTGTTTGTCCTTATTTGTAAGTCACTTTGGGTAAAAGCATCTGCTAATTGACTAGATATAAATGTAAAATAGCTGCTGCTTATTGTGTGTGTGTGTGTGTGTGTGTGTGTGTGTGTGTTTAAGAAATAATAACATTATGAACTTTTTCGAAGAATACTATTTTAGAGATTTTTTTTAGAGACAGTTATACCATACATAGCCAAAAAATGACAAAAGTTCTAAATGTTTTTTTAAATCAGAGATTGAAAACATGAAAACAAGCTCTACCTCTTTTGAAGACTTATATGAAGTTCATATTTCTCTAAATATGCTGAAAAATATGCAAGACATTTGTTTACATTTTAGGTGTATCTGTCAAAACCAGCATAAGCAATACTGGGCATAAACAATAATTACTGTTTATTGGATATTAATTTACTGTAAATTATTTTTACAGATGAACTTTGGTAATATTATGTAACATTTGTTGGGATATGTGTCACATTTGATATTTAAGTCTGTCGTTTTTTGTGCTTTTTGGGCTTGTTATGGTTGTTCCCAGGGCTTCCATAGTTAGAGAATTTTATGAAAAATGAAGAATTCAATTAGTAAATCTACTTTTTTTTTTTTCCAAACTGTGTCTGCCTGTAAAATATTTCCTTAGAAACTGTAACTTTAAAATGCATTTTTGTCTCCTTGTAGCCCTTGAAATGCATAGTGCTAATATAGTGTGCTATTAGTACACAATATAAGGTATTAAATACATAGAAACAGGTCATTGCAACAAGATGGCACAGCTCTGATTAAACTGACTGGACCCATTTTATTGTGCTCATACAATGTGAAGTTTAACACAAGACTCTACGGATACATTTGCTTTTTTGTGTGTATCTCAGAAATATCTGAAAGCAGAAGTTGCCTAGAATAATCAGATAGTGTGCACTGTGTGCTCAGTGTCTACATCATTAATCAAAGACACAAAGCTGAGCAACACAGCAGCCTCTCTACTCTTATCTGCAAGGTGCAGACTGGACACAAGCCATGTGTAAACTACTAGGATGAAACATAAATTCGGAATAAGTAGTGCTCACATCCTGAATAAGGACATAAAAATACATAAACAGGTGCATGGATGTGTTTAGCTATGGTTACCCTGGTTTAGATTACAGTTGAGGTGAAAAGTTTACATACACCTTGCAAAATCTGCACAAAATGGTAATTATTTTACCAAAATAAGAGGGATCATACAAAAAGCATGTTATTTTTTTATTTAGTACTGACCTAAATAAAATATTTCACATAAAAGACATTTACATATAGTCCACATGAGAAAATAACAGCTGAACTGATCAAAATTACCCTGTTCAAAAGTTTTCATTCTTAATACTTTGTTACCTGGATGATCAACAGCTGTGTGTTTTGTTTTGTTTTTGTGATAGTTGAGTCCCTAGTTTGTCCTGAACAGTTAAACTGTCGGCTGTTCTTAAAAAAAAAAAAATACCTTTCCAAAGGTTTGGAGGGCAGTCTACATTTTTCTTATTTTGCCTAAATATCATATTTTTTCATTTAGTATTACCCTTCAGAAGCTACAGAGACCTACATGTTTCCCAGAAAACAAAATAAGTTATATTTACCCTAATCTTCAAATTCCAAAAGTTTTCACTCCCCGGCACTTAATGCATCGTGTTTCCTTCTGGAGCATCAGTAAGTGTTTAAATTATCTGTAATAGTTGCATATGAGTCCCTCAGTTGTCCTCAGTGTGAAAAGATAGATCTCAAAATCATACAGTCATTATTGGAAAAGGGTTCAAAAACACAGAAATGCTGAAAAATCAAAGAATGTGTGGGACCTGAAGGACTTTTTCTAAAGAACAGCAGGTAGTTTAACTGTTCAGGACAAACAAGGGACTCATGAACAACTATCACTAAACAACAACACAGCATTAAGAATCAAGCGTAAGTAAACTTTTGAACGGAGTCATTTTTCATAAATTGAAGTATTATTTTCTCTTGTGGACTATATGTAAACATCTTTAATGTGAGATATCTTAATCAGGTCAGTACTGAATAAAAAATATAATGTGTTTTGTATGATCCCTTTTATTTTTGTAAAATAATTTAGAACATTTTGCAGGTTCTGCAAGGTGTATGTAAACTTTTGACTTCAACTGTATATATTTTAATTTATTTATTCATAAAGCTGTAACCTGTAAATCTCAGTGGACCACATACTGCAGTTAATCTGATAAGAAAATCTTAAATGGAACAGTAGCAGTGTATGACTTACCTTGACATAAAGCTCATGTTCACGCATCTTCTCTTAGAAATAGTGCAAATATCCACAGAAACAGACTATCAGAGCTCTAAATTAATAAGATGTTGTATATTCCTCATTGTATAGTGTACTTTGCCGAATTTTGTAGTCCCAAACTGGCTTGGGTAAAAGTTAAACCTGTCTGAACAGCCAGGTGAGAACGAAAAAGACAAAAATGACATCAGACCAATTGCTCCACACCCATACCACTCCTAGGTAAGGTATTGGGTGTTGACTAACTTCTTCACCATACAGCTGAGCTGTCATGGTATGTGTAGCGTCAAAAGTTATCCACCCACTCATTTACTTGCTAATCATTTAACCCAGCCACTTATTGGTCTAAAACCTTGTTGCTAAATCATTATGGAAATATTCTGCGTGTTAACTGTGTCCTTTTTAAATCTTAACCTTTTGACCTCTCTTGGTGGTATGTACTTTACATGTTTCATAGCAACCCTGGACAGTTTTCAATTGTTTTTAATTAGATGGTTGGTATTAGACGCCATGTATAAGGAAGTCTGACTGATTTGCAAAAAGAGGACACTTCGCAGTCTATTCATTGAAATGATTGGCTTTCTTTAAATAATTAACTTTTAAACATGCAAATATCTAGCCTAAAACAAGTTAATCCAGTCAGACTTGTATTTAACTCTGAATACAAACTTTAAAACAGGGATAAGGAATCTGATCACATATCCTACAAATGTGGAAACTACACATTTATGCTAACTGTGCGCTAAAGGTGGAGAAGGGCCGCTCTCGTCTCCTGAAGGGGTGAACTGCGGTGGTGCCGGATATTGGCCTTGCAAGGATGTCCTGGATCTTCTTATTGTACTGCTCCTGGTACATCAGACCCTTCTGGAACTCAAGCTCTTTCTCAGCTTGTTCTGCTTCATGAATGCGTTGGCGGTGCAGCATCTGAGCCAATAAATCAGCTTGATATTCCTGAGCGGCCTCCCTTAAACTGGAAATTTTGGAAACAAAATATTTGTATTTTTTGTATGTTGTAGTAAAAGTATGATTAAGCTGAACAACTTTGACCAAAACCTACCGATTCCTTTCTTCTTCATCTAGCAATCTGTTCTCTTGAAGGATTCGGTCAAGCTCCTCTCTCTCTTCGAAAGGCTTAGCTTGTTTCAGCATATTTTCATTCACTGAAGAGAAAAATAGCATCTTCATAATATATACACTACCAGGCAAAAGTCTGGACACCTCTCATTTAATGTTTTTTAAAGAAGTCTCTTATGCTCATCAAGGCTGCATTTATTTGACCAAAAATACAGTAATATTGCAAAACGTTATTACAATATAAAATAATGGTTTTCATTTAATATACTTTACAATATAATTTATTCCTGTGATGCAAAGCTGAATTTTTATCAGCTGTTTCTCCAGTCTTAAGTGTCACGTGATCCTTCAGAAATCATTCTAATATGCTGATTTATTATTAGAATTATTAATGTTGTGCTGCCAAATATTTTTTTGCAACCTGTGATTCTTTTTTCAGGATTCTTTGATGAACAACAAATTAAAAAGAACATCATTTATTCAAAATATAAATCTTTTCTAACAATGTAAATCTATGCTATCACTTTTTATTTATTTAACACATCCTTGGTGAATAAAAATATTATTTCTTTCAAAAAAAGAAAGAATAAAAGTTGACTGACCCCTAACTTTTGAACAGTAATGTATATTGTTAGATAACCTTTCTATTTTAAATAAATGCTGTTCTTTCTTAACCTTTTATTGATCAAAAAATCCTGAAAAAAGTATCACAGGTTCCAAAAAAATATTAAGCAGTGCAACTGTTTCCAGTACTGATAATAAATCAGCATATTAGAATGATTTTTGAAGGATCATGTGAAAAACAATGATTTACATCATAATAATATTTCACAATATTATTTTTTTCTGTATTTTTGATCAAGTGAAAACAGCCTTGATAAACATAAGAAACGTCTTTAAAAAAACATTAAATGAGAGGGTGTGTCCAGACTTTTGATTGGTAGTGTGTGTGTGTGTGTGTGTGTGTGTGTGTGTGTGTGTGTATGAATAAGTCAAAAGGTCAAAAGCATTTATTTGATTCAAAATACAGCAAAAGCAGTAATATTTTTACTATTTAAAATAACTTGTTTCTATTTGAATATATTTTCAAATCTAATTTATTCCTGTGATCAAAGTTAAACTTTCAGCAGCATTACTCCAGTCTTCAGTGTCACATGATCCTTCAGAAATCATTTTAATATGCTGATTTGCTTTTCATTCAAAATACCACTCAAAAGCTTGAATAATGCTTTAATTTTATTTTTTTCTGGGAAAGAAAATCTAAAAATGCAACAGATGTAAGAAACATAAGGGCACCATTATGCACATTTTTTGGAACTGTGAAAAACTAAATGAGTTTTGGGATACTGTACATGAGTTCTCTGTGATGGTTCTGGGGAAGAAATATCACAAGACTCCTTTAATATATGTTTTTGGACTTAAATGAGATATGAGACCCTTTATTTATCAAAAGGGTAGGTCTGGTTTCCTATGTATCTAAGATATGTATTCTGTTAAACTGGAAACAGGAACACCCTCCAACATTTGAATTATTTAAAAATATCATAAATGACACACTGCATATGGAATATTTAACATACCATTTAAAATACAAAACCCACATCTTCTTAGAGACCTAAAAATATTTTTTTGGGATCCTTTATGAACCCTTTGACTTGTGCCATTCATGTGCTGTCATTTGATTTCAGTTTTAATTTAGGAATACAAATTGGATTTGATGGTGTATATGCTTTCATATTTGTATACTCTGATGCTACTTAATATCATATATATATATTTTTATCTTTTTATTATTATTATTGTTTTTTTTTTGTTTAAATAAATAATACTAAAAAAAGAAAAGAAATGAATACTTTAGCAAGGATGCTTTAAATTGATCAAAAGTGATGATAAAGACATTTATAATGCTACAAAAGATTTCCATTTCAGATTAATGATGTTCTTCTGAACTTTCCATTCATCAAAGAAACCTGAAAAAATTCTACCCATAACATAATAATAATAAAGGTTTAAAAGCTGCAAATCAGAATATTAGAATGATTTCTGAAGGATTATATGACTGGAGTAATGATGCTAAAATTCAGCTTTGAAATCACAGGAATAAATTAGAATATAAATTACAATATATTCAAATAGAAATCAGCTATTTTAAATAGTTAAAATGTTTAAAAATGTTACTGTTTTTGCTGTACTTTTGATCAAATAAATGCAGGCCTGATGAGCAGAAGAGACTTTTTTAAAAAACATAAAAAATCTTAACTGTATATATATATATATATATATATATGAAAATGATTGATCTTAAAGCAATTTCCTTACGCTTTTCTTGGATTTGCAATCGGCGAGTGTCCATAACATCCTTCATGAGTTGGTCTCTTGCTGCCTTTTCCTGACGCCACTGTGCCTCCCTGCGGGCCCAGGCCTGTTGCAGCTCTGACTCAAACAGTTGCTCTGTCTCAGCTTCTTGCCGTTTCTGCTCTTCCATCTGCTCTGCCAGATATTCCCTGTACCTGCGCTGCTCTTCTTTACGTTCCAGCTTTTTTGGAAAAACATTTAAATAAATAATACGTGAATTTACATTTCTTTAAGTGATGGTCAAAAGTAGCCACAGTGTGGGTTGAAATCTAACCTTTTTGAGGACTTCATCCTGCTTTTCATCTCTCTCTTCAGTCATTAGCTGCTCCAGGATGCTCATATCCAGCGCCAGCTCTTCCTGCCGATCTCGTGCCAGGCGCTTCATCTTCAGTCGAAGTGAAAGGTCCAGCTGCTTACGTCGTTTCTCCTGGTCTTGGAGCTTCTGTCTGTGTTCTCTCTCTGCTTCCAGACGAAGCATCTCCCTCTGCTCTCTCTAAGAAGCGCAGTGTTCACAAGAGTCAGTGCCACAGCTTTAAAGTTTTACTGTATTTTGAAACATTTTGTAATGCAGCAAGTAAATATAGGCATTATAACATTAAAATGTATGGTTTGTAAAATGGATATTTATTTTGAGATTTGCTAAAGATTATATTTAACAATGGTATACTTTTTTATTAATGCAGTTTTGAAATATTATTTTAATAAGGTAATTGTATAATATTAGCACTTATTTTTTAATAATTTATATTTAATAATATAACTGTTTATCATATATATATATATATATGTGTGTGTGTGTGTGTGTGTGTGTGTTATTTAATATACACTTATATTATTGAATATAAGTTTTTATTAATAACACATTACAAAACTAAACAAAGAACTCATAGAACAATACATTTATATCATTATATCATTTTTTCTAAATTTGCTAAAGATTTTATTTAACAGTGGTATACTTTTTTGAATAACGTTTTTAATTATTATTTTTAATAAGATATTTGTATAATAGTTGCATTTATTTATATTATTTTAAAATACATTTAGATTTCATTTTTATTAATTAATTTATTAAATATACATTTTAATTTTTTAACAAATTGCAGAACAGTACATTCATTTAAGATGATATTTAACAGTTTTAAAATACAGTGTTTAATAAAATAATTGTATAATATTTCAATTTAATTATTTATATTACTTAAAAATATTAGTCTAATATAATTTTTTTAATAATCTATTTATATTTAATAATAAAGATTATATTTAACAGTGTAAACGTTTTTAATTATTATTTTTATAAAGATAATTTATAATACATTTATTATATGAATACTAATATTAATATTAATATACATTTAGATTAATATCAATTTATTTATTTATATTATGTAACAATACATTAATTTTTTATTTTTATTAATTTATATATATATATATATATATATAGTATTAATATAAACTTATATTATTGATTTTTTTAAATAATAACACATTTATTTTAACTCATTAACTCATTCATTTAAAGATAATTTGAGAGATTTGCTAAATATAATATTTAACAGTTCTTTTTATGTAGTTTTAAAATATTATTTTTTAAATAAAAGAATTGTAAAATATTTACATTTATATTATAATTTTTTTTTCTAATATTTTATTTGTAATAATTTATTAATATTTAATAATATATATATATATATATATATAATTCTGATATTTTATTTTATTTTTAATTACATTTTTTTAAGATCATAAGTGCAATTAATACTATTTAAAAATTATTATTATTATATTTATATTATTAAAAATATTACCTGTAATATATATACGTTTTATATATATATATATATATATATATATATATTTTTTTTTTTTTTTTTTTTTTTTTACACATTACAAAACAAAACCAACAAAACTAACAATAAGAGAAATTAGCATACGATACGATTCAGTAAAAACAACAACAACAACAAAAAAAACTCTAAAATATGGTACAGACATATTTTCCATCGCTAATAATAACTGTGGCTTGATTTGATTGATTTATCCTATTGAAATATATGAAAAATACCAGTAACTGGGCCTCCTCTTGCTTCAGTTGCTTGGCCTGTATTCTCTGCTGCTCAGTCGTTTCCATCTGGGCCTGCAGGAATGTCTTCTGCTGGAGGTTGTTCTCTTTCTGTCGTTGAACCTCCTGGTTATGCCGCTCCTCTTTAGCCTGCCTGTCGCTTTCCCACATCTGGGCAAACAGGCTATCTTCTTCTTGTTGCATCCGTTGCACTACCTCTTTAGTACGGATCTGAGCAGCCCGCTCAGTGCAGACCTCATCCTGTCTGCGCCTCATCTGCACAGCACGCAGCTCCTCACTCTGCTCTCTAAAACACAGGAAGATGGAACATTGTGTGGCTTTGGATCAAAGTTCAAGTTTGTCTAATGATACGATGTTCTACCTGAAGAGCTGATCGAATTTCTCAGCAACAAGTCTCTGTCTCTCACTCTCTCTTCTCTCTCGTAGAGTTGTGGCCCTTTCAAGCATCTTAGCTTGCCTCTCCGACACTGTCTCCTTTTTTGCCTCCATCTCTCTGAAGATCTCCCTCTCCTCTGACTCTAGCAGCTCACGAAGCCTGTCAAATGCCATACAGTGTCATTACGCTATACAATGAGATGATTTTTAATAATTTATGAGGTTACTACTTTCACACACCTTTCCCTCCTTTCATCAATGTCCATCTGGTACTGCTCTCTTGCTTCCTGTAGACGTCTACTAATGGTGGCCGACACCATCCGGCGCTGTGTGTTACTTTCCCAGCGCATTCTCACATCACAGGAGCTTTGATTCTTGGTAAACTCCAGCACTTCATTACGTACTGCCTCCTGTTTCCTCCTCCTCAGAAAGATGTCATCTACGTCTTTGGATAAAGGATGCTTTGCTCTCTGAAATGTACATATTTCAGTTGAATATTAATACAAACAAAAAATGAATAATATGCATGTACACTACCAGTTTTAAAAAATTTTTAAACATTAAGATTTTTAATGTTTTTTTTTTTTTACATGAAAAGTTCTATCTTTCCAGCTAAATGTAAAACTTGTCTTTCAGTCTTTCAATTAAGATTCCTATTAGTTTCTTTCATATTTATAGTTAACTTTACGTTAAATTATATATGTGTTAATGTAGATATTTAATATACACACCATTTCTGAACAGTACGATGTTTAATGTTTTTAAAGAAGTCTCTTCTGCTCACCAAACCTGCATTTTTGTGATCCAAAGTACAGCAAAAACAGTAACATTCTGAAATATTTTTACTATTTAAAATAACTGTTTTCTATTTGAATAGATTTAAAAATGTAATTTATTCTTGTGATTTCAAAGCTGCATTTTTAGCATCATTACAGTCACATGATCCTTCAGAAATCATTCTAATATTTCTAATTTGCTGCTCAAAAACATTATTATTAAGTTAAAATAATAAATGTTTTTATTTGTCATCTGAAATAATTATTTGTAACATAATAAATGTCTTTATGATCACTTTTGATCCATTTAAAGCATCCTTGCTAGATACAGGTGCTGGTCATATAATTAGAATATCATCAAAAAGTTGATTTATTTCACTAATTCCATTCAAAAAGTGAAACTTGTATATTTTATTCATTCATTACACACAGACTGTTATATTTCAAATGTTTATTTCTTTTAATTTTGATGATTATAACTGACAACTAATGAAAACCCCAAATTCAGTATCTCAGAAAATTAGAATATTGTGAAAAGGTTCAATATTGAAGACACCTGGTGCCACACTCTAATCAGCTAATTAACTCAAAACACCTGCAAAGGCCTTTAAATGGTCTCTTAGCCTAATTCTGTAGGCTACACAATCATGGGAAAGACTGCTGACTTGACAGTTGTCCAAAAGACGACCATTGACACCTTGCACAAGGAGGGCAAGACACAAAAGGTCATTGCAAAAGAGGCTGCTCTGTGTCCAAGCACATTAATAGAGAGGCGAAGGGAAGGAAAAGATGTGGTAGAAAAAAGTGTACAAGCAATAGGGATAACTGCACCCTGGAGAGGATTGTGAAACAAAACCCATTCAAAAATGTGGGGGAGATTCACAAAGAGTGGACTGCAGCTGGAGTCAGTGCTTTAAAAACCACTACGCACAGACGTATGCAAGACATGGGTTTCAGCTGTCGCAATCCTTGTGTCAAGCCACTCTTGAACAACAGACAGCATCAGAAGCGTCTTGCCTGGGCTAAAGACAAAAAGGACTAGACTGCTGCTGAGTGGTCCAAAGTTATGTTCTCTGATGAAAGTAATTTTTACATTTCCTTTGGAAATCAGGGTCCCAGAGTCTGGAGGAAGAGAGGAGAGGCACAGAATCCACGTTGCTTGAGGTCCAGTGTAAAGTTTCCACAGTCAGTGATGGTTTGGGGTGCCATGTCATCTGCTGGTGTTGGTCCACTGTGTGAGGTCCAAGGTCAACGCAGACGTATACCAGGAAGTTTTAGAGCACTTCATGCTTCCTGCTGCTGACCAACTTTATGGAGATGCAGATTTCATTTTCCAACAGGACTTGGCACCTGCACACAGTGCCAAAGCTACCAGTACCTGGTTTAAGGACCATGGTATCCCTGTTCTTAATTGGCCAGCAAACTCGCCTGACCTTGAAGAGGAAGATGTGATATACCAGACCCAACAATGCAGAAGAGCTGAAGGCCACTATCAGAGCAACCTGGGCTCTCATAACACCTGAGCAGTGCCACAGACTGATCGACTCCATGCCACGCTGCATTGCTGCAGTAATTCAGGCAAAACTAAGTATTGAGTGCTGTACATGCTCATACTTTTCATGTTCATACTTTTCAGTTGGCCAAGATTTCTAAAAATCCTTTCTTTGTATTGGTCTTAAGGAATATTCTAATTTTCTGAGATACTGAATTTGGGATTTTCATTAGCTGTCAGTTATAATAATCAAAATTAAAAGAAATAAACATTTGAAATATATCAGTCTGTGTGTAATGAATGAATATAATATACAAGTTTCACTTTTTGAATGGAATTAGTGAAATAAATCAACTTTTTGATGATATTCTAATTATATGACCAGCACCTGTAGAAGTATGCATTTCTATAATTTATTTTTTATTTTAAAATTTATTCAAATTGAAAGCAGTTATTTAAATAGTAAAAATATTTAACAATATTAGCCTACTGCTTTTGATGTATTTTGGATCAAATAAATGCAGGCTTGGTGAGCAGAAAAGACCTTTAAAAACATTAAACGTTTGACTGGTAGTGTATATTAAATATCTACATTAACATGTATATAATTTACATTTACATTTACCTTTAGACATTTAGCAGACGCTTTTATCCAAAGGGACTTACAAAGGAGAACAATGGAAGCAATCGAAATCAACAAAAGAGCAACAAAACATGCAAGTGCTATGATATGTCTCATTTAGCCTAACGCAGTACAAGTACAAGCAAGCTAGTGTTAGAGGCCTTCTTTTAGCTTTTTTGTTAATTGTAAAGAGAGAAACTAGTGTTAGTAGTGTTAGTGTTGTTTTTTTGTTTGTTTGTTTTGTTTTTTTAGAATAGAATAGAATTAGAAAAGACTGTGCTAGAGTTAGAGGGTTAAATAAAGATGGAAAAGATTAGTTTTTAGTGCGGATCTGTTTGAAACATGATTTTCATGGTACACTTGTATTTTTCTATATTTTCATGTAACTCTTACTGTTTACAGTGAAAAACTCTATTGTAAACTGTAAAACTAGTATTCTAATGTAATTCTAATGTAAAATGCTGTTAAATGTATGTGGAAAAGAAAAAAGAAAATTTAACGTAAAGTTAACTATAAATATTATGAAATAAGCTAATAGGAATCTTAATTAAAAAGACTGAAACACTAGTTTTTCAGTTAGTTGGAAAGAAAGATAGAACATTTCATGTCAATCCATTTTGGAGGGCTTTGAAGCAAAAGTTGGGTCAGATATTTTGATACTAATAACGTTACTACTACTATTACTGCTACTGCTAAAAATAACTCACCAGTGCCACTGAATGTCCAGGTCCAGTTACTTCCCGACATCGTGGTCTGCTTCGGTGAGCTGCCAACATTTTAAAAGCTTTTTATCCCACTTTTTTTTAGAGTCTAGCTAGCTTTAGAAACAACCTTTAGAAATAACCATCCAACTATACAGTTGTGTTTACGGAACTGAACTGACGTTGCCATAACAACGACAGGCTACCTCAGTTTACATTCTGCTCCTATTGTGACAATAACGATGGTGATTATGACAACTTGTAATTATGATTTACAATACTTAAATGCTAAAATGAAACGTCATATCACAAAAAAAAAAAAAAAAAAAACATCTTATGACTGTGCATAAGTTTGCTTAAATCACCGTGACTGGCGAGCTTTTATTTTGGATAGTTTTCAAATGTTGGAAACTATACAAAATAAAAGCCCCCAATTTTATACTTAAAATTACTTTATACTGCGTGTAAGAAAAAAAATAAAACCCAGATAATCAAACATTTACACAACTGTTCCTAACTAATATTCTTTAAAACCTTTACTAAAAAGGGCACACATAAAATAACATATCTACTCTAACACTAAGATTATTATGTTTATTATAATTATTATTATGTTGAAAACAGCTGAGTAGAATTTTAAATCAATTTAAAGCATCTTTGCAAAATAAAAGTATTAATTTCTATAATTTAATTCCCAATATATAATATATATGCACTGATCATTGGATCTTTCTATTCATCAAGGATGTCTGAAAAAAATGTACTAAACTTTTTAAAAAATGATGATGATAATAATAATAATAATAATAATAATAATAATAATAATAATAAAATGTTTCTTGAACAGCAAATCAGCATTTTAGAATGATTCTGAAGTATCACGTGACACTGAAGACTAGTAATGATGCTGAAAATTCAGCTTTGATCACAGGAGTAAATTACATTTTAAAATATATAGCTACAAATAGAATGCAGTTGTTTTAAATAGTACAAACATTTCTGTACTTTGGATCAAATAAATGCAGGCTTGGTGAGCATAAGAGACTTTAAAAAACATTTTAAAAAATAGTGTAGTGTAACTCACATTCATACTTTAAGTATATCATATATCTGCTATGTTTTTTATGGTTTGATGGTCTTAGTTACTGTACAGTTTTACAATACAATTCGAACGGAACAAACACGAAAGGGATACCACAAAATACTCCAGTTATTATGAAGCATTTTCCCTCATTTTAAAGTTACTGCTAACTTAAGCTTTTATTTTAAAAACTCTCCCCTCCAACCGCTTCCGGTGATGTCAAGTCTCCAGAACGCGCCAAAGTTTGGACGAGCTCGCTTGTTATTATCACGGATTTTTCTGTCTATACACTTATAACTGGTGTGTTTAAACATACCAACAGAAGTAATCAACTTGCATCAAATGGGACGGCTTTAACACTGATATAGCTGAGTCATAAGGTATGTTTATTACAAAATAACACGAAATTAATATCGGACAGCTCAAGGTTATCGTATTTGACGTTACACTGTATACAACTGCGTACCTAGTCTTATTTAGCATGCGTGTCATTTTGTTTATTTAGTCAAAACTAGTATATTCTGTCTGGTTGTTCTAGTCGTTGGCCTTTTATGTTCTTTTTTTCTAAGTGCTGCCTTTTATTGTTAGTTTTCAAGAATGTTCTGACTTGTGTCCACAGATCAGATCATGGCTGTGCCTTTTGTTAAAGACTGGGATGTGGTGCAGACCCTTGGAGAGGGGGCGTATGGAGAGTAAGTGACCAGTGTCCCTTTTATTAGTCTTATCCTGATTCATTATAAGTCTTAAAATGTATTAATCTACTTCTAATTATTGTAGGGTGCGACTGCTGGTCAACAAGAAGACGGAAGAGGCTGTGGCGGTGAAAGTTGTGGACATGTCAAAAGCCAAGGATTGTATAGAGAATGTGAAAAAAGAAGTCTGCATATGCAAGATGCTTTCACATCCAAATATCGTGCGTTTTTTTGGGCACAGGAGTGAGGGGACGACACAGTACATTTTCCTGGAGTACTGTAGCGGAGGAGAGCTCTTTGACAGAATTGGTGAGATACATATATATTAGGACATTGTTATTTTGTTACTTTTTTGTTGTTGAAGCTGTTTCTTTGTCCAGTATAATAAAGATCTGTTTGTGATGAAATAATATTGAAGATTGTACTTAAATTGTAATTTTTTAATTTTAACAGAGCCAGATGTTGGGATGCCAGAAAAAGAGGCACATAGGTTTTTTCAGCAGCTAATTGCTGGTGTGGTAAGTGTCAGTTTTTTGATTATTTTTCTGTGACTCTGGTGTGTTTGTAAGTAGTTTTCAGCCAGTGCCGCCTCTGTTGTGAAACTAGATCTCTCTCACTTACAGGAATATCTTCACAGCGTTGGGATTACACATCGTGACATAAAGCCTGAGAATATTCTTCTTGATGATAAAGGTATACTTGAATGGTCTTGTGGTAAATGTCATTGTAAATCAGATTTTGGCTTCTGATTGATCAATGCAGTGTTCCAGCAACACTAATATATGCAGTGAAATCTATATTGTGTTATATAGGTCCTTGCACACAGTCTGGAAAAAAAATTATGCACAGACTGTCACAGTGGCTCAGAATTTTCAAAACACCTCTCAAAATGCTTGCTACTGATGCAAAAAATGCAGAAAATTTACTGACACATGAAAGTTTCTAAAGCAGTGAATGTGACTGGCACCACGTGAGGTCGTATTTCATTTTTAATGTGCAAAAATTTCGGAAGAGAATTTCAGACAGTGTGTAAGGACCTTGTGTCAGAAAATATATCTTTTATAAATGTATATATTTTCTTTTATTGAATATATAAAATGGGTGTAAAACATAAATAAATAATAAATGTAAGATTAAAGTTTAGTGCATTAAAAAATCATTAATATCTTTTTTTTATCAAAATAAATAATTTATTTATTAAATAATGCATTTAACAGTACAGTAAGTATGAGTCCGAAATGATGTACTGCAATGTAAATGATGTATAATTTAATATTTTTACTATTTTTAAAATAACTTTTTTTAATGTATTTTAAGATGTAATTTATTTCTCCAGTCTTTAGTGTCAGTTGATGCTTCATAAATCATTCTAATATGTTGATTTGCTGTTCAAGAAGCATATTTTATTATTATTATCAATATTTAAAACAGTTTAGTACAATTTTGTTTATTTTCTCAAGAATCTTTGATGAACATAAAGATATCAGTAAAAAGCTTTTGAAACATTTATACACTATGCCATTCAAAAGCTTGGAGGCAGTATTATCAAAAGTGATGATAAAACATTTATAATGTTACAAAAGACTTCTATTTCAGATAAATGCTGTTCTTCTGAACTTTCTATTCATTGAAGAAACCTGAAAAAAATAAAAATTCTACTTAAATTCTACCTGTTGTTTTCAATAAAAATAATGATGATAATAATAATAATAATAATAAATCAGAATGATATTCTGAAAGAGCATGTGACTAAAAATTCTACTTTGAAATTACAGGAATAAATGACATTTTAAAATATGCTTGTTGAGCAGAAGAGACTTCTTTAGAAAACATTAAAACTTACGGTTCAAAAACTTTTGACTGGTATTTGCCTTAAAATTAAAATACTTAAATTGCTACTAAATAATTAATTTTTTTTTTGTAAAAGTGTGTATTATAAATTGTTTACTATATAGTTTTCATACATATCCTAATTATATTTCCTCTCAGATAATCTGAAGATCTCTGATTTCGGACTGGCTACCATGTTCCGTCACCGTGGCCGGGAGCGGGCGTTGAACCGTCTGTGTGGCACTCTGCCCTACGTTGCCCCTGAGCTGATGTCACGCTCAGCATTCCACGCTCAACCTGCGGACACTTGGGCTTGTGGCATTGTGCTCACTGCAATGTTAGCTGGAGGTAATACAGCAGTATTCTGTGTGTGTCCGTCAGAGACATTTTTGTGGTGAGTTTAGGTATTGTAAGTTGCATATTTCCATAGAGTTACCTTGGGACCAGCCAAGTGAAAACTGTCAGGAGTATTTGGATTGGCTAGAGAAGAAAATCTACCTCACACCCTGGAAGAAAATTGATGCTGTTCCATTAAGTAAGCCTCTTATTGTTTAATTCAGTATATTTCAGTATTTAATTAAAAAAAAAAAACTGTGTTTATTTAGACCTGACATGTGGGCTCTTTTGAACACCTGCACAAATGCACACAAACGTGTTTAATTGTGTATTATTTTCTTTATTAGGTCTTCTATCGAAGATATTACAGCATAATCCAGAGGACAGGTTCACCATTCCTGAAATTAAGAAACACCGTTGGTTTAGCAGAAGTTTCAAATCAGGTACTGCTTTCAAAGATAAGCTCAGTAATTGTTTGTGAGTCTTTCAGTGTTTGTGATTCTTTTGGATCTGAATTTTTGATCACAGCAGTAAAACGACAGAGTGACACACCAGTAACTAAGATGCATCGGGCTGACTCCGAGCTCTCACAGCTGAGACGAAAAAACAGGTTGGTATGACAAATACATAAGGCAGCTGACTTGATAATTTAGTACAAATACAAATTGTACAGTAAATGCTGTATTGCGGTCTAAGCAGCACATTCATCACTACCTGTGTGTTTCTGCAGTGATGACAGGGCACAGATCTCCAGCTCTCAGCCTGAGCCGCAGGGATTGTGGGAAGAAAAGGAGGTTCCGGTTTACACTGATGTTAGCGTCAGTTTTTCACAGCCTACCTGTGTTGACCACATGCTGCTGGGCACCCAACTGCTTGGCACACCTGGTGCCAGCCAGGTAACCTGTTCTATAAAATGAATAATTTTGATAGTATGCTGATTTATTGTTTTGTTTCAAAGGATTAGTTCACTTCCAGAATAAACATTTCATGATAATTTACTGACCCCCATGTCATCCAAAATATTCTTGTCTTTCTTCCTTCAGTCAAAAAGAAATAAAGCTTTTTGAGGAAAACATTCCAGGATTTTTCTTCATACAGTGGACTTCAGTGGGGAGCAATTGGTTGAAGTTCCAAATTGCAGTTTCAATGCAGCTTCAAAGCACTCCACACGATCCCAGCCGAGGAATAAGGGTTTTATCTAGCCAAATGATTGCCCATTTTCTGAGAATCTTCAAATTTGTATACTTTTTAACCACAAATGCTCATCTTGCACTAGCTGAACTTTGCGCATTACGTAGTCATGTTGGAAAGGTCACGCATGACTTAAGTGGACGTACCAACCCATGTTTACAAAGCGAATGTGCAAAAAAAAGCTCTTAACAAAGGGCATCCTTAACAACGTTGAACGATTTTGAAGTTGGAGGAGAAAATGAGATGGACTTTTTTGCCCTTTTCTACTTTTTTGAAACAAAGTACACAAAAGAACTAACCATCGCACATTGCAGAGCTAGTGCAAGACAAGCATTTCTGGTTAAAAAGTATATACATTCGTATTTTCCGTAGAAAATGACTGATTGTTTCACTAGATAAGACCCTTATTCATAGACTGTGATCATGTAGAGCCCTTGGAAGCTGCATTGAAACTGCAATTTGGACCTTCAAATTGCTGATCCCCATTGAAGTCCAGTATACGGAAAAAGTCCTTGAATGTTTTCTTGGAATGTTTTAGTTTTTCTTCTTTTATTTACATGTTCACTTCATGTCTCAGTTACTTCTGTGAAAAGTATTTGCTGTTATTTCAAAGTAGTGCTTTGATTTTATTTTATCACTCTTATTGTTGTAATTTGGCTTGATTTAACTAATAGGTTATAGGTAGTTTATTTTTATTATTTATTTAATGAATAATTTATTTGTATTTAATTCTTGTTCATTTATTTATTTTTTCAGAGCCCATGGCAGCGGTTGGTAAGAAGGATGACCAGGTTCTTTACTACGGTAAAGGCAGAACCGTCTTGCATTGCTCTCCGTGATGCTTGTATTGCTATGGGTCACACATGGAAACAGAGTTGCACCAATCAGGTAAGTGGATAAACAATCAGTTGTGACATTTAAAGCATTTGAAGTGCTTAACACTTGTTTTTTTTTCCTGTCTTTTTTTATTCATAGGCAACAGTGTCCACAATGGATCGCCGCAACAATAAGCTGATCTTCATAGTGCACTTCCTGGAAATGGAGGAACGCATTTTAGTAGACTTCCGCCTGTCAAAGGTAAAAACAAGCAAAACCATTCAATTACTTATGTGCTACCATTTATTAATTGCATATACTACACTATGATACTTCTAAACTAAAACTAATATCAAGAATCTTCAAGAAGATTATCAAGAAGACTTTTTTTTTTTTTTTAATTACACTTTTGGATAGTAAAGCTCTGTCTTCTCAAAACTATATATTTTTTTGTTTTTTCTAGGGCGACGGTTTGGAATTCAAGAGGACATTCCTGAAGCTAAAACAGAAGCTGTCTGACATTATTAGTAACCAAAAGGTTTTGTCTTTGAATTGATGTGTGTCCACATTGTTACATGCGAAGTTTTCTTTCACACATGTAGACAGGTACACTAAGTTGTTTTATGATCGTGGAACGTATTTCAAATTGTTTGTAGTATGTGTCTGTTTTTCTGATTAGTGTGTGAAGGCGTGAGGAGAAGCTGTCAAGTTCATCTGTTTATTCATGTTCCGTTACTATGAAGAGAGGGTTTCATTTCTGCCTCTTGAAAAGATGTGAGTATATGAATGTGAAAAACAAAACTGAAAATAAACCTGTCATTAATAATACTGTTTGGCTTATTCAGCTGTTTAAATGAGAAAAAGTAGAAAGGAAAAAAATTAAAGAACAAATAACATGACCGTAGTGCAACTTGCTTTAAACGGTTCACTGTCTAGAGAATCAAATTAATGCCAGTAATGTTCAGCCTTCATTTTAATAAACACTCATAAAAAGAGTACATTTTGTTTGCAAAGACCCTTTGTTCGAAAATATCAAATTGTCATTTAATTAAGTGGTTTACAAAGAAGCAATGATTTTTAGAAGCCATTGAAATCAGTTTCATTGTAAATAGACATTAAAGGTGAATACAAAGGTAGAAAGGTAGTCAAGTAATCTGTGTATTAATGTAGAAAGATTGCTGAAAATGTGCTTTGTATTACCAACATTAGCCAGGTTTCTATCCAAGGATTTTTTGCAAAAAAATATTTAGCGCTTCAAAATTTTGACTGATATAGTTGATGGAAATGCCATTTATCGATAAAATTTATCATTTGTCGTCATTTTTCCGTTTAACTTTAGCACATAAATTCTATATCGATAGTTCAAATGTCGCAAAGAAATTTTTGGAAAAACTTTTTGTCGAGAAAAGGGGCTTTAACGCAAATAAATGTGGTGTCGTATGACAGAATTAGCCTATAGGCAGCGTCCGTGTTCGTGGTGTTGCTCACGTTAAAGCACAGTTTCTCTGTAGTTCAAAAGCGCATTAAATCATATTCATATTATAAGATTAGAAAATTATTTTATATATGGTAAGAAAAACCTTTCAAATATACATATCTTTATTTGATGTTCCTTTAGTACGTTGCAAGTTAAAATGTGTTCATTTTGTACAAAAATGCTCTATTAATTCGTTTTGGCTTGTATAAAATTAATCCCTGGATAACAAATGTAGGTATTTTAATGGGTCACAACCAATGTATTTGTAATCTTGTCGGTTAACAGTTATGGCTTATCGACCGTTGGTTGTCGATCAGAAAAATAAACATTTTAAAATACAACTGCACCTGTTAATGAATATTGCTTAATCAAGTATCTAAATAGCCTAGGCCTAACTAAATACAAAAAAGTTTTGTTTTTGTAAAGTATTGTTTCAAATGGATGAAAAACCGGATACTAGTCCATGTCTTTTGCGCAACAGGTGAAATTATGAATGGAAACCGCTCAAGGGCAACTTTTTTTTGCGATACACCAAAACTTATGCGACAATTCATTTTTTTAGGGATGACGTCATCACACACACCATTTTATCGGTAAAAAGCCAGTTGAATGGAAACAGCAAAATTTCGCAAAGTTTGTTTAACGCACTTTGTCGATAAGAAAACATCGCAAAAACTGGATGGAAACTTGGCTATTGTAGAACAGAAATGGTTTGATGGTTAGTTCACCCAAAAAATAAAATTCTGTCATTAGTTGCTCACCCTCATATCATTCTAAACCTATAAGAATTTTGTTCATCTTCGGAACACAAATTAGGATTTATTTATTTATTTATTTATTTATTTATTTTATAAAATCTGAGTATTTTCTGATCCTGCATTGACAGCAACACATCTACCATGTTCAAGGCCCAGAAAGGTAGTAAGGACATCATACACAAAGAAAGCAAAAATAACTTTATTTACCTTTTCTTTTTCAAAGTATTCTCATAGCTTCATAAAATTATGGTTTAACCACTCATGTCACATGGATGATTTTTAACTGTCTATGCAGAGTCAGAAAGCTCTGGCATTTTATCAAAAATATCTTAATGTGATCCGAAGATGAACAAAGATCTTGCGAGTTTTGGACAACATGAGGATGCGTAGCTAATGACAGAATTTTCACTTTTATCTTGCAGTTAATTAACAAAATGTGCTTGTTTTCTAGTTATACCAAAACCAGGTTAGCATGCTGATAGCTGAAGCTCTTATCTAAATGGGAAATGCTTGCTAGTAAACTCAAATTGATATTAGTATAAAATTACATTCAACACAAATTTTTTTTGTTTACTTCTGTTGATGAACATTTGTTCCTGATCCCCAAAGTGTAGTGAATTTACAATAATAAACATAACTGTGATCAGCCTTGGGTTTAGCTTGAGGCCATGACAGTTATAGTTACGTTGACCGGCTCCTCGCCAGGGGGAAGGTTTGTAGGTGTTGCGCTTGGCCTTGGCAGTGCCATTGGTGCCACTGCAAGGAAAAAGTCTTTTATTTGCATTGCTGAAGTTGAAATGAAAAGCTATTATAATTTTTTTTGGTATGAGTTGGATGATGGTGTCAGTGGCGTGAGGTACCTGGACTAGCTGATTGGCTTGGTTGTCCTGTACCTCTTTCCCCCTCTGCTGTTCCACTAACCTCATCCTCAGGGAAGTTAATGTTCTCTCGTGACTGGCTGTTCTGCCTGAAAACACAAATAGTAATAAAAGTGAAGAAAAAGTAAAAAATAATCAACTAACTGTAAAATATCAATTGTTAAACATACCTTCCAAATATCAAGTCATGAAGCCCTGTAAAAGTGTGAAAGTGAAATTAGCATGCAAGGGTTAACCAACCAATATTTGATTTCTTGAAACATTAAAGATGCGTAACTCACGTGGGTTATTGTTGCGGTTCCGTACCACATACATGAAGAGCAGTATAGTGATTATTGTGGCTATGATCATGCCCCCTATGGCTGCCCCGATCACAGCTGGGTAGGCATTGAAGGGCGGGTCGGCTGGAAGACAGCATACCTATTTCAGCTTCACAAAACCAGTGTCACAATTGCATAGTTTACCATGGCAATCGGACATTTTCTTAAGAGCTTATTCCATTATATCAATTGTAATGAACATGGTTTTTGGGCATACTTTTTAACACTTGGGTTAATTGGTTGATTTAGCATTATTAGCATGTACAATTATACAGATTTTCTTTAGAGGTAAGTTATCAGACAGAATGAGATGAGTAGATAAAGTAACCTCAGGAAAGAGTAAGTTAACAGGTAAAGAGGAAAGGAACAGAAGAAGGGAGATGTGTGGGTATGGAAGTGGTCAAGTGATTGTGCATTTCACCTGAATGGACAACAAAACAAAAAACAACAACATTAGATCTTCAATGAGTGGTAACCAAAATTGGTAAAGTAAGTATTTTTTGCAACAACAACAGTAAAAAAAACCCCCACCAATATTAAACACATTCTAACAGAATCAGATTATATCTTGCCTTTCTTGAGTATTTTTATGTAAATGATTGTTATCCGTGTTTAGCTGTGCACTGATTATCACGTATTCAATGCTTTTTGTAAACGTTCCCACCTGGACTTTTTATCTCTGAAGGGTTTCCAAAGGTGCGGTGGTTGATGGCAGTAATGCGAAATGCATAGCTTCCAAAAGGATCCAGCTTGTTGACTTGGTAGCTTCGGGAATCGGGCTCTAGATCTACCAGTTTCTGCCAGGGAAGGTCACCGTTTCTTTTCTTCACAGGTTCAGGGAGCATCTGGTGCTCAATGAAGAACCCGGTGAGGTTACCCTCAGTCTGAAGCTTCCACTCTAGGTCAACATCTGTCCTTTGACGACTGTTGTAAATGATCTTACTGATGCTTATATTTGGGGGCATTGGGTATCCTAAAACAGGTTGATTTAAAAAGTCCATCATTTATATGTAAAACCAGTTAATTTAACCAATCAGTGAGCTACCAGAGTTGGGGAAAGACAGCATGCATCATTGTTCTTATCTACCTTATATAGCAGGGCTAGGAAACTTTGCTGCTGGAGGGCCACTGTCTTGAAGAGTTTCAGTAGCCCCTTACTGCAGTACACAAGATCCAGGGGGTGTGGTTACATCTACATCCAGGGGGTGGAGATGGGTAGGTTAAGGGATATGTAAGGTGAGAGGAGTTGGATCTGGATCCAAACCTTGCACCCTGTATCTTGTGTTCTGTAGTGAGGACTAGCTCCAACCCTAGTCGAACATGGCGAACAAGTTAATCAATGTCTTCAAGATCACTAGAAAGCTACAGGCATGTGTGTTTGAGCTAGACTCTGTAGGACAGTGGCCCTTCAGGACCGAAGTTTCCCAGCCCTTTTGATTAATGGCATGCATCCTTGTGCTTATTTACCTTGCATATCAAGGATGGAAAACCTTGGTCCTGAAGGGCCAATGTCCTGCAGACTTTCAGTAGTCCCTCACTGCAGTACACAAGATCCAGGGGGTGGACATGAGTAGGTTTAGGGATATGTAAGGTGGGAGGAGTTTGGTCTGGATCCAACCTTGCCCCCTGGATCTTGTGTTCTGCAGTGAGGACTATATCCAACTCCAACCCTAATCGAACATGCAGAACAAGCTAATCAATGTTTTCAAGATCACTAGAAAGCTACAGGCAGGTTTATTTGAGGGTTGGCGCTAGACTCGGTAGGACAGTGACCCTCCACCAAAGATTCCCAGCCCTTTTATATAGTGTGTATTATCTCAAGTAGATTTGTCAATGTAATATTCAAAGGCTTGCTTACTCTTCACCATCAGCATAATGGGGATCTCTGCACCACCGACTGCATTGGTAGCTGAACACCAGTAATGGCCAGTGTCTGTACTGCTGTCCGTTTCCCGCACAGTCAAGTTGGTCCAGGCAGCAGCTCGCTCCAAGACGTACTTCTTTGGAACCTCATTCACATGCTGTTTCAGGTTGTTGTACCAGGTGATCTCTGTGACAGGGTAGTTTCTACTCAAGATACAGGTGAGCTGGGCATCACTGCCCTCATAGACGGTCATTACACTGCGCTGGGTCACTAGAACTGGTGCCTCTGAAGACAGTAAGAACGGACAGTTTTAAAAGGATTGTTTTACAGTTACAGAAGTGTAATGATTGAAACTTTCTTACCTAGTTTTAAAACACACTCTTTGGTCTCCTTAGTTAATGGATGTTTTGCATGGCATACAAAGGCCTTGCCACTGTAGGTAGCACTTGACCGCAAAACCAGGATGTTTGCATTCTCCTCAGATGTGCCTTGCATGTCCCCTGAGCTGGAGGCCCACCACACCAGGGCTCGAGGAAACCCACCTTCCCAGGAGCAGGACAGCATTAAGTACTCATTGTTTCGAGTTGCATATGCAGAACACTTCGGATCTCCGTAGGGCATCCCTGAGATAAAGAGAATGTACAAACTGTTGACCTTTCGCTGACCTCAAAGTGAACAAGATGCTCTTGTGTTTACACTTACAAGTTCTGACACTGCAGCTTTTGATTTCATTCGATGCAATGTGTGAGCCTTGGCAGATGAAGATGGAGTTGTTTGCAGTGTCTTGACCTTTCTGAATCTTGGTGATGTTTGTGAGTCCCTCACTCTCTTCTCCAAACACGTACGGGGTCCATCTCAAAGAGGCGGCAGGGATACCACCCTCCCAGGTACACTGGAGGGCCAGGTCAGTGTGATTGTTTACTGGTAGGATTGAGCAAATTGGAGCGCCATCTGGAGGATCTGTGGGAACAAAATCATTGTGTAACACAGGGCAGTGAAATGGATCTTAGGTAATTTGGGCCAATTTAGGAAACTGATAGAGGCAGAGAAGCGTTCCTGAAACTGAGCCAAACGAAGAGGTCGGATTAGGTGTCTATTATTTATCTACATAGTGGTAACAGGTATTCGACTTCTAGAAAGTTCAGGAGTACTTATTATTCCTGCTATAACTAAGCCAAATTTAAAGTCATATCATGAGATGGTGTTGCTGTGTTAGTATACAGAATCGCTGGGGTTAGTACCTCAGTCAGACAAGAATAGATGTACATTCAAGGCATGAAAGGGAGATTGAGGTGTTATGACAAAACAATACTAGGCCTCCTGCCTTTCTTGACTTGTCATAGCACAGAAACAATCACACCAGCTGTATACCTTCAGCTCTCAGAACTGTCCTTCACTTCCTCCAGATGCACGTCCACAATCGGCCTCTCTGGAAGTCTGACACCTTTGTTTACGTAACTGTCTGTACCTTCGTGTGTGTGTGTGTGTGTGTGTGTGTTAGTGTGAAGGAAAAGGTGTAAGAGGAAGCAAATGCAAGAAATTCCAGAAGGAAACTTGAGGAAGCTATAGAAGGACAGGTTGAAGAAACAGGTGGCCACCAGAATCCAGGAAGGGATTTGTGGGAGCACTCACAGTAGACGGTGAGGGTGATGGTTTTCCTGGAGCGGGTGTTGAGGTAAGTGTTCTGAGCCAGGCATGCATAGTGGCCCGTGTGCATGCGGAGGATCCTGTTGATGGTGTACTGTGGACCCGCGTACACCTGGGAGTTGTTGTAGAACCAGACGTACTGACTTGGGGGATTAGAAGAAGCTTGACACAGGAGAGAAACTGTCTCTCTTTCCAGGGCGGAATAACCCCGCTCCGTCACTGAATAAGGGGTGACATCGATCTGAGGCTGGTCTGGACCAACTGGAAAAGAGTCAGAGATGTTTACCTAGCATATCCTCTTGAAATTGCATTTCATATCACACATACACTTGAGGTCAAAGATTTAGATACACCTTGCAGAATCTGCAATTTTAGCAAAATAGGAGGAATCATACCAAATGCATGTTATTTTTTAATTAAGTACTGAGCTGAATAAGACATTTTACATAAAAGACATTTACATATAGTCCTCAAGGAAATAATAGTTTATAAAAATGACCCTGTTCATAAGTTGAATGATCCACAGCTTTTTTTTTTTTTTTTTTAGTGATAGTTGTTCTTAAGTCTTTTGTTTGTCCTGAACAGTCCACTGTTCTTCAGAAAAACCTTCAGGTCCCACAAATTATTATGTTTTTTTCAGCATTTTTGTGTATTTGAACCCTTTGCAACAATGACTGTATGGTTTGAGATCCATCTTTTCACACTGAGGACAACTGATGGACTCATATGCAACTATTAAAGAAGGTTCAATCACTCACTGATGCTTCAGAAGGAAACGCAATGCATTAAGTGCCGGGGGGTAAAAACTTTTTGAATTTGGAGATCAGGGTAAATTTAAATTATTTTGTCTTCTAGGAAATATGCAAGTATCTTCTGTAGCTTCTGAAGGACAGTACTAAATGAAAAAAATATTATAAGAATAAGAAAAATGAACACTGAAGGATTTTTCTGAAGAACAGCAAGCAGTTTAACTGTTCAGGACAAACAAAGGACTCATGAACAACTATCACAAAGTAAAAAAAAAAAAAAAAAGGCTGTGAATCATTTAGGTAACAACAGAATTAAGAATCAAGTGTACTGTATGTAAACTTTTGAGTCAATTTTTTTTAAATTTAACTTATTTTCTCTTGTGGACTATATGTAAACAATTTTTTTAATATATTATTCAGGTCAGTACTAAATAAAAAAACAACATGCATTTTGTATGATCCCTCTTATTTTGGTGAAATATTTAACATTTTGCAGATTCTACAAGGTGTATGTAAACTTTCAACCTCAACTGTATTAAATATCATATTAAAATGATATGATGCATCAAACTTCGTTGTATATTTCAAAGAGTACTTAGGAGTCTCTTACAAATGGTGTCAAGCCAGACCCGGTCACTGCGCTGCTGGTTGACTTGGTTGCTAGCAATACACCTGTACCATCCAGTGTAATTTCGATTGACATCAGTGACATTCAATCGGTTGTCGTCATAGATCTCAGCCACAGTGGTGAGCTGGCCTTCCCGGCTCTCCAGTTCCCATATGTAATTAATAGGCCCCGTGCCATTCTCCAGGCCACAGCGCATGGTCACTGACGTGCCCTCCACTGGCGAAGAGTCGCTCATCACAATGTAAGGTTTGGTCACTGGCACTGTTAAAGTAATTACAAAATGGAGCCTCATTACTAATAAACCATGACACAGTGGCTGTAAAATATGCTAATCTTAATAAGTTATACTTAACTAGTTATATATAGGATAGTTCACCCAAAAATGACAAATCTGTCTCTAATTACTCACACTCATGTTGTTCCAAGACTTTTTTCATCTTCAGAACACAAACTAAGATATTTTTGATGAAATCCAAGTGCTTTTTGACCCTGCATAGGCAACGCAACTACCACATCAAGGCCCAGAAAGGTAGTAAGGCGATGTTAAAATAATCCATGTGACATTAGTGGTTCAACCCTAATTTTAAATAGCTACGAGAATACTTTTTGTGTGTAAAGAGAACAAAAAAAGATGAAAGAAGGGGTTTACGGGTTTGGAACGACATGAGGGTGAGTAATTAATGACACAATTCTCATTTTTGGGCGAACTATCCCTTTATATATCCCTAAATAAACCTTGAACTTAGTCAGCAGTTGTTTAGATCAGTATTTAGACATTCCTTAATAACCACTGACCTAAAACGCGCAGAAATACATAGTAGTAATACAGCTTTGCTCCTTCGAGGGTATCATACAGTGCCTGGCAGGTATACACTCCTTCTGCAGCCAGAGGAAGCTTCTCGATGGACAGAGAGGCGCTGTTGCTGATTACTGTCAGATCACCCAAGTCATTGGCTAATTTCTGTATCTTAGGACCCTTCCCAAAGTTGTATACAATGGCACGAATGGTGTCTGTGCCTGGTTTGGTGAAACCCCAAATGTAGACATCGGGCAAAGTAGGGCCACATTCTAAGATTACTCCACGTCCCACCACACCATTGGTCCTGGTCTCACTGTATACCACCTGCCCCGGGTCCAAGATCTCTACACCTGGAAGAGCACACAAACTGTGTATGTGGCAGTGCTCCAAATTCTTATTAGCATTGATTAAGTTACAATGGGTACATCATAAGTGGTTTTCTTTTTACTTGCATTTTGACAATGTGAATACATGTGACTCTGGACCACAAAACTAATCTTAAGTAGCATGGGTATGTTTGTAGAAATAGCCAAAAATACATTGTATGGGTCAAAATTGTCATTTTTTTTGTTTTAGGCCAAAAATTATTAGGATATTAAGTAAAGATGATGTTCCATTAAGATATTTTGTAAATTTATCAAAACCTAATTTCTAATAAGCAATATGCATTGCTAAGACATTCATTTTGGACATCTTTAAAGGCAATTTTCTCAATATTTTGATTCTTTTGCACCCTCAGGTTCCTGATTTTCAAATAGTTGTATCTCAGTCAAAAATTATTATTTATTTTATTCAGCTTTCAGATGACGCGTAAATCTCAATAATAAAAAAAGACCCTTATGACTAGTTTTGTCCTCAATAATTGTCCTCATTTGACAAATCAAAGTCTGAACAAGAAAACAAATACTTAAAATCAAGTGGAACAGTTATCGTATACAAATATATGATTGAAAGAATTAGTTGACAGCACTGAACATAATATTAAAAAAATATTTAAAATGGTCACTGATATTCTTACCTTGAAGGAAGAGGGGTAGAAATAAAACAGTCAGACAAATGTAAGGCACCCCTAAAACTCTGTGGACCATGGTGCCATGACTCTCATTTCCAATGCATTGGCCAAGATGTAAAAACGCAAAAAACAGTCTCCAAAATAAATATAAAGTGAGAGAGAGAGAAAAATCCAATGAATTTTATGAGACCTGTCCAAGCTTATTACTGCCGAAGTCCACAAGCTAAATGAGAGAAAGAGGCAACTGAGTCTTTCTAAACTGATTTGGCCTAAATAATTTAGAGACCTTCCCCTCCGTGTACAAGAATACAGTGGACTGGAGTAGAAAGGTTTAGGATGACACAATGATAGCTGTGTCTCATATATTATTGAAGGTGGCGGGATGGATGGCCGTTCTTGCATTCCATCACCCACAGTGAGATAGAAAAAACCTCTGTTACATTCTGAGTTCATTTACAATGATTTATTCTCTTATTTAAATAAATATAAAACAGTTGCTACTAATAAATAGCAGTGCTTTTAACAGCTTAGTTGTTTCAGTAAATTTTTTTCATCAGTTTGGTAACCATCCATGCAATCTATGCCTACCAAAATGTTTTAATGCAGGCTGTATATAAAGGTTGAGGCTAAAGTACAATTGAACAAAATCTATATTTAGATTCCAGGGTTAGTTAACCAGGTTCATAGCCCAAGGAGATGCACTTTAATCACAGACCCTGGCTCTTCTCTGAGCTCATCCCTCTCTGAGTTTGAGGTCAGAATTATACTGGTGGTGTGTGTTTTGTGTGTGCGCGACAGCTTAGTCAAGCAGAGCAAACAGAGTGCTCCCTACATTCATTCATGAGTTTCTCAAGTTACGCTTCCATGTAAAGTGCATAAACACACCAGGAAAGGCAGTTAAGAATGCAAGGGAATGCTGTATATGCACACCCATATACAGTTGAGGTCAAAAGTTTTCATACACCTTGCAGAATCTGCAAATTGATAATTATTTTACCAAAATAAGTACAAAATACATGTTATTGTTTATTTAGTACTGACGTGAGTAAGATACTTTACATAAAAGGCATTTACATAGTCCATGAGAGAAAAAAGTTGACATCCCCTAGATTCTTAACACTTTGTTGTTACGACTGATCCACAGCTGGTTTATTTGTTTGTTTGTTTGTTTAGTGATAGTTGTTAATGAGTCAATTGTCTGTTCTGAACAGTGAAACTGCCCGTTCTTTTTTTTCTTTTTTTTTTTTTTATCATTTTTGTGTATTTGAACCCTTTCCAGCAATGACTGTATGATTTTAAGATCCATCTTTTCATACTGAGGACAACTGAGGGACTCATATGCAACTATTACAGGAGGTTCAAATGCTCACTGATGCTTCATAAAGAAAAACAATGTTTTAAGAGCCGGGGGTGAAAACTTTTGAACGGAATGTGTACATTTTTCTTATTTTCCCTAAATATCATACTTTTTTATTTGGTACTGCCCTTCAGACGCCACAGAAGTTATTTACATGTTTCCTAGAAGACAAAATAAGTTAAATTTGCCCTGATCTTCATATTCAAAAAGTTTTCACCCCCAGCACTCCTTCTGTAGCATCAATGAGCATTTGAATCTTCTGTAATAGTTGCATGTGAGTCCCTCAGTTGTCCTCATTGTGAAAAGATGGATCTTAAAATCATACAGTCATTGTTGGAAGGGGTTCAAATACACAAAAATGCTGACAAACCAAAAGGACAGTGGGCAGTTTACAAGCAAGGGACTCATAAACAACTATCACTAAAAAAAAAAGCAGAAAAAAAAAACAGCTGTGGATCAAGTGTATGTAAACATTTGAATGGGGTCATTTTGATAAATTCAACTATTATTTTCTCCTGTGGACCTTCTTCAAGTCAGTACTAATTAAAAAAAAATCATTCATTTTGTATGATCCCTCTTTTTTTGGTAAAAAAAATTTAACATTTTGCAGATTCTTCAAGGTGTATGTAAACTTTTGACCTCAAGGTGGATAATTAGTTTGACAGTTTATCTAATACAATGATATTCAGAAGTATTTAATACCTCTTTGAGGTTCTGCTACAAGTTCTGTTGGTCTGAACACAAGGTTTACAGCTTCTTTACTGCTCACACACTCATACAAATAGTTCATAATCATTATGTGATTAACGCAAATCATTTCTATAACCAGATGAAACCAGCATGTTATGTTCACACCAGATGGCATACAGTATGTTAAATGCAATCTATAAATAGGTTTAATCAGATTACTATTTCATTATAAATCTTGTGTAATCATCACAATCACTTACTTATAGCATTTTGCATTGCATTACATCATCATATCCTGGTAAAATCATAAATGCAAGAAGAGTAGGCCTGTTCAAACTAATCAGACATAATAAACCTAAAAAAAGGCAATGTGTATTTATTTATGCATTTATTGGTAGAAAAAAAAAATCACAAGTGGTTAAAATATTACATCATTAATAGCTTATTCAATACCATATGGTCACTGTAACAACACAAATACATATAATGTAATCCATCACATTTTTGCACACATTCTCGTGCTCTCTACACTATATAAACACTCCTTACGCAGTTTTTTGAATTGCAGTGCATGGAAGAACTTTGTACCATTGTGCATGAATGTCACAAAGCATAATGTAAACAATAATAAAGGACAAATGACCAAAGTGATTCACAGTTCTACAGAATACTTCCTGGAATTTGTTGGTGTGCATGTAAAAAAATCTCATATATACAGCATATACAGTTTAAAGATGCAAAGAAATATGAATAATGATTATTTTGTTAAGTATTGGTCAGATCATGTGACTATAGCAAGTTTCACTATTGCGAAAGCAACAAAAGACCCATTTTAATACAAAACAATTAAATACTGTGGTATATACAATCATGGCCAAAAATATAGGCACCCTTGCAATTCTATCAGAAAATGCAACCCTTCTCTCAGACAATTGTTGCAGTTGCAAATGTTTTGTTACTTACATTTTTTTTTTTTTTTTTTTTTTTTTTTGTCACAAAAAAAACAGAAAAGAAAATACAGAACACAAAAAATGCACTGGACAAAATTATTGGCACCCTTAACTTAATATTTGGTATAAAATAACTAAAATCAATCACTTCCTTTAACCATGGATGAGTTTCTTACACCTCTCTACTGGAATTTTGGACCATTCTTCTTTTGCAAACTGCCCCAGGTCATTCAGATTTGAAGTAAGCCTTCTCCCAACTGCTGTTTTGAGATCTCTCCAGATCATTTCAGAACTCTCCAGCACTTTGTAACCATTTCTGAGTGCTTTCTGAAGTGTGTTTCGGGCCATTGTCCTGCTGGAAGACCCATGACCTCCGGTGGAAACGAAGCTTTCTGACACTGGCCACTAGGGGCAGCCGTGGCCTAATGGTTAGGGAGTCGGACTTGTGACTGAAAGGTTGCAGGTTCGAGTCCCAGGTCCGGCAGGGATTGTTGGTGGGGTGAGTGATTAATCAGCGCTCTCTCCACCCTCAATACCACGACTGAGGTGAGACCCTTGAGCAAGGCACCGAACCCCCAAACTGCTCCCCGGGCGCCGCAGCGATAGCAATATGGCTGTATGTTCACGGGTGTATGTTCACGGTGTGTGTGTTCACTACTGTGTGTGTGCACTTGGATGGGTTAAATGCAGAGCACAAATTCCGAGTATGGGTCACCATACTTGGCCACACGTCACGTCACGTCACGTCAAAATCCATTGGTAATCATCAGATTTGATGATACTGTTCATACAGTCAAGGCATCTAGTGCCAGAAGCAGCAAAGCAACCACAAAACATCTTTGAACCTCTACGACGTTTGACTGTAGGGACTGTGTTCTTTTTTTTTGAAGGCCGCATTTCTTTTTCTTTAAATGTCCTTTACCAAAAAGCTCTGCTTTTGTCTCATCTGTCCACAGTATGTTCTCCCAGTATTTGAATCTTCTGTAATAGTTGCATGTGAGTCCCTCAGTTGTCCTCAGTGTGAAAAGATGGATCTTAAAATCATACAGTCATTGTTGGAAGGGGTTCAAATACACAAAAATGCTGACAAACCAAAAGAACAGCGGGCAGTTTATAAGCAAGGGACTCATAAACAACTATCACTAAAAAAAGCAGAAAAAAAAATGTGCCATGATGTCCTTTACCAAAAAGCTCTACTTTTGTCTCATCTGGCCACAGTACGTTATCCCAGAAGAATTGTGGTTTTGTCACATAAGTTTTGGCAAACTCCAGTCTTGCTTTTTTATACCTTTGTGTCAGCAGTGGCTTTATCCACCACTCAATCAATCCTTTGTTGTAACTGTCCACATCCAGGGAGGTTAGCTACAGTTCCATGGGCTGTAAACCTCTTGATGATATCCATCTCTGGAGATGGACTTGTAGCCTTGAGATTGTTCATGTTTTTCCACAATTTTTCTCTCAAATCCACAGACAACTCTTTACACTTCTTTCTTTTTTCCATGCTCAGTGTGACACAACACAAAGGTTGAGTCAACCTTTCTCCATTTTAACTGGTTGCAAGTGTGATTACTATATTGCCCACACCTGTTACTTGCCACAGGTGTGTCTTAATACAAATTACAGGAGAATCACATGCTTTAAAAGCAATTATTTCTTACAATTTTGACAAGGTGCCAAAAAATTTGTCACGTCCATTTTTGAGTTCTGTGTGAAATTTGATCAAGTTTGACTTTTTTTCTCTTGTTCCAGTGCAAACAAAAACAATAAGCACATGAATACTAAAACATTTGCAAGTGGAAAAAAATTCTGAGAGAAGTGTTGCATTTTCTGATAGAAGGGTGCCAATATTTTTGATCATGACTGTATTAAAGATTTTTCAGAATTTAGCTAGGGAAATATATTTGTACTGCTACCATGTTAGCGTCGCAAGTTTAATGTTATGAAAGCAGCTGTTCAGAAATTAAACAAATACAGTGGAAATCCCAAATGACATAAAACAACGGAGTGATTCATAACTGTACAGTATACAATAAACAACATGGGCCTGTTGTAAATGAAGTGTACGGACCACCGACCTACTTTAAGACAATGAAAATCAGATTTATTCTGTACACAGATTCGAAATCTACTCTGATTTAATCTGTAGTTATTTTTCAGATTAATTCTAAGCAATATTATTATCAAAAATTGAAAATGTGCACTCAAATCCAATCATGCTTACAGAATAATATTTTTTTAAAGATCTATTCAGAAAGTACACAATGACCAGAGCAACTGAAGAAAGACAGAAAGGTTGCAGATGTATTTATACGTACTGCTCTTTGGGGAAGGTGTATGAGGAGACGGGGCCAGGGGGTGTGGGGTACGTGAATATGGCGGTCTGGTTACCGTGCTGAGTGTAGGGGTTTTGGGGCAGGAAGGTCAGAGGAGGTTGAATGGGAGGAGAGTGTTGCTCTAGATAATCCTCTTTGTTACACGCCAAACGGTAACTCACGTAGTCGGCCGTGTTTGGGAGCTCGTCATAGAACCTCCCGGGGCTCTGTGGGAACAAAGATACAAGGTCAGAGAATGAGAGAATAGCACTGTGAATATTTAATGAGTGTGTTCAGGGACATGGCTAACACTGTCTTCCTGACATTACGCACTCTAGTCGAGTTTGGACCTTTTTCCACTTTAAAATCCATAAATGTTTCAAAAGTAGCAAAGTTCAAGGAAGTTATATGGAGTTATTGTTAAAACACTGTTGCTCTGTGATAATGAACTATTTAGGACTCAACAGGGAGGAAGTAATAGCGTGTTTGTTGTCTTTTCCAGTAGGAGGCGCTCTTTGCTCACTATGTCTGTGAGGCCAAAGGCTATTCAGGTTTATCATTAAAGCCTCAGTACCTCTATTCAGGTCGGTAGCCAGACTATGGTGCATTAGTGCATCTTTTCATCTGATAAAATGGCCGGAGCCCTCGCTGGTGTTTCTGTGGCTTTACTGAGTGCTCTCTTACCTGGAAGTCATCAGCGGCCTTCTTTTTAGAGGAGCAAGGCTTTTTGTGGGCAGGGGAAGAACTGTCTCTGCAACAATAGAGACGGACAGGCAGAGGGTCTTAAGTAAAACAATGGCATAAAACAACTACAGGCTGGTTTGCGGATTGTTTTATGTGCTAGGATTTTTAGACATTGTACTAAAACCACTACATAACATTGAAAAATGAATGCATTTTAAGCTTAGTTATGATTAATGTAATTAGAATTTTAGCTTTGGCATAATTAATTGTCAAATAATGTAAAAGACTGCAACGAGAATTTTAAAAGTCCTAAACAATATTATATGCATATGTACACATTTTATAACATTATATTTAATATATTTAGAATATTTCATATTTCTTTAGTATATTATTTTAGTATGTATTATTTTGTTTATTTATATGTGTATAATATTAATCATGTAAAACTAAATATGATTTAAGATTATATATAATAGTATTTATTAACATAAAGAAATACATAAAAATATACAAAGTATAAAAATGAATATTATTAAAATATTAAATGTGTGTATATGTACACACACACATACACACACACAATTTATATATCATATAATTATATAATATTTGTAGAATATTTTATATTTCTTCATATTATTATTATATTTTTTATGTGTATAATACTAATAACGTAAAGCAATGATATATAATATATACATTATATTTAACACACTCACACAGAGAGACATTAAATATTAGTTAAATTATATTTATTACAATATAAATACATATTTTTTTTTACAAAATATAAAATTGAATATTATTAAAATATGAAATATCTTCTATATATATAAATGCAATATTTTTCAAATATTTTTTGTTATTTCTTCTTATGATGTTATTATAGTATTTATTATGTTTATGTTTATTTATGTGTATAATACAAATAATGTAAAACAATAATGATACATTTTACTTAATATATATAATATTATTAAAATATGTATATATATATATATATATATATATATATAATGAAAGCAATAATTATATATAATATACACAGTATATTAAAGACAGCCATAAATTAAATACAAATGTTTTTTACATTCTTACATAAGAAAATACATAAAATACACAAATTATAAAAAATTATTAAAATATACAAATATTAAATTTATATATATATATATAACACACACCAAATATTAGTTAAGTAAATATATTCAATAAAAATAAATGCATTTTTAAATATTTTTTGTATATATATATATATATATATATATATATATATGTGTGTGTATGTGTTTGTTTAATTTTGATATATAATTATATATTACAGAATATTGTATTTTGTATTATTTTGTATTATATTGTATATTGTATTAAGTAATCTATATATATATATATATATATATATATATATATAGTAAAAAGTCTATTATATATAATCACATATACATATCTTTTTTAAATATTAGTTAAAATATATATATTATTAAATATGATTTAATAATATCAAACAAAAGAAATACTACATAAAATGTAAAATTTTGCTAGGTTAATAACTGAGCTAAGAAAATATGATTTGTAGACACTTTAGTCATTACTTGGGCCTCAATAATGAAATCTCAAAATTTTAGACATGAATCCTTGCAAATGTACCCTTTTAATGAGTTGAATACTTACGAATCATTGTCTGTCCCTGCATGTTTCTGCCGCTGCTGTTTTTTGACCAAATATATTGTGCCAGCTATACTGAAGATGATGCCCAGTGCAATCACCCATCCAAGGACACCCATCACCCTCTCTGCAGCACTCAGTGGCTGGGGTTTCTCTGCAGGAAAAATACATCCTTGCTAACTCCACAATATACATTTTATGTCTTTTTAATACTCAGTTGTACTTAAGTATTCAAACCCGACATGCCTCTGAAACATATTTCCGTCTAACATAAACGAGAATAGCTCTATTGTACAGCCCCAGTCCTATTGTTTTGTGTTGATGAGAAAAAAACCCACACATCCGGCTCACATGCCCTTCTTTTGTACAAACTCATACCAACAAATGGGGCTTCCATGGAAGGGATTCATGGGAGCTTTCCCTTAGGTCACTGTGTACATAAAACAACGATGTAAATGCCAACTAGTGAAAAAGGGGATTTGTCGTGTGTTGCTCTAATGGCCGTAAAATGTTAATGACATAATGTGTCCATTCGAAACAGACAACACCCAACCTCACATAAGTGACCGTTACCACAAACAATGTCCTGATCGGATGACCCCAAATATAGCACTTAAATAGCTTTGCTTGGAAAATTGTGCTTATTCATTTATTGATTCTGATATATCAGAAGCAATACATTATTCAGACGAAGAGGACTTTACGATGTACATTTTATCTTGACTATCTTAACTGACTTGATTTATACATTTTGGATATATTTCAGAAGACTTATTAACACTTGTGCTTTCACAATAAATACAGGAGAACAGCAAATACAAACATTGTATATCTGAATATGTTGTTCTTGGCAGCATAATATATAAGAGACAAAAACACATCAAGATTTTAATGAATAAATTAAGCAAGGTTAACAAAATTTTGTTTTACACACTATACTGAACCACCAGGGCAATTTCTATCATTGTTGTGAAAAAGACTGCTTTGCTGCTTTCTAGAAGAAATTTACAAATGAAAAAACACTCCAATTAGCACAAAACACAATGTATTAGAACATTTACAACACATCATATGAAAGTACAGTACATTGCCTGCAACAGACCAATGTAACATTCAACCAGTTTGTTCCACAGTGTCAAAAACGGAAATAATTTAGCATTTCAAAGCACTTTTATAGTACACTGGTTTTATGTCATCCTAAATAATGTCAATATCAAACATCGCAGCCACTGAGACATGCAGTGAATCACTGACTCTTGAAAGCTACAGCCATAGTTTATTTGTGTGATTGTTTATCTACATGTATATTCATATTATTACAGGTGGTATTTGACTACTGCAGTGCAGGAAGCACAGTTTATTGTACTGTATTATGAAACCTGTTATTAAAGCAGCCTGAAATTCACTTTTATGTTTCAATAAACAAAAAACACATTATTTGACAAAACAAGGCAATGTTTCTATGAATCATGCACAAAACTATATACACAGTGTAAGACTTTCACAATTTATAGGTTACAGTGAAGTTTCAATTGCTCTTAGGTAAACACTAGCCCGAGGCCAAAATTCTTTCTCAGTACAACGGCACTGTCAAGACATGTATTCTCTTCCAAGCAAATGCCTATTTTATGTTAGAGATGTTAACTCTGTTACAAAACCTACTGAGTCAGTATCCGTAATGTAATGGAAAATAACTGATTTGGACGCCATCACAGAAACTCTGTGTGCCACGTAAAGTGTGCTCTATACTTTAGGAATGCGAATCATATTTGGTTTCGATAGTTTGAAGTTAGCATGTTGCTAAGCAAACAGCACTACTCTATAAACCACCATAATCCACACAGAAAACAACACACAACTGATTTTAATACAGTTTGAAGTTAGCATATGGCTAAGCTAACAACACTGTTACAAAACCTTGTCACTGAATATCCTAAACAACATTGAAAGTGACCAATTTGGGATGCCAACATACTATAGGTAGAAACTCAGTGTGTGACATAAAAAGCACTCTGCATAGGAGAACGCAATTCTGATTCCAACACAGTTTTAAGGTAGCATGTTGCTAAGCTAACAACACTTACAGAAGCCTACAGAAGCTTGTGATTCAACATCTTAACATTGAAAGTGACTAATTTGGGATGCTAACATAGGAAGAAATTCGGTGTGTCACAAAAAATTGCTCTGCACAGGAGACCGCAATTCACAACTGATTCCAATACAGTTTGAAGTTAGCATGTTGCTAAGCTAACAGCACTGTTACAAACCCTTGCAATAAACAACACTAAAAGTGACATTCAGTCAGATTGGGATGCCAACATAGGTAGAAAATCTGTGTCACGTAAAAAGCGCTCTGTATTAAAGAGCACAAATCACAATTGATTTTAATACAGTTTGAAGTTAGCATGTCGCTAAGCTAACAGCACTGCTACAAAACCTTGTGGTTCAACATTCTTAAACGACACTAAAAGTGACCAATTTTGGATGCCAACATAGGTAGAAACTCAGTCTGTCATATAAAAAGCACTCTGCATGGGTAAACGCAATTCACAACAGATTCCAATACAGTTTGAAGTTAGCTAAGCTAACAGCACTGATAGAAAACCTTGAGGCAGCCTTCTAAACAACACTGAAAATGACCAATTTGCAATGCCAACATAGGAGAAACTATGTAAATAGTACTCTGTCCTACAGAATGTAAAATCACAATCAATTTCAATAGTTTGAAGTTAGCAAGGTGCTAAGCTAACAACACTGTTAGAAAACCTTCCCAGATAGCACACGTACGTCTGCAAGATGTCTGTTAAAGATCTTTTGATCTGGAAAGCATCTGCTGTGTACAAACGTCTGCCAGACATCTGTAAGATGTCAGTTTTGCATACATTCTTAATCATTAACATCTTAAAGACATCTAATAGACATCTATTTGGCATCTGTTAGGAAACGTCCAATAGACGTATTGTAGATGAGCAAACTACGTCTTGCAAATGTCTTACAGATGTAAATGCAGACGTCTCCGAGATGTACGTGTGCTATCAGGGTTGTGAGGCCGCCTTCTAGACAACACTGAAAGTAACCAATTTGGGATACCAACATAGGTCGAAATTCAGTATGTCACATAAAAAGTGCTCTGCATCAGAGAATGCAATTCACAACTGATTCCAGTACAGTTTGAAGTTAGCATGTTGCTAAGCTAACAGCCCTGTTAGAAAACCTTGTGAATCAACATTCTAAACAACATTGAAAGTGAGCATTTTAGGTTCCAAAATACATAACTCAGTGTCACATAAAAAACGCTCTGCAGATTAGAACGCAATTCACAACTAATTTCAATGCTGTTTGAAATTAGCAAGTTGCTAAGCTAACAGCATTGTTACAAACCCTTGTGATTCAACATCCTAAACAACACTGAAAATGACCAGTTTGGGATGCCAACATAGAAAATGCTCTGTACAAAAGAATGAAACTGATTCCAGTACAATTTAAAGTTAGCATGTTGCTAAGCTAACAGCACTGTTAGAAAACCAGCATCCTAAACTACACTGAAAGTAACAGATTTTCAATGCCAACATAAGCTGAAACTCTGTGCGTCACATAAAAATGCTCTGTACTGAAGAAAACAAAACACAATTGATTTCAATAGTTTGAAGCTAGAATGTTGCTAAGCTAACAGCACTGCTATAAAACCTTGTGACTCAACATCATATACAGCATTAAAAGTAACCAGTTTAGGATGCCAACATAGGTAGAAACAGTGCTCACAGCACAATACTTTATATACAGTACATAAACATTCACAAATATTCAGTAAAATAATTAATTACATTTAAATATGTATATCACTATTTATAAGAAATGTAACTTAGAAGTGCATAAGAAAACTTATAAATGACACTTAGATATATCTCAGATTCATTTGTTTCCCACTGAGGTGCCGCAGATTTTGGTAAGTCTTCTATATTGTAATGCTGATTTAGAATTTTGGCATTCCAAGAGGCAGCATAATTATACAGATAATTATGCATAATTACAATGACTGCTGTAAACAGCTCAGTAGGTTTTGAAACAGAGAAGTCAACAACATGGTCAGTCATTGGTCAATCTCCAAACATCAATCATCAGTTTGAATTTTCATGTCAACAACGTCCTTTAGGTGAATCAAATCCATTGTGAGTTTGAATCCCAAAGCCTGCTTCAAAAGGAAGGAGATGGCAAAAAACGAGAAAATAGCGGAAAACGACCATGCTGAGAAGCTCAAAGCCTTGAGTACTAAACATACCACTCTTCTTTAGAGATGACGGAGCCGTCCATTTGAGGAATCATGTCCACTGAGACCTCCACCTCAGATCCATAATCATAAATGTAAGTCTGCTCGCTGTGTCCGCATCTCTCATGGTCCTCGATCAGCCCCGTGTGGTAGGCCTTCATCCTGCTGTCGTGGCAGTTGTGGAACTCCTGAACGCTTCTTCCTAAGATACTGGAGCCTCTGTAAATTTCCAGCTTCTTCTCTTGATCTGAGTCTTCGGAGAAGGTCAGACTGTGAGGTATTGAGGGGTGTGAAGGCATGCTGCCAGGCTTGCTGTAACCATTTCCAAGGATTTGCTTCTTGGTACTGTAATCTCCTTTAAACATGCATCTCCGGCGATAGAAAAACACTACCAGGAGCGTAATAGCAGCCAACAGCACTGTGCCACAAGCAACAGCTCCACCAATGATGATAAATGTTTGCTGTGGCTCCTGAGACACCTCGTGTGGGGAGTTAGGGGATTCTGGGTAAGGAAAGAGATCACCTCCATTAAGTATAACAATATGGGGCTGTTAAAGGCCTTGTGTGCAGTTGTTGGTCATAGCAAAGTGCTTGTATCTTTACTTTAAACAAGCTATAAGCTATTAGACAACCATTCAAAAGTTTAGGGATGGAGAATTTTTTTATTATTTCAGAAGAAAGCCTCTTGTTCTCACCAAGGCTGCCTATTTGATAAAAATACAGTAATGTTGTGAAATATTATTACAATATATTTTACAATCTAATTTATTCCAGTGATGGCCATGCGGAATTTTTAGCAGCCATTTCTCCAGTCTTCAGTGTCACATGATCCTTCAGAAATCATTTTAATATGCTGATCGGTGCCTAAAACATTCTTTTTATTATCATTGTTGACGTCACAGAGCCCAAACTTTTGAATGGCAATATACTAAAAGCTAAAAAATTAACATAAAAGGTTTTATTCTAGGTCTTTTAGGAGTACACTAGCATAATGGACTATGACTAAAAGCCACAGAGCTTTTAGTCACTGTCAGAGTATTTTGATTTCACAAGGTCTTTATAAAAGCAACATGGGTAAAAAGAGGGAGTTGGAATTGTGAAGACTTTTCAATTCTTTGTATTTCTTCCCCATGGAATCAAATCCCAGGTGCCATCACTACGTCAAAGTGACTGAACCATGCAGCAAACCAGAGCCACACATACATGTACATACAAGTAAATGTAAACATGCAGTTTCTATAGACCACACCTTATGCCCACAGCATGCAAAGCGAAAAATATGACTCAAGAGATCCTCAAAACAAAGGTTCATTCAGGAGCCACATGCAGACAACTTGCAGCCACATGCATAGTGCTGCACCAGAAAGCAAGTTAAAACAAAACACCTTAGGGCTGAAGAAAAAAAATACAGGCAGGAGAGTAAGCTTCCACATTTCAGGCAGTAAACGTCTACAAACAGTTACATGATAGGTGATGTTTCAGAGGCAGTCGTGAGTAAGCTTAGGGTAACAGACTAAAAAGTTCACATGCACAGAAGCAGTTAAGCCGCATGCTTTCAGTCGAGTAGGAAGTGTAAACAACACACCTGTGACAATGACTTCAACGGACGCAGAGCCTGTCCCAATGCTGTTGGTGGCGTCACAGATGTATGTGCCAGCGATGTCATAGGTTACAGGACCTTTAAAGATCAGCACATCTTCACGAAGCTCGGCTGTACTCGGCATAGTTCCATTCAAGCTAGAGAGAGAAAGGCTCATCAGGTCAAGAATGAGATTTTACTGATGTTAAGAAGCGTTAAGGATAGTTCACCCAAAAATAAAAATTCTGTTATTAATTACTCATGTCATGTCATTCCAAACTCGTAAGACCTTTGTTCATCTCCTGAAATCCAAGAGCCTTCTGCGGCTGCATAGACAGCAATGCAACTGACGCATTCAAGGCCCAGAAAGGTAGTAAGGACATTGTTAAAATAGTCAATGTGACATCAGAGGCAATTTAAAAAAAGTTACAAGAATATTTTTTGTGTGCAAAGACGTCATTATTTTTGTTTTCTTTGTGCTAAAAAGTATTCTCCTAGCTTCATAACATTCAGTGTTGGGGGTAACGCATTATAAGTAACGCAAGTTACGTAATAATATTACTTTTTTCAAGTAACTATTGAAGTAACGCATTACTTTTTAATTTCCAAGAAAATATCTGTTACATTTTCAAAAAAGTAACGCCAGTTACTTTTTGTTTCCTTTATGTATTATTTGACTTTGCTGCTGACCTTTGTTGATCCAATTCAAGCGTACACTGCAAAAATACTTTTCTTACATTTTTTGTCTTGTTTCCAGCCAAAATATAAAAAAAATATGAAATCAAGAAGAATTTTCTAGATAAATAAATAATAGATTTTTGATTTTCAGAAAAAAACCAAGTCAAAATTAAGTGACTTTTTTGCTTAGAACAAGCAAAATAATTGCCACTTGGGTAAGCAAAAAAATCTTATTTCAAACAAAAAACAAGATTATGTTGCTTACCCCATTGGGAAATTATTTTGCTTGTTTCAAGCAAAAACACACTTAATTTTGACTTGTTTTCAGAAAAACAAGACAATAACTTTTACTTGTCTAGAAATTCCTTCTTGATTTAAGAATTTTTAGATATTTTGGCTGGAAACGACAAAAAATCTAAGAAAAGAATTTTTTGCAGTGTACTAATAAGCAAAACTTACTTTAGATTAACTAATATTTGTGCTTTTTTTCTCACTGCTGAAGAGTGTTGAACTTTCTTTTCCTACAGTTCTACTACACAGACGTGAATTAAATTTTTCTTTAGCCTTAGGTTTATTCACTTAATTTCATTTTGGTGTGAAACAGCTTTTACATTTGCTAAGAATCTAACGTTTTTATATTGAAAACAAACAAGCAAGCCCTGCCAAGATTTAGAAAGTAATGTAAAAGTAACACAAAAGTAATGTAACACACTACTTTCCATAAAAAGTAACTAACATAATTAGTTACTTTTTTAGGGAGTAACGCAATATTGTAATGCATTACTTTTAAAAGTAACTTTCCCCAACACTGATAACATTACGGTTGAACCACTGATGTCACATGGACTATTTTATCGATGTCCTTACTACCTTTCTGGGCCTTGAACATGTCAGTTGTGTTGTGTCTATGCAGGTTCAGAAAGCTCTCAGATTTAATAAAAAAAATCTTAATTTGAGTTCTGAAGATGAACGAAAGTCTTACAGGTTTGGATTGACATGAGGGTGAGTAATTAATGACAGGATTTTCATTTTTGGGTGAACTAACACTTTAAGTGCATTGCAAACAGAGTTGAAATTTCCTGTGGTAATCGACACATTTCTTTGGTAATGATTTAATATATAATATTCAGTAGTTTCGGCTATGGTATATCTTAACGGAACATTTTTTGAATAATACATAAATTGGCACAGAATTCAAAGGAATGTTGTTTACGTAGACTAAAATGACATACTATCTCCACTGAAACAAAGAGATGGGTGGGTTTGCGTCAGCCAAGCAGGTGAGCTGAACATTCTCTCTGTTCAAATACCAGTTCCCATCGAAACCCTCTACTATCACCTCTGGTTCATCTGTAAACAAGGAGAAAACAGAGAATACATTTTTCTTCAATGGCCACTTAAAATGGGATTTTAACAGTGATGAACATTTAGAATAAAATGATTTTAATAGAAAACTCATATGATGATGTGTTTTTAAATACATTTTATACTAGAAGTTAAACTGCAATTACTATTAAGCTAAAATGGATAAACAAAAACGAGTATCATATTAATATGTACTAGACGTATTAAACTATAAAAACTAATATTAAACTAATAAAAAAGAATTTAAACAGACTTAAAAAACATACTGGATCAAACGTTTAGGGTTAAAATATTGTAATTACAATTTAAAGTAACTGTTCTGTGGAAGCCCGTTTTATCTTACAATTTATCTTCACAATTTTTTCTCTGAATTGTGTGATACAAACTTGCATTTCTGGCAGTTTTTTCTCAAAATTGTGAGATACAAACTTGCAATTGGGAGTTATAAAGTCAGAATTGCAAGATATGGTCACAATCCTGACTTTTTTTCAGAATTCTGTGACATAAACCTTTTTCTTGCAAATGCAAGTTTTTATCTCACAATTCTGACTTTTTTTCTCTAAACTGCGTGATACAATCTTGCAATTCTGACATTTGTTCTCAGATTTGTGAGATATAAACTCACGACTGCAAGTTCTAAAGTCAGAATTGTGATATAAACATGCAATTTGGACTTTGTTTTTATCTCACAATTCAGACTTTTTTCCCAGAATTGCATGATATAATCTCGCAATTGCGAGATATAAACTCACAATTCAATTATTTTTTTCCTCAGAATTTCGTGATATAAACTCAACTGTAAAAAAAAATAGTCCAAAGGTTTTCTCGGAATTGTGAGATATAAACTTGCAATTGCAAGTTATAAAGTCCAGTGTATAACATGGAATTGCGCATTTATATCTCACAATTCTGAGAAAAAAATTGGAAAAATATAAAATTACAGGTCCTTCTCAAAAAATTAGCATATTGTGATAAAGTTCATTATTTTCTGTAATGTACTGATAAACATTAGACTTTCATATATTTTAGATTCATTACACACAACTCGAAGTAGTTCAAGCCTTTTATTGTTTTAATATTGATGATTTTGGCATACAGCTCATGAAAACCCAAAATTCCTATCTCAAAAAATTAGCATATTTCATCCGACCAATAAAAGAAAAGTGTTTTTAATACCAAAAAAGTCAACCTTCAAATAATTATGTTCAGTTATGCACTCAATACTTGGTCGGGAATCCTTTTGCAGAAATGACTGCTTCAATGCGGCGTGGCATGGAGGCAATCAGCCTGTGGCACTGCTGAGGTGTTATGGAGGCCCAGGATGCTTCGATAGCGGCCTTAAGCTCATCCAGAGTGTTGGGTCTTGCGTCTCTCAACTTTCTCTTCACAATATCCCACAGATTCTCTATGGGGTTCAGGTCAGGAGAGTTGGCAGGCCAATTGAGCACAGTAATACCATGGTCAGTAAACCATTTACCAGTGGTTTTGGCACTGTGAGCAGGTGCCAGGTCGTGCTGAAAAATGAAATCTTCATCTCCATAAAGCTTTTCAGCAGATGGAAGCATGAAGTGCTCCAAAATCTCCTGATAGCTAGCTGCATTGACCCTGCCCTTGATAAAACACAGTGGACCAACACCAGCAGCTGACATGGCACCCCAGACCATCACTGACTGTGGGTACTTGACACTGGACTTCAGGCATTTTGGCATTTCCCTCTCCCCAGTCTTCCTCCAGACTCTGGCACCTTGATTTCCGAATGACATGCAAAATTTGCTTTCATCCGAAAAAAGTACTTTGGACCACTGAGCAACAGTCCAGTGCTGCTTCTCTCTAGCCCAGGTCAGGCGCTTCTGCCGCTGTTTCTGGTTCAAAAGTGGCTTGACCTGGGGAATGAGGCACCTGTAGCCCATTTCCTGCACACGCCTGTACACGGTGGCTCTGGATGTTTCTACTCCAGACTCAGTCCACTGCTTCCGCAGGTCCCCCAAGGTCTGGAATCGGTCCTTCTCCACAATCTTCCTCAGGGTCCGGTCACCTCTTCTCGTTGTGCAGCGTTTTCTGCCACACTTTTTCCTTCCCACAGACCTCTTGCTTGAGGGTGTCAATGATGGCCTTCTGGACAGCAGTCAGGTCGGCAGTCTTACCCATGATTGCGGTTTTGAGTAATGAACCAGGCTGGGAGTTTTTAAAAGCCTCAGGAATCTTTTGCAGGTGTTTAGAGTTAATTAGTTGATTCAGATGATTAGGTTAATAGCTCGTTTAGAGAACCTTTTCATGATATGCTAATTTTTTGAGATAGGAATTTTGGGTTTTCATGAGCTGTATGCCAAAATCATCAATATTAAAACAATAAAAGGCTTGAACTACTTCGAGTTGTGTGTAATGAATCTAAAATATATGAAAGTCTAATGTTTATCAGTACATTACAGAAAATAATGAACTTTATCACAATATGCTAATTTTTTGAGAAGGACCTGTATATATGCTGATTTGAACATTTATTTGAAAAATAATAAGTTTGGAACCATGTAAAATGTCTTTACTGCATCCCTAATGAACTGAATATGTATTATTTATCTGTTTTTTAATCTTGCTGACCACAAACTTTTGAACAGTAGTGTATAGCTGGTTTCTTACACTGAATGTTGAGCGTCACACTATCTGTGAATTGATCGTCATTATATGTGGAGACGCAGGTGAGCAGCTGTTGGTGTATTTCTCGACTGGGAACCACCAAGTAATCACTGCGCACTGTGACAGTCCCATCAGGGTTGCGTATCTCCTGGGTGTTGGATTCTCCATCTAAATCAGTTTTCCATGTGATCACACTGGGTGGCTTCCCATTGGCAGAAACGCACGTGGCAACAGTCATCTTCAGATCTTTGGTTCCCGCCACTATGGAGGGTGTGGACAGACTCATCTGGATCATAGGGCGAGCTGCAGGACAAACACATAGGCTTAGAGCACTGGGATTTTTTTATTCACTGCAGACAACCAGTGGATTACTGTAATATTCTGTGCCACAGTATTTTTTTTTTCATTAAGAACTGCAAAGCGCTACATAATAATCAGTTTTCATAGAAAGCATTTTGAAACGACAAAGGCGTCTTCAACTTGGAAAATGAAATTATTCTTGTGTGAAATCAATAATCTCAAAACCAAAAAATAAATCTCATGTGATGTGATTGCTACAAAAAAAAAAAGGTAGAAAAATCCATTGCAGCACAATCTTGGCTCCAAAGATCTGTTTCACACCACTGCGGCTAACCGTAAGCACTGCGAAAGTAAATGCTTTTAACACTGCTCAGGTACTGAGAGTAATCTGATGATAGTGAGATTTCAATTAATCACTAAAGCTTAATCACAAGGCTTTACTGGTTTTATGTAACTAAGATATCTCTTAAACTGTCCAAATTTGAATATGCGACCACAAAACCAGTCTAAGTGTCAATTTTTCAAAATTGAGATGTATATATCCTCTAAAGGCTGAATAAATAAGCTTTCTATTGATGTATGGTTTGTTAGGATAGGACAATATTTGGCCTAATGAAATACAACTATTTAAAATCTAGAATCTGAGGGTGCAAAAAAATCTAAATATTGAGAAAGTAGCCTTTAAAGTTGTCCAAATGAAGTTCTCACCAATGCATATTACTAATCAAAAATGTAATTTTGATATATTTACAGTAGGAAATTTACAAAATATCATCATGGAACATGATCTTTACTTAATATGCTAACGATTTTTGGCATAAAAGTAAAATCAATAATATACCAGTGCAACTTAAGACTGGTTTTGTCATCCAGGGTCACATATTGTAAGGACCTTGAACTTGCACAATAACGGAATAGTTTACCCAGAAATGAAAATTTGCTGACATTTTACTCACCCCGAGGCCATCCAAGATGTAGATGAATTTGTTTCTTCATTAGAACAAATGGATACTCTTCAGTAAATGGGAGTCCAAACAGCTGATAAAAACATCACAGTAATCCACAAGTAATTTACACAACTCCAATTGTTAATTGATTGAACGTGGATTAATTGTGGATTATTGTGACGGCACCCATTCACTGCAGAGAATCTGATGCTCAATTTCCTTGGCATTTGTTCTGATAAAGAAACAAACATCTTGGATGGCCTGAAGGTGAGGACATTTTTAGCACATTTTCATTTTCGGGTGAACTATATCTTTATATCTTTACTCACCAACTGAAATTGAAGTTATTCAATTTTTAAATCTCATCTGAAATCATATTTTTAAATGCATTGTTCAGGGTATTGGTGGCCTGCTGTACAGTTGGTATTAAAAGAACAGGCATAACATACCATAAACAGTGAGATTAACCATGTTCTCCCTGTTGCCAGCTGGGAAGGTTGTGTACTCGCAGATGTAGGTGGATTCATCTGACAGTTTTAACTTGTTGAAGACTATGGTGGTATCCTCCAGGGAAGGTGTGCGCTGGCGTACGGCGGGGTTCTTGAAGCGCACGCGCTCTTTGAAGGGGCTCAGTACTGACACCCCCAAGGCTGGATTGGCGATGGCGACGTTCTGCTTAGTGCCATTGACCAGCTTCTGCCAGGTGACCTGTGAGATTTTTACAGGTGGGTTGCTGTTGACAAACTGGCAGCTTAGCTCTACCTGTGAGCCCACAAATCCTGACTTACTGCTGTCCATCTGGACCATCTGACCATGAACACCTAGGAACAGAAAGAATACAAATTTTAAAAACACTTCCAGAATAATAATGCAGAGCTGAATGTGCGCTCCCTTGATGCGCTTGTGGCTGGACATCACGCAAGCTATGTATGCCTTCGTATTGTAACCTTATCAAAGAACCTAATAAAATAAAAAATGAAAATAGATATTGCCAAATATTTAATATAGGCTATAGGGAATTGAACAAAACATACATAGATTTTATTTATTTAGTTTTTAATGCCCCGCCCCAACGCGACCCGCGGGGTCTGAGACGACCCGAGAATCACTAGTGGACTTCACTGGGGATCAGTGAGTTGCAAGTCCAAATTACCATTTTAATGCAGCTTCAAAGGACTCTACACAATCCCAGCCGAGGAATAAGGGTCTTACCTAGCAAAACGATCATTTATATACTTTTTAACCACAAATGCTCATCTTGCACTAGCTCTGTTTCACACATTATGTAGTCATATTGGAAAGGTCATGCACAGTTCTTTGTCGGTGTACTCTGGTTCAAAACGTTAGGATAGGGCGGAATTGTGAGTTTATATATCACAATTACCTTTTTTATTTCATGGCAGAATAGTGGGATGTAAAGTCAGAATTCTGAGGAAAAAAGTCAGAATAGTGATACGTAAAGTGGGAATTGTGCGAAAGAAATTCAGAATAGTATGACGTAAATTTGGAATTGTGAGAAGTCAGAATAGTGAGACGTACAGTCAAAATTGTGAGAAAAAAGTTGGAATTGTGAAGAAAAAAAGTCAGAATAGTGAGACATAAACTCGGAATTGTAAGAATGAGCTTCAGAATAGTGAGACGTAAAGTCAGAATTGTAAGATGTGAAGTCGGAATTGTGAGAAAAAAGTCAGAATAGTGAGACGTAAACTCGGAATTGTGAGAAAGACAGAATAGTAAGACGTAAACAGAATTGTGAGAAAAAAAGTCAGAATAGTTGGACGTAAAGTCAGAACTGTGGGGAAGAGTCAGAATAGTTGGACGTAAAGTCAGAACTGTGGGAAAAAGTCAGAATAGTTGGACGTAAAGTCAGAACTGTGGGAAAAAGTCAGAATAGTTGGACGTAAAGTCAGAAATGTGGGAAAAAGTCAGAATAGTGAGACCTAAAGTCGGAATTGTGAGAAAAAAGTCAGAATAGTGAGACGTAAAATCGGAATTAGGAGAAAAAAGTCAGAATAGTGAGACGTAAAATCGGAATTAGGAGAAAAAAGCCAGAATAGTGAGACGTAAAATCGGAATTAGGAGAAAAAAGCCAGAATAGTGAGACGTAAACTCAGAATTGTGAGAAAGAAATTCAGGAAAGTAAGACATAAACAGAATTCTGAGAAAAAAAAAGGCAGAATCGTGAGACGTAAACTCGGAATTGTGAGAAAAAAAGTCAGAATAGTTGGACGTAAAGTCAGAACTGTGGGAAAAAGTCAGAATAGTGAGACGTAAAGTCGGAATTGTGAGGGGAAAAAAAGTCAGAATAGTGAGACGTAAAATCGGAATTGTGAGAAATATGTCAGAATAGTAAGACGTAAACTCAGAATTGTGAGAAAGAAATTCAGAAAAGTAAGACGTAAGCAGAATTCTGAGAAAAAAAGTCAGAATAGTGAGACATAAACTCGGAATTCTGAGAAAAAAAAAATCAAATTTTCTCCAACTTCAAAATGTCATTTGAGACGACTTTCTTTGCACGTTTGCGTTGTAAACACTGGGTTGATACTTCCGTCTATGTCACATATTACCTTTTTCTAGGTCTAGCTAGTGCAAGACGAGCATTTATGGTTTCAATTTTGTTTTTGTTTTTAAGAAAATGACCAATTGTTTTGCTAGATGAGACCCTTATTCCTCGGCTGGGATCGCGCCCTTTGAAGCTGCATTTAAACTGCAATTTGAACCCTTCAACCTGCTGATCCCCTTTGAAGTCCACTATATGAAGAAAAATCCTGGAATGTTTTCCTCAAAAACCTTAATTTCTTTTGACTGAAGAAAGAAAGACATGAACATCTCGGATGACATGGAACTGAGTAAATTATCATGAATTTTTTCTTAATAAAATAAATATATTACTAACACCAATAACAAATGGCTCATTGTCCAATTGTTCATCCTGATATATACTATACAGGTCCTGTGTTTTCAGAACTGGGCCAATTAACTCCAATTTTTCCAATGGGTACATTCAGTTTAATGGCTTACAAAGACTTTATCCACCAAGACAATAGAATAAGGAAGACAAAGAGTAATGAAAGACGTAGACGAGTCTCTTTACCGAGTGCCTGTAGCTGGTAAATAAGGTGCAGCAGCTCCATGCGACTGAGACTTGGTTTAAATCTAGTTGTCTAAAAATAGGAGGCTTTAAGAACCACTGCGACAATAAGATACAGAGAGGGACTTTACCCGCCCTGGCTAAAGGGTGTCTGTAAACACAGCTTGTGTTTACCTGCGGGACGTGTGCGTGATACTCCAATCCCAAGCCTCTACATAGCCAGAGGAGTCCTAGTGTTAAACCACTTAAAACAGGAGACAATCCCTCTCTAAAATAAGGCTGCACTTTATTGAGGTAAAGTCCCTTACATAACCGTAAACACATTTTTTTCTCCCCTTTTTTGGAAAGTTCTAGTCCTTTCTGGGGCAGAGAGGTTCAGATTTGTCAGCAGTGGTATTTGCATGTTTTAAATGATGACAAATAGAGTTCATTTTAAAATAAAAAGTTTAGAGTTTGTAATAATTAAGGCCAAAATAGACAACATGGCTATTGTAAACTGTTCACATAGAAAGAGAATGTAGCAGGTTTAAAATACACACAATAAAATATGCAACAATAGAAATAATTATATAAAACAATAAAAAGAGTATGAAAATAATAAAATGAATGCAGCTGAAAGCATGTAGCTGGTCGCAAGAAGAAAATGCATCTATGAGGAAAAGTATACATATTATACTATATATAATTCATCACAGAGTCAAATAGGTCATTAATAAAAATGATTGTGCAAAATCAGATACCTCTTTCAGAAAAAAAAATTTCTGTGTAGTATTCAGGACACAAATTTAATATTGTTAAATGCAGTCCTTAAGTCTTTGGTCACTATAGATATGGTAAGCTTTAAAAAACAACAACAACAACAAAAAAATAAAAGCGAGTCAGTGGCAGGCAGAAAGCCTATGCTGGATTAGATCAGACAGCAGGGGAGCAGACTGGCTTTCCCAGGCTTTAGGGCTGCTCATGAGAGGCTGCGCAAAACACCACAAAGCCCTGCTGAATGGGTACTGCTGGACGACAGGTTAGAGGAGGTTAGCGACAGCAGCAGATTACAGCACTCAGGATATTGAAGTTCAGCATTGCTTCCAACTGCATAAGAGAGAACATTAGAGCACTGCCCTATGCATGATGCTGTATTACAGATACCTACATAAAGAGAGATGTCACTGAAAGCCATTCACATACCCTAAAAATCATTTATTATTTGTGATACCCATTAGTCATTTCTGGGGCTGTACGGTCACATTTGCAGATCATATTGGGGAACAGGTGTGTATCAGGACTATGATATTGCATTTTATCACCTTTCATGAAAAGATACAGCACTCAAAGCAGTAGGTAATCATTATTTCACTGTGAGTTTTTGATTTTATTCATATGCTATATACCAAGTCATTATTCACATCCTTCACCTCCAGCAAACTGTTCATTTGAGAGCAGCACTGAATCAGTGAGTTGAATTCAAGAACCAGATCCATCTGATTCACAAACATTTGAATCATTCTGTTTTGGGAAATGAAATGAACAGTTTGAGTGAAAAGATTTAGCTTTATTCATAATGTGGACTTTGCTAAGTTGTTCACATTAAAATATTGCATGGTTCAGTAGATTTGTAGTATTAAGTATTATTTTTGTTTTCATAATTGTGAGAAAAAAGTCTGAATACTGAGATGTAAACTTGGAATTGTGAGAAAGACAGTCAGAATAGTGAGATGTAAACTCTGAATTATGAGAAAGACAGCCAGAATAGTGACATGAAAACTTGGAATTGTGAAAAAGACAGTCAGAATAGTGAGACGCAAAACTGGAAATGTGAGAAAGACAGAATAGTGAAACATAGATTTGGAATTGTGAGAAAGACAGTCACAATAGCGAGACGTAAACTCGGAATTGTGAGAAAGTCAGAGTAGTGAGACGTAAACTCGGAATTATGAGAAAGACAGCCAGAATAGTGAGACGTAAACTCAGAATTGTGAAAAAGACAGTTAGAATAGTGAGACGTAAACTCGGTATTGTGAAAAAGACAGTTAGAATAGTGAGACGTAAACTCGGTATTGTGAAAAAGACAGTTAGAATAGTGAGACGTAAACTCAGAATTGTGAAAAAGACAGTTCGAATAGTGAGACGTAAACTCAGAATTGGGAAAAAGACAGTTAGAATAGTGAGACGTAAACTCAGAATTGTGAAAAAGACAGTTAGAATAGTGAGACGTAAACTCGGAATTGTGAAAAAGACAGTTAGAATAGTGAGACGTAAATGCGGAATTGTGAGAAAGACAGTTAGAATAGTGAGACGTAAATGCGGAATTGTGAGAAAGACAGTCAGAATAGTGAGATTTAAACTCAGAATTGTGAGAAAGACAGTCAGAATAATGAGACGTAAACACGGAATTGTGAGAAAGACAGTCAGAATAATGAGACGTAAACACGGAATTGTGAGAAAGACGGTCAGAATAGTGAGACGTAAACTCAGAATTGTGAAAAAGACAGTCAGAATAATGAGACGTAAACACGGAATTGTGAGAAAGACAGTCAGAATAGTGAGACGTAAACTCAGAATTGTGAAAAAGACAGTTAGAATAGTGAGACGTAAATGCGGAATTGTGAGAAAGACAGTCAGAATAGTGAGATTTAAACTCAGAATTGTGAGAAAGACAGTCAGAATAATGAGACGTAAACACGGAATTGTGAGAAAGACAGAATAGTGGGACGTAAACTCTGAATTGTGAGAAAGACAGTCAGAATAGTGAGACGTAAACACGGAATTGTGAGAAAGACAGTCAGAATAGTGGGACGTAAACTCTGAATTGTGAGAAAGACAGTCAGAATAGTGAGACGTAAACACGGAATTGTGAGAAAGACAGTCAGAATAGTGAGATTTAAACTCAGAATTGTGAGAAAGACAGTCAGAATAATGAGACGTAAACACGGAATTGTGAGAAAGACAGTCAGAATAGTGGGACGTAAACTCGGAATTGTGAGAAAGACAGTCAGAATAATGAGACGTAAACACGGAATTGTGAGAAAGACAGTCAGAATAGTGGGACGTAAACTCGGAATTGTGAGAAAGACAGTCAGAATAGTGAGACGTAAACTCAGAATTGTGAGAAAGACAGTCAGAATAGTGGGACATAACTCGGAATTGTGAGAAAGACAGTCAGAATAGTGAGACGTGAACTCAGAATTGTGAAAAACGACAGTCAGAATAGCGAGACGTAAACTCGGAATTGTGAAAAACGACAGTCAGAATAGTGAGACGTAAACTCGGAATTGTGAGAAAGACAGTCAGAATAGTAAGACGTAAACTTGGAATTGTGAAAAAGACAGTCAGAATAGTAAGACGTAAACTTGGAATTGTGAAAAAGACAGTCAGAATAGTGAGACGCAAAACTGGAAATGTGAGAAAGACAGAATAGTGAAACATAGATTTGGAATTGTGAGAAAGACAGTCACAATAGCGAGACGTAAACTCGGAATTGTGAGAAAGTCAGAGTAGTGAGACGTAAACTCGGAATTGTGAAAAAGACAGTTAGAATAGTGAGACGTAAACTCGGTATTGTGAAAAAGACAGTTAGAATAGTGAGACGTAAACTCAGAATTGTGAAAAAGACAGTTCGAATAGTGAGACGTAAACTCAGAATTGGGAAAAAGACAGTTAGAATAGTGAGACGTAAATGCGGAATTGTGAGAAAGACAGTCAGAATAGTGAGATTTAAACTCAGAATTGCGAGAAAGACAGTCAGAATAATGAGACGTAAACACGGAATTGTGAGAAAGACAGTCAGAATAGTGGGACGTAAACTCGGAATTGTGAGAAAGACAGTCAGAATAGTGAGACGTAAACTCAGAATTGTGAGAAAGACAGTCAGAATAGTGGGACGTAAACTCAGAATTGTGAGAAAGACAGTCAGAATAGTGGGACATAACTCGGAATTGTGAGAAAGTCAGAATAGTGAGACGTAAACTCAGAATTGTGAAAAACGACAGTCAGAATAGCGAGACGTAAACTCGGAATTGTGAAAAACGACAGTCAGAATAGTGAGACGTAAACTCGGAATTGTGAAAAACGACAGTCAGAATAGTAAGACGTAAACTTGGAATTGTGAGACAGACAGTCAGAATAGTGAGACGTAAACTCAGAATTGTGAAAAATGACAGAATAATGAAACGTAAACTTGGAATTGTGAAAAAGACAGAATAGTGAGACGTAAACTCGGAATTGTGAGAAAGACAATCAGTTTAGTGAGACGTAAACTCGGAATTGTGAAAAAGACAGAATAGTGAGATGTAAACTCTGAATTGTGAAAAAGACAATCAGAATAGTGAGACGTAAACTTGGAATTGGGAAAAAGACCGAATAATGAGACGTAAACTCGGAATTGTGAGAAAGACAGTCAGAATAGTGAGATGTAAACTCGGAATTGTGAAAAAGACAGTCAGAATAGTGAGACAAACTCGGAATTGTAAAAAAGACAGTCAGAATAGTGAGATGTAAACTCGAATTGTGAGAAAGACAGAATAGTGAGAAACTCGGAATTGTGAGAAAATCAGAATAGTGAGATGTACTTGGAATTGTGAGAAACACAGTCAGAATAGTGAGACTTATTATATACGTCTATAGTTTTTATCTTGCAATTCTGACATTTTTTTCTATTAACTGCAAGAAAAAAGGTCAAATTGTGAGCTAAAAAGTATTTTTTTTCATCCCGTGTCGGAAATAAGCCTCCATAGAATATTGCACACAATTCATACTGAATGTCTTACAACATTCCTTAAAATTTATTTGTGTTATTAGAAGAAAAGTGAATGAAATCAATATAATTATTAAATATTAAAACTATCTCACATTATCTTAAACTACACATTCATCATCTGATTTGCCAATGTCGATTCCAAAACCACAACGAACCACAGAAGCCAGTTTCAAGAGAAGTACCAAACTACAGGTTAACAAAAACACAACATTTATCACAAGGACTTACACCTGTGACACAAACTTAAACAGGATTTGTCATCTGGACATGATGACCTGACACGCAGGGCTGGACTGTGCTTCATAAGTCAGCTGTCATGACACTGAGCACAAAGGCTAACGAGAAATGAAAGCCCTCCGTCAACAAAGGGGACCAAGAACACAGTCCAAACTGCTGTTCAGCTGTCCAGTCTCCTCACCGCATTCGTGAGTCGATAGGAAAAGACACAGACGTTTCCACACAGCACGCACTGTCAGCTCAGAAATTTGTTCAGACATTTGTTGCATAATAAAAAGCAAACAGAGTTTCGCAGCTTCGCCTCTTATGATATTAAAGGATTAGTTCACCCAAAATTCTGCCATCATTTACTCACCCTCTTGTCATTCCAAACCATGCAATTCAGTTATTTCTCCATGGAATCACAATGAAATTAAGAATTCAAGTGTTTAGACACTAAATGTGCATTCTAACACTGTTGAATTTAAAATGGGTAAAGATATGATAAAATGCATCTACTACGCATATAGAATTTTAAGTCTTACTAAAGCAAGCAGAGGCTTGCACAACTTTATTGCAATATAGTATGTTATAATACCCCCAGCACACCTGTCAATCAAACTTGGCTGCTCTAGAGTTGTAAATGTCATATACATATGACCTCATTTCCTCCCACTCTACCGGTAGACTGATGAGCTCTGGTCTCTGAGCTGATTAAAAGCTTTGAGGAACGAGAGCTACAGTGTATCCAACACCTATGAACAAGACTGATGGACGTTCCCAATCACTTTATGAGTAGAATAAACAATATTTGCGTGATCTTATCAATATACAACATGATATAAAATATACAACTCATGAAATTGTTGAATACAGTTATTTTGTTATCTTTGTGCACAAAAATGGCTCTGGTAGCTTCATCAAATTATGGCTGAACCACTGATGTCACATTGACTATTTTAATGATGTCCTTACTACCTTTTTAGGCATTGAATGTGGTAATGTTGCTGTCGATGCAGGGTCAGAAAGCTCTAAAATGTCTTCAAAAATATCTTAATTTGTGTTTTGAAGATGAACAAAGATCTTACGGGTTTGGAACGACATGAGGGTGAGTAATTAATGACAGAATTTTCATTTTTTGGATGAACTCTCTCTTTAAAGGTACATATTAGTACCTAAAGTGTACATATTGGTACCTAAAAGGTACAAAAGTCTAACTTTTGAAAATGCACTACCGCAGTGACGGCTTTCATACCTTTTTTTCTGAGAGTGCAGTCTCTTGTAGTAATTTTACTACCTGATGATGAGGGATCAAACATTTAGTTTCTAGTCCCACCCTGAAATGACTCAGAGCTAAAAAATGCCTGGTTATATGCAAGTCAATTGCTTTCAACACCTTAAATTGCACAATTTCCATGTGTTAGGATCACATCTCAGGTCCCCTTATATTTTTAAAGCTGAGCCCTGTGGATTTCCATAGATATGTTCAAGATGATTTACGAATATAATACAACCTTCTACATTACACTAGTTTAGAAGAACAGTTATCATAGGTCTTAGAAAAGCGAAATTAACTCCATTCTTTAATTTTTTCCTCTTTATTAGAATCATGGTGATCTAGTATCTCACAGGTCTTGTACTAATAAAGTACCTACTGAAAGCAACGACTTAAAACCAAGCAGAGATAGCGGATGAGAAGTCAAAATCTGAAAGGATTTTCACATTCTTCATCACTCTAAGAAAAAGTTGAAGTCGAATCTGTGAACAGCTTAGACTAAAATAGCTAGCTTGTGCTGCCTTACTTCTTGTGAATGTGTGATATAGCAATTATTTTAACAGCACCATCAGAAACACAAAAGCATCGCTGCAGTGCTGTTTTCCCTGAGAGCTGCCCATCATGATACTCATCACAATTTGCTCTATCTCTAAGCACTAGGCTGTTAATCTAAAAGCAGGCAGGCAAAGCTGGCGATATCCGCAAAAGTGCTGCAAATCGCTTTAATATGCCAACAAACCATTGTAATAGCAGAAAAAACATTCAAGTCTGTTCACAATTTTCAAAAAGAAACTCATCATGTTCAAAGACAAGGACTGACGCTTTGTCTCAAACTCAGACACAGATGCAGCTGTCAGTTAAAAGTTTTAATAAAAAAATCCTTTGACTGTGATAATCACTTCTTGAAATACACAAAGATTACTTGTATTTGTTTAAAAAATATCGTCATACTTATGTCTAATATTCACTTGATTCTAGGGAACAGAAACATATCCACACAGCCTTGTCATTATCTTACAGTTTTTTTCAATTGCTAACATACTTTTGTCCAATCTGTAGTTACATTTTCAAAACTCTAAACACAATTAGCACAACATCTGTCTGTTATGACCATACCATTAACACAATTTGTGTTGTTTTCACACAATATGCAGTCAATTACCATGTTTCCAAAATGCAAAGATTTTCTTTTCGTACAAGCTTACCCAAAAACAAAATCATGGGTCTTTTTAGTCTTATTTGCAAATGTTTAAACACAGCATGTCAGAAATAAAGACCTAATGCTCTGAACCTTAAATACAGTATAAAGCCTCTATTTCTGCAACAACTGCAACTCAAAATAATTGAAAATATCTAAATATAAAATATTGTAACAACTAATAAGCGTATTTCAGTAACATATCAATGCAATATTTAGAAATAGCTAATTTCAGTCTCACTTGGAGGAATAGTCAGGTGTTGAAGCTATTTTCATTACATGAACAGAATAAAAAAGACCTCTTTAAATTTGTTTTGTGGATGCAGAACAACAACAGAAAAAAAAATGAGAGAAAAAGAATGCCTGGCAGAGGGAGAGAAATAGTTGTAGGAGGTAGAGGAGTAGTTGGATTAAAAAAGGGAGCGACAGATGTAGGAGAGAGGAGTAAGAATGTGTGTTGGACTGTGCATTTTTATGTTTGATTTTAAGGCCCATGTGAAATCTATGAAAGCAATAATTAGGGTAATTGTGACTTTTTTATCTCACAATTCTGATAAAGTCTGAACTGCAAGATGTAAACTCACAATTCCAAGAATCGAAGTCTGAATTGCGACAGGTCACAGTTACCTTTTATCCTTTATATTCTGTGGCAAAATTGTAACCAAAGACCATGTATGTTGGAATTTTTGTTGATCACTGGCATCAGCTACCATGGGGGCACCATCCATATCCAACCCCTACCCACTGGAAAGTAATTTCAAGGTTCCACCTGAATTTCCGCATAGGTTACCCTGTTTTTTCTATTGTACATTCTGTAAAGTAATGACTCAATTCATTTTACATAGTATGTTGTCAAGAAAGAACATATTCAACATGAAATGTAAAATGGGTTTCAGTTGAAGGCAAACTAAAAAAAACAAACAATGGATTTTATATTATCTATTATATGCATTTAGAACTGAAACATGAAAAGTAATGCAGTTTTTGTAAAGCCATCAACTGTTAGTATTTTGACAATCACTGTACTGTGATTGACTATATGTTTCTGTTGGATAGAAACTAGTGGTAAAGTTTTGACCAAATGACTCGGTTTGCTGTGTTTTTATAGAGTTAGTATATGTAGAAAAATGTATTAAGCAATTTGAAATGTAGAGTTTAAATTTATTTAACAAAATGTGGTTTTGGACAAAAAATTTACTATTTGGCTAATTGTGTGATGTAGGTGTGTTACTGTGTTAAGAGTTTAGAAAAAGTACTTTAAGTATTGGTAAACGCTTGTTAGCAATTGAAAAAAACTGTAATTAATTTATATTTTAATTTCAATGTTAAAATACTTACTCTAATCCATCTTAATATGTAGAGACATATTTTACCACTTTGGCTCTGTACTTTGGATTACATTGGATTATCCAATGACAATACTGTCCATTATTGGTCATTATTCTGTTTGGTGTCATTAGAGGTGAGGATAATACATACTTCAGCTTTAACACTAGTAGTGGTTGAAGCTAACCAGAGCTGAGCACTACAGCAGTATGCTGCCTTAAGCAAGCTATCATACTTAATATGATGTGCCAGTAAGCCGTGAGAGCCCTCTGTGTGAATAATACTATCGGGCAGGGTTATCAACTTTCACCAGCGGACCTACCGTTACATGCAGTGACACTGCTCTACAACACTCAAGTTTGATATCTCACTTTTGGCTGGGTTTATTGGGTTTCTCTAGATGAAATGATGGGTTTGTATATGCTCAATCAGCTCAGATGTACAGCTGATGACAACCAGAAAAGATGAGATCAGTGTTGCTTATAGAGTGTTTGAAGAAAACATCTTTTTCACTGAAGAACAGATCTTCACATCTGTCTGGGAGGCTAGTAACATTGATCTTTTGATTTGCAGTCATTATGCTTAGCAATGCAAAATTCAAGAAGGCCAGGACAACATGATACAACTGGAGAATAACATCAGGTATCCACATGACAGAACACAAAGTCCTGTTTCACGAGTTCACCTGCCCATCAAGTCCTGGTGGTTAGTGGTAAACAAACTTGGCTTGCTGTCCTCAACAGAGGCTTGAATCTGAGGCTAGGCTTGAGCTCTGAGTTTAACCCCTCATTGTGGTATTACAGAGAGGAGGATAACAGAGATAGAGGAGGAGCTGGGAAGGTGGAGGGATGCCAGAAGATTTGATGCTGTGATGGTGCTCATTTAAATTAAATCTCAACTGAAATAAGCTAAAATGTAAAATGTGCCCATGTCAGCTAATAAGAAATAAATATGTTTAAGTTGAAGTATCAAATTGATACACATCATTGGATCTTCTAAAGCTTCTTAAGGACAGTACTAAATGAAAATAATAATAATAATAATAATAATAATAATACTATTCAGGAAAAAAATATGATATTAAGGCAAAATAAGGAAAATGTTCAAAAGTTTACACCCCCTGGCCCTTAATGCATCGTGGTTCCTTCTGAAGCATCAGTGAGTGTTTGAACGTGTGAAAAGACACAAAAATGCTGAAAAAAAACCCTGAATGATTTCTGAAGGATTTTTCTGAAGAACAACGGTCAGTTTAACTGTTCAGGACAACAAGGAACTCATGAACAGCTATCACTAAACAAAAACACAGCTGTGGACCATTAAGCTAACAACACAGTATTAAGAATCAAGTGTATGTAAACTTTTGAACAGGATTGAATTTTTATAAATGTAACTATTATTTTCTCTTGTGGACTACATGCAAATGCTTTTTATGTGAAACATCTTATTTTGGTAAAATAATTACCATTTTGCAGATTCTGCAAGGTGTATAAGAAATTATAGGCTAAAGAAAAATTACCAAAAACAAACATAATAAAATTAATAATTATTCAATTATAATTCAAATGAAAACTGAAAAACTAAAGAACAATACTATAAGTAACACTAAAATAACACTGGTATTACCTAGCATTTGAAAAAGAAAAATTAAGGATCTTGTTTTCAGTCCACATGATTGACATGATTGCAAGTAAACTCTTCTAAAAAAAAAAAACCTAAAAACTCAATTCTTGCATTTAATTTTCTGCATATCTAAAAAAGGATTACTCGCCAAAATACTGGCTCTCTTGTTTTATAGCTAAATAGCTATATAACTAAAATAGAGGATACTAAGTGTGTGTCTCAGTCAGCTTCCTAGTTCAATAGTCAGGGCACTGATCAGGAAGTCAGCCATTTTTTAGGGCTGTCTCAATTGCGAAAATCTTGAACATTCGCTCCCTGAAAAATCCCACAATTCACTGCAAGAACACTATGCTCTCTTACTGGAAATCACGCCACATTACTGAAGCACAAAACATAAACCACACGAGCAACAGAAAATTTGAAAAGCAAATGTTTTTAAATTTTTTAAAATATTTCAGCACAAACACACATCGCTAGACAGGTAGTGAACACATTTAGTTAACATTTACAATTACATGACATGCTTTTTATATATATATATATATATATATATATATATATGTGTTCCTTGAGGTTTACTTATAATGTTAATTACAAATATGTAGAAAAAAAATTATTTTCAACCCTGAATCTGACCCTCTGTCTAAAACGACCTGTTTTAAGGGGCGGGTCCTTTAAAACTTCTCAGTAATCAGCCACTGTTAAGACTGGCTAACATCACTGCATAGGAAACAACACCCATAGGTATCAACGCCCCCTCACTATTGCATGTGAGTGTTTTGACAACATGATTAAAAAAAACAGTCATATCCAGACCAAGGCATTATGAAATCCTTTACTTACAGTTTGTGATGCAGCTGCAATCAGATCTAGCACTGCTTCATCTTTAACAAATGTTGTTGTTGTTGTTGTTGTTGTTGTTGTTTTTGTAACTCTCCATGACACTGTGCCTTATTTACAAAACAAATTGCTCCAATCAGTCCTCATACATGATCCGGGACTATCCACTTGTACTTCAAGCTGGGATCCTTCTGATGTATGTATAAAAACGCAAATGAGCTGTTTAAACCAAACACGTCAAAGTGAACGTTCTTTCACTCCATTTGACCAATTGATGACAGACTCAAGCACAAGGAACGGAGACAGAAAGTGAACATGCATCTGTATGCTGTATCCAGTGTAGACAAGATAGCGGCAGTAATTGTAATTTGTTTTTGACACAATGCGACACTCACATTCAGCGTGACAGCCATTAAGCGACTGAACACCAGTGGGCGGGGCCTATGGTGAGAAAATAAATATATGCCGAAAGATCAAGGCAAATTTGTTTTCTCATGACACTTTTATTACTCAGTTGAAATGTTGTAAAGAAATGTAAAAGAATGTGTTTAAAGAGTGTAAAAAATAATTGCCTGTTGTTGATTTATTCCAGTGGTGACATTCTACAATGTTGTCCATTGACCAGGTATGTACTCAAGTCACAGGAAATTGAGTAATCACTGTCCCAATGTGCAGTGAGCACAATATACTGATTCACAAGCTTTGGAACTAGGGAGCCGATCGAGATGCACCTTAAGACTTGTTTTAGTTGTGAAAGATGAATCAACTGAATAAACGATTTAGTGACTCATGTTGACCAGCAGAATGAACTGAATGAATCAGTGAATAACTCTTTTTCGGTGAATGGATTCAAAAGTTACTGAGATGAATCAAAATCCCCACCACTACAGAACACTCTTAATCCAGATTTATTTGATAGCCATTTCTGATGAATGTTCCCCCCATGGTACTGCTTTGCGTCTGGTGGGTTGGTACAGTTGAATCATTTTAGCGATTAGTCCCTCAACTTAATCACAGCTCATCATTACTCAAGCTCAGAGGGTTGTGTCGCATGTACTGAGCTGGCTTATGCCAACGCTGTGGTTTTAGTACAATGACCTGTTGCTGGAGTTCAGCCCTTTACTACATTACCCACGGACTACTGCATCGCTCCGTTTAGAAAAGACTCCCAGTATTGCCATGGCAACGGGCCAGGGGATAACAGATGGTGGGAGCGTGTGCTCAGTGGCAGTTAAAGAGGGAGCGCTCATAGTAAGGGGGGAAAGTGGGTCAGGATCAGCCACAGCAGGACCAGACAACGCTTAACACCAGACAGGCCACACACACATACACTCACATATACAATGTTCTTCAATAATTCCGTCTAATTAGAGCTGCAAATGGGAGAATGCATTCATATTTCACAGGGATTTGAAATATGCAAGTTCTCTTTTCATTATTCAAAAAGTCAAGAACTTTCTACATGACATTTTACATCTATATTACATTTAGTTACGTTTGTAGCAAATATTTTCATACTAAAGTGAGTTATGGTACACATTATGTTAACTGACAAGCAAAATGATTTCTCAGGTGTGTAAGAAAACACTTCATACATGTCAAATTTCTGACGCTGTTCATCATTTTAGAAATCAACTGAGATTGTTGGTAATGAAGTTCACCAGCTGCTACACATCCTGCTGTTTCCTTAGCTGTGCTTCTTATCAAGATGACAGAAAGTCAAGATGACAGGAAAACCGTTTCTGTGGTTGTTACTGACAACAGTTCAGAAATCATACTCAAGTTTCACCCCTAGTGACGTTCTATTTTGGGATCTCCTGAAGGAAAAGTAGTAAATTAAATGAGAGACTGTGTTATCCAAACAATATAGACACAGCAATTCAAATGTTGACAAATATTATACAAATTGTGGTAAAAAAAAGTATATTAAGTATAAATTGTTGGGTTCAAATACAAATCTGACAAATGTCCATCCAAAAGTGTCATGCAAATGTACAAATATTTTTGTACTATTTCACCACCTCTTCAACACTAGCACATTTTTTAAAGACCTGTTCAAACAAAGCCAAGGAACAACTAATAAGAGTGAATGTCTCGGAGCCTGCCAAAAACACAACCCAGGCTCATGAAAATACAAGCCTCTATATACATTTCTGCAACACCGTAATTACTTACCTTACTGTATGTTTTGCGGCAGTTTCAAAGTAAAATGTTCTGAGAGTGGAGCTAAAACACAATCAATACATGACCGTGGCACTTTTTTATTAGGTTGGTACAGGCACGTATTGCCGCGCTTTTTATTACACTGCTTGAGGTATGTGTTGTGGCAGTTCAGAATTTAAATATCCACTTTATTAATCAAAACTCTGTACCTGTAAATCATACTTTGTGTGAAAAGGAATAAAAGTTGTCAGAGTTTTACTGCCTCTAGTGTTCATTTCAACTGAAAACTGCAGTGTTTTGTACATATAGGTACATTTTTTTGAAGAAATGTATATAGGGGCACGTAATTCCAATGAACATTTGTTGCAAGAACATGCCCAGGTCACATTTTATTCCCAAATAAAAAGAAAAAATATATATATGTTTTGCATAGAAAATTAAATTTAAATCTTTTGCATTGTTTCTTATATTTTAGGAAAAAATTTTCCTCTCAATTCTCACTTCCACCTTGCAAAAAACAGTCCTAAAATGGCTTTTATATCTATATATAATAAAATAAAATAGAATAAAATACAAATAATTTATTTTCCCCATCACATTTTCTTGGTTAAATAAGCATTAATTAAACTATCAAAAAAAAGGGGAAAAAATACATATTTTTGCATTAACAATGTAATCAATATTTCAATTATTAAAAGCCACATATGAATCTCATCAATTTTTATTTATGAACTTGTCAGCTATTGTATTTAATAATACAATTATATATATATATATATATATATATACAGTATCTCACAGAAGTGAGTACACCCCTCACATTTTTGTAAATATTTTATTATATCTTTAATGTGACAACACTGAAGAAATGACACTTTGCTACGATGTAAAGTAGTGAGTGTACAGCTTGTATTACAGTGTAAATTTGCTGTCCCCCCAAAATAACTCATCCATTAATGTCTAAACCGCTTGCCACAAAAGTGAGTACACCTCTAAGTGAAAATTTCCTAATTGGGCCTAATTAGCCATTTTCTCTCCCTGGTATCATGTGACACGTTAATGTTAATGTCCAAATTGGGCCCAATTTGGACAAGGTCTCAGGTGTGAATGGGGAGCAGGTGTGTTAAATTTGGTGTTATCACTCTCACTCTTTCATAATGGTCCCTGGAAGTTCAACATGGCACCTCATGGCAAAGAACTGAAAGAAGAGGATCTGAAAGAAAGAATTGCTCTACATAAAGATGGCATAGGCTATAAGAAGAAAGCCCGCAAACAGTTTGATGAAGACAAGCAGACTAAGGACATGGATTACTGGAACTATGACCTGTGGTCTGATGAGACCAAGATACATTTATTTGGTTGAGATGGTGTCAAACATGTGTGGTGGGAGTGTCATGGTCTAGGGCTGCACGAGTGCTGCCAGCACTGAGGAGCTACAGTTCATTGAGGGAAACATGAATGGCAACATGTACTGTGACATACTAAAGCAGAACATGATCCCCTCCCTTCAGAGGGGGCAGTATTCTAACATGATAACGAGCCCAAAAACACCTCCAAGACGACCACTGCCTTGCTAAAGAAGCTGAGGGTAAAGGTGATGGACTGGCCAAGCACGTCTCCAGACCAAACTGAAGGTGGAGGAGCGCAAGGTCTCTAACATCCACCAGCTCTGTGATGTTGTCCTGGAGGAGTGGAAGAGGACTCCAGCGGCAACCTTTGAAGCTCTGGTAAACTCCATACCCAAGAGGGTTAAGGCAGTGCTGGAAAATAATGGTGGCTACACAAAATATTGACACTTTGGGCCCAATTTGGACATTTTCACTTAGGGGGTGTACTCACTTTTGTGGCCAGCGGTTTAGACATTAATGGCTGTGTGTTGAGTTATTTTGAGAGGACAGCAAATTTACACTGTTATACAAGCTGTACACTCACTACTTTACATTGTAGCAAAGTGTCATTACTTCAGTGTTGTCACATGAAAAAATATAGTAAAATATTTACAAAAATGTCAGGGGTGCATTCACTTCTTTGAAATACTGTATACATTCACTAAAATGGGGATATAAAGCATGATAAACTCTCATGATAAAGCTCTCAAAGATGCAATTTTTACAATATCAATGTGAACATTTGAGCAACATGTTATTAAGTAGCCCATTTTCCAAATGTAAATGAGTGTTGATTCACATACTTAAAGAAATAAGAGAGAGATAGTTGATATTTCATTCTCTAGTGCTGATACAGACAATAACAGCTGAGGACAAACTGCTCAAAGAAAATAATGCAGCAAATCCCACTATACAGATAAATCCAGCACGCTGCACATGTGACTGCTTGAGCTGTTGATTTACTCCCCAACACAAGTGGATTGCCTTCAATTTCACGAAAAAACAATCACAATTCACCAGATGTTTCTTAAGTGTAGCATAGTGTCTAGGAAATCTCAGACGGCCCTTGTGTTGGTAAAAAGGCAGACTCTGCAGACTTACACTGTTACATCACAAGCCGTAATTCTGATGCTACATACATTGGTAAATCCAGTTCAAGACAACAGAGCATGTTTAGTGCCAGAACGGAAGTATGATGATGGTCTTGCTCAACCAGACACTTGCATTACATGTATTATGATAACATTTCAATTCTAAAAGCTGAAAGCTGTAAATATACAAAGAGATATTGTGAGAAATACTTTTAAGAGGCACCTTTTAACATATTTGACTTTTTGTTATGCTGTTCTCTATGAAGGATTACATTAGAGACAGACTGATATGCTATTTTTACTGACTGATGTGATCCTGAACCACAAAACCAATCTTAAGTAGCATGGGTAGCTACATTTGTAGCAATAGCCAAAAAATACATTGTAAATTATCGATTTTTCTTTTATGCCAAAAATCAGGATATTAAGTAAAGATCATGTTCCATGAAGATATTTTGTAACTTCCTACCATAAATATATCAAAACTTAATTTTTGATTAGTAATATGCATTGCTAAGAACTTCAGACAGCTTTAAAGGTGATTTTCTCAATATTTATTTATTTATTTATTGCACCCTCAAATTCCAGCTTTTCAAATAGTTGTATTTCTGCCAAATATTGTCCTATCCTAACAAACCATGCATCAACGAAAAGCTTATTCAGCTTTCAGATGATGTATAAATCTCAGTTTATAAAAAAAAAATGTTCCCTTATGATTGATTTTGTGGTCCTGGGTCAAATATGAACACTCTTCATCAATTCATGTATGTTCTACAGGAAATAGGCTATCATTATTTAATTTTAATAATACTGTGTCAAGAGTGACCATCTACCAGTTTGACCAATATTTGTTTTGTTTTTAACCAAATCACACTTTTCTACATAACTGATTCTTAAATATTCTTTCATTTGTATGCTGCACCATGGTGGACGATAATATTAATAATTATAATAATTTAATGAATTATTTAGCTGTTATTGTTTCAAAATTTGTTTAAATAGTCCGTAATAGTAGGATACGCTTGGTCTTGAAAAACAACATAGCAGTAATAGACAACGTGAACTGAGACAGAGACATTAAAGAACACTAAGAAGAAAGAGTCTGTCTTACCTCTTATCAAAACGATGGACATCAGTGGAAGAACCAAATTCACAAACATCATGGTTTTGTTTAAGATGTACCGATTTCAAAACAAATGGTGCGGTATGAGTTTAACAGAAAACGCAATCCCTTAGAGAACAATTATCCAGGTTCCCCATTTATTGGGATGTGACAGGGAAACTGAAGATATTCAGGTGTCCAGTTGTTAATTTGAATTTGTCAGACAGTTCGGATGGAAGCCTTCAATATTCCGATTGAGTAAAAACAATTACGCGCATTGAGACGCACTTTGAACCGCGCGCGTGGGCAGCGGATCGAACATAAATCAGCTTAAAGCAGTGAGATTAAAGAAGAATGGACGACCGTATCAACATAAACCTGAGGTCTCTGTGTAGTTGCAGCCCAGACTAAAGAGTAAACGCGTTTTCTTCCCTCAGTCGTTGTCCTGTCGTCCTGAAGCGGTTACCCTCATCCATGCGTTTTTACAAAAGTCTCTAAAAGGATCATCTGTTCCGCGGAAACTCGTCGTATAAACTTTACCTGACAGTAAACTCTGCTCTCGGTTAAACTGTAGGATGTTTAGAAAACGTCAAATGACGCTAACCAGCAGAAGATTCAAAGTTGCGCCCAACTTGCAGCTCTCGTCTGATTCGCCCGGTGATTAAGGGCAATACGATTAATGGATCTGCAGCCATAAAAAGTGAAACGAAGTATTTGTGAAAAGTTCATCGTGCGTTTCGACTGTATGGTCTGTCACCTAGCCTATCAGCTCTAATGTGCGATAACACACAAATTCTGGATTGTAAAGCATTTGCGGTTATAAATTTAAAGGGAATTTATTGTACGGGTGCATGTCATAGGTATAGTCCTACACCTCCCTCTGGTGCTCAATAAATGAACATACAGTTTCAGAACTGCATTGCAGTGTTCAATGCTGAAACAATAATAAAGAGAGAAGTATCTTTATGTGCTGTAAGAGTGCCGTTCAAAATTTGGGGATCAATAAGACTTATTTTTTTAAAAAAAAGTTTTGACTCATCAAGGCTGCCTTTATTTGATCAAAAATACAGAAACAGTAATATTGTGAAATGTTATTGGAATATAAAACAATAGTTTCTATTGTAATGTACTTTAAAATATAATTTATACCTGTGATGCAAAGCTGAATTTTCATCAACCATTGCTCCAGTCTTCAGTGTCACATAATCCTTCAGAAATCATTCTAATATGCAGATTTTTTAAAATTAGAATTATCAATGTTTTTTTCAGGATTCTTTGATGAATAAAAAGTTAAAAAGAAGAGCATTTAATCAAATATTTTCTAACAATATAAGTATTTGCTATCACTTTTTCAATTTAACACATCCTTGCTGAATAAAAGCAGTAATTTCTTTCAAAAAAGAAAGACTAGAAATTTCTGACTCCAGACTTTTAAACAATATTGTTAGAAAACGATTTCTATTTTAAATAAATGCTATTCTGTTTGGCATTTTTTACTTTTTATTCATCAAAGAATCCTGAATAAAGTATCACAGGTTCCAAAAAATAAAATAAAATAAAATAAAATAAAAAATAAGCAGCACAACAGTTTTCAACACTAATAATAAATCAGCATATTAGAATGATTTCTGAAGTATCATATCACACTAAAGACTGGATAATGATGATAGAAATTTCTGACCCCAGACTTTTGAACGATATTGTTAGAAAACGATTTCTATTTTAAATAAATGCTGTTCTTTTTTTAACTTTTTATTCATCAAAGAATCCTGAAAAAAGTATCACAGGTTCCAAAAAAATAAAATAAAGACACTAAAGACTGGAGTAATGATGCTGAAATTTCAGCTTTGATCACAGGAATAAATTAGATTTTAATGTATATTAAAATAGAAAAAAAATATTTTACATCGTAATAATATTTTACAATATTACATTTTTCTGTATTTTTGTTTAAATAAACACAGCCTTTCTAAGCATAAGAAACTTCTTTAAGAAGCATAAAAAATCTTACTGATTTTCAACAGCAGTGTATGTGCTTATATAATGTAAAATTTAGTATATTTTATATTACCAAAGACAATGCAATTGTATCACACCAGTACTGTATATAGATTTAAATTACCTGTATTTTAAAACAGAAGAGCTGATCTGAAAACTATTTTTGTTAATAATTTCAGTACATACTGTAAATCACAGTAGATTACATCCACACAAAGATTACATCCAAATAAATTGTAAAAGATTTCAAACTTAAAAAAATAACAAAAATGTCATGACTCTACATACGGCAAGTGGTTTGGACAAATGAACAAATGAATGAAAACACTATAATTACTAAAAGTGAGTAGACTTTTTAAGTGAAGGAGATAAAAGTTTGATCACACTGTACACATTGCAAAAAAATAGCTGTGGCATTATAACATATTAATAACAACATTGTTTACAGCAGTAGAGTCAGATTAGAATTTATTCCTATTTATGATTCTTGTGGTAGTATGCTTGTAAAATTCATTGTTTTTGTTTCTGATATTGTGTTGATTACATTTTTCATCATAATTGGTAGGGGCTCCAAAGCAATAAATTAATGAGCAACATTTGTATGGTACCGATGAATTAATCTCTTCATTTGATGTGAAGGGCGGGTTGTCATGGCTTATTTTGAAATCCTTTCAAATGTAAAACATCCTCTTTACACTCCACCGGCATTGTTATCAGCCGAGGCAAATTAACAATTCAAAATAAAGCAGTGGAATTAATTCTCAACTTCAGCAATGAGCTGTCATTGCTTTTCAAAAAGAATACCTTGTCACTTAAAGAAACACTGGAGATGTCACTCACTTTAATCTCTTTAATAAATAATCATTCATTCCCAGGGAAAATAAAGCAACAATAAACAATGTGGTGTGTGTGATATTCACCTGTCTAGAAACAGCATTTGTCTGAGGTGCATCAGTCTTCTTCTGATTGACTGAAATCTTAGCGGTATTGAATATACCTGCATCCATCTTAGAAAATGACAATAAAGGCTTTTTACATGCTAATTTGTCCTCTAATTTAAATGCAAAGAGCAACAAACAAACAGTTCGCTAGGGCACACCCACAGTGTTTACTGAAAATAAAATGCAAGAGAAGCAAATGATTGGCGGCTGTCAGGGGAACAACACTCAAAAAGTGCAAGCAAACATATTTATTTTGATTAATATGATTGATATTTATCTCTCCTAAATATATATTTGACCCTGGACCACAAAACCACTCATAAGTAGCATGGGTATATTTGTAGCAATATCCAACAATACATTGTATGGGTCAAAATTATAGATTTTTCTTTTATGCCAAAAAATCATTAGGATATTAAGTAATAATCCCATGAAGATATTTTGTAAATTTCATACTGTGAATATGTCAAAACTTAATTTTTGATTAGTAATATGCATTGCTAAGAACTTCATCTGAACAACAGTAAGGGTGAATTTCTCAGTATTTTGATTTTTTTTTTGCACCCTCAGATTCCAGATTTTCAAATAGCTGTATCTCTGTCAAATATTGATTCAGAATGCAGTATAATGTATAAATCTCAATTTCAAAAAGTTTATGACTGGTTTTGTGATTCAGGGTCACATATCATATTTAGAAAATGATGGCCCACTGCAATTATTGAAAAGAACATAGTACTTCATTCTATTTGTTCTGGTGTTTATGTTTAATTTTTTCATAATACACACTTAAAGGTGCTTCACAATGCCATAGAAGAACCTTTTTTGTCTAAAGTGGTTCCATAAAAACCTTTAACATCTGAAGAACCTTTCTGTTTCTGTGGCAAAAGAAAGTTCTTCAGATTATAAATAAGTAAGAAAGAGATGGTTCTTTAAAGAACCTTTAACTGAATGGTTCTTTGTGGAGGCAAAAATGGTTCTTCTATGGCATCGCTGTGAAGAACCATTTGAAGCACCTTATTTTTTAAGAGTGTATGATACATATTATACTAGTTAGAAAAAATTAATACTAAAGGTTTTAGAGATACCTCATGATTTCTTTTTAAAATATTAAAAAAATCATTCCCCAAACGTTTGAACAGTAGTATAATACCAAGTGTAAGAGTATACAAATTACACTTGGAATTCCTTAATAGCTCAAGACAAAATGAATCATTTCAAATTGGGAAACTGCGTAACATTTCGTAAATAGCATTTTCTTGTTCTTTCAAAAGGGGGAGACAAACCTTCCTTCTCTTCTCTATCCAAACCTCTCTCCTTCTAGTCCTTCCATTCTCCACAGAGCTGAAGCTTTATGAACCGCTGAAAAAGGGTGTCCTGCCAAATGAAAAACATCACAGACTGGGATTAAAACAGCACGACCATAAAGCCTCTGAAAGGTAAATGTTTCAAAACTATGATGTCATGCCTGCTCAAGCAACAAAAGATTTGGCTTGTAACTGAGGATTACACAGAGATCAGATTTTATGATATATAAAATAATGTACATCCTGTCAGAAAATTGCATGCCAAACTGTGCTGTATGTGCTGTTTATTTTACATTAAAGAACGACATGGGCTCATTAAATTAGCAAAAGGCCTTCATGATTCTCATCAGGGTATGTTACTTTATCTAAGTGAACAGACATGTTATGTACATACCGATATCTCATATGATAATGTTGAGAAGTTGCATTAGTGCAGCACAGATGGGAGGGGCTGCTGCAGTCCACTGCAGTGCAGTGCTTCATGCTGATAGGTGTAATGTAATGTGAGGGAGTTAGGTGGAGCTACAGCACTGTTGTTGTCGTCTAAAGAGTACAGTTTCATGGATGATCCACATGGCTAACAAGAATAAAGATTTTAAAATGCAGGTTTCGTTTATCAGCGTGCTTTCCTATTTTTTTTCCAAATCATTTCATGATAGATTTCAGGCTAGTTTCAGTGGCCACTGTTGATGGCTATTTCAAAGCTAATTACAGACATCCCAAGTCTCCCGGAAGTTCCGGGAGTCTCCCGTATATTGATAGTGGCTCCCTGATGCCCGCGAGTTGAATAAAATATCCCGGAATCTAGACCAAGCGGGCAAGGGCGTACACGCGAGACATTAATGTCTGCATCGTGAATCTTATAATGCGCATCTTAGAATGACGGAGTGAACGAGAGGGAGTGAGAGAGACCTTGCTGCTTGTGGAACTGTGTGTGTGCTAATCTGGCGCGCGCTAGACAGAGCATCCTGATTGGTAGGGCCCTATAATTTCCGCGATGCGGAAAACGCGGACGGAATCGCGGAATCCATTCATAAAAACGGAATGTATTATTAAAGTCGGAACGTCACGGAATTTGTCAAAGTTTGGAAGAACTAATCAAAAGTACGTCATCAAGTTAAATCAAATCGCGTTTTGAACTAGCATGTGTAAATTATTAAGCCGCAAAAAGACTATTTACACATGAATTCTGGATGTTCTGCTTGTTTCTGTTTTTATGAATGGAGCAGATGCGCGAGTTTACTATACATAGTGACGCATGCGTATCGCTCGCGTTTGGGGGGGGGGGGGGGGGGTGTACCTCCCTGAAATGAGTTTGTGTAGGTTGGGATGTCTGTAATTATTAATTCATTAGCAATGCCTTTTACAGGAAGGTTATTTAGACCTCTACAAGATTTTTTTTTCTTCCCCGAAATATAACAGCAGTATTGTTGTCAAATAAAATATATTTATATATGTTCAAATGATTTTATTCTGTTCTGGGATATTTAACAGTGTTTTATGACTCTCCTCTTTTCTACCTAGAGTTTTGCAATGAACACATTTAAGTCTTTGTTTGGATGGATTCTTGTTCTGGGAGGTAAGAACATTTTAAAGACTTTTCCTATGTTGATTTTCATAGTAAATCATTTTAACCATTCAAATATAGATTTTATTTTCTAAATAATATCATATAAAATGCATGTTATTGTTATTTAGTAACGACCTGAATAAGATATTTCACATAAAAGCTGTTTACACAAGAGAAAATAATAGTTGAATTTATAAAAACCCTGTTTAAATTCTTTCAACCCCTTAATTCTTAATACTGTGTTGTTACCTGATTTACCCACAGCTGTTTTTTTTTTTTTTTTTGTTTAGTGATAGTTGTTCATGAGTCCCTTGTTTGTCCTGAACAGTTAAACTAACTGCTGTTCTTCAGAAAAATCCTTCAGGTCCTACAAATTCTTTGATTTTCCAGCAATTTTTGTATTTGAACTGTTTCCAACAATGACTGTATGATTTTGAGGTTCATATTTTCACACAGAGGACAACTGAGGGACACATATGGAACTATTACAGAAGCTCACTGATGCTCTAGAAGGAAACAGCTGGGGGTTGAAAACTTGTTAAATTTGAGGATCAGGGTAAATGTAACTTATTTTGTCTTCTGGCAAACATGTAATTAACTTCTGTAGCCTCTGAAGGGCAGTATTAAATGAAAAAAAAAAATTATATTTAGGCAAAATAAGAAAAATGTACACATCTTCATTCTGTTCAAAAGTTTTCACCCGCGGCTGTTATATAACAGTCAGATTTCTGTTAAATAACATTCAGATTTCTCATCTCCAGTTCTGATGATCCCAGTGTTGTGTCAGGACGAAGAGAGTATAATTACAGTATGCCAAGAGGAAGATAATGACTTCAGAGTAGACTGCCTTCTGGAGCCCAAACCTAACTACCACACGGACTATGAGTTCTCCATGTCCAAAGGCCAAAAGGAGATCATCATAAACACCAACATCTCTGGAATCATGCCTGAGCCCAGGTTCAGGCACAACACGTTTGTGACAGAGCTTGAACCATACGGATTCAGGCTGACCATTATGAGCTTTACCATCTCTGAGAATACAACGTTCATCTGTAAAGTAACCAAAATCCAGAAGACTCTGTTTGTTGAATTAGGTACTGCAGCTCTGTGGTCTCACTGTGTAAAACTAGAATGAATACTTTTTCTGCCTAACCTTGACCATGTCTTTGCCTTCCAGACAGCGTCGAGCCCTGTTCCGCCATCAGTGTGTTTCTGCTGGGTTCTCCTTGGCTCAATCTTCTGGTTCCTCTGTGCATCTTACAGCTATGGGAAGCCATCTAAGAAACAGTCAGCTATGCCAACATATTTTAAGAGCGCAAATAAAGTATTTCTGTAGATTTCTCAGCATATTTGAGTATTTTTAGAAATGCTTTTTGATCTACATGCTCTGCCTTTACTGTAAAGTAAGTACTGGTTGCTGCCTCTATGAAGGTATTTATTTACTTTATGCCTTTTTACGTGTCTAGCCAAAGCACAACTAAAGACATCTCCTGTGTGCAATAAGTTAAAGGATTTTTGAGGTTCTTGACTGCTGTTAAAAATTGTTGGTAAAGTTATGTCAAGCAATTGTACTGCAACAGTGCCATCAATGCTTTCAATGAAATGCACCATAACATCTTGTGTCATTAGTGTGTTGATATATAAATAAATCCCATAATTTATTAGATTAATTATGGTTTTCCCAGCACTTTTTTTGTTCCCAGAGTACAGTTGTTTAATTTTGCACAGTTGCACATTGTTTAATGTTTGTGTGGAAGAAAAAAATACTTGGTATATAATGGCATATAAGGTAGAATTTTAATTTGATCTCTAGTTTGTTTTGACAATGCTATTGTTGCCATCATAGAAAATGTATCTTTAATAAAAATCTGTCACTGGTGTAAAGCCCTTGCTTCATTCATGAAATAAAATAAACCAATAAAATAAAAAAATGAAAGTAGTACTATAACGTTTTCGGTTTCTGTCCATAAATGTAAAAATCTGTGAAAAAACACTATTTACATAGCCTAAACCTAATTTGAATTGACTTTTAAGAATGGTTGTGAGCTTAACACATTGTGACTTATACTTATGGGTCAATCTGTAACATTTGGAATATACATTTTTTTCAACTTCGTATGGTTTATTTTCTAAATATCCCACATGTCAAACCTACAATATATATATATTTTCCTACCTCAAGCATTAACAAACTTCATTTTTTTTTTCCTAAACCCCATAATGGACTAAATGGGTTGGTTTAAAAATGATTTTACATAGTACTTCTCATAGTTTTATAAAAACATCTACCTACTGTTATGTGTACCTGATAACAATAGTAACATTTATCATATTTTTTGAGTTCAGACTAAGGGATAAAACTTTAAAGTTTTATGCTAAAAAAATATTAAAATGCAATCATTATTTTTATTCATTATAATGGGCATACCAAAGTATTGTGAAAAACTTTAAACAATTAATTTTGGTAAGCCACCACTTCACTATGGGGGACTGAAATATTAAGGAATCCCAGGAAAGACCCTTACATATTACTTTTTAAACAATTTATCATGTAAAGTTCTGAAAATTAAAATAACATATAAAGTAAAAGAAGAATTAAAAGTACCAAAATAAAAAAGTAATCAAAACATGTTATACACATACTAAGATGTCTAGCTAAAATAATAAACAATTATAACAAAATAAAAAATGTATTCTGTTTAAAGGAATCCCGCAGTTGTCAACTGTGATTGGACTGGGAAAAAATTTGGAAAAATATTGTCTGCGGTTTAAATTTTTTCTGGTACCTGGCAACTTTGGAGACTGGCCGGATACAGAGATCGGTATGATATCTTAATATCTACAGTTATATCGTTCAGGTACAGCAGTAGACCAATTTATGCAAAACATACAAGCACTTTTAAAATGTTATAAAAAAACTTACTAATATAATATACAGGTACGATATAATCTGGTTAGTAGCTGTGTATATTGTTCATAAAATGAAAGTGAAAGCATGTAGGCTATTTGCACGTCAGAATACAGCTCATAACACGCTAGGAAAAGACCAAAGTAAGGAAGTGAAATTGTCTTTCTTAAGGTTTGTAAATTGCTTTTTTTTTCGTCGTTATATTATGCATATTAATTTCCAGCCGCTAAAACAGTCTGCGTAGTAGGCTAAATGTTAGTCTTGTAAAGCGTTCATTGTTTAAGCGGTGTCGACGAACCCTGAGGTGCTGTTGCTGCCAAATACACATATTCAGGCCTACACTACCAGTCAAGCGAAGGCGATATATGTATTTTTTTTTTTTAGATGTCATGGATATATGTGTAATAATCCTCTCTCTCTCTCTCTCTCTCTCTCTCTCTCTCTCTCTCTCTCTCTCTCTCTATATATATATATATATATTAATCTTAGCTTGATCTACGTTGGCGTTTTTAACATTTTAAGTTTTATTTTACCATACTTGTTTACTTGAACTTTAAATTAATAACTAACTGTGTTTTGTAGGAACTTAAGTCTTACAAAGGAGCGTCCAAAGATCATTGCCATCTTATATTATTGTGTAAGTGCCAAAATGCCAGTGGAATTCAGTGGATGGGAGGCATACTATGATAAATCAAAGCAACTTAAACCAGGTCAAGAGCCCAAAAAGAGCCATGGCTATATAATGTACCATGGGACACTCAAAACCAATGCCCCAGTTATCATATCATCAGGCTTTCGGCCCTCTGCTGGAGGAACTCTGGGCCCTGGTGTCTATTGTAGTAGGAATATTAACAAAGCAATGGGTTACCCTGCATGTGCTCCTAATGATAGAGTTGTGTTAAAGCTGCGAGTGAGAGTGGGTAAAGTGAAGAGGATTGAGCGGCAAAGCCTGAACCTGATTACTACGTGGCATCAACAGGGGTATGATACAGCCTGGTTGCCTGCCTCTGCTTCTGGTGTGGGGCTTGAGGAGGATTGTGTTTGGGACCCAAAGAGAATTACTGTGATTGGAATAGCCCATTGCACAGACTCCAGTACTAAGAGTTCTCTGGAGGCTCTCATAAAGCAGAAAAGCCAATCGCAGGACTCGAATGGGAAAGATCTGAAGTCATGTAAAGGGTGTGGAATGCAAACAGAACATAAACACACAATGGAAAAATGCTGGTCTTGTAAGGCATCTATATGCCCCTTCATGAAAAATCATGTTTGCAGAAATAAGGGGAAATAACTATTCCTGAGTAATTGTGAACTAGTTAATTGATACTTATAAACACTTTAATTAAATAATCCGTGAAGTGACGTTGAGATATGGTAAAAGCACTGTAATTCACTAATTTAATGAAGTTCTGCAAACCATATTACTAAAATTACAGTGCATTACATTGCATGAAAACCTTTGTTTTAATTTGTTCAGATTAATATGATATTATGCAGCACCTGAATATTTGAAAACGGTAGAGCTCATCTGTTTAGCTCTAAGGCAGTTGGAAAATGAGGCTATTTTCAAAAAAAGTGGAGTGTTCCTTTAAATTAATTTAATTCAGATTTTGTTGTAGTATATAACTCCACTACACTTGAAACAGATTGTGCCGAACATCATACTTAATGTTTTTATCACTGTAATGTAATTTTCTTTGTAACAATAAACATCATTAATATTTATTAAAATGTTGCAAATAGTATTTGTAAAAAGTATTTGCTTGTTTTGCAAATACATTTCTGCTCTAAATTTGCATTGTCTGTTTAATTTTTGCATTGCAACTATTGTTTTGTGAAACATTATGTGAAATTTAGCAATATATTAAACATGAAAATGTAGACTTTTTGTCTTAATGTCTCCTGAATACTTTTCACAGATATTTTTACATTTTACAATTTAATTTCATGTTAGAATAGAATCAAGTTTGTATAGAATCTGGAACATTAATTGATGATAAGCTTGCTGTAAGCAAACTCGAGGCTTTCTGAAAGTCTGAAAAATGAAAGCATAGAGCGGTTTTTTGTATAAAACCTGGGGAAAATATCTGCATATCAGGATGGAAATATTAATACTTTACAAAGTATAACAACAACAACAACAAAACATCAAATTGTTTTCCTATATTTCTCTTCCTGCTTGTCATTCTTTGACATTTCACACCCAGCAAAAGGTTTTGTTTATTTTAGTTATTTTTTTTTTAACATGCAAAGGTGGTGTCTCAAAGAAGGAATGTAAAAGACTAGCAAAAAAGCTTTGGATCTGAAGATCTTTTCAGAAAAAATGGCCTTTTGATTTTAATATCTAATTTAGACAACAATGTGCTGTTTATGTTTTTAATACCAATAGTTTATTGTTTACAAATTCTTTATTCATGATGAACTGGCATTCTGAAGGCACTCATCAGAAATGCTCATTGCAGGCACCATGTGCTCCTTCTGTTTTTGGGTGTATTTCACTAAAGACTGTGATTCGTCTTGGGTCACAAACACAATCTTGTTCATTTTCTGAAAAATGTTTAGACATTAACATTTAAAGAAGAGACGTTATCTATATAGAAGTGTATTGACAAACTCTTTAGATCTGTTTCCCTCTCTCTCTCACATTACACCCCTTTCTTTACCCACTCCACAATTTTTCAGACTTACACCTCTTTCTTTTCCCCTTGAACCCCTTTTTTTCGTTTTCGTATTTGTATTGCTTTTTGTATATTTTCCCTTTTAAAGTCAAAGCAATTGTAATAAATATGTAAACAAATAGAAAGTCCTGTGTCTTATTGAGCAATCGATTATAAGTGAAAATATACTATGGGCATTTGATCATATATGACAAATAGAGTTTTGTTTGTTGTATTTGGACAAATAGTACATAAATGTTTGTGACTTGTATAAAAAAATTATATTGTTTTATTTCACCAAATGCATTCCACAAAGACAAAGTGGTGTCTTACCCCTGATGTCACTTCTAAAGCAGATTGCTTTCTTATGAAAGCAGGTATAATTATAAGCATGATTAGATTGTACAATCATAAGATTGATTTGATAGCACTGATAGCACTGTCATATTTTGGTTTTCTCCAGTTTTCATAAGCAAACACCTCTAATTCTCCCAAAGCTCAGTATATTGATAAGTCTGAAGTAAACAGGGTATGATATAAACTTTGTCAAACTGTTATAAAGGAAGAATGAACTGCACTGATTTGTCTATTTTAACTATATAAAATACTTGGAATGACATGTGACATGATCTGCTTGATCAAACATAACTTTATTGATATTAAAATGAAACCTATCTTTTTTGGTTTTGTTTTATTTTGTTTTCAACAAAGTTCCAGTGTAATTTAACTTTCATTTCACTGTAGAATATTGTTTTCCTGTAAATTCTCCACCTACTCAGAAACTAAACGGCTATGACAGCACGGATGTCTGAACAGCACAGGTTAACAAATAAAAAATGCAAATGATCTCATGTGCCAATAGATAAAATCAACACAGGCCAAACTGTATAGTGCAGATTAAGTTATTAATGTTATTCAAGACTAACAGGGTAGGATGCACTGGTTTGGATGGTTTACGGGGGCACAAATTTGTATAATGACATGAGTATGACAGAGGTATTACAATGTGAAGGTGTTTTTTGAGGACACTACCCATGTTCCCATATCAAAAGGCTTAAAAACATACTAAATTATATATATATTTTTTTTAGCTAAAAAATGCACAAGGGTTAGAAAATGATCAGCACCTTGCATCACAGTGGAACAGTTTTACATATAGCTTTGAATTGCTTCTGGGAATGAAAAGGTCAAAGCCTTCAGTTTGGAAAGGAGGGAAAGGAGAGGATCAGTATGCAGTTTACTGTATGTCAGAGTCTAAGAAGCAAAGGCAAGTTTTATTTATTTCTTTAACAGAAGAAAAATTCTGCCTTCTGCTTGCTAACTGGCTGGTTAAATAAAATAACGAAAGTTGCATGTTCTCCCCTAAATATTCCCTTTCTTTATTTTGCTGGTTTATGATACATTTATTTAGTCATCTTATTTATTTTTATTCATTTATTAAATATAAAAAACATCACATAACTCAAAGACATGTCCATGAAGTAAGTTTCATTTATTCATCATTTACATCATGTGCTCCTTGTGTTTTGGGGCATATTTCATCAATGACTGTGATTCGTTGTGGATCCCAAACACAGTCTTCCTCAAGACCACTTGGCACCATGCCACACTTTGGGGGGCACCAGGCAGTGTCATACCCATGATAATGCCAGGTTTTCTGCAGTGGATGACCCTGATAGTTAATTTTTATCACTTTCCCAACATTGACGACCACTCTCAGAACCACTCTCTGGTTCTCAGGTAGATTTAGAGGATATCTGGAAGCCTTCTCTAGATCCCGGCTGAGGTAGACACCAGGCCCAAGCATCCCTTTAGAAGATGGTTTGAAGCCAAAGACTCTAATTTTTTCAGCAGCCTGCCTTGATGTTCCATGATACATTCTGTAGACTTCACCGTTTGTTGGTTCTATGTAACTATCCAGGCATGGTGGGGCACCTGGACCCAAATCGTCTTCAGCCCACATTGCAGCCCACATTTGCACCTGGAAACAACAACAAAATTAATAAAAACTTAGAATTGTACCCAGTCACTAGCAAACTTTTACTTGTACTTAAGTAAAAAAATAAGCTAAGTAATGTACTTCGTTACTTTTAAAATTACAATTCGTTACTGAGTACGCCTATATTTGAATTAATTTTAAAATCTATGACCTGCATTTTGGTAGCCAATAAAATGTTCGATCGTTTACGAACCAATAAAAACTGTTACATTTTGACCGGGGGAAAAAAACAGGTTTCGGGGAGCTAATCATAGACACGGTGAAGCTGTTTAGTGTTATAGACACGGAAATTCAAATTGCAGCACCACAGCAGCGAGCGCAAGAGCCTTCGCAGCTGCTGGAAGAGATCCACGTTCCAACGCACGCAACTGGCTAAAGCTTGCAAAGCTCCGAGAAAAGTAATTTGCCACGAATGTGTCGAGGGGAGATAAGGAGATACTCGTTGATGAATTATTAATAAACTAATGTTTTCTGAGCCAGTGTCGCAAAGATAAATTTGACGATCCTGACTCGCCATCTGCGCCTTTAGAGAGAAATGCATATCTACGGATTTTATAATGAAAAAGTTTTTTAAAGTAGAGTAATATTTTAAAGCTTTCTATAGATTATTATTATTTATTATTATTATTATATTTTTCGTTTTGTTTTTCATTTCATTTTTAGGAAGCGCTCCTGTTCAGCATCGATCCATCAGAAAGCGCGTCTTGTTTGTTTTCTTTATTTTTACAAAAGCATTCCATTTTGTTGATATTGTGAGTACACGCAAATAAAATTAGACCCTTTATACAGTTCCGGATGATAGCCTATATTACGCTTACTTTTTATGAGCAAAGATTACAGCGTATTTTAATTTGATTGCCGATTGCGCTGGCGCCTCCATGTCCTGCAATGCGCAGTTAGCTTTCACTCTCCAACGATTGTGCGCATAATAGGGCGCATTTATGTAAGTAAAATTGTTTAAAATAATTTTGTGATATGCTTGAAGATTTTATTTTAGGCAAGTCGTCATGATTTGATAAGGAAAAATTGATAAAACTTAGGATGTGATCAACTTACTGTCTGCCGCTGGCCGCTTGGTTGTTAAAAACAAAAACATTAATTTAACAAACAAAAAATGTTCCAAACATATTTCTAAATTAACTTTATAAAGAAACGAAAATAAATATGAACACGTCAATTTTAAAAACAAAACTGAGCTATATTATTGTAGTGCGAAATGGCTTTTGTATGCGTGCTTTTCTTACCGTTTACTTTCGCTTTCAGTTTAGCAAGGAGGGGAGAGGATGGAAAGGGGGAACGCTCCACTTAATTATCTATAAATAAATAAGTTCGTTAAGAAAATTGAGGGGGCACAAATTCTTGCTGAGGGGGCAATGCCATAACCACCGCGGTGGTAAAAATCTGCCACCGTCTGACTTTGCGTGACGCGTCTAAAAATGCGTGGAAAATGCTTTCCAAAGCGCTATCACTTCTGTGGCATCTGCCGTTGCTAAGCAGTCAATAATGAACCACATTCTCCACTAAACGTTTTTTGAACAACTAAAAAAAAAAAAACACAAAACAAAACAATGATAGTTTACTGTGAAAGGTTCATATGTTTAATGTTTAATTTGTATTTCTTTTGAGACAAAATGTATTTTATATGCATTCATGTTTGCCTGTGTTTGATCCATTCACATTTCTGATTGGATTTAGTGGTTATTGTTTTTTCATTAAAAATCACAGTTTTAAAAGTAATTAGTACTCTGGGTACTCTGAGTAGTTTTTGATATGGGTACTTTATACTTTTACTTAAATGTTTAACACCAATACTTTTACTAGTAATTGAGTATTATTTCTGCAATGTAACAGTACTTGTACTTGAGTACAAATTTTCAGTACTCTTTCCACCACTGAAAACTAAATAGCATAAAAAATATATTATGATACATTATAAGACTTTATAAACACTAAGACCACCAAAAGTACAATATGTATTTTCACAAAGACAAAGTGGTTTCTTACCTCTGATGTTGCTCCTGAAACTGATTGCTTCCTTCTGAAAGCAGGCATATAAATGGCACCTCTTTCAGGGTGTGTCCATGAGGGCAGGTGTTACATTGAGTTTTAGTTTCTGTTCATCTTTGTAAACTTTACTGATTTTTTTTAAAGAGCATACAATTAGTACAATACAAATAAGTACAGTCATAAGACTGATTTGATAGAACTGTTATATTTTGGTTTTCTCCAGCATCCAAAAGCAAACACCTCTAATTCTTCCAAAGCTCAGTATATTGATAAGTCTGAAGTAAACAAGGTATGATATGAACTGTTCAACTGCAAAGGCCTCTAAATCCATCTCACATCTTTCTTGAAAAAAATGCATTTTTATCAGGCTCCGATGTTTAGGTTTCTACGTACTGGTACTTCTGATTGGGCTGAGGGTGGGATTTTAGCGAGTTTGAAGTAGAAGTATTTGATCGATGTATAATATGTGTCGAGAGCATTCACTCAGTATCATTATCTCATTTTTGACCAAGATGGATTTTAGCTGGTTTTGCATCTGAACTCTTAATATAATCTTTGTCAAACTATTATAAAAAAAATGAAGGATTTGCACTGATCTTTTTATTTTAACTATTAAAAATACTTGGAATGATATGGGACATGATCTGCTCAATTAAACATACTTTATTGATATTAAAATGAAAACAATTTTTTTGTTTTGTTTTGTTTTGTTTTAAGCAAAGTTCCAGTGTAATTTAAGTTTCATTTCACTGTAGAAGACAGTTTTCCTGTAAATGCCCCACCTACTCAGAAACTATTTACATGTCTGAACAGCACAGGTTAACAAATAATAAATACAAATGATCTGATGTGCCCATAGATAAATGACAAACTGTACAGTGCAGATTAAGCTGGTTTGGATGGTTTACGGGGGCACAGCTTTATATAATGACATGAGTATGACAGAGGAATTACTATATATGAAGGTGGTTTATGAGGACACTGCTGATGTTCCCATAATTTAAAAAGCTTAAAAACATACTAAAGTATGCTTGTTTGTTTTTTAGCAAAAAATAAAGTTTTCTGTGAGGGGTAGGTTTAGGGGTAGGGTTGGTGTAGGGTGATAGAAAACATTTACACATATGGAGAGTCCCTGTAAACCACCAATACCAACATGTGTGGAATGGGAAATGATCAGTACCTTGAGCTATATGTAAAACTGTTCCAACAGTGGAACTGTTTTAGCTCTTGATGGCTTGAATTGCTTCTGGGAATGAAAAGGTCAAAGCCTTCAGTTTGGATAGGAGGGAAAAGAGTAGATCAGTATGCAATTTACTGTATGCCAGAGTCTAAGAAGCAAAGGGAAGTTTTATTTCTTTAACAGAATAAAATGTCTTGTCTGCCTTCTGCTTGCTAACTGGCTGGTTAAATAAAATAAAGTTAATGGCATGTTCTCCCCTAAATATTCCCTTTTTTATTTTGCTGGTTTATGATACATATTTATTTATTCATCTTATTTATCTTTATTAATTTATGAAATAGAAAAAAACAACACATAACTCAAAGATATGTCCATGAAGTATGTTTAATTTATTCATCATTATATCATTGTATTACAATTTGATCATCTTTTAAAGCACATGAGGGGTTTATATTCAACAGCTGGTATAACATTTTCAAAAAACATTTTCAGAACTATTAATTTCACACTTCATAGGAAAGCAAACTTTAATAAGGCTCATGAAAGCAGGTATATAAATGGCAGATCTCTCGGGGTGTGTCTATGATGGCAGGTTTAGTTTTTAGTTTTTTTAGGTTTTGAGTTTTAGTTTCTCTTCATCTTTGTAAACTTTATTAGATTTTTTTTTAAAGAATGTATGACTAGAAGATTAGAAATGTGAAGTATACAGCGTATGATGTGATTTTTGTCAAACTGTTATAAAGAAAACAGGAACTGCACTGACCTCGCTTTTTTAAATAGGCTATATAAAATAATTGGAAAGATAGGTGACATGATCTGCTCATAAAAACATGCTTTCTTGATAATAAACTGAAAACTCTTGTTTTAAACAAAGTTCCAATGCAATTTAAGTTTCATATTGGCTATGTTTTTTTCTGTAAATGCCCCACCTAATCAGAAGTTATTTGCATGGCTATGACAGCAGATGTCTGAACAGCCCAGGTGAACAAACACTACAAATGGTGTTAGGTGTTCAGACAGATAAAAATCAACACAAGACAAAATGTATAGTGCAGATCAAGTTATTCATATTATTCAAGACTGACCAGGGTAGGATGCACTGGGTGCTTTACAGGGGCACACATTTTTATAATGACATGAGCAGTGTTGGGTAAGTTACTCTATATAAAAAAATAAAATAAAAAAAAAAAAACACACAACACACACTTAATTGACCAATTTCACACTTCCGGGTTTTTGGCTTCCGGCGTGGCTGCTTGCAGGGTAAAAGTATTTCCGGTAACAGTGATTGCCGAGCCTAAGGAGCACCCGCTCGGGCATCAATGTCTCGGCAAGGATTAAATCTCATGTAAATGTTTAAACTGTCTTGGTCATTTATTGGTGAGACTACAAAGTTTTATTTCAGAACTAAATTTTAGCACTAATTAGAAGTGACGACGCGTATATTCGGTTATATCATTGTCCGTGTCTATTTGGTGCAGCCGTGCATTGTCGCACTCCATGTAAAAAACTGTTTTTGGCGATGTGCTGGAGAAATCGACTGACAGCTTTGATCCTCCGATTTGCGAAAGCGGACCACTCGATCCCTGGATGCGTTTTTGCATTTCTTTCTGGATATATGGATCATAAACAGAACTTCTGTCATCTTGCAATGATGGTTCACTCACATTTTCTCCGCTCGTTATCATCTTCCCTTACGAAAATTAACCATGGTTTTATTATAGTAAAAGCAGGTTTGTTTTATTACTACTTGCATAACCACACAAATCAGATTTTGTAACAAAACCATGGAATAACCGCAATAACTGCCGTTTTGGTTTGATTCGTAGTTAATTTTAGTAAGGGCTAAGGTCTGTAATATGCACAGCATTAACAAACCTATTAGTACTTTGTTGTATATTTAGTTAATAAATATATTAACTCTAATTCGACTGATGTAGCTATACAATGAGGTCTTGGAAATACATGTCTTATTTATTTTAGTCTCTCAGATGTAGTTATAATGTGCGATTAATACATGGTCAACAGTTTCAGCGTTTCATTAGGTTGAGATAATCTACATATTGTTGTGACTTTTTTAAAGTTACTCATGCGTTTTTAAAATACAGGCAATAGCATGTATTCGCGCAACATTATAGCCCACATTAAAGCATATTATAACTCATTCTGACACTGAATTTATATATTTGTTCCTATGTGTAACGGTGCATACGTACTTAGAATTTCGTTTTTACATAAATTAGGCATATAAATAAATGCTTGTCATATATTAAAACGAGCAAGGAAATTGTTGAATGAGCCTATATATAGGACAGCTGGTGAAATAAAACTACCCGCCGGTAAATTAAACAGCACTTTGGTTGACTTCGGTCATTTTTAAATGTGCTATATAAATAAACGTTGTAAATTCTAGAACGATCTGAGCGGCCATATAAGCTACAAATAAATTTATTTGTAGACTATATAACAACAACTTGGAAAACAGACAAACTAGAAAGGGTAAGAGACGAAATTTGAGACAAGAGCATACAACATAATGTCCGCAGACCGCTAGCGGAACTATATTTACCCTGCGTCACGTGATTTCCGATTCTTGTGAAAAAGGCCAATTACTAGTGTCACGGGACGAAGAATCACACGACAAGGATTGCAGATAATGGCCCCGGACGGTGGATTTATTAAGAGAAGTGGAAGTGCAAAAGACAAACGAAAAGGTACAGGTGGGTGCTTCAGTGCCGTGAGTGCTCTCTTCCCTGTTCCGTTGATCCGTGTTGTGCTCCTGTGGGGTGATTGGTCACACGCTGCTGTCTGTGGGAGAAAATGAGAAGCCGAATTAGTGCTCAAGCCTCATGGAGAAACGTCTCACTTGTAGCAGGCTTGCGTGGCTTATGTAGCCGCCGCCTGATGAGCTGCAGCTGTGACCGATCAGCCTGTGATGAGGACGGGCAGGTGTTTCTCAGTTTTTCCAGAGCGACGCTGAAGAAGCTTCGGGACGATCGTCACACTAGTTACTAATTACATCTTCAACAGTGTAAATAGATTAATGTACAAATGATCCTCTCCAAAAAGTATTTAATTACTTTCTAAATCTTATCAACCTCAAAAAGTTAATGATACAAGGATAGACAAACGGTTCTTTTATTTCTTTCAAATTAGCTATTAACTATGACTTTTGCCTCAATATAGGCCTACTCCTGATTCTTGCTTATTAATACTTAGTAAAGTAGTTGTTAAGTTTAAGAATTGTGATGGATTAATGATTTAGAATAAGGTCTTGCAAAGTACTTTTAAAGTAATAATAATAAGTAATGTTCATGCTACTAACCAACTAGTTAATAGAAATGGACACTACAGTGTTTCCAATATTTGTATTAAAATATTTTAACTCAAAGTATTTAAAGTGAGAAGGGTACATAAAAAGCATGCATTTTAAAGTTAGACTTTAAATTTTGATGTTAAATCCACTATTGTACTGTATATAAATGTTCTACAGTCTTTTAACACATTACACATTAATGTGTCAATTAACACAATATTAAGTTAAATTACATAAGTAGTAACTAATTAAATTACAGAAAAAAATAAGAGTAATCCCTTACTTTACTTTTTCAAGGGAAAAGTAATTAAATTACAGTAGCTTATTACTTACAAATAATTTTATTACCATTACAAAAAATGAATGCTTTTTAATTGTAAAAATCTAAAGGGTAAAGACACCTGCAACACTTGAAACTTAAAATAGCACAGAGAGAATAACTGTATTATGTTGCTGTTTTTGCTGTTTCATGATGTCCCCAAGTAGGGATGGGCGATATATATATCGATAGCCTGTATTATGCGCATCTCATCAGTAAAGCCGGTTCTTTGATTAGCGGTAAATCTCCATCACCTATTTTCAAATGGAGCGCTTTTCTTTTTCTTTTTTTTTTACTTTTCTTACTTAGATTTTTTTGTCTTGTTTACAGCCAAAATATATATTAAAAAAAAAATCTTAAATGAAGTAAATAATTATTTTTTTGTTTTCAGAAAAAAACAAGTCAAAATAAGTGACTTTTTGCTTAGAACAAGCAAAATAATCTGCCAATGGGGTAAGCAAAAAATCTTATTTCAAACAGAAAACAAGATAATTTAGCTTTCCCCATTTGGGAGATTATTTTGCTTGTTTCAAGCAAATACACTTAAATTTTGACAAGAATTTTTACTTCTCTAGAAAAACCCTTCTTGATTTAAGAAATATATATTATAAATATATTATTAAGAGATAGTTTGGCTGGAAACAAAACAAAAAATCTAAAAAAAGAAAAGCATTTTTTTGCAGTGTACCAATAAGCAAAACTTACTTTAGATGAACTAACATTTGTGTTTTTTTTCTCATTGCTGAAGAGTGTTGAACTTTCTTTTCCTACAGTTCCACTGTAAAGACGGGAATTTATTCACTTAATTTCATTTTGGTGTGAAAGGGCTTTAACATTAGCTAAGAATAAATCTTTTTATATTAAAAACAAACAAGCAAGCCCTGCCCAGATTTAAAAAATAACGCAAAAGTAACGCAAAAGTAATGTAACGCATTACTTTCCATAAAAAGTAACTAAGTAACGTAATTAGTTACTTTTTTTAGGGAGTAACGCAATACTGTAATGCATTACTTTTAAAAGTAACTTTACGTAACATATCTACGGCTCTGTGAATAAACCGGTGCTCCATTTGAAAACAGGTGATGGAGATTTACCGCTAATCAAAGAACCGGCTTTACTGACGAGATGCGCATGAATTTATCGATCAATATATATGGCCCATCCCTACAGCTCAGAATAACAAACAATACAACTGAACAATACAATCATTCCCATTTTTAAATGATAACCAACACCAAAAAGACCCATTAAAGGTGTGTAAAGGTAAGTTCTTTATATTGAAAGGGATTATATGATTATTTCCAAATAAAGATATGCTAAATATATTCTTTAAAAATGTTACACTTAAGTCCCTTGGGGGTCATATGGACCCCAAACTTTTAGATAGCAATTGCATAAGGAAATATAATTTTTTTAATATATGACAAACTATATATAATTTTTAAAATTGACTTCTCAACTATACATTTATGCTAAGTTTTTTTTTACCTATTTACTGCACAAATACTCAACTACGTTAAAAATTGGCAAAAATTTTATTTAAAAAAAAAAAAAAAAAAAAGATAAATGATAACCTAAAATAACCTAAATTAAATATCCAGTGGGGCAAATAAGTATTTGATACACAGAGGTCCATAGGGACTCATTCATTTTCAGTTCAGTTTTACTTTGCAATTTTATGATATATATTTTGTGAATATATATGTAAACATTCTAAAATATATATAAAAATTCTATATTTTTGTCAAAGGTTAGAATTTGTTACTGTTGTCTGATGTCTTTTGAAAGAATGTCTGTGTGTGTGTGTCTATCAAGTGCATACATGAGATAAAATGTTCGTTCCAATTTGTATTTGTGCTCTAGATCCAGGCCTTTATAAAAATGCAAGCATATACTGGGTTTAGTACTTTTTTTTTTTTTTTTTGACAAATTAAACAAACAAAAAAAAAAAGACCCAGACTTAAATGGTAAATTTTTAGAACAACCAAATCAAGTTGATTTTTTTGTGTACCGTTTGACTGATTATTTAGGAAAAGTCACAGTCTCATGCCCCTGAGATGAAGGGAATTTTTTTAAAAAATGAAAGAAAAGCCCAGTGGGGTCAACTGGAACATCAGATTTTTTTATTTTTTATTTTTACAGTCTAGTGCCACTACAAGCGCCGAAAAGAACGTTAAATCTAACAAAAAAGAAAGCATTATTCAGCTTGGACATGTTTGTTTTTAGCAATGAATTAACAAATAGTGTCAGTAAAAAAGGTATGTATATATGAAAGACAGGCAACTAAAAATGTGTTTACAGTAGACCAATTTTTAAGGATTTCATTTCTCTAGCTTTGGTCTCAGAAATTGTTGCAAGACATAGCCAGCAGAGTGCAGTATAATGATCAAATTCTCAATAACGCATTGTATTTTAACATACCATATTTTAAAATTTTCATTGCTCAAATTAAAAAAAAAAAAAAATGCATATCTCCTTAAATAGGACGAATTACATCAATGACTGCAATTGCTTTCGGATTCCGAACACAGTCTTCCTCGAGACTACCTCCAACCATGAAACTTTCATGGAAGATCCAAGCAGTGTCGTATCCATTAACATGCCAGTTTTTTTGCGTTAGATGGTCTTGATAACCAATCTTTATCACTTTTCCAACATTAACCTTCACTCTCAGAACACTTTTCTGCTGTTTAGGAACATGCAACGGGTATTTAGAGGCCTTTTCTAAATCTCAGCTGAGGTAGACTCCACACCCAAGCCTGCCATCAGACTGACAAAAACCATAAGCTTTGATTTTTTCTGCATTTTCCTTAGTTGTACCATAAAACATTGTGTAGTCTTTATCTTCAACTGGAATTTCACCACTTTGAAGGCTTGGTGGAATTACGTCAATGATAGTGATTCGATTCGGATCCCAAACACAGTCTTCTTCAAGACCACTTGGCACCATGCCACAGTTTGGAGGGCACCAGGCAGTGTCATACCCCTGATAATGCCAGGTTTTCTGCAGTGGATGATATTGACGGTCAGTCTTTTTCACTTTCCCAACATTGACCTTCACTCTGATAACAACTCTCTCACGTGGCTTATCATTGGGTTATTGGGTATCTGCTGGCCTTGTTAAGATCACGGCTGAGGTAGACGCCACGTCCCAGCATGCCATCTGCAGATGGCTGAAAGCCATGGATTTTGATCTGTTTTGCTGCTTCTTCAGTGGTGCCGTGATACATTCGGTATACTTTACCATCCAAAGGCACTGTACTACTTTGAAGACATGGCACACCTGGATATAAGTCACTCTCTGCCCACATGTTTAAACCTAAAGACAAAAAATAAGCAATCTTACCGTTATGTTTAAGTTTGGTTAGAGAACAACAGAAAAGTAAGAGAGGTCAGTAAAAAGGTCTGTGTTTCTCAAAAGCATTGTAAACTAAGTTGATTGTAGAGACTGCTTTTGGGAAACACAGCCCTGTTTTTTAGTCTGTGGAATATGAGATTTTTTGTCTAAATAATCACAGTCAGGGTTTATGTTACTTACCTCTACGATGACAAATTTAGAGCAGAAAACAGAAATTCTGGACAGTTCTTTAATCAGTACGCTGAAGCTATGAGGGGTAGTGGAAATTTTATGAATCAACAAAAAAGCACAAAATACATTTTCACCAAGACAAAGTGATGCCTTACCTCTAATGCTGCCTCCAATGCTGATTGTTTGCTTCTGAAAGCAGGTACATAAAGAACCTTTAACATCTGAAGAACCTTTTTACACCTTAAGAACCTTGATTTACACATCTCATACAGCTTTTAAATCTTGATTTTCACAGTATCTAAAAAAATTTAAATAACTGACAAGAATTACAGAAGTTATCTTTAGGATTGAAATGTGCATCACAATGTGCATGTATGTGTACTGAATTCACACTGCACACTGTTTTCTATTAAGTAAGAGTATTTTAAAGACATTAACTCTCAAGGGTAATGTTTAACAGCATGCTAAATATCTTGATTCTTGTGTACTGGGTCAAACATACCATAAAACCTGTCACAGACCGGTTAGGTGCACTCCCCAGCCAATCACAGCGCACTCCATCACCCGAATACTAATCACCACCACCTGTTCCCCATTTGACTCATTAGCACTCCCAGCATATAAGCACACACCTCATTTCCCTCACTGTCTGATCTTGTGACTACTTCATGGAAGCGTCCTTGGAGCTCTTTGAAGTTACCATATTGTGCTTCCCTCCATCTCCAATCTCCAGTGTTGAGCTCCTGGGCAAAGCTCTTCTCCAGATCCCCGTTTCCACTGAGGTGTGTGCTGTTCTTGATCTCCTCTTCTTTCACTGCAAGAAAGAGGAAAGGACTGTTATCCAGTGATAGTTTCTCTGAGACTCTCCCTCATAACCTTCTACTTGCCTGCTAAATCCGTATTCACTTTCCTGCTCACCTGTTGACCTCAATAAAGACTTTGTTTGCTACTCGCCTCTTCTGTTACAATACCATACCATAAAACATTTAACTAGATAAATGTGTTCAGTGGTGTGTGTGTGTGGGTGGGTTTTTTATATATATATATATATATATATATATATATATGTATATATATGTGTGTGTCAGCGCAATCAGATTTAAAAATACCAAATGTATTGGTTTTACAAGCACAGATGAAATGCTCCAAAACTTCAAATCAACACATGCACAAGTAATTGTATGACTGTGAGTTATTAAGGTAAATACCAATCACTGAGGGATTGCAAAAACACCAAACAAAAAAACAACAGCTGCAGTGCTCGGGCCCTAAAGATAAGGGTAGCGCTTTACAATAAGGTGTCATTTGTTAACATTAGTTAATATATTACCTACGAACACGTTAGTTAATAAAAATACAGGCCTTCATTGTAGTTTAGCACAGTGCATTAGCTAATGTTAACAAACACAACTTGTGATTTTAATAATGTATTAGTAAATGCTGAAAATAATTTTAACCCAAACTTAAAAATGCTAAAAGTATAGTTCATTCTTAGTTCATGTTAGCTAATAGAGTTAACGATTGAACCTTATTGCAAAGTGTTACTATGGTAACAATAATAAAAGTCACTGCAAATGATATTAAAACAATTCTAAATGAATGGAACATTATAAGCAATCTTAGATTTTGATGGTTTTAAATCTAGAAAGATTTTAAAACATTTTAAGTGACTATTTAAATCAAATAAAAAAATAAAGCAATTCTCAGCTTGTACGCTTTTTTACGTTAGGCCTATTTTTAATCATTTTATAGCTGCATCTTCAGTGAAAACATTATTCTGTAGAATAACACATATGTTAGATTTTAATAGAATTTAATAAAACCACCTCAACCTCCTAAAATTGGATGAATTTTCTCAATCACTGTAATTGCTTGCGGATTCCAAACACAGTGTAGGTCAAGCCCATCCGGCACCATGACGTTTGTGGGGGAATCCAGGCAATGTTGTACCCATGATCATGCCAGTAATTTTTTTCACATTGGGTGACCTTGATGGTAAATTTTTATCACTTTTCCAACAATAACTTTCACTCTCACTTCTCTTGCATATAGGAACTTCATGGTCAGGGTATTTAGAGGCTGTATCTAAATCTTGGCTGAGGTAGACTCCATGCCCAAGTATGACTTGATACTGACGGAACTCAGAGACTCTGATTTTTTATTTTTTTTTGTTCTTGTATTGGAGGCATAATTAAATACATTTAATTTCTCTGCCAGCCCACAGTCATTCCTGTAAAGAGTGTGTCAGCTTTATCAGATGCTCATATACAAGGGCTTCAAAGGTATGTAGATGTGCCAGTTATCATTAATGACTTAGTTAGGTGGTGATTTATTTTAATGAATTTAAATAATAAATATGAATATATAACTTTTTGTACAAAAACTTTTAATAAAGAATACATTTTATATTCATGTAAAAGTAACAAATCAGAAAAGTCAACACAGCCAAATGCTGGGACAGCAGAGAAGCATGAAAGGCAAGCATTTCAATTTTATTTCTTCATTTCAATCACATGCATACAGTAGTACAAGTGTAACTGTAACACTTTATAACTGTAATACTAATTACTAATAATAATTTGATCCTGAATGCACATTTTATATTCAACAGATACTGGGATAAAACAGATTACAAAACTGAAACTATAAAAATGTATGTGTACAAAAAGTTGAACTGAATCTTGAATCATTTCAATATTGTCAGAGGATTACACAAGGATTTTGCTCTCCCAGCATTGGATGAATTAAATCAATGACCGTGATTCGTCTTGGATCCCAGACACAGTCCTCTTCAAGACCACTTGGTACCATGCCACAGTTTGGAGGACACCAGGCAGTGTCATACCCATGATCATGCCAGGTTTTCTGCAGTGGATGACCTTGACAATCAATCTTCTTCACTCTTCCAACATTGACCTTCACTCTCACAATCACTCTGTAGGTCTCAGGAACATTCAGAGGGTATCTGGAGGCCTTTTGTAGATCTCGGCTGAGGTAGACACCACGTCCAAGCATGCCATTGGAAGACGGGTTAAAACCCTCTTGAAGAATTTTTAGTGCAGCTAAAAGGTTTGTGCCATGATACATTATGTAGACTTTGTCTTGTTCTGGGGCTGTATAACTCTGGAGGCATGGTGGAGCACCTGGACCCAAGTCATCTTCTGCCCACATATTTGCACCTGAACCATTAATAATCTTAATATGTATTAGATAGTAGTGGAAAGTAATTGCCACGTGTAATGGGAAGGAACAGACAAAATACTTGTACAAAGTGGTGACTTACCTCTGTTGTTGCTTCTAACACGGAGCGAAGATCTTCTGAAAGCAGATTTATGAACCGCAAACTTATTCAGGGTGTTCCCACGACGGAAATTTTACTCGAGTAAAAGAAGAAACTTTCAGTTTCTCTTTATCTTCATGAACTCTTTTATGAATGATTTCATCTAGACACTGTAAAAACGAGACTCCCCTAGTTTACGCAATTCTAAAAAAAAAAAAAAAAACCGTTGTCGTCTATGTTCTCCTCCTAACTGGAAAGTAGTTGTGACTGAGTTCAAAAGCGTCATGGTAATGAACAAAAAGCACAAATTAATGCTCAAAAAGATCGACTCAACACATTCTTGTATAATGCTGGCAAGTCAATAAGGCAAGTTACGAGATATAATCACTGTTTTAGATTCTATTTGGTAAAGTCTAGCTATAACCGTTTTGAAGTCTGAAAAAGCGGAAGAGTAGAAGATCTTGGGTTCGCCTTTTGACTTTCTTAGTCTGTGTAAATCGACGTGGACTTTAGAGTATATTTTTTAGCAGCATTAATGTCATACTATTCTAGTACAAATATGTCGCTCTGTTTCATAATTACAGTGCATACGTTTTTCTTTATTTAGCCTACAGCAAAAAAATAAAAGAAAGTGGAATGTGACAACATGCCGCGTAGTTGGGGTACATTGCAAAATCCGAGAGTAATATGATTATATGACAGTTTTAAATGTTATCTGATCTAATGAACCACAATAAAATAAATAAACTAAAATATTGTATCAAAATAAAATAATTAACTTTTTTAAAATAAAGTAATGGCTAACAATATTTTTTAAGAATGAAAAATAATCTAATTTCGGTGTTTGATAGGTAATGAACACATTGCAACCACGACTGGGACGGCCCTGATCGCAAGACACAGCTATACAGTAGTTCAGAACAATGTGGGCAAATAGTTGAAGAATTCAATTCAGACATTCAGAAAAACATACTTCCCTCCATCCATACATATCGCACAGAACACGAGACACATAAACACGTCAGAATGCTTCACATTTCTTAAAATAATCATTTCTGAACAATAAACATTCACTGGCAGTCTTTATTCGCCTCTTTCTCATTAAAATCCCTAAGGTTAACGAGTGTAAATGGCATTGCTAATGTAGTTCTAATAGCGGGCCACATTGTAATGCATCACTCACCAGCAGAGGTCTCTGTCAGCACAGTTCTCTGGTTAAGAAGGTAATCCATGTTTTTATTTATTTTTTTTATTTTTTGGTGTGTGTGTGTGTGTGTGTGTGTGTGTGTGTGTGTGTGTACACACGGTAGTAGAACCCTAAACATCATTAACAAGATCCAAAAACTCAAGTCAAATGTTCCAAAACAAAGGCAATTTTAATGAGAATAATCCACATGTGTAACAGTACCAAAACACAAACCAACGAACAGAAAACTAAAAGAAACTACAGTGATGATAAAACAAATGACAAACAGGAGACAGGAAAGTCTAAACATTTTTAACATTAAAAAATCACTTTGAACAACAATAAAAAAAATTTTTTTAAATGTAGTTACCAAATGTTAAAATGGAGAAAGAGAAAATGATCTTTACCATTTATTTCCATTTTTTCTTTAATTGTCAAAAAAAACCTTTTTATTCATTTACCCATTTAGAATTTTATTTTGTATTTAAAATACCAATACTGAAAAAGCATAACTCAAAGGTATATGCATTAGGTATGTAAAATTATTTATAGCCAGCTTTAAGGTCAGAGTGTCTTCACAATTTCCAAGCACACATGTAATTTGTATTCAAAAGCTGGTAACATTTTCAGAAATCATTTCAGAACAACTCATTTCTTAAGCATAGCCTATTTCAATAACACCTATTTGTTGGGAACAATTTCACCAATGACAGTGATTCATCTTGGATCCACAACACAGTCTTCTTTGAGATCTCTTTGCACCATGCCACATTTTGGAGGGCACCAGGCAGTGTTGAACCCATAATAATGCCAAGTTTTCCACAATGGATGACCTTTATAATCAATCTTTTATCACTTTCTCAAAATTGACCTTCACTTTCAGAACCACTCTCTTGTTCACAGGTAGATCCGGAGGGTATCTTGAGGCCTTCTGTAGATCTCAGCTGAGAAAGACACCACGTCCAAGCTTGCCTCTGATCTTGTTTCTAACACTGAGCGCAGATCTTCTGAAAGCAGTTTCATGAACCGCAAGCTTATTCAGGGTGTGTCCACAGCAGAGATCCTCAAGCAAAAGAAGAAACTTTCAGTTTCTCTTTACCTTGATAAACTCTTATATGAATGATTTCATTTAGACAAACAAGTCTCTACGAGTTTACTCCAAAAAAAAAAAAAAAAAAAAAAATTGTTTAATTTCAATTTTACTTTCTTTTCAGTTTTCTTGTAAATTCTCCACTAACAGAAATTTTATTTGTAGTAAAACCATGGTTAATTTTCATAAGGGAAGACAAATACCTATCATAGTTTTTAATAATTGCCTAAGACGATATTCCTTTCACTTATACTGTTGTTTTTGTTTTAAAAGACTGAAAAGCAAACTTGTTTTATTCAAGTTTTATTCAAGGAGTTCCTGCCACGACCGCTCCAGCAATATCCTTAACACTTCCATCACTCACCAGCAGAGGTCTCTGTCAGCACAATTCTCCAGTTAATCAAGTAATCCATGTTATAAAAAGGAACCAGGTAGTAGAAGCCTAAACATCATTAATTTAAAGCTGCAGTTCGTAAATTTTGCCTCTTTGTTGCCATCTCTGTCTGAAAACCTAATTGCAGTTAATTGCGGAATTACCTTCCTTACGCTCCAGCGCAGATGAATCTAATGTTTCGGTAGCTGTCAGTCACCGCACCGCTGTGGATATTATTACTGTTATACTGTTCTCGAATTGTTCATGTTAACATCAGCATTGCGTAACTACGTGTATGTACTGGGTAGCGTTTCTCTTTCTGTACAGTCTAATCTCTGATTGACATAAAATTTGAATTTCATATCAAGAAATTCTTTTAGCCGAAAAACCAAATCATTCTTCCTTAGGGCCGGTGTCTCTTTAAAATACAAAACTTGTGTAATCCCGCATAGGCTATCTGCAAACAGATGCATATTTAAAACTGGAGTAATCTAATTTCAGTCACTTGTGTTTCATAAACACATAAACTTTTTGGATTACTATCCGCAACCAAAAAAAAATTTTCATTATTTCAGCCGCTGTGAAAAAGGATAAACGATCCGGCACCTGCAGCATTCTCACATGCGATTATGTTACTAGCCGGGACGCTAGTTTTGAACACTGGCTGGTTATGTACCTACTTGCTCAGAAATTTATTTTGTATAATTTTTAACCAAAAAAGTTACAGACTGCAAATTGAAGTTTATGATACATATTTATATATGTTACAGTCTAGCAATTTTTTGAATACCCATTTATCATTTTATTTTGTAGCTATTATAATTATAATAATATAATATATAAAAAACACATAAGTCAAAGGTGAATGATGTATTTTAACTTTATTTATAGCCAGCTTTAAGTTCAGAGTGTGCTACAATCAAAGCATAATTTCAAAGTACATATGCCATATGTATTCAACAGCTGGTTACATTTTCAGAAAACATTTCAGAACAACAATTTTTAAAGCATACTGCATTACAGTATTCCTAAAGCATACTTCATTATTGTTCATTGCTGTGGGAAAATTTCACCAATGATGGTGATTCGTCTTGGATCCCAAACACAGTCTTCTTCAAGACCACTTGGCACCATGCCACAATTTGGAGGACACCAGGCAGTGTCGTACCCATGATCATGCCAGGTTTTCTGCAGTGGATGAAACTGACGATCAATCCTCTTCACTTTCCCAACATTGACCTTTACTCTCAGAACCACTCTCTGGTCCTCAGGTAATTTCAGAGGGTATTTGGAAGCCTTCTGTAGATCCCGGCTGAGGTAGACACCACGTCCAAGCATGCCATCTGAAGACGGACGAAAACCCTCCCGTTTAATTTTTGCAGCAGCCTCCCTGGATGTGCCATGATACATTCTGTAGACGTTACCATCAACTGGTTCTCTGTAACTCTCAAGGCATGGTGGAGCACCTGGACCCAAGTCGTCTTCAGCCCACATGTTTGGAAGAATTACATCAATGACAGTGATTCGTCTTGGATCCCAAACACAGTCTTCTTCAAGACCACTTGGCACCATGCCACAATTTGGAGGACACCAGGCAGTGTCGTACCCATGATCATGCCAGGTTTTCTGCAGTGGATGAAACTGATGATCAATCCTCTTCACTTTCCCAACACTGACCTTCACTCTCAGAACCACTCTCTGGTTCTCAGGTAATTCCAGAGGGTATCTGGAAGCCTTCTTTAGATCTCGGCTGAGGTAGACACCACGTCCAAGCATGCCATCTGAAGACGGACGAAAACCCTCCCGTTTAATTTTTGCAGCAGCCTCCCTGGATGTGCCATGATACATTCTGTAGACGTTACCATCAACTGGTTCTCTGTAACTCTCAAGGCATGGTGGAGCACCTGGACCCAAGTCGTCTTCAGCCCACATGTTTGGAAGAATTACATCAATGACAGTGATTCGTCTTGGATCCCAAACACAGTCTTCTTCAAGACCACTTGGCACCATGCCACATTTTGGAGGACACCAGGCAGTGTCATACCCATGATCATGCCAGGTTTTCTGCAGTGGATGAAACTGACGATCAATCCTCTTCACGTTCCCAACATTGACCTTCACTCTCAGAACCACTCTCTGGTTCTCAGGTAATTCCAGAGGGTATCTGGAAGCCTTCTTTAGATCTCGGCTGAGGTAGACACCACGTCCAAGCATGCCATCTGAAGACGGACGAAAACCCTCCCGTTTAATTTTTGCAGCAGCCTCCCTGGATGTGCCATGATACATTCTGTAGACGTTACCATCAACTGGTTCTCTGTAACTCTCAAGGCATGGTGGAGCACCTGGACCCAAGTCGTCTTCAGCCCACATGTTTGGAAGAATTACATCAATGACAGTGATTCGTCTTGGATCCCAAACACAGTCTTCTTCAAGACCACTTGGCACCATGCCACATTTTGGAGGACACCAGGCAGTGTCGTACCCATGATCATGCCAGGTTTTCTGCAGTGGATGAAACTGACGATCAATCCTCTTCACGTTCCCAACATTGACCTTCACTCTCAGAACCACTCTCTGGTTCTCAGGTAATTCCAGAGGGTATCTGGAAGCCTTCTTTAGATCTCGGCTGAGGTAGACACCACGTCCAAGCATGCCATCTGAAGACGGACGAAAACCCTCCCGTTTAATTTTTGCAGCAGCCTCCCTGGATGTGCCATGATACATTCTGTAGACGTTACCATCATCTGGTTCTCTGTAACTCTCAAGGCATGGTGGAGCACCTGGACCCAAGTCGTCTTCAGCCCACATGTTTGCACCTGGACAAATAAAAAAATAATAAATTAATAGAAAAACATTTGAAATTAGAAACTCTTTAGACAAACTTACAAAAGGCATTCAAATTATTTCAATAGTTTTTGTGTGATTCTTTTTCGGATTTAAAAATGCAATGACCAGTAAAGCACAATATGCATTTACATGGTGCTTTACCTCTGATGTCGCTCTAAAGCTGATTGCTTCCTTCTGAAAGCAGGTATATAAATGGCACATCTTTCAGGGTGTGTCCATGATGAAAGGTGTTCCACTGAGTTTCAATTCTATTCAACTTTTATTGACTTCACGCATAGTGCTGTAAAGTCTATTGATTTTAAGTTTATAATATTAAAAGTGTACACAATTATAAAACTGATTAGAAGACCTTTTTAGTAAAAACATGTTGTCTTTTTGTTTATTCCAACGTCCGAAAACAGAGAGACTCTAATAAAATAAATATACAATATACTTTAAAGAAGACAAGCAGAAACTGCAGTGATTTCACTTTTGCATTAACTTTAGAAAATATGTGAACTTTTAAGTGATATGATATGAATATTTCTAAATAATTCACAATGCAATAGGGAAATGAAAATAAGAAATACAATGTACTCCATTTTCCTTGTAATCCATGTTTCAGTGTCATTTACGTTTCGTTTCTGATTTAGAGTACTGTTTCCCTGGAAATCTATAAATTACTCAGGAACTATGTACACAACTGTGACACAACATGTTTGAACATGTCAGGTTAATGAACAATAAATACAACTCACATGATAAGATACAAAAAGATAAGATCCACACAGAAAATTATTTATTTACTTTAGTTTAAAAGCATACAAGCATACATAAATAAATACATACATGCATGAACTGTGATCTATATCAATAGAAACTCCAGACTTGCAAATACAATATGCAAAAGGATGGATGCATGATTTTAGGTGGTATATGGATGAAGTCGAAGAGTCTTTGTAATAGGCTGGCCATCAAAATGTAGGAAGGAATCAAGGAATTAACTAAAAGCACACTACAAATGTGTTTGGTCCATGCTCATATAAATACAGGAAGAAAATTAGTGTTGTAGAAAAATGAAAAGGGGATGATTTCTATATGCTTATGTGATATATGTCTGAATGCCGTGCGAAGCAGCATGTGCAACTGAGGGTCTCCAGGCCCATGTGGGGATCAACTGGCGACTCTTAGTCACCTTTGCGTGACCTAGGGGTTAAGGGAAGCTTAAGATACAGATAAAATCACATCTTGGAGGATAATGTATAGAGAAGTTTTTCTGTCTTTCTGTCCTTGTATGAGAACCGCATCTGTTCTTAGTTTGTAACCTTGGGTGTGCAAAGAGATATAAAGCGGAGGAAGTCTCTCCCTCCTTTGTCACACTCAGCAGGGACCTGTGTCTGTATGATTGTGAACCTTTCTGGCAAGAAATAAAACTTTTAAAGGCAATTGCTCGATTTGTTTTTCCTTACAGAGAGTCTGCCGCAGATTTTTGCCTCAACATTAGTTTTTCCAAGCATATTTTATTTTATTTTTTCCATTTTAAATACATGAATACAGTAGTACAATAAAGGAGCAAGTTTTGGCAGCCTGTTCCAGAAGATATCCCTGTTTTTTGGCCAGGTTTATACTGGTAAAACCAAATAAGGTGGATGGTATAACAAATTATTCTTTCATTATTTTAATTTCCATATTTACAATCTACGTATCTTTTCATGTCTAAAAAATACAACAGAAATGTCCTTAGTGATTCTCCAGGTCGATAAACAAAACAAATTCATTTCTAAAGTACAAATAAAAGCTTACATTTGCACGTTTTATAAGATTTATAGGTTTCATAAGCAAGCACCAAGTATACAGTATCATAAAAAAACGTAACACTGAACAGCAAGCTTATTCAGGGAAGTGCTCGCATATATATGTTCATCTTGATAATGATGGATGTTGTAAAGAATACAGTCGTAAAGATTTTTCTCTAGTATCGAAACTGAAGAGACCCATGCTATCATAATCCAAGCCTGCAAATTAAATTTCAGGTTTGATTTTTGAAGTCTGATTTTTAGAAGTGGTATTAAAAAGCAGAAGCTTAATGAATTGTATGCCAACTTTCCTGTTACTTTCATTTTATACCTTTGTACAGAGAGTCAGTTAGCCGGATGCGTGGCCATACTGGCCATGTAAACAACAACATGGATTGAAAGTACATTTGTACTACTGAATACATTCTTCTGCTAATTTATGTTGTTTAAACCATGTGGAAATTGCTAAATTATGTAGAGAAGAACTTAAGCAGGATAGGGTGCAACATTTTGACAAGCTAAAGTTAATAGGTGGTAAAAATGTAGGCCTACGAACAGTATCAATTAAGATATTAGCCTAATATTTCACCTACCTTACTGGAAATGATAAGAACAAACATGAATGTTAGATTCTTGCCCTGGAAACCCTGGTTCAGTTTGGCCAACCACAAACGCCTTTTGTTCCTCAGACAGTTTTTTGCACTCTTCCCCTTGATTTGTTATAACTTTTTGCAGTCTATAGGACTCCAAATGTTTTTACCAGTTCAACTGATTGGTAATGTATGACATTAACTAACCATTTTCAGCAGCAATAATCAGCAAACTTTTACATTTCAATATATTTTGCAATCAATATTTTACATATTTTATATTATACATTCCAATAAAAAAACAATCATATTAATATTTTTCCCCAGTTTGTTTGTTCATTGTATTTTAATCAAATCTGTTTCGCTGTGCTGCAGTCTGAAAGGTCACAGTGAGCAGAACAACACATGCATAAGCAACTTTTATGACGGATCATAACTGAAAAAGATACAAACAGTTAAGCAAGGAGATAAGTGTAATTTGTGTATTTGAAGTTGTTTTGAGTTGTAAGTTTCCTGTGATATTTCCTTTTGATTTGCCCTCATGTTAGAACTGTTTAGTTAATATCTCATTTACTGTTTCCCAGTGTATTTATAGCCTCAAATTCAGTTCCATGTACATTTGTAGGATATATATTTACAGATCTTCAGGATTGAAATGTGTGCTTTATTTCACAGTACCATTCACACTTTGCCCCTGGTGTTTTATTGTAACATTAAAAGCATTCATTCTAGGGTAATTATGCCAAACATCTGTGATAAAACATAAACATCAAATACAAAATAACCAGAGAAATGTGTTCAGATTGTGTTTTTACACAATAGTGGTAGTAAATACATAAAATATGCTTTTTCTATGAAAAAAAAAGAACTATAAATACAAAGCTTTTGAACATTCAGTGTGACAAGGATATGCAATCACAAAAACAGTGATGCCGGACTATAATTCTTTGAAGAATAAAAGAAAACACTTTGGCTACATAGTCCTGTCATTTTTTTCCTGTAAGTTTTATGTTAGTATTTCAATTATAATCAGCAACAAAAAGAACAGACAGGGTAAAACAACCTCTAAAAATGGGTAGATCATTTCAATGACCTGAATCCGTTGTGGATCCCAAACACAGTCCTCTTCAAGGCCGCTCGGCACCATGCCACATTTTGGAGGGCACCAGGCAGTGTCATACCCGTGATCATGCCAGGTGCTCTGGAGTGGATGACCCTGGCAGTCAATCTTCTTCACTTTCCCAACACTGACCTTGACTTTTAGAACAACTCTCTGGTATGCTTGCAGATTTAGAGGATACCTGCGGGCCTTCTCTAGATCTCGGCTTAGGTAAACACCACGTCCAAGCATGCCGACAACAGACTGACGAAAACCCTCTTTTCTAATTTTCTTTGCAGCCTCCATGGATGTGCCATGGTACATTGTGTAGACTTGACCTGATACTGGATTTGTGTTGCCTTGGAGGAAAGTGGAACCATTTCCACCCCACATGTTTTGCACCTGGACAAATCACAAATAGAGACACTAAACAATAAACAAATAATACTGTGATTTATACTGAGTCACACGTTTGATAAAAACGTATATTTAAATATGTACATTTACATAACGTCATCTGTATAATCTGTCTTATATAGAGAACATACAAACTTACCAACCCTCAAATTCAAACAAGCTATTTCAATGGTATTTGTTCTCAGGAAATGCCTGTATCCTTTAAATAACCACGGAACTTCAGCAAACTTTTTAGCCCTCACACCAATTAAAACATTACAATATAGCCTTAAACAGTGTATCCAAGAAATATAATACTACGTCGAGCTGTCATTTGACCAGGCACTTTTCAAATATAGCACTTATTGAAAATAAAAACTAAGGGATAAAGGAATTCGCTCACGGGTCGTTCTTTCTTTTACTTTCACTTCATTAGATAATCGCCATTGGCCATCCACGCTGTCAATCATCATCGCAGAGACGTCACCACGCTGCCGCAGCCAACTAGACCCAAACTAGGACGTTTAAAATAGCGCGCCAGTTCTACAGCTTGATTATTTATTTATTTATTTATTTTAAAGGTTGATTTGTTTGCTCTTTTATTCTAGTTGCTGTGGCGGTGTGCTTCTTAACTGAGGAAGCAAACTTTTAGCATTTGTTTTTCTCAAAAACAATCCAAAACGACTGAATTCATTTTATAATTATTTATATATATTAATCACATTGGAATTCAATAAAACCTCAGACTTTTTTATAGAGTAGCCTGTTTTACAGAAGTATAGACTATATATTAGCCTAATATTACACTTACCTGACCGGAAATGATAAGAAAAAACATAAATGTTGTCAAAATTCTTGCCCTTCAGTTTGGCCACAACCACAAACACCTTTTGTTTCTCATACAGTTTTTGCACTCTTCTCCTTGATGTTATAACTTTTGGCAGTCTATAGTAGGGTACAATGGGGCTAAAGGGACACCCTAAGAAAAAACAGTGCTTTTCACTGTGCCCAAAGTGTATGACTGCAGAAAAATGTATACGTTTATGGAGCAACAGATTTTGTGTGAAAATAAAGCATACAAGTCGTTTATTTTAAAAATCGTATAAATGTATGAGGTGGCAAGGGGGGCCTTTTACCCACACACAGGGTAAAATGCTCACCAGCATGGGGTAAAAGGTACATATTTGTACAGATACTTTAGCTAAAATAATGTTTTTTTTATATAATGTCTGAGTTAATACTTGTTCAAAACAGTCACTTTAGCAAGGTTTGTACTATTTTCTGCTTATTTTGATAAATAAAATAATTTGTTTTTGTTAATATACTGTTATTAAAATATGTTTATGTTATAAAAATGTTATATAAAACATATACTTTCAAATACAGAAGCTAAATCATTTTAAAATGTAAAGATTCTGAAAGCATTGAAGGAAAATCCATAGTAATTTAATATAGATTTACAGTAGTAATGACATTTAATTAAATTATATGATCAATAGCATGTTTTTAAATATGGTTTCATTCTAAACATAGTGATTATCTTTAAGATAGATATTTACCATCTGAATCTAACAATGTCATGTCAACAAATAGAAAAGTCAGCTTTCTATTAATTACCATGTTAATTATTATGCTCTTTAGCCCGAGCAGCAGGGTGCTTTTTACCCCAAATACCATACTTTTACATATTAGTTCATTATTTAAAAACTGAAAATCATTAAGAAGACCGTTGTCTCAAAATATTTTCAAGAATTTAGCAATTCTCATTTGCTACTTAAATCTACAACATTTTTAAAAACACTAAATATTAGATCAAGTAAGCACAAAATCGACTTTTTGATTTTCAGCAGCAATAATCACCAAAATAAAGTTTTACGCTCAGTGCTGCCAATATGGCTAATTGATGACACGCTTACATAGTAATTTAATGGCAAGGTAATTAAGAAAACACAAGGTTTTGTGTACATAAAACAAAAAGTACATAAATGTTTTTAAAAATAAAAATACCTGTCAAAGTCTGTGAAAAGGGTCCATTACTGTTTGAGTTTATGTTATTTACCTCTACAATGACAAATTCAGAGCAATTGTCTTGGACAGACTTCTTGAGTGAGCACAACTCATGTTCTGCAAACACGTTTAACTTCTTGGCCAGCCCACATCATTCCTATAAAAAGTAGGTCAACATTATCAGTCTTCAGACACTTGAAGGTTTGTAGACGTGCCAGTTACCCTGAAGTCCTGATTACAAAGTATAAACCAGTACTATGGATGGACAAAAAGAGTGTGCACTGAACAGCTAGGCGATACTGTATTTAAAGTCAAAATTAGCAGAATGCAAACAAGTCTAACAACAAGGCAAAGACTAAAACAATACAAATCAGCAGTCATTTATCTTAATTCAACCATGAATAAATTGGGACACGGGAACTTCCAAATAACAGGCATGAGAAAAACTCAGGAAGGAAATGGGCGAAGAACTATGCAGAAATATCCTGTGCTATTAACTAATAGCACTTCAGTCATTTTTAATTTCATAATGATAAACACAAGATAACATTAAGATAACACATTAAACAATTATAATAAAACACACCAATTAGCAAAATCAAGCAGCAAAACAAGCTGTTTTGTACAGCTAAAAATAGCTGCACGCGAATGAGAACGGAAGCCAGACCTATGAAAACTAACATTTTTCTTGTTTTTCTATTGTTTTGTTTCTTCCCACCCAATGAGAAGATATAAATGTGAAACTCTGGAGTCTCAAAAAATAATATGACATTATAATAATATAATATGATATATATATATATTCAGTTGAAGTCAAAAGTTTACATACACCTTGCAGAATATGCAAAATGTTAATTATTTTAAAATAAGAGGGATCATACAAAATGCATGTAATTTTTTTATTTACTACTGACCTGAGTAAGATATTTCAAATAAAAGATGTTTACATAATAGTCCACAAGAGAAAATAATAGTTGAATTTATAAAAGTGACCCTGTTCAAAATTTTACATACATTTGATTCTTAATACTGTGTTGTTACCTGAATGATCCACAGCTGTCTTTTTTTGTTTAGTGATAGTTGTTCATGAGTCCCATGTTTGTTCTGAACAGTTAAACTGCCCGTTGTTCTTCGGAAAAGTCCTTCAGGTCCTATAAATTCTTTGGTTTTTCAGCATTTTTGTGTATTTGAACCCTTTCCAACAATGACTGTATGATTTTGAGATCCATCTTTTCACACTGAGAACAACTGAGGGACTCATATGCAACTATTACAGAAGGTTTAAACACTCACTGATGCTTCAGAAGGAAACACAATTCCTTAAGAGCCAGGGGTGAAAACTTTTGAACAGAATGAAGATGTGTACATTTTTCTTATTTTGCGTAAATATTGTATTTTGTTTATTTAGTACTGCCCTTCAGAAGCTACAGAATATTCTTACATGTTTCCCAGAAGACAAAATAAGTTACATTTACACAGATCTTCAAATTCTCTATTAGGCTCTTAGTGCATCGTGTTTCTTGCTGGATCATCATTGAGTGTTTGTACCTGTTGTAATAGTTGCACAGTTGTCCTCAGTGTGAAATGATGAATCTCAAAAGCATACAGTCATTGTTGGAAAGGGTTCAAATACACATAAATGCTGAAAAACCAAAGAATTTATAGGACCTGAAGGATTTTTCTGAAGAACAGCCGGCAGTTTAACTGTTCAGGACAAACATGGGACTCATGAACAACTATCACTAAACAAAAAAGACAGCTGTGGATCATTCAGGTAACAACACAGTATTAAGAATCAAGGGTATGTAAACATTTGAACAGGGTCATTTGAACAACTATTATTTTCTCTTGTGGGCTATGTAAACATCTTTTATGTGAAATATCTTATTCAGGTCAGTACTAAATAAAAAATAACATGCATTTTGTATGATCCCTCTTATTTTGGTAAAATAATTAACATTTTGCAGATTCTAAACTTTTGACTTCAACTGTATGTATACAGGTCCTTCTCAAAAAATTAGCATATTGTGATAAAGTTCATTATTTTCTGTAATGTACTGATAAACATTAGACTTTCATATATTTTAGATTCATTACACACAACTGAAGTAGTTCAAGCCTTTTATTGTTTTAATATTGATGATTTTGGCATACAGCTCATGAAAACCCAAAATTCCTCAAAAAATTCTCAAAAAATTAGCATATCATGAAAAGGTTCTCTAAACGAGCTATTAACCTAATCATCTGAATCAACTAATTAACTCTTAACACCTGCAAAAGATTCCTGAGGCTAATGCAGCTAGCTATCAGGAGATTTTTGAGCACTTCATGCTTCCATCTGCTGAAAAGCTTTATGGAGATGAAGATTTCATTTTTCAGCACGACCTGGCACCTGCTCACAGTGCCAAAACCACTGGTAAATGGTTTACTGACCATGGTATTACTGTGCTCAATTGGCCTGCCAACTCTCCTGACCTGAACCCCATAGAGAATCTGTGGGATATTGTGAAGAGAAAGTTGAGAGACGCAAGACCCAACACTCTGGATGAGCTTAAGGCCGCTATCGAAGCATCCTGGGCCTCCATAACACCTCAGCAGTGCCACAGGCTGATTGCCTCCATGCCACGCCGCATTGAAGCAGTCATTTCTGCAAAAGGATTCCCGACCAAGTATTGAGTGCATAACTGAACATAATTATTTGAAGGTTGACTTTTTTTGTATTAAAAACACTTTTCTTTTATTGGTCGGATGAAATATGCTAATTTTTTGAGATAGGAATTTTGGGTTTTCATGAGCTGTATGCCAAAATCATCAATAATAAAACAATAAAAGGCTTGAACTACTTCAGTTGTGTGTAATGAATCTAAAATATATGAAAGTCTAATGTTTATCAGTACATTACAGAAAATAATGAACTTTATCACAATATGCTAATTTTTTGAGAAGGACCTGTATATATATATATATATATATATAATAGATTAGATATAAATAGAGTAGACATATCTCAAAATGAAGCAATTTGAAGGAAATTTTTGAATAAAATGCACAGTTTATCTCTTGCATGTGTTTCTTTTTCAAACTATTAGCTATATATTTCAACTAAACTAATAACATTTCTCTGAACATTTCTTAGTAATTCAGTAGCAACCTTGATTTTAGTCTTAAATTTTCAACACAGGCATGCAAACACAATGTGAAAGTGTAAAATATACTCAGATGCAAAACCCCCTAATAGCCATCTCGTTCAAAAATGAGATAATGATACTGAGTGAATGCTCTCCACACATATTATACATCCATCAAATACTTTTACTTCAAACTTGTTAAAATCCCAGCCTCAGCCCAAATCAGAAGTACCGGTGCCGGTAGAAACCTATACATTGCAGCCTGATAAAAATGCATTTTTTTAAAAATGTTTTAAAGAAAGACATCAGATAGATTTAGAGGCTTTTGCATCTGAACTCTTCATATATACATATCAAAAATATAATTTTAACGATGCAGAGATTGATTTGACAGCAATGTTTTATTCTTTAGAAAAACATGAAAAATAGCCAGTACATTTGTCATTTCTATTTTATATTTATTACTTTACTAATGTTGTCCATTTTAAACATTTTTAATGATAAAAGCCATACTGCACTTGTGGGTAAATGACATCAACGATCTGTATCCGGCATGGATCCCAGACACAGTCTTCCTCCAGGCCGCTTGGCACCATGCCGCAGTCTGGAGGACACCAGGCAGTGTCGTACCCATGATCATGCCAGGTTTTCTGCAGTGGATGACCTTGATAGTCAATCTTCTTCACTCTCCCAACATTGACCAGCACTCTAATCACAACTCTTTCATGTTCAGGCAGATTGAGTGGGTATCTGCTGGCTTTGTTAAGATCTCGGCTGAGGTACACGCCACGTCCAAGCATGCCATTTGGAGATGGCCGAAAGCCACTGGCCATGATCTGCTGTGCAGCATATTGAGATGTCCCATGATACATTCTGTATTTTTTACCATTCACAGGCACCGAGTAGCTTTGAAGACATGGCACACCTGGATACAAATCGTCCTCTGCCCACATGTTTGAATCTAGATAAAACAAACAAAACTGTTCATGTGCTGTTGTGGTGCTGGTGAAGGTAAAGAGGTTTGTCGATACAGTGTAAAAGTTTAGAGAAATACGATGCTTACCTCTTGGATGAAAAATTCAGAATGTGCAAACAGCTGCTTAAGAGGTGGAGAATATCTTGAAGCCACACCTTTGACAAGATGGAAACCCCCCAAACTTCAAGTTTCGTTTCTTTCGAAAAAAGCAATCCTACATAACAAGAAACAGCTTTTACAGTCAACAAGAGCAGCAGAATGTGTTCATTTCAAAATGAAAAACTTAATAAAGTTTAGAGTTTCTTTGAACCCTTTACTGTTATCGTCTTACTGACATCTTTAAAACCACATTATTACAGCTGTACAGTTAACTATAATTGCTTTACAGTTGTAACTTTAATGAGCATGAGTTTGTGTTGTGTAAATAAGTGTTAAAACACAGTAATAATCAGAGGTCAATGATTAAATAATCACCAGTTCATTAGTAAATTTAATGGTTTGTATTTGAATTTAAACAGACGAAAATATGAAACAGTTCAAAGCTATTAAAAGAAATAAGTGTAAGATTGTTTGTCTTTTCAATGAGCCGTGCAGCTGCAGACCAAAGGAAGGGATTCAGTCCAAAAGACGTTTCCTGGAAAATATCCTCTGCATGTGAACAAGCTGTGACCTTGCAGTTAAACAACCACCGGAAAATTGCAACTGAGGTTATTTCTCAAAGGAAACAGATAATCTTCACAGCAATTTAAACATGAATCATAGAGGTTTGAAACACAAACACTAATAATACCTAATTCAAATAATCTTGGTGAAAAAGATATTCATTGGTTGGATTTATTGGAAATGTTATTTACCATTTAAAAGCTAAACCGTTTTTAAAGCTCTCTCTCTTTTCTATTAATCACCAGTCAAATAATTACAATTATGAATAAATAGGCTACATTTATTAACTATACATTTATCAATAACATATTCTGCTGATTCGTGACGCGCGTTGATGCAATAAATGCAGAGAGCTGAGAATGTCACCTAGCAAACAAAAAACATTGTAAAAGAGTCATGTTGGGGAAAAAATTCATAAAGGGCGATTTCTATATGCCTATGTGATATTTGTTTGAATATCGTGCGAAGCAGCATGTGCAAATAAGTTGTCCAAAGAGGGCCTCCAAGCCCGTGTAGGGAGTAACTGGAGGACGAGGGAACAACTTGGGATTTTTAGGCGCCTTTCGGGTGACGTAGCGGTCAAGAGAAGCCTAAAATATAGGTAGAACATGTCTTGAAGGATGATGTAGAGATGTTATTCTACTTTTTGACCACGTAGGGGGGACTGCAGCTGTTCTTAGTTTGTAACCTTGAGTGCGGCAAGAGATATAAAGCTCTCCCTCCTGGTCGCACTCTGCAGCAACTTGTGTGTCTGCATGACTGTTGACCTCTTTGCAAAAAAGAAACACATTTAATTGATTCTGTCTCTGATCGCTGAGAGTCCTTTGCAGATTTTTGCCCCGACAGTTACAATACATGAAACTCTGAAATGAACTAAAGCATATTATATAATTTTGTATGACACCGTTGAATAGTCTTTGTTGAAAATACAAAGAATTGCAAGCAATAGGCTAATAAAATCATTCTAAACGTGTAAATAGGGTAAATTCTCAAAGAGTCGTGAACAAATGGCTTATACAGAAGTTTTTGCTCAATTAGCAAACACTTTTCCAAAACTCAATTTCAAAATAAATAAGTAACAGAGTTTTCACAACACGTCATCAATCTGCCATATTGGCGGCACTGAACATAAACAATGTTGAATGAAACACGCATATTTTGCTGATTATTGCACCTGAAAATGGTCAATTATTGTCATGTTTGGGCTGTACTAATCAGTCAGACCGGAAGGAACATTTGGAGTAACCTAATGTAGCAGGGTTCCTCAAATCTTGCCCTGGAGGTCCAATGCGCTTCAGAGTTTAGCTCCAACCCTGATCAAACTCAACTACCTGTGATTTTTCAAATGATCCTGAAGATCCCGAAAGTGGATCTCGTGGGCCAGATTTGAAGATCCCTGTATTATAGTATGGTAGAAAATTCATAGGGGGTCATGATTTATATATGCTTAAGATATGCGTGATTGGATGCCGTGCGAAGCAGTATATACGACTGAGGGTCTCCAGGCCCATGTGGGATCAACTGGCGGCTTTTAGTGACCCTGGCGTGACCTAGGGGTCAAGGGAAGCTTAAGATACAGATAAATACATGTCTTGGAGGATAATGTATAGAGATGTTTTCTGTTTTTCTGTCCTTGTATGAGAAACTGCAGCTGTTCTTAGGTTGTAACCTTGGGTGTGCAAAGAGATATAAAGTGGAGGTTTTCTCTCCCTCCTTTGTCACACTCAGCAGGGACCTGTGTGTCTGTATGATTGTGGACCTTTCTTGCAATAAATAAAACTTTAAAGGCAATTGCTCTTTATTACAGAGAGTCGGCTTGCAGAATTATTTTTCCTCTACAATAGGCTGCCAAAAGTTATAAAAGTATTTCATCCAAAAAAATTTCAAAAACTGACTGATTGTTGGTTTCTGTGAGCTGTTCTGTAAAGGAATATGTAATTCATTAGGTTCCCAGATATTTTTTTCTTTATTAAAAACACTTGAAAATTACAAATCCTGCCCTTGTCCTTGTCCAAATTGGATCTACAGCTTTCATAGTTTTGTTAAGCTAAAAACTCTTATTTAGAAAAAAAAACTCCATCAATAACAAGTTTAAGTTGTTATCATTCACATCAATTGATTTAAAACATGAAATTACACATACATTCTACAAAAAAATATTAATTTAAAACTGTCCCCATGTTTTCAGTCAGTCCTGTCACATTTACATAAAACTCAACATAAAATATGTGCAATACGCCTTTAAGGGTATTACTCAGAGGACGTGACATAATCTGATGGAGGTGAAGCTAACACTGAGCAAGGATTGGTTCTATCGATGAATTGTATGATTTTAAGCTTGTTTTTGTATGTTTTGTTTTGTTTTTTTTTTTTTTAGGAGGACGTGCTAAAGCATCAGGGCCTGTCATGGTAAAACATCCCAGAAATTAATGAAAAAGTTTTAAATTCAAAACATGTCTAAAAAGGTGACTGAAATTTCTTGATTGCATGCAAACAGTTTTTATGCTAGCATGCTAGCAGGCTGAGTAATGGATGTTTAAAATGCCCGACCGTCGGGCCCTGTCACGACAGTCCTGTGATATGGCCTTACAAATGAATGGCATTGATTTTCTTTATTACCTTTATTGCATATAATATGTATTTAATACATGCCACAGTAAAACATTATTTGAATACATGTAAACTGCACTAATCCGTGTATCATTCGTTCAATCGTTTTTTCAAATTGAAACCAAAAATGAAAAATCAAAAAACGACTTGTTTTTCCATTATTTATTCCCTGAACCAAAATGAAAAAAACGAATAATGACTCGTTTTCCGATTTTCTGAAAAAGATCAGATCAAAATATGGGGAAAAAAAACGAATAACGGGATTTGACTAATTTTAATTTTGATTTTTAATTTACCCAAATTGGCATGACCCGAAAGTTTATGGATGTAACTTCGTTGCACGTTTGAACACCACGTTGAAAGGCATGAAAAGTTTTGTGCTGTTCAGAGGAAACAGGCGCATAACTCTTAGGGAAGATGACATGACTATTGATAAAGGATCTTTCAGGTAACTTAACGTACTGTAGATTGAAAGGCTAATTTACACCCCCCACACCAGTAGCGTAGCCAGAAAAGAGACTCTGGGTGTGCATCAGAAAAATTGGGTGTGCCACATTTATTGTCAGATTAATACGCAAAAAACAAATAAGTAAATAACATAAAAAATCAGAGTAGTATTATTAACATTACAGATAAGTACAATATCTGTAATGTTAAGTATTAAAATAAGTATTAAAATAAGTATTAAAATTTAAATGATCAGAGATGCAGTTGTAGACTAATTTTCTTGAGTGACGCGCGTCCCTGCAACTCCTCCCTCACTGACAGAATTTCAGGTGAACTGCGTCTTTTTCACCAGCCTTGAGTTTGAGTTTTATAAGCTTTTTCGCTCATCAATACAGCCACCTACAATAAAAAAAAATGTAATGCCGCAATAGACACTTTTCATTTAATTTTCACTTTATCCACAAAAAATCGTAAGTTTAAATACAATCTGTGAGATATTATTAATAGCCCACAAAAAAAAAAAAAAAAAAAAAATTGAAAAGTTAAATAAATTGTATGTTGCGTTTATGCTGACCAGAATAAGCTGTTTCACATACGTCTACACACAAATTAAGCAGTTTAAAACTTCGTTAAAATGGTAACGGAACTGTATTTAACGAAAATAAAGTCAGTTATTCGGTTATCCTGTGGTTGCGTGTTATATACGTTTTGAGGAATTTATTATCTGTAACTTGCCTACTTGTTCATGTACGAAATAAAAAGCTAGCATTTTGTAAACAATCAAACAGTAAATAAAGAAAGAAAGAAAGAAAGAAAGAAAGAAAGAAAGAAAGAAAGAAAGAAAGAAAAAGAATAAAAAGAGAATTCGCCATTGCTCCACATTCCCGGTCCTGTTTCGCGCAGCTGATTCTTTTAGATGAATATGTGCACTTTGTGCGCAAATGAACTTAATTATTAGCCTATCGCGCTTGCCTACTGCATGATATGGAGGCGCCTGCGCAATCCCTTGTAGTTTTTTTCTGCAGAAAGAATTTTTTTTCTGATTTATGAAAACATTCAAAAAAAATGTGCTTTTGAAAAATAGCGAAATAAACGAAATGCGCTTTCTGCCGTCTCATACAGTCTCCGTGAAGTGGAGCGCGTCACAGCAACGAACATATCAGGGGCGTAGCGGCAGCTGGCAGACCTAAAAATAGATGCAGAAATATTTTTTATAATCGTAAAAAAAAAAAAAAAAAAACAGCGCTAAAGAGGGGCTAGCAGCTTCTTCAGCACCCCAAGAAAGACCAAAGCACCCCATAGCACCCACACACATAAGAAATAAATCAAAACCATTTGACTCATTATGCATGCATATATGCAACTCCTGCATTGCAATACAGCGTGACATGATCACTTTTCGAAATGTCACAGCATCTTATTTTAATAACGAAAAGTGCCAGGCATGCCTTGCCTACCCCGCACATGAACGTGTCTTTAATAGAGAAATGTGTACCTTTTCATTTCGACTATGCATTTTTTTAAATGTTCGTTGCTGTGACGCGCTCCACTGAGACTGTATGAGACTGCAGAAGGCGCATCTCGTTTATTTCGCTATTTTTCAAAAGCACATTTTTTTGGATGTGTTCTTTCTGCAGAAAAAAAAAAAAATACAAGGGATTGTCAGTTTTTCTGATGCACACCCAGAGTCTCTTTTCTGGCTACGCTACTGGTGTGGGGGGTGTAAATTAGTCTTTAAATCTACAGTACGTTAAAGATCCTTTATCAACAGTCATGTCATATTCCCTAAGAGTTATGCGCCTGTTTCCTCTGAACAGCACAAAACTTTCCATGACTGTCAACGTGGTGTTCAAACGTGCAACGAAGTTACATCCATAAACTTTCGGGTCATGCCAATTTGGGTAAATTAAAAATCAAAATTAAAATTCGTTATTCGTTTTTTTCTATTTTGATCTGAGCGCACAATCAGAAAATTGGAAAACGAGTCGTTATTCGTTTTTTTCATTTTGGTTCAGGGAATAAATAATGGAAAAACAAGTCGTTTTTTGTTTTTTCATTTTTGGTTTCAATTTGAAAAAACGATTGAACGAATGATACACGGATTTTTCACTGTAAATTTGAAGCTTTTTATGCTCATTGACAAACTTTTAGAATTTTGTCCCTCTTTTACCTAGGCCTATGTAGCACTGCTTTTGAGGATGCACTTTGTATTTTAATTATATCTCAATACATATATAGATATAACTGTCATTTATATTTGCTTTGAGCAATGATGACTAATTATTCCAATTCATACAGGTTGCACAGGACCTTGCACCAGGAATTTGTGAATTTGTGCTCTGCATTTAACCCATCCAAGTGCACACACACACAGTAGTGAACACACACACAAACCATGAACATACACCCGGAGCAGTGGGCAGCCATATTGCTATTGCTGCGGCGCCCGGGGAGCAGTTTGGTGGTTCGGTGCCTTGCTCAAGGGTCTCACCTCAGTCGTGGTATTGAGGGTGGAGAGAGCGCTGACTAATCACTCCCCCCACCGACAGTCCCTGCCGGACCTGGGACTCGAACTCGCAACCTCCCTAACCATTAGGCCATGGCTGCCCCATGAAACTAGATGGAAGCAGAATGTTTTGGGATAGATGGAAGTAGAAAAAGGAAAGAAGAAAAAGTATTCATGGGTTGAATGAGCGAGACCAAAGACATATGCGCAAATAATGGAAAGATTAAAATTAAAAAGATGTTTGGACTATATCAGTTGTCATTCATATTCTAATGAAGGTCCTTTTTAATCAATATTATATAATATCAATATTGACATTTTAGGGGTGAAATACATATAAACATGTATTTTATTCAATCATAAAAAATGCTGAGATGGCACAATATGTGTTTCTCATAGTTTAACATGTCCTCTATATGACTCAATGTTCAGATTTAATAATTCGACTTTTTTTTTCAAGATTTTTTTAAGTGGAAATGTACATTTCTGGTAGAATGACCCAGCACAGCAACATATTCAGTAGTACATTAACTATGCGTTACATGCTGTTGTTTACATCCAAGTATAACCAATATGGCTGCGCATCTGGGAAACTGACAAAACCCTGACATAAATGTAAACCCTCTATAGTTTCTTTAAAATGACAAAGCAGCAGTTGGGTGAAATACTTTTAATACTTTGCAAGCTTAACAGTTATGAATAATCTTCAACAACTTGCTTTCAGAGAAAGAAGCAAGACTTCTTCCTATTCTATCCACTGAATTTATCATTCCCACAGTTGTATTTTGCGTTGTGCTTTTTGTCCCTTCGCAGCTTCCGTTTAGTGACGTAATACATAAACAAGATGGCTACGTCCACGGGCTTAAGCAAAAGTGCTGCACTCTCGAAAGCAGATTACCTTAAACGCTATTTATCTGGTGATGAAGCTGGCAAGAAGTCTAAAGAAAAGAAGATTAAGAAGAAACGGCCGAAACCCACTGGGAAAGGGTAAATATGATCTGTCACACATAACAGAAATGCCGATTTTAGCTCGCGGTATTCAAAGAGACAACTGAACATAATGACATTATGGCTTAACCACACATAGTAACATAGTTCCCTACACGCACAGCAGTTTAGAAAGTAAGAAATGGCAACAAGGTTGCTTTCAGCAAAGTGGACAAAGGGCTAAATTCCATCCATTTAATTCATTATGAATTACAGGATGAAAATTGTGGATGACGACATTGATTGGAGGCAACTGGCAGCTCAGGATGAAGTAGAAAAAGAAGAAGAAGAAGATGAAGCGCCTGTGGTGTGTATAAGCATGTTTTACCCGTTTCAGATTTTAGTCCTAATTTACAACAAACAGCAGTTTAATAGTGTAAATCCTACTGGGCATGAATATCAAGTACCTTTGTAACATAGCCACTGTAAATACTGAATTGCAGTCTGGTCTTTAGCAATTACTATTAAAAAAAGTACATTGGTGCTACTTTGGCTTTAGAAAATGGATGGCTACACATGGCAGCAATGTTAAATATATATTCTGTAGAGGAAAAAATCTGCAAAGGGACTCTCAGCGATCAGAGACAAAATCAATTAAATGTGTTTTAAAGGTTTTATTCTTTGCAAAGAGGTCAACAGTCATACAGACACACAAGTTGCTGCAGAGTGCGACAGAGGAGGGAGAGAAAAACCTCCTCTTTATATCTCTCTGCACACCCAAGGTTACAAACTAAGAACAGCTGCAGTTCTCATATCAGGACAGAAACACAGAAAAACATCCCTATACATCATCTTCCAAGACATGTTCTACCTATATTTTAGGCTTCTCCTGACCCCCAGGTCATCCAAAAGGCGCCCAAGAATTCCCGGTTGTTTCTCACATCCTCCCGTTACTCCCTACTCGGAGAGGAAGGCCCTCTATGGGAGTCTCAGTCCTACATATTGCTTTGCACGGCATTCAGACATATATCACATAAGCATATGGAAATCACCCCCCTTATGAATTTTTCTACAACAATTCCTTTTTTAGATTGCAGAAGTGATAGATGAACGGCCAGATGAGATCAAGCAGCTTGAGGCATTTGGGACTGGCAAGTGGAAAGTGATCGGCGGTAAGACTTTCAGAATCAGAATGAGCTTTATTGCCAGGTATGTTTGCACATACTAGGAATTTGTGTGTGCAAACATACCTGGCAATAAAGCTCATTCTGCTCATACGTATACATTTCTGTATACTTTCTGACTTCTTGTACTTGCTTCTGCTTGTGCATATTTCTGAACTTATGATATGTGTTTTTTACCTCTAAATGAACAAAGCTAACCATTTGGTTTTAATGAAATAAAATGTTTTATGAATTACAATTACTTTAAAAAACATTAAAAATGTAAAAACTTTTGTGTGGTAGTGTACACTACTGTTAAAAATGGAAAATTAATAAGAAATACATTAGAAAAGTAATATTATTAAATATATTAGAATTTAAAATGACTTTTCCATTTTTATGTTTTAAAATGTGATTTATTCTTGTGATGTAATGCTGAATTTTTAGCATCATTACTCCAGTCTTCAGTGTCACATAATCCTTCAGAAATCATTCTAATATGCTGATTTGATGCTTAAGAGACATTTATTATTATTATTATTAATGTTGAAAAATTTGTACTGCCAATTTATTTGTAGAAACCATAATACAGGATGGTGATAAAAAGAAAAAGAAGACTATGTTTTGTAACATTATAAATGTCTACACTGTCACATTTTGACAAAAAAACATTTTTTATATATAATAAAATGTATGTCTTGTATTGTAGCGACAGAGGGAGATCCCCAAGAAACCCAGGACTCTGCATTAGATAAAAGGTATAAAGAAACTGTCTGTTTTCTTTAGTTCTTATTCTTTTTAAAATGATTACTGCATGAACAGTGTAGTAACTGTTTCTTTTTTAGCTCGGACCCTGACAGATGTCATAAAGTGCGGCATGATTCGCCGGAGACTTCTCCTGTATGTAGGATGCGGCACGATTCCCCTGACCTCTCACCCAAGAGGGCTCGGCATGATTCACCGGATCTCTCACCCCAGAGAAGAGGTCGCCATGACTCACCAGATCTTTCACCTCAGAGACACAGAGCTGAGAACAAAAACAGACGGCATGATTCCTCATCACTTTCCCCTCCAAGAAAGAGCCACAAGAGCTCACCCTCCAGAACTCAGCGGCCGCATGATAAAGGTATGGAGATATATCCACAATATATATTCACAAATCAGAAACAGCATTTACAAGGAGATATGTAATTCAAAAATGATGTTATTTCAGAGTCCCCACACAGAAAAAAGACAAAAGCTGCTTCTTCAGATGATCTTTCACCACCCAGGAGACGAGTACGAACAGGCAAAGGCTCAGACTCTGATCAGTCCCCACCACGCAGACGCCCTCATGGACGACGGGGTTCAGATTCGGATCTGTCTCCACCCAGAAAAAGAGGCCAGGGTAGAAGAGGTTCCGAATCAGATCTCTCTCCTCCCAGGAAGAGGCCACAGGGGAGACGTGGGTCGGACTCGGACCTTTCTCCACCACGGAGGACACGCTCTCCTGATGGACAGGCAGTAAGTTCAGGGTTCGCAGAATCAATCCACATATCGATTTATCGTGACACCCCTATCTGATCGAAACAAAAACAGCAGACAGGCTGAATGAGATGCAAATATACTCTCTGACAGCAGGTGGTGCTTATGGAACAGCAGCAATACAGTGTTTTACTTGGTTACTGCTGTAAACAAAGCAGTGCTTAACTTTTAAAAACAACATTAAAATGCATTAAGGAAGCTTGTTTTTGGCACTAAATAAAAAGGTAACTGGTGACTTTTTATCTCACAATTCTGACTTTTTTCTCAAATTTGTGAGATATAAACTCGCAAATGCGAGTTAGAAGGTCAGAATTGTCATACATAAACTCGCAATTCTATGAAATGGTTTATATCTCGCAATTTGCTTTTTTCATCAGAATTGCGGGTTAAGTCAGAATTGTGAGATATAAACTCACTTTTTTCCCTTAAAAATTGGACTTTATAATTCACAATTGCGAGTTTATATCTCACAATTCTGAGAAATATACCAGAATTGCGAGAGAAGTATGAATTGTGAGAATTTCTGTCAATTCTGACTTTATTACTCGCAATTGTGAGTTTATATTACACGATTCTGAGAAAAAAAGTCAGAATTCATATATACATTCATATAAACCCCCCACCCCCAATTCATTATTTAGGATTTTCTTCCAATATTTGGTGCATGGTGAAGCGAGTTTACTATCCCTGCTATTTTCTCCTCTTTGCATTCAAATTCAAACCGGTTTATTGTTTGTATGTATCCCAGCACTAGATCCCACATAAAATGTACAACTTATTTACAATGTTTTAATTCATTTTTAAAAATTGTTGTAGTTGTAGCATGGATAATTATGTTAAAGGAACACTCCACTTTTTTTTGAAAATATGCTCATTTTCCAACTCCCTTAGAGTTAAACAGATGAGTTTTACTGTTTTTGAATCCATTCAGCTGATCTCTGGGTCTAATCACATTCAATGATTTATGCTAAGCTATGCTAGAAGTGCTAACAGCAGTCCCGGAAAGGCTGAATTAATTCAAAAATGGTAAACTCGTGTGTTTAACTCTAGGGGAGTTGGTAAATTAGCTTTTTTCCTATCTCTTGAGTGTTCCTTCAAGACTTTTCCCATTTTTGTTTTCAGGCCCCTCGAATGCTGTCTGGTGGAGCTTCAGGGCTCGTCTCTGTTGACATTTTGAGGAAAGAACAGGAAGAAATTCGCAAAAGGGAAAAGCGCAATCAGCCTCTTGAAGGTTTCTTGAAAAGCAGTTGATAATGTGTATTCGAAAAGTGTTGTTTTATTTCCTAAACTGAATTACATATTAATATTTTTGCTTTTTCAGAGGCATCAAGAAATGCAGAGACAATATTTCGAGACAAATCAGGTAGGGTACGTGACCTGGAGACGGAGAGAGTCGAGCTTGGCAGGAAAGCTGGAGAAAAAGCAGAGAAGGATGAAAAATATGCACAGTGGGGAAAAGGGTGAGGACCATTTATTGGTCTTTAAATAAGATATTATACTGTGACTTGTCACTAGCTTCGACATCTGTACTGTTCTCATTCAGGCTTGTTCAGGAAGAAATGCAGCAGCAGAACTTGATAGATGCCGTGCAGGAGTCTCAGAAGCCGTTAGCGAGACACATTGATGATGAAGACCTTGATCGGATGCTGAGGGAGCAAGAGAGGGAGGGAGACCCAATGGCTGCCATGCTTCGCAAGAAGAAAGACAAAAATGCTAAATTAAAGGGAATCAAAGGTAAGTGTGTGGAATAATAGCACAATTTTTTTTGGATATACAGATTCTAACCTACAGAGACTGAATTTAAAACAAGCCTAGAACACAGTACTAATGGCAATACTTTTTTGTGTTTTAATTTTTGTTTGTTGTTTTCCCCAGAAAAACCTCGTTACAAAGGTCCACCTCCACCTCCGAATCGTTTTAACATTATGCCAGGGTATCGCTGGGATGGAGTTGACAGGTTAGAGGTTTTGACAGCTGGTTTGAAATATAATAAGAACACTAATATAAACCCCAGAAAACTGTTTAAATGACTTTACCTTTGAATCCTTTAGGTCCAATGGTTTTGAGCAGAAGCGGTACAGCAGAATGGCCGATAAGAAAGCTGTCCAAGAGATGGCGTACAAGTGGAGTGTGGAAGACATGTAGATCCAGTTGTGTGTGTATAGAGATTCATGATTTAAAAACTGAAATGACCGGCATTAGAACGGTTCCCACTGCACTTGCACACACTGTGAAGTGGAACTACTTTGTGTGCCATCATCAAAAACCAAGATGTTTGTGTGCAGATGTCGGTCCTACTGTGTACAAGAAACATACTTTCCTTATTAAATGCTACTTTTTTAACAAATGTGTTTTGTCTTGAATTTCACCACTGCCATTTCAAAAGCAATAATTCTATTCAACAAAACAAGTTTAGAGACAGAGTAGATGATGCAGCACACATTGGGGGAAAGTGATGACCAAATATCCTACTTTGTACAACAATTAAGAAGTTATTATTACTGGTTACTGCATTTTTTCATTCTGTAATAATCAGTTTCTGCTTTGGAAATTCCAAATCATAGCAACCAAAGAGTCTCCGCTTGAAAAAACGTTCTCAAGCGCCGCCAGCTGGCCATTTTCAGAAGAGACTGGATTTTTTCAGCTGACTAACACTGTGGTGGATACGCGTTAATTGAATATTTATTGTTAGGCATGTGGGCCTATTAGTGTTTTTTTGCAAGGAAAGGAGCCAAACTGAGAAGTGAGTCAAGAATATTCCACTGCGTTCTTGGACACGTCCTATTTGCAAATGATTGGAATTCATTAAACTTGAAACTAGGAGGGTAGTACTCACACTGTCTACAACGTCACCAAGGCTCACCCCAATTGGCCTGACGGGGGCGCTACAGCAATCAAAAGTACGAAATCAACCCCTTGCCCAAGGCTGAAGTGTGTTACTTTAGGTCATGCAGTGGCGTTGCGAGGGGTGGGCTTTGGGGGCTTAAGCCCCTGATCTTTTTGAAAATGGACTATTCACTTCACAAATAAAATGTTTTATAATTTTTTGTTTGCTCTCCAAGTAGTAGAAATCAAACTGTCCATGACGAAAAGCAGTCTTTAGTAGGTAGTATACCGCTTACCTTACGTTTTCATTCCACTAAAACACAGCTTTGATGCCAGATAAATAGCCAGATCCAGAACATGTTAAATTACTCATGCAATCTTGTTCCTAAATGACAGGATTTAGCTGTGTTTATTAAAGCCTTGAATCACAATGTGACATTCAAATCTGCGTTCGCGCTGCCCAGAGAGAACAGTTTAATGCATACGAAACATCTTTACACTTTTGTATCGCTGTTTCTTTGTTACAAACATTTAAATAATCACAGAAGTACTGGAATAAAAGTTTTTAGTTCGGATATAAACACTATTGTCTACAGTAGCGAACAAAATTGAATAAACACCTTTTTGAAAGTGACGATGCTTCAAATAAAAAGATCAATTACAATGTAACGCCAGCAGGTGGAGAAAGTTACTGATGAAAAAGAGGTTCGTTCAAAAAATATTGATTCATTCAGGAATGAAACAAGTGACTTCTTAATGAGCCAGTCCTTCAATTATTTGTTCAACTCATTATTATTTTTTTTATTATGTTTTTAATATATTGAATATATTTTAACAGACTGTAGTAGAAACTTACATATTTAGTAGTAAATTACATGTTAATTTGTTTAATTGTCTGTTTTTTTTTCTCCAAAATCATGGTAGGAGAATAGCGACATCCAGAACATATACATTTATTTTATGCTAAGTATAGTATTCTACATATACATTTACATATTTAAATGTTATTAACAATAAAAAAAATACCCTGCAATTGTACTTTTGGTATACTAAACTGGTATACCTAAAGTGTGCTAAATCACAACAACTAATTTTGTGCTTAATGCACTTTAATTAAATTTTTATTTAAGTGTAATTTAATTTAAATAACTGTGTGGAAGTTGTGCTGAAGTCCAACTAAAGATATAGCTACTGTATATTTGATTGTGTTAAAGTGGAACAATTGCAAGTATACTGCAGGTACACTTTAAATATCTTGCATTTAATGACCGATATTATACAGAAACCATACCATTTTTATTAATAGTGATATTAAAACACATATTAGGCATAATATTAAGAAATGAGCATTGTGCAATAACAAAATACTCCAAATTAAGCTAAATTATAATTTTATATCAGTAAGTGATATGTCAACAATTATGTTAATGGATTCGAATTTTACTTAGTATGAAAAAATGTAAATAAATTATGGCAGTTTTTAGGGTTTTTTTATTTAATTTTTTTAAATGGGGCTAAGCCCCTTATCTCTCCCAACCCTAGCAACGGCCCTGAGCTCATGCTGGAAAAAAAGCACACCTTGGATTTTTTTTTTTTTTGGAAAACCTACTTTTACAAACTAGTAATCGGAATCAAACCAGTGCAGGAAGATTCTCTGGTAAGTGAATATCAATAATTATCAAAAAAAAAAAAAAAAAGTTTAACCAAAACGTTTGAAAGAGGCAGGGCTGCATTTACTAAAACGGCTATAGCTGTCTAACGAAATAAGGTATCTTCGCCAAACTCACAACACCATAGACATAAGCTTAATCTGATCACATAAAAAAAAAAGAGACATTGAAAACATGCAGTGTTGGGGGGGCTCCAGGAACGTGGTTGAGGTACTGGTGTAAACTATTGTATATTGCGTGATTTTTCACACATACACACGATATTAGTATCTTACTGCAGATTTCTCATTCCAAACAACTTTGGTTCTAAAAACACTGCTGTCAGTCGAATTGTTTGTTAAATGACTGAATGTAAAAAATTTACTTTTGCAAACTAGTCCTAGGTTTTTTTGCTCAATACTGGAAAAAGCCACTGCAGTGCAATTCTCTGACTCTCTAGGTCTGGGGTGTCCAAAAAAAAAAGTTCAAATGTACCCTTTGGGAAGCTATAAATGGGTAGTTTTGGCCTGTCTAAATATAAGCCTATAAAGCCCAATTGAAAGCTCAAAACTTGATGAAACCTGCTCAGCACATGCGACAGGTGATTCTGAACAAACATGCAAAGTTATGGGGAGATCGGACCATATCTGGTGCTATAACACTTAAAAATGATTTAAAAAATTAGGATTAGCCAAAAATGCTTTTTTGCAATAAAAGTTTAATTTAACAGAAATGATTTGAAATATAATGTTTTGCAAACATTAAAAGTGTTACTATCACTTCTGATCAGTGTGCATTCCTGAAAAGTAAAGCAGCAATTAATAATAATAATAATAATAATAATAAAATTACTGACCCCAAACTTTTGAATATTACTGTATTATAACAGGGTTTTAAATGTAAAATTAAACAGAAATATATTTTCTTTGAGTTTCTAAAGATATTAAATGTTGTGTAGTACAGGAAAAACATAAAAAAATGGGGCTGAATAATAATAAGAAGCTTTTTATGTTATTTATGCATCCAGTGTACTTAGATGGTTTTCTTCGGGCTTCATTTGTCAGCTACAGCTGTTCTGTTGAGTCGAGCAGGCGGTGGGCGTGCGTGCACAGAGACATCCCAGCCTGGGAAAGCTTCTTGCTGCACTGTTTTGTATTCAGCTCTGTGGGCAGATTTAAATTCATTACCTACAAAATATTATGTTAAGATTTATGTAAACTGAATGTAAGTTCAGTATTCAGTATCAGTATACACTTGCCTCATTGCAGTGTTGATCGCCAGGTTGTCGGGATGAGGTACGACACGATTTCTCCTGACATAGATTCTTTTTGGAGTAGGGTAGTCTTGCTGGTAAAGAGAAGATCTTTGTGCTTGTCCAGTAGTATTTTTTCTTGCGGGGTAGTTCCCATGCCACACAATTGGAGTGCCGTCTGGCTTGTAATAAGGGTAATCCTCTCTATTTGTTGTGCTGAAACTCCTGTCACCTGCAATTATGTAGAGACATCTGGCTCATAGATTTACAAAACAGGTAAGTTTATAATAGTTAGTTTATAACTTTCTTTAATATAGTTTAAATGTAGTTTATTTCTGTGATGCCAGGTTTACAAAGTTAAGTTAACAACAGATGGTTTGTAGATTTTTAATACTAATTTATTATTTTCCCAAATTCCAATGAAATTCATACCATGCAGTGTTAGGTTGCACTGTAGGATCTTCTTTGGCTCTACCTTTGGGCAGGTTTTGGGTCCAAATTCAGTTTCTGTTGTGGTTACCATCTTTTCCCGCTTACCAGGGTAGAGCAGTAAGCCTGAGAGGAAGATTTATAAGCATTTGTCAATTTTTGACAGTTATTCTAGTATACTTTAGCCTATCTGAATGATATGTGCCATTTTCTGACTGTTACAAACTAGTAGGAATTCTGAATAAAAGCTAAATCTCCTTGTTTCATTGCTTACCTGCCAAAGAAGGAAGTTCTCCCAGCATTGGAAAGGCTCGTGGGTGTTTCGACTCCATTTGACCATTTTTGAGGAGCAATATATCTGATCTATGGCGTTGACCAAATGGGATTCTCAGAGATGGTCTTTGTTGCTTGCTGAATGTCTTCTCATGAGTGGTCATCTTTGAGTTACTGTTGAGACTGAATATTTTATCAAATATAATTTTTTTTCAAGGTTATGCTTGTTTGATATTTTTAATCGGTAACTTTAATCACACATATTTTGTAATGAGATCCTTCCTATGTATACTTGTGCACTATTTACTGTATATTGATTTCAAAAGCTTCAATTGAATTTAAAATTATTTTACCTTGTCCTCTTTGTCTTCCAGTTAAAAGAAGTGAACTCACCTCATGCATGGCATGTTTTCTTCCCATGAATTTAATTCCTGAACAGTTTAGTCGCTGCTTTTTTTTGTCACATTCTTGCAGCACAGTGTTTGGCATGTTTGGAAATGGCTGTTACACTCTTAGTTACACTGTTAGTGGCTGTTGCCATGGCTGCGCTATTCTTTATAGAAAGCCTGAAGGGTGATGGACTTGGCTCAAGAACAATGAGTGTTCTGTAATAAATACTGTAGACTGACGTGATGCTGCACTTGTGCTCAGCATGAGACTTTTTTAGTTTAATCAAACCTGAATAAAGCATGCCGGTTTCAGTATATCAATAATTATGCTTAAAAACAGCTCAATTTATTAATGGATGATAACCAAAAAAAAAAAAAAAACATGCTGTTATTTTTACCCAGTGTTATTGTATAATTTAGTTCCATGGGATTGTTGTAAGGAATGTTTTAGGATTGTTCCTCTTATGGTTTAATTTTTAGATTAATTTAATGAATTATTTTAAATTAAAATTTTACACTTTATACACATATACAAAATATACACTACCAGTCAAAAGTTTGGACACACCCTTTCATTTAATGTTTTTTAAAGACGTTTCTTATGCTTATCAAGTTTTCACTTGATCAAAAATACAGAAAAAAATTTAATATTGTGAAATATTATGATGTAAATCAATGTTTTTCTATATGAATATACATTCAAATGTAATTTATATCTGTATTTAAAGTTGAATTTCCGGAATCATTATTCCAGTCTTCAGTGTCACATGATCCTTCAAAAATCATTCTAAAATGCTGATTTATTATCAGTGCTGGAAACAGTTGAACTGATTGGAACCTGTGATACTTTTTTCAGGATTTTTTGATCAATAAAAGGTTAAAAAAGAACAGCATTTATTTAAAATAGAAAGGTTTTCTAACAATATACATTACTGTTCAAAAGTTTGGGGTCAGTACATTTTTATTCTTTTTTTTTTTTTTTTTTTTTTAACGAAATTAATACTTTTATTCACCAAGAATGTGTTCAATTAATAAAAACCGATAGCATAGATTTACATTGTTAGAAAAGGTTTATAGTTTGCAAAAATGCTGTTCTTTTTAACTTGTTATTCATAAAAGAACCCTGAAAAAAGAATCACAGGTTGCAAAAAAAAATATTTGGCAGCACAATGATAATTCTAATATTAAATCAGCATATTAAAATGATTTCTGAAGGATCACGTGACACTTAAGACAACAGCTGATGAAAATTCAGCTTTGCATCACAGGAATAAATTACATTGTAAAGTATATTAAAATAAAAAAAACATTATTTTATATTGTAATAACATTTTGCAATATTACTGTTTTTTTTATCGGTATTTTTTATCAAATAAATGCAGCCTTGATGAGCATAAGAGACTTCTTTAAAAAAACATTATTTTATATTGTAATAACATTTTGCAATATTACTGTTTTTTTTTCTGTATTTTTGATCAAATAAATGCAGCCTTGATGAGCATAAGAGACTTCTTTAAAAAAATATTAAATGAGAAGGTGTGTTCAGACTTTTGACTGGTAGTGTATGTATACTGCTAAAATGTTTTTTAAAGGTTTTGAAAGAAGCTACTATCAAATGCTCACCAAGACTGCATTTGTTTGATCAAAATAGTCAAAACATAATATTATTACAATTTAAATGAACTCTAGGCTATACTTTCTTGCTGAAGGGCACAGGTTGGTAGCCTAGATGACATTTATTATTATGTTAAAGCATTAAACAAATATTAAAAATATACATTCTTTATGTTGTTCTACAATAGCATGAATGTGAAATTATTGCAATATAAAAGTACAATTAAAAACATTAGTGTCAGGTAGGATTAATCATGATTAATTGTGTCTAATTTCAGAAAAATGTGTAATTAGTTATTTTTTTTTAATCAATTGACATCACTAATATATATATATATATATATATATATATATATACACACACACACACACACACACACACAAACACACACACACACACACACACACACACACACACACAATGTAGTATATAATACAATGCACTTTGTTATTCTTGTACTGAAATAAGTCAAGAAACATCAATATATGATAACGTATAATTTTAATCAATAACATGGATGCTCCCAAGCAATAATTGCAAGTTACAATCTAAAGAAGAGTAAGTACAAGAGTGTGGCTAATCAAAATCATCTTATTCACTCATTGGGAAGAGCAAGAAAGCAGTCAAGGTGCAGTCAGTGTCTCTACTGAAGATATAGCTTGATGCAGTTGTCTGTACAGACACTTTATCTTGAATTTTCAGTGGCAGTACAACAGATCCTGCAGTTACCATTATCATACCATGTGAATCGCAGAACCTGACCTTTTCTTCCTCCCCTACTTGAATCTTTAGGCAGGCAGCACTATTGGATGACATGTGGTAGCTGATGTAATACATGCCAGTTTTAGACACCGTAAAGTAACCAGCAGAATCAAAGGCATCACCTGGTGCAGGGATCATTGGGAGTTCAAAGGGAATTAATTTGTCTTGAGGAATTCTCAGTGACTTTGGACTTTTTTTGTAAGAGAAAACAAAATACTGGTTTGGAGTATCTACCCCCGTAAAATCTCCCTTCTCTCCCTTTGGTCCTATTTGGCCTGGTGGACCTTGTAGTCCATTGTCCCCCTTCTCACCAGGCCTGCCTGGGAGTCCACGAATCCCAGCATCTCCTTTTGGCCCAGTTATTGGCACCGCATTCTCACCTACAATTATGCACACAGACGTAAAGAAAGTTTCGTTTTTTTCACTCAGATCAGCGAGGAATCAGTTCCAAAAATATATATAAAACCTGGGCTAATTGAAACATAAATCAAGTTGACAAAAAAAAGAGTAAATCCATGATTTAATAATAATAATATAGCATAATCGGAGATAACATAGCATAAAGACATTTTTTGACCAGGAACACCAAATTTGGTAAAGCATTTTCAAAAGGGTTAAATGCAGAATTTTTATTTTAATAATAAGATTGTTTGCCTTTATTTAGGATAGTCAAGGGAAACAGAAGACACATTTTTGACTTTCAGCTGGCTTTTTTTTCACATAGAAAAGAAGTGCAATCACTATACCTGGATCTCCTTTTTCTCCTTTTGTACCATCCTTCCCATCGGTACCAGGAACCCCTGGAATACCTGGTCTTCCAGAGAAACCTCTGTAGCCCTCACATGTATCTGACTCAGAGGAAGCCACCAGCAACAACATAATAGTAAGCTGGAGGATGACCGTATATGCAGCCTATTAAAAAAATAATAAAACAAGTGTAATTTCAAGGAAAATCATTCATACAGTTGAGTTCTGCTATACAGCGACTGATATAAGCAAGCATGTCAGTGGTTCCTGTGATCAAATGATGTATTACAATTAGAACTTTAGAAAACAAAAGCCAAGTACAGCTTAGATACAACAATAAGATTCATAATTTATCTTACCATCTTATCTTTCAAGAAAGCTGTTGGAAATACAGATGGATGGCCTTGAAGTTGAGTGTTACATTAAATGTTTTTCTCCCGCCTGCATGAAGAGCTATGATTTGATTTCCCGGTTTCACAGGAGAAGTGCAGTGTTGCACAATAAAGGGAAGTAACAAAACACATATTCATCAGAATCTAGATTTGGATAAACCTTGAATTACCTTTTTCATTAGTGTTATTGGCATTTTATTTTGCTAATGTTTGCACGTTTCACATCCCTTTTCTGAGAAATTAAAAAAGGAAGCAAAGTTTTTTTGTATCGGACAGTCATTTTTTAATATTCATCTGTAGATTTAGATTTGTTGGTCAGTAGGATTTGTTTTGAAAGAAATGTGTACTTTTTCAGCAAGAATGACACTGCATATTCATAAGACTTGAGACAATTTACTGAAGCATTATTTTATTTCATCAGTTGCTTTTCGAAACTTCATTGTGTGCATTTTCCATGAGTACAGAATACAGTATGTTTAACAAGCATCTTTATCTTTATAGTTCTGAACAGTGCAACAATCAATCAGTGTGCATGAATCAGGAAACCTGAGAAAACACTGTCTGCTTTATCCGCTTCTGCAGTCAGGCCATTATAGAAACCTGTCGTCAGCCAGACTTTCTCATTTGTTTTCAGATAAACTGCTAGCCCACCAGAGCTCACCTGCTGGTTGCCCTTTTGCATGTGATCACAGAAAACAGCTAGCTTCTTATCATCATGAACTAGATTTACACACACATGTTTTTCAGTGGACGATGCATGAAACACAAAATAATAAGTACCAGGAATTTTACATACAAATTTGCTCTCTGCAATATTGAAATCTTTATTGATATCAGTGATAACTTCACTGAATCGTATTAGAGAGTTTGGCTCTGGATGCGCTCTTGTTTTGCGGAAAACACTGAATGCCGACTGCAGATGAGAAATGGAAGCGTCCAAACTGCCTGGATCCCCTGGCTCTCCTGAAGGGCCAGGTGGTCCCATTACACCCAAATCCCCCTGGAGACCTCTCTTTCCGGGAATTCCTTTGATTCCAGCCTCTCCTCTTTCCCCGCTTTTCATGGTTTCATCAGCTCTAAGAAGCATCCCTGTTGAGACAGACCAATTGTTTTTACATCATGTTAAGTACAGTATACAGCACTACTACAACCTAACCCTGTCTCAACATCTGTAGGCATTTTTAACTTTTAAGGATATATTATTTAGTCCTTTTGTTTTCATCATTGGGTTCACCCAAATATTCCCACAGTGTTGGTCATTGCAAGTTTTACTGTTAATGTGGGAATTGTTGCTCTCTACTTTATATATACCTTTTTGGTGTGCAAAAAAAACTATGAAATGTTTTTGAACAGTTAATGTTTAATGTTTTTAAATGAGTCTTCTGCTCACCAAACCTGTATTTATTTGATCCAAAGTACAGCAAAAACAGTACAATTTTAAAAAGAGTTGTTTTCTATTATATAATGTAGAATAGAATTTTAAAATGTCATTTATTCCTGTGATTTCAAAGCTGAATTTTTAGCATCATTACTCTGATCTGCTGTTCAAAAAACATGTATTATTATTATTATTATTATTTTTATTATTATTATTTTATGTTAAAAACAGAGAAGTATTTTTTTTTTCAAGTTTCTTTCATGAATAGTAGGTTCAGAAGAACAGCATTTAAATAGAAATCTTGTATTACAAAAAAAATTCTCCAAGCTTTTGAATGTGTATAATGTTAAAAATATATATATTTCAGATAAATGCTGATCTTTGGATCTTTCTATTCATCAAAGAATCCTGAAAGAAATGCACTCAACTGTTTTAAATAATGATAAATGTGTCTTGAACAGCAAATCAGCATATTAGAGTGATTTCTGAAGGATCATGTGACACTGAAGACTGGAGTAGCCTAATGAAAAAAAAACTGTTAACATCTTTTATTCATTATATAAAACTGCGTGTGCGTTGATTGATTCATTAGTATGATTCATTAAAAGAACCAGCTCAATAGAGTCATCTGGGAATTGCGCAACACTTGTTGCGCTGTATGACTTTTATTCACCAAAAGGAACCGGCTCATAGGAGTCATTTGTTCGAGAATCGAGTTCGCGACAGAATCGGTCACCGAACGTCATTCGGTTAGTATATTTAAAATATAAAACATATTCTCATTAAGAAAATAAGAAATGCTAGGTTTTCATAAACTAAAACACTCTGACTGAGGTATTTTAAATGTAAAAAAAAAAACAAAAAAAAAAACATAAGTGTCAATCTTACCAGCTTGTCCTTTCTCTCCCTTCATGCCTTCCCTTCCATCACGTCCAGGAAATCCAGGGATACCTGGAAAACCAGGCAACCCTCCAGAAGGACAAGTTTCCGTAGATACCAGAGAGAGGCAGAGAAAACCCACTAAAAGGGTTCCAAAAATTATGTGACCACCGAACATGTTTGTTGTGGAGCGAGGAGATAACCGAACCCACACGACTTTACACAGTGAGCTCTATAATCATACACGCATATACACAAGAACAAAAAAAAAACAAAATGGCAATCACAGTTCCTCTTTTGCGCTGCACGTGTTGCACTTGTCCACAGATCATTCACAAAACTGCATTCAAACTAATCTTAATGCATATTATAGCATTTGATTTTTTTTTTTTGCTGTGCAAGCTTATAGGTCCTGCTTACAACACTGTAAAAATACTCTTCCATAGATAATTGCAGTACATTTCATAAGTACTGTTTCAGATTTTTAATTCAGTGTTTTCCTTGCCGTTTTCCTGTAATTGTTTGTGAAGTTTACTAGCGATTTTTTAAAAAAAGAAAAAAGAAATTGTTTTTTAATATCAGTCAACTTTTATTTTCATTAGATACATATTTCATTGTTCATGGATTGTAGAATTTAATTTTAAAATTTAGTACAATAGAGGGTTTGCAGTTTGTCACGGATTTGGTCAGTTACCCGGATTTGCGGGCATTTTGGCGTCACTTGGATGTAAACAACGTATTGTGCGGTTAATGTACTACTGAATACGTTGTTCTGCAAATGTATGCTGTCTAAACCATGGAAAAAAATGTGTGGAAGCTGCTAAATCATATAGAGAAGGACTTAGTGAGCAGGAAATGGCACAATATTTTGACAAACTAAATGTTGTCAAGATCTTGCCCTGGAAATCCCGGTTCAGCCTTATGTTCCTAAGACAGTTTCTTCACTATTTTCCTTGATTTGTTATAACTTTGTCAGTCTATAGTACTCCAAATGTTTTTCTCAGTCTGATTAGTTTAGCCCAAAACATGACAATAATTGACCATTTTTAACAGCAATAATCAGAAGAATTTGTGAGTTTTGTTCATTTCAGTGTCATTTATGTTTAGTGCCGCCAATATGGCCAATTGATGAAGCATTGTGAAAACACTCTACAGTCATGTTCTTATGCTTTATTTAGTTAATTGAAGACATTTATCAAATACAGCAAAGCAGTTTAATACAACACAAGATACATGAATACAAAATTTGAATAAACCATGCAACAGATTAGATTTTCATTTATGTTTGTAATGCTTACATCACTGCAATACATCACTACCAGTCAATAATCATTTGCTGTGTATTTGTAGGCTATTAAATCTAGATTAAAAATCCATTGAACACAGCAGACATGCTTTTGGCCATGTTGCCAGAAGTACTTTTTGAGAAAGGCTCAATCCATACTTGGTCATTTAAAGATAGTTGAAGTACGACTCCACCTGACACAACAACAGATTGCGATTGTGGATTTAAGTCACAGAAATTCAGGCTGACTGTATTTTGGTTGTTCTTAAGTCTGAGACATAATTGTCCTTTAGACGATGCGTGAAAAACAAAGTAATACACCCCAGGAGTCTTGCAAATGAAACGGCTAGTTTTAAGGTCAAAACTTTGATCAGTATTGCTAAGTTCACTATCAAAGATCACAGGTTTGCCATATGAAGCAAATTCTGTTCGGTCTCGCAGCACAGAGAAAGCTGGCTTCGTACTGGCGGCGCCTCCTTTGCCAACACTGCCGCCACTGGATCCTCTCGGACCCTTAGGACCAAGGGAACCCTTTGGACCCTGTGCACCCATGAAACCCTTTGGACCAATTTCTCCTGGAGGGCCTCTGATGCCTGCCTCTCCTTTGAGCTCCAGCAGGTTGATATTGTTCAGCTCATCCTGCAATGCTGGAAGAACATCCTGTATATTATTCAAAAAACTTTGTATACAGTTGCACACACAAAAAATGCTATGGGATATGCTTGTCACAAATTACTTTCTTACCTGGTGCACCTTTCTCTCCTTTTGCTCCTGGCAAGCCGTCCCTGCCAGGGACTCCATTTACACCATCTTTCCCATGTATCGCACATTTATCATCCTGACAGAAAGCAAAGGGAAGCAGCACCCAAAGAAATGCAAGTAAAGCCAGCGGCTGCATCCTAAAACATCTAAGATAAATCACAAAGAACTATAACTATAAGACAATATAATACTGTATAATTATGGTTCTTAAATCGTAAAATCCTTAGCAGTTAGAAATTTCTGCCTTACCAGTGTCCCGCTGTAAATTTTACACTTCCTTTCCTGATTGTGGGCGGGTAAAATGAGGTTAAAAGAAAGGCTGTTGCTGGGAAAAAAAATGTGATTGTTTCATTTCTCCAAAATTTGAGCTATATCAAACATCTGTTGAAATTGCCAACACATGCATTTTTTCCTTCCCCATTCTCAATCAGCATGTTTTCTGTCCTCATAAAACATGTCACAAACTTCACTTAACCCAACTTAACCCTTTTAACTACACAGTTCAACAATTATAAGATTTTGTGTGTGTGTGTGTATGTGTGTGTGTGTGTGTGTATGGGCCATTCTACAGAATTGGTTTACAGTCAGAGCTGGAAACGTCTTGAAAAATGTCTTTTCCAACAATTTTGGATGTATGCAAATTGTATAATATCTAAGGTACACATTTCTAGTAATTGTGCAACTAGTTCTCTTTTTTTTAATATTTGTGCTCTCCCCAAATTTTGCCACTACAGTCACACAGTAATATATAATTTAAAGAAGGGTTATAGTGACATATTAAGAGGTAGATCAATAACACTCTCAAACTTAAGGATTCATTAGTTTGAATATACACTGAATCAAACACTATCATAACATCTTAGTTGATAATTCAGTATACTTTATTTTTGGCAAAACATCCCATGTTTTGTCATGACTGCACATTTTCAGAAGTAGTGACAGTAATTGGTAGCAATCACATCACATCATACTAAAACATACTAAAATACAAAAATGCATAACTGTACTAAAATGTTGTTTATTTGTTAAAGAGTTATGTGTTCAATTTTGTCAATTTTATTGGATAACACCCAAAAAACAAAGATGTCACTACCGATAGTTCACCGAATGTTTCCATCGTGACTGTTTTGGTAGTGACAATTTTACAAAAATGTACAGAGAAAATATAAAATCCTTTTTTTAAAAAAAAACAAACAAAAAAAAAAAAACAACAACAATGGAATAAAATGCAAAAATTATTTCAATATCATTTTCATAAATTGAAACTTAAAAGGGGTTAGGGGTTGGGACAGCCACCTCCCAAAAAGATGATTTTATATTATGCTTTCTCACATTTTAAATATTATTGTGTGTTTCAATAGATAATAAAATCATCTCAGTAAGCATCTAAGATTTGGATATTTAAATGCTTTTTAAATGTGTTTTTTTTTTTTTGGATGTGGGGCAGCAGTTTGCTTCAATTCTGTAGAATGGCTCATATACAATCAAAGTCAATGGTAATCAAAATGGTTTTCAAAATATTGTCTTTTGTGATCTGCAGAAGAAAGTGAAGCATGCAGGTCTGGAAAGATATGAGGGTGGGAAAATGATGACTGAAATTTCATTTTAGGGTGAAAGGACAGGGTATAAGTTCAACACAAATAATCATTCTATTTGAAAAATTGTGGTTTATTTATTTATTTTTGCACATATCACAAAACAAAATAACAGAATTTCAGTATAGATGAGTGATTGTGTTTGTGTGTGTGTGTGTGTGTGTGTGTGTGTGTGTGTGTGTGTGTGTCACACAAAAACAACATTATATTATGTTTTTACATTATATTATGTTTTTTAATACAAATACTTTTTTTTACAAGAACATGGAGACTAGACTCGGATTCTTGTGTGCTTCCTTCTCATGGCACTCATGAACACCAGTTAAAGGAATGGGTGCTGTCTTATTCTCCATCTGGTAGTATGGACAAACCTTTAGATGTTCAGAAATTGGAGGCAATTTGTCAAAGCACCAGCTGTCCACGGTGGAGAACAGGTTGCTATACTGCCAAACCTGATGACATTTTGAAGGTCAGTTAATGTTAAGATAAGTAAGATACTTCTTATTTAAATGTTCATGCACATACACAAAGTATATGAACTGCTCCACCATTTTAAGTCTTGAGAGTTTTGAGATATATGTTGTTTCTAGAAAATTCAAGTTTTTTTTTTTTTTTTTTTTCCAACCTTATCTCATGACAAAAACGTACCTGTGGGAACTTCTTTGCGAGACATGAAATATGTACCAATAAGTACATATCACTGCAGTTTCCAAAAGAAATGTCCTTTCAGTGGTGCTAAAAGAGTGTTTGTTTTTTTCCCCATAACAGATGAACATACATATGGTATGTTTTATGTGACGTTGGTTTTGTACTTGTCACTGCAGTTCTGACTTGAAATGTTTGTTGAGTGGCACAATAACTCTAATGCTCCTTGAAGTTTTAAAATCTGCACTACACCTAAACCGACCTGATAGTATGAACAAACGCGAATGTGATGTAAAAACGCAATCGCAAGCATGCTGTTTTAGCTTGATTTTCATCGTGAGTCATGTTTTTCAAGGGATTCATACCCAAGGATTCCACATCCTAAGTTCAATTCCGTGCTGGCTGAGCTACCGAGCAAGCTTGTTACGTCTGGAAAGTGAAGCATATGAAGCTGTAATCATAACTGTGTAAGAAAATGATTACAAGTGCTTGTTGTTTCACCGCCTCTAGTGTTAATTTCTGTTGGAAACTGCAGTGATACGTACTTATTGGTACGTATTTTGCACCTTGTGAAAAAGTTCCCACAGGTACGTTTTTGTCATTAGACCAGGTAGATTTCTTCACAAACAGCTCATTGCGATTTCTGACTCTTAAATAATAGCTTAAATAATAATAACTCACCCTCTTTCTGGCTCTCCAGCACCATCCACCATGAGAGTAGACCTTCTTCTCCCACTTCAGTGAGACCGTCCCTCTATCATGAAGCAAGGTCCTGCATACCTCCCTCATTAGACAAGAGACCAGAGCCAGCTGGGACAGGGTGAAGCTGTCAAGGAATTCAGCAACATGGACTAGAACCTCAAAAGGCAGCCTGCTCAGAGCGTCTGTATTGCGTGCACGCTTTCTTTCCACAGTCACCGGTTTTATACCTTCATACAGTACATCTGAAACCTCCGGTCGGAGGCAGAAAGTGCTGAGCTCCTTGTCGTAGAAAACCCTTGCTCTGTGAGAGTTGGGCTGAAACCTTCTCTGTATAAAAGTGCAGCCAAGGTAAGCGAGAGGGCATCGCTGTTCAAACCATCCATTGACACAACTCTGGATGTCAGAGTGTATGTTCTTGTAGTGTGAAGGAAACTCATCCCGTCTGAATATGTGGTTGCAGAGGTACGTAAACGCAGAGCTGGATTTGTTGTGTCTTCTGGTTACGCTCTCGGCCTGAATTTGGACGTGAAGTTTCAAAGCCCGGTCAGCAGTGATGTCGGCCAGTGAGGTCTCTGCTTGGAAAGGTGCTGAATAGAAATCATACGTCTGTGTTCCAACATCCAAAAGAAGGGCATCTGTGGAGCCGGATTCGGCTATGAGATGCCCCCGTAGTTCCTTCTCCAAAGAGCACAAAAGAGTCGCTTGAACTTCATCCCATTTTGGCATGTCATCGATTTCAACACCTAGGTCAGACGTGTCTACACTCACGTTCACTTTCTTGTTATGCGAGGGGTTTCGAATCCGACTTTGTTTGGCTTTGAAGCTGGTTGGAATTTTAAAAGTGCAGACTGTTTTAATCTTCATGGGCTCCAAATGTTCATAAACGAGTTTCTTCTTGGGTCTCGTGTCACATGCGAACAGGGATGTGGCAATGAGGAACTTGTCTTCGTCCATGAAGTGGTATTGAAGCTCGTCAGTAGAAGTGTCCTGACTTTCGATCTCCGTTGGCAGCTCTTCCTGTAAGACTTCCAACCTGCTCGGATTGGCTTGTGGCTTTATTTCTTTGCTAGACGCTTTGGGATTTTGCCCCAAAGATTTTAGTGTATGCTTGCAGCCGCTCAATTCCATGCTGAACATTTTTTCCCAAATATTATAGCTTTCGAGATTGACCACATTAGGATTCCTCGCCAATTCCTCTCGCTCCTCCTGAGTCAGCCCACCTTCTACAATTTCTGCACTTGAGGACCCAGACTCTTCCTCAACTCCATTCCAGAGAGGTACCCCTCCAACGGCTCCCTCTGGCACTGCAACCAAAGGCTCCTCAGCCACCTTTTCTATAAGTTCAGGAAAGAGAGTCTTCATTTTGAGAGAATGAAATAGATGATGCTGGTCCCTCAGAGCCATTGAGAGATCCAGAGGTTCCTGAATGTAGTTCTCCTTTAAAATGTTCTCGTAGAACTCTGGGGTCTCTGACTCTTCGATAGGCCATCGGTTCCACTCCATTGAGCAGGAGACGACACTGGCAGGACACACCGTCAAATGCCTAGCCAGGTTTGAGCGGCACATGGTGAACGGGCAGCCATATTCGACATTGAGACAAGGCACTCTTTCATTGGGGCACAAGAGCATGTGTTCTTCTTCCTTGCACAGGTGAAACACAGCACCGCATAGCAAACGGCAGCTCATGATCGCACATGACACAGAAATCTCAATCGGCGTCTTGCAGCGCCGGCTGTGGCAGCTCTCGCAGTGCCGATGAAGCTTGGATGTTTGGGTTCGATGTCTACCCTGTGAAGAAATGAAACGTTTTTACAATGTTTTAGACTGGACAGAAACTTTGTAAAGTGAATATCAGTGACATGCAAGTCAAATCTCAGATCTAGAAGAACAGCATTATAGTCTTGGAATTATTACTCTTAAAAAAAAGGTTCTTTATTGGTTTTGATGGTTCCATGAAGAACCTTTAACTTCCATGGAACCTTTCAAATGCAACAAAAGGTTCTGTATAGTGGAAAAAGGTTCTTTAGAATTTTTAAATGTTCTTCAAAATGGTTTAAGAACTGCTCACTGAAAGGTTCTTTGGGGAACAAAAAATCTTCTTCTATGGCATTACTGCAAAAACACCCCTTTGGAGCCTTTATTTTCAAGAGTGCATGCTGTATATACATAATACACACATGCATAAGTGTGGTCTTACAATATTCCACCTCTTAGTGGTAAAACCTGAAATGTATTTCAGAAATATAATTAATCCTAAACTAATTCTAAATACCTAATTGCTTCTTTCAGAAACAGTACACATATTTAGACAGATGCCATGTTTGCATCTTGCATTTGGCAGACACTAAAAAAGCAAAGAAAAGTTGACCTACCATGGTGTTTTTACTGTGAGCTCCACGCTGGTGTTCAGCTTAGTCACTAAAAGTCTGAGTGAGTCTACATCTGTGTCTGCCCACTAGTTAAAAATAGACACTTTCGTATACTCGGTGTGTGACTAGGTCTTTGGCATACAAGAGTCAAGTTACATGTTCTGTAACCACAGCTGCTCTAGGTACCCGGTGTTCTGTATTTTAATAGTTTTTTTTTTTATGCTGCACAGCATATAGTTGATTTTTTTAAACATTTTTAAGATGCTGTATCAAGTTTAAAGATAAATTAAATTTAACATGACGTTAAGACATTAACAACTTAATCTTTTTTTTTTAAAGCTTTTCCATTGTGCTGCATTTATCTGTTACATATAGTGTTTTTAAAGGTAAAGCCTTGCTCTGCAAGCTGTTTAATTCACAGACATAACCGACTGTTTTTGTAACTTGTGTTTTTAACATAAGCTTGTGTGTATTTGACAGTTTAAGTGCAAGAAGACATGAAAGAGAACTTAGCTTATTTATTACTCACATGCCATGTGACAGCTGCTTTTTGTGCACATGCTTCAGATGTGTGTGCTCAGAAAACCCTAATATGGCTAATATAGTTTAAAACACAAAATTTTAGTGCGACAGACATGATAATCAAAACCAAACAGGTTTTAGCAGAGTATCTGAGCTATGAGCTGTAAAAGCACAGCTCTATTCTGCAAAAGGGGGCAGGGAGCAGCAGCTCATTTGCATTTAAAGAGATATGCCTCAAAATAGGCATTTTCAAAAATTATATAAAAAATTATCTACGGGGTATTTTGAGCTGAAACTTCAGAAAGATTCTGGGGACACCTGAGACTTGTATTACATCTTGTAAAAAGGGGCATAATAGGTCTCCTTTAAACATTTTTAGTTATTAACTATTTACATTTAGTTGTTACTATTTATTTATAATGCTTTTCTAATCGATAATTATTGTGCATATGGTGTGCACATAAAATGATACATTTTACTCTATCATTTTATTATCCTCATTAGGGGTGTCGCGATATACCGGCATTGACGATAACCAAGATATTCAAATCATGAAATCTCAACATCGTGTTAATTTAGGGTGTAATGATATACCGGTATTCTCTCTCGTTATTTCATAGGGAGCTTCAGAGAAGAGTCAGCTGTGACCTGAAGAAGAAGTGGTGAAAATGCTTGTGTCCTGTGTTTATTAGTATCCTTATGTTAATTGGGTGAAAAGAAAAATGAAATAAACAAAGTAAAAATAAATTTGAATGATTCCAAAAGATTTCTATAGATATTGCAATATATCAATATCGTGATTTTTTTGGGGGGGGTACAATAACTGTGGTGTGAAAAATCTAATATAGTGACAGCTCTAATCCTCATTTATGCTTGCATGTTTGAACAGAAAAGTGCTGTGGAAATCTAAAGTGAAGTGAAGAAAAACATAGCGCTTTACTGTAAGTTGAATATAAAGTTTTATTATCTAAATTTTAAGTTTTACAAAGAGAATAAAAGGCAACATTTAGTTAGAAATCCAACACACAAGACCTGAACACCTGGTATTCAAACTTTAACTTAAATAAATAAAATAATTAATAAATAACCATAAATAAGATTCTGCATTCTAGGCCACTTTACACATCACATCTGCATTCTAGGCCACATCACATTAAATGTGATAATATGGAATCGGCTACTGTCATTAAAGCAAAAAATGCAACAAATACACAAACATGCTGAAATGATAATTTTTAAATAAATTTTTACACACTAGTTGTCATACTTATGATATAATTTGCAAAGAAAATTATATTAGTAGAATATAAACTTAACAGTAGTAAATTTTAGTATAATATACACTACCTGTGACAGGTTTTTGAACAGTAACATTTTTAATGTTTTTAAAGAAGTCTCTTCTGCTCACCAAACCTGCATTTATTTGATCCAAAGTACAGCAAAAACAGTAACATTTTAAAATATTTTAACTATTTAAAATAACTGCTTTCTATCTGAATATATTTTAAAATTTAATTTATTCCTTTGATTTAAAAGCTGATTAAAAAAAAAAGTTAGTGTAAATAGAATCATTTTCACTGGACATTTGAATCTCACCAATTTTACATTTTAACTTAAAATTTCAAAATAAAGTTCCAGTTCCAGTATCACTTGCGTGCCATAAACAAAGAAACCAAACTGTGTCTCTCCTTTCCTTTGTGGTCAAATATACTGGCCAGGGCAAAAGGCTTAGTTTTCAGTTCAGTTTGGTAGAATGGACAGTGTTTGAGATGCTCAGCCATTGATGGTGTGTCGCCAAAGGACCAGTTACCCACTTTGCTAAAAAGAGTACTAAACTCCCAGACCTAAGAAAAAGCGATAGAGAAATATAAGAGAAATAATATAGTTAAAATCAATAAATCAATGCAGATTTTGAATTGTTAGAATCTTGTCAGAAATAAGATAGCAATAAATACTAAACAAATTGTTAGGTGGTGGTTTTAATCAACTGCTAAAATAATTTTAATCCACTTTATTTTTCCCGTAAGGTGCGGCTATTTGTAAATTTTATGGGTTTGGCTTCCGGTCTCATCTGCGTCCAGTTATTTTTAGCTGTACAAAATGGCTTGTTTGCTGCTTTATATTGTCTTACCATATTATTTTAATGTGTTATCTTAATTATGAACACACTGGTTTGTAGTGCAAACAGTTTTACAGTTTACTGCACATTGTTATTCTTCTCGTTATTTTACTATAGCAGATAATGAACTGGAAGTCTCGCTCATAGGATTACCACCGCAGTGAAAAATAAGGTGGATAGCAATTAATTAAATGAAATGTCTTACTTTGGTAGATTTCCAGCAGACTCCTCCATGCGAGTATGACTTCTTACGCCACTTAAAGCCCACCATTCCTCTCTCCTGCAGAAGTGTCGCACATATATCCCTAAACAATCGGGAGACCAAGGCTAGCTGGGACAGGGTGAAACTATCCAGGTAACTCGCAATGTGGCAAAGCACCTCAAAAGGAAGGTTACTGAGAGAATCTTCATATCTGACATGTGCCTTTAGTGGAACAGTCTGAGAATCGCTCATAAGAGAGGCAGGAACCTCAGGTGTGAGGGTGAAAATACTAAGGTCTTGGTTATAGGAGACTTTAGCCCTGTGTGTCGATGGCTGTAATCTTCTCTGACTGAAGGTGCAACCAAGATAGGCCAAAGGGCATCTCTGCTCAAACCAGCCACTCAGACAAGACTGGATATCCAAATGCTCATTCTTAAAGTGTGAGGCGATTTCATCCCTCCGGAAGAAATGGCCACACATGAACGTGAAAGCTGAGGTTGATTTGTTGTGTCTGAGGGTAACCGTTTCCGTATCGAGGTCAACGTGAAGTTTCAAATCCCTCCCTTCTGTAATTTCAGTCAGAGTTGTGTTGTATTTAAAGGGAGCTGTGGCAAAATTATAAGTCTGGGTTGCGATATCAACATAAAGCCCATCGGTTGCTACCGTTTCGCTTATTTTGTGGCCCCTAATCTCTGTCTCCGCATAACAGAGTAGGGTTGAAAACATCTCATCCATCTCCCCGCCATCTTTCTCAGATAGATCCAGGTCAGATGTGCCAACGCACTTGTGCTCGGTCAATACTCTTGTATTAAATTCTCGAAGCTGAATACGTCTGTGTTTGTAACTACTGGGAACCTTAAAGGATTGAGTTAGAGTTTGGACTGGTATCGGCTCCAAGTTCCCATAAACAAAATCTCTCTCTCTTGGTGTGCAAGCATCCATTTGACCAAAGGCGATCAACATGCGTCCATGATGCACTATGTACATGTTGAATTCCCTGGGTTTCACCTCTTGCCCAAGTCTCTCCAGGACGCCATCCTGCCAAGGCGCCAATCCAGTTTTCGAGATATCCACATGGGATACGTTTGCTTCCTTGTTCTCAGGTTCTACAGAAGCTCCTTGCTGCTTTGAAGAACCTTTAGAAGATGACTTTTTCCCTTTCTTCTCCTCCTTCTTCGCCTCAGCTTCTGCCTCTGCCTGCTTGCAACCACCCATTTCCATGCTAAACATCTTTTCGAACAGATTGTACTTTTCCTTGTCAACAGGACCACTGAGGACTGCTTCTTTCAGAGCTTTCTCGCAAGCTTTAGATGGTCCATTCACTAAGCCTTCGTTGACTTGCATCCCATTACACACAGTCTCTTTTCCTACTGCTCCCTCCTCATCGTCATACTCCTCCACTGGGGCAGGCTCCTCTTCTTGTTCCTCCATCAACTCAGGAAAGCAGCTTCTCATTTTCAACCTGGCACATAGATGTTTCTGGTCTCTTAGTGCCATTGAAAGGTCTAGTGATTCTTGCTCGTGGAGCTCTTTCAGTAGGTTCGTATACAAGGGGGCATCAGGGTTCTCAAGAGGCCAACGGTTCCACTCCATGGAGCAGCAGACGACACTTGCAGGACACACCTCGAGGTGTTTGGCCAGCCGTGAGCGACACATGGTGAAAGGGCAGCCATAGTAAGCATTAAGGCAGGGCACCTTTTCATTGGGACACAGCAGAGAGTGTTCATCCTCCTTACACATGTGGAAGGAGGCCCCACAAAGCAAGCGGCAGTTGATGACCATGCAAGACACGGACACTTCTATGGAGGCTTTGCAGCGGCGACTGTAACAGGTCTCACAATGTCTGTGCAGTCTCGGACCGGATCTCCTATAGCGGCTCTGTAGGAAAACACAAGAACAACAAAGCAACTTGTGCTGGTTCCAAATAGGAAACTCATAAAGACAAGCACAGAATTCATACTGTATTGTGGTATCTCCTATAGAAACAGAAGGGGCCTTTTCCTTCGAAAGTGCATATTGATTGGGCAACAATTTGGATTAATTTAGATCTATCTGAACTTTCTGAGTACAGCAGCATATAAATGACCTCTGTAATGCTGGGCCAAAAGAGAGAGGAGGTGGATCCAATCGCACATAGAGGTTTATTTACTGAGGAACATAGAACACAAGCATATATGGGCCATTCAACCATTTTTTTTCAAACCATCCTTTTTCCACAAATTTTCTATGTATGCAAATTATATAATAGCCAAGGTACACATTTCTAGTTATTGTGCAGTTAATTGTAATATTGTATTTTCAGAAATACAATATGATATTTGTCCTCTCCCCAAATTTGTCACACACAAGGAAAGTTATATTGAGCTATTAAAATTTTGCTTACATCTCCCTTGTAAATATATCTATTTTTCTATATTATTAAAAAGCTTTTTAAAGGTAAATCAATAACAATTACAATTTTAACAATATTTCAAGTGCGATTTATGAGATTTGTTGTATTTTTGAATCCAGTTTTTCTTTGTAAAAAGTTGATCTTACTGACTTTAAACTTAAGGATTCATTAGTTTGAATATACTTTAACCAAACACTATGATAACATCTTGGTTAATAATTCAATATACTTTATTTTTGACAGAACATTCCATGTTTTGGGTGTGACAGCACATTTTTGCTAGTGACAGTAATGTTTTGGTAGCAACCACCTCACTTATTGACACATTACGGAATTTTAACCCACATACTAAAATACAAAAAATTTGCATAACTGTACTTAACTTGTACTTTTTTGTTTATTTTTCGCCAAAATAAAGGTTTATGTGTTCCTTTTTGTCACAACTGAAACAATGATGACATGTTTTGGTCGTGACTGTTATGGTAGTTACAATTTTATGGAATAACACCCAAAAAGCCAAAGATGTCACTACTGAAACTTCACCGTCGTGACTGTTTCAGTAGTGACAATTTTATATACTTTTGAACCCAGCTCAAAGATGCTAATCTGCACATGGTAGCACAGTTCTGAACAGTACACATATAAAAACTAAATGTTATGGAATAACTCCCAAAAAAGTGTTATTTATTTATCTTTAAAATACACACACACACACACACACACACACACACACAGTGTGTTTTTCTTACTTTTGAATACATTTTTCCTTAAAATGATGGGGTTTATCTACTCACCATGTAGCTATGAGAGAGAGGGGGACACATACAATATTTCCTGATCACAAATGTAGGGGTGTAGTTAAAATTTCAGTGTTTCAAAGTTTCAATGTTTTGAACTTCACTTCAAAAAATCTAAATATATTGTAAAAAAAAAACAACAACAATGGAATAAAATGCAAAAATTATTTCAATATCTTTTTAATAAATTTAGCAGTTAGGGTTTGGGACAGCCACCTCCCAATTGAAAGTACCCACTAAATATAACCTATATTTTAGTTATGAGAAAATTAAATGAACATACCATTATTATCTGAAACAGTGTCAAAGTGCAACAGCAGCTTCTGAAAAAAAATGCAGCATACACATATTGATCAATTCTAACACAATTATCTTTATGCATTTATATATCACATTGTGCTAAAACATATTTTCCTTATAAAAGTACCTGGGTTTGTAAGACCTTGCTGTATACCTAAGGGCAAGCGGTTGCAGACAGCACTGACAGCAGAACCTAAACAGTTACCAGACGACTTACCTTGAACCATGTCTCAAGAAGTTCCCCGGCTTGTTCCAAGAGTCATTTCTAAAGAACAGGATTGTGGGTCATGTTAAAAATAGTTGCCTCAGCTGTCAGTAGCAAGTTACATGACTTGAAGGTCCTGAGGAAAATTTGACAAACACATGACAAACATTGTCAAATAAAAAGCAGTCTATTTTTGTGTATCTTGCTATTAATTACAGCTTTTCACTGCAAACAGAAGACATGACAAATCAGCAGTAAGTGTTTAAACCTGTTGGGTTTTTATTGTTTCATCAGTGGGTCACCAGATGGCAGTCTTTCCTTTTGGTTTAAGGGATAGAAATCCACAAGGACACAAAATAACAAAATGCATGTTATTTTTTATTTAGTACTGACCTGAAAACGATATTTGTGCACGTTAGAGCCAGGGGTGTAAACTTTTAAACAGAATGAAGATTTTGCCTAATTATAATATTTTTTTTCGTTTAGTACTGCCCTTTAGAAGCTGCAAAAGATACTTACATGTGTCCCAGAAGACAAAATAAGTTAAATTTACCCTGATCTTCAAATTAAAAAAGTTTTGATTGTGTTTCCTTCTGGAGCATCAGTAAGCATTTGAACTTTCTGTAATAGTTGTACATTAGTCACTCAGCATGAAAAGATGGATCTTAAAAAAAAACAAAGAATTTGTGGGACCTGAAGGGTTTTACTGAAGAACAGCAAGCAGTGTAACTGTTCAGGGCAAACAAGAGACTGGATATGAACAACTATCGCTAAACCAAACACATACTGTGGATCATTCAGGTCACAACACAGTATTAACTAACAAGCATATGTAAAGATTTGAACAGGGTTATTTTTATAAATTCAACTTGTGTACTATATGTTTATTATGTGAAATCTCTTATTCAGGTCAGTACTACATAAAAAAATTACATGAATTTTGTATGATCCCTTTTATTTTAGTAATTAACATTTGGCAGATTGTGCATGATGTATGTAAACTTTTGGCCTCAACTGTAGTTCCACTATAAACGTTAGCTAATGTTTAAATTAAAAACTTAAAATCTGAGTGAATTTATTGTGGCCTGTAAATTATTTTGTTCAATCTTTGTGGGTCATTTATGGTCAAGACATTTGTAGTTTTCTAACATTTAGAAACACTTTTGTAAATTTATATCAAATTAAACTAGAAAATATGCTGATTTTAACTTCATAATAAAATCCAAAATGAAATATAACTTTCCTACCTTCAAAACTGTATTACTATTATTTTTTTTACCGCTGTAAATCCTTAATATTTATACACAGAGACGTACAACTTCTAGAGTCGCCTCAGGAGGGTGTAGTAGCCTACATACCAAACACAGCACAGTCGCCTAATCATGTCCTCATGTTTTATTGTAGGTGAGCGGGATCAGACCAGTAGGAGTCACCGCTCCACTCGTTTTTTCGCTCTACTGAACCTCTCAGTGATTGAGCAGGGAAACAAAATGCCGGAAGTGGGGTTTCGGGAGACGGAGTTTCGGGACTCTTAACGGTGGAAAGTTTACTCTATTAAGAAATCTTCTTTTTCCAAGGATTAAAAGCCGTTCGTGAGGTTTTGTTTCACTGTTTCATTCATCCGCACTTTTACAATGGGGCTCCCGGCGCTGGAATTCAGTGATTCTTTTCTGGACAGTCCTGACTTCAGAGAGCGACTCAAATGCCACGAAATTGAGCTGGATCGTACTAATAAATTCATCAAGGAACTAATCAAAGATGGAAATATGCTTATTAGTGCTCTTAAAAGTAAGTTACAGGTCGTGTGTCTTTTAAAATGTAAGAATGTAAATTATTTATTGAGGTTCGTAAGCGAGAAAGCTCAGATTTGTTAGGCTATTTAAATATATAAAAATTCCCAGAATATATATTATATATCCTAATAAAAAATCATGTATATGTATGTTTTTTTTTTATCAGGATGGCTGAACTTTTGCCCTCATGGGGTCAATTTTTATAAATTGAGATATCATCTGAAAGCTGAGTAAATAAGTTTTTGTGTTAAATTTGTTAGGATATGACAATATTTGGCCAGGATACAACTTTTTGAAAATCTAGAATCTGAGGGTGCAAAAAAAAATCGAAATATTGAGAAAATCACCTTTAATGTTGTCCAAATTAAGTTCTTAGTAATGCGTTTTACTAATCAAAAATTAAGTTTTGATATATTTATGGTAGGAAATGTACATGGAACATGATCCTTCTTAATATCCAAATGATTTTGGCATAAGAGCAAAATCAATCATTTTGGCCTATACAATGTATTGTTGGCTATTGCTACAAATATACCCGTGCTGCTTAAGACTGGTCCAGGGTCACATTAACCACTCTAATATCAAACAGGTTTACGAAGTGAGCATGTGCAGGTTTGGTGTATGCTATAATTTAATGCTTGTTTATACAGCTGGGATCTGATGTGATATCAGAAAGGAGACAAGTCTCTGCTAGATATGCTGTTATCAGCCACTTCACTATCATGGCTCCTCCTGCCTTCCTCTAGATATATTTGCTTTGCACTAGTCTTAGTCTTTGAACATTTAGGTCCAATCAGCTTTGACTATTTCTTGTTATTTTCAACTATATACTCTTTCACAACTTTCTCCTTTATTCTCAGCCACAAAGCAGTCTGGCAGAAGGCTCATTCAGGGCTTTTGTACCAAACAAAAGGCAGTGAATGTCTTCCCAAAAAGACCGAAATCTTTCTTTGCACTAATGCTTTAACTGACTATTAAAGTATTTGTGATGTCATCTCTTTCCATTCAGTCTGAATGAATCACAGCATATATAATATTATATTAATAACTAATAATTCAAAGTGAATATGCTCAAATTATAACAAAGCTCTATTACATGATTGTGTTGGTTGTTTCTTTGACAGATCTGTCTGCAGCTGTGCAGAAATTTTCCCAGTCACTTCAGGATTTCCAGTTTGAATGCATCGGAGATGCAGAGACAGATGATGAGATTAATATTGGTGAGTAGTTAGCAAATGATCAAGATGATAATTATATGAACAATCATATCATTTAGTTAATTATACAGTCATTATATACTTACCCTCATGTCTTTTTAAACCAGTACACTTTCTTCATACAATTCAAAAGGAAAAGTTTCACAGAAGTTGCTCTCATCCGTACAATAAAAGTGGATGGGGACAAGAAGTAGTTAATCCCAAAAAAGTACCGCAAAGAGTCCATAAGACTAAAAATCTCGCCTTGAAAACTGCTGTGATCACCATTAATTGTATGGAAAATTCATTTATTGGTCATTCAGTTATAAATAACTCCTTTGTCTTACAAAAGAAAGAAAGCTGTACATGTTTGGAATGATGTGTAAATAATGCCAGAACATTCATTTGTTGGGTGAACTATCCCTTTAAGCTGTAAACAGTGATGTAAACTGTAAAACAGTCTCCAAAATGTTCATGCCTCCATAAGTTTTTTATTTGCAGCTGTCGTCTTAAGTCACCCATTACTGTAGCACTACAGCCCTATAGAGGGTTTACACTTACGTCACGATTTGGTCAGTTACCCGGATACACTGCCATTTCTGTGATACTCGGATGTAACAGCATGGATGGCACGGTTAATGTACTACTGAATACATTTTACTGCTAATTTATGTTGTCTAAACCACGGGAAAAATGTTTGGAAGCTGCTAAATCATATAAAGGACTTTTAGTAAGCAGTAAAGGGCGCAATATTTTGATGAACTAAAGTAAATAGGTGGTAAAGATACATACAAGCAGTATTAATTAAGATATTAGCCTAATATTTTACCTACCTGACCGTCAACTGACAGTTTTTTGCACTCTTCTACAGTCTGTAGTACTCCAAATGTTTTTCCCAGTCCAACTGATTACTACAGCCCAAAACATGACAATAATTGACCATTTTCAGCAGAAATAATCAGCAAAATATGCGAGTTTCGTTCGGTTCAGTGGCATTGTTTACATTCAGTGATGTGGCCAATTGATGAAGCATCGTGAAACACACTATAGTGTCAAACACAACAGTGATGGCTCTTTATCAGACTGAGACAATTGCTGCCTGGCATTTAGAATACCATGAACCCAAACAACCGCCTGCAAAGAGTGAAAATGTTCCTTTCTGGCCCTGGCTGTCCATATTGGTCATAACAGTTTTAGATATTTAGACTGGTGAGACTTTCAGTTTAAATCTGTTTAATGTTAATAATGATATTTTAATGTTAAAATGTCTACAGTTGCTCATTTTAACCTCGATATGTTCAAAATCTTTTATTTTATAGGGTTTTAAGTAGGCCTGTGCCAATAAACGATATCATATGAAATCGCGATTATAAGTTCTAGGCATTTTTACTCCATATGGATTAATATAAGAGCCAATCACACAGCAGAAATATGCGACAACAGCCAATCAGCGTGCAGCTTTTAACATTCACGTCAAACAACAAAGTCAATTTCCTACAGCACTTTGCAAAGCAAACTTGACCCAAGGACGACAAAAATTAGTGGAAGCAGTGATGAAAGTGAAACTAACCTCGAGATATTATCCAAAAATGATGAAATTGTCGACAAAAAAGGTAGCACGAATTCTGTTATATGGAAGTGGTTTGGCTATTTGAAAAGCGGCGAGGCGCAGATTAAAATGATCTGTAAATGTTTTATACATTATGTGCACTGGCTAGAAATTGTATAGTTTTATGTTATAGTTTTATTTTGCACATTTAGTTTATCTCTTAAAGCCAGACACTGTTGACAGACTGAGACTGGTCTTCAAAAAAAAGAAAAAAAACAGTTTTACAAATTGTGATGAATAGAAGTTGAATATATTTGTTTACATTTTGCACGTTTAATCTACCTCATAAAACCAGACACTGCTGACAGTCTAGTCTTCCTGACCAAAAAAAGTTAAAGTTTGACAAATTGTGTGCAATTTCTAGTTGTATAGTTTTGTTTACTTTTTTCACATTTAATCTACCTCTTAAAGCCAGATGATGTAGACAGACTTGTCTTTCTGGAATAAAAAAACTGTAATTGTGTTACTTACAAAATATGTTTACAACAGTTTTATGTTTACATTTTGCACATTTACTCTCATTTAACTTTTAACTTTTAATTTTACATTTATTTTAGTAAGTTATCCTAATTTTTTAAGGCCAAATGTGTAATCTGTTTTTGTTAATAAACTATACTTTAAAATGTAATTAGTGAACCCTCAGATTGTTGTGGCTTCAGTCATAGTTGGGATACTCTTTTAAAGCTGGCAGCATTAACAGAGTATATATGAAAATATATCGTTATCGAATTTTAAAAATGTTAAAAATTATCGAGATTACATTTTTACCATATCGCCCAGCCTTAGATTTACGTATTAGGAATACTGGTCTTGATTGCGCTGTTTGAAAACAAAATAAGCAGCCAGTAATAATGGCCATATACTACAGATTTTTACTAACTTTCTGATCAAATAAAAGCAGCCTTGGTGAGCATAAGAGACTTCCTTCAATTCACACTAAACTTTTGAACAGTAGTGTATGTTTGCGATAAATCACAGTGCCAGTTCTTCGAATGTGATATGAATATCTCAGCAGGATAAGTATTGTTTCTTTGATGTCAGGCATGTCCTTTTAAGTGCATCTCTGCGGATTTGTGGTTCTCCTGCTACGCGTCAAAGCAGATTTGTCTTGCTGTAACATGATTTTTAAATGACCAAGGGTGTGTTTATCTGTCAGTCTGCACTTCTAATAGAAAGTAGTTGAAAGTAGCTCTTATCTGAGTTCTTAATTGGATGTCTGGAGGAGTTAAAATCCCCAGAGAATGACGAGGGGGACTGAGAGGTGGGACCCCGCTTATCGCAAAAGAGAAAAATGCTGTATATACCAGGACAGGAAGTGATGTGGCCAAAGCGTACTTTGTTTAGGGAAAAAAATAAAGCACAATCTTAGTAGCGTGACATAATATCAACAGTAGTTTATTTTAGATCACAGTTGATTCCTGTTTTAAATCATTTCTCTGGTGCTGGTTTTAGCCTGGTTTTATCATGTTCTATAAATGTTAAAACAAGGCATATTCTTTAAATAACATGAATAATCACACTGTCAGAAATGTAATTGATCACTGTAAAATATACAATTCAGCTTTTGAAGTTATGAAATCTTGATTTTTTTTTTCTACGGCTGACCGTGTTGCACACATGCAGGGGCTCTTACAGGAAACATGTTTTATGTTACTCTCACATTTCTACATCTTGAACATGTGGTCTGCTGTTTCTTGAATACCCCTTTGTGCATTGATCAGTTGTTGGGTGGCCATGGTATGTTTTTTTCTGCATAGCTAATATTATATGCAGGTTTTCTGTATTTCCTTTATGCCAAAGGTTCAAAGGGCAAAATCAGATGTGCTTGATAGAGTAATTACAGATCCAGAGCTGATAATTCATGATTGGAATTCCTTGTTTCTTATCACAGCCCAGTCATTCAAGGAATTCTCCCAGCTGCTGAACACAGTGGAGGAGGAAAGACGACGATTAGTAAGTTGCTTTGTTTCTGTTCTTTGTTTCTAATAAAACAAAAAACTATCATTAAAAAAGGCTTATATGGCTCTAAAGGCTGTATTTGATAAAAAAAATACAGTAAATACAGATATTTTATTACAATGTACTATAACTTTCCTATTTGAATATACAGTTGAGGTCAAAAGTTTACATACGCCTTGCAGAATCTGCAAAATGTTAATTATAATAAGAGGGATCATACAAAATGCATATTGTTTTTTATTTAGTACTGACCTAAATAAGATATTTCACATAAAAGACATTTACATATAGTCCACAAGAGAAAATAATAGTTGAATTTATAAATGTTTTGTTTTGTTTAGTAATAATTGTTCATGAGTCCCTTGTTTGTCCTGAACAGTTAAACTGCCTGCTGTTGTTCAGAAAAATCTTTCAAGTCACACAAATTTTTGGGTTTTTCAGTATTTTTGTGTATTTAAACCCTTGACTGTATGATTTTGAGATCCATCCTTTCACACTGAGGACAACTGAAGGACTCATATGCAACCATTACAGACGGTTCAAACGCTCACTGATGCTTTAGAAGGAAGCACGATGCATTATTAGTATTAAATGAAAAAATATGATAAGAAAAATGTAAAAAAAAAAAAAAAAATGAGAAGAATAGGCACATCTTCATTCTGTTCAAAAGTTTACACCCCTGGCTCTTAATGCATCGTTTTTTTCTTCTGTAGCATCTGTGAGTGTTTGAACTTTCTGTAATAGTTGCATATAAGTCCCTCAGTTGTCCTCAGTGTGACAAGATGGATATCAAAGTCATACAGTCATTGTTGGAAAGGGTTCAAATATCCTAAAAAACAAACAAATAATTTGTGGGACCTAAAGGATTTTTCTGAAGAACAGCGGGCAGTTTAACTGTTCAGGACAAACAAAGGACTCATGAACAACTATCACTAAACAAACAAAAAAAACAGCTGTGGATCATTCAGGTAACAACACAGTATTAAGAATCAATCGTGTTTACATTTTCATGTGTGTGATTAATGTTTTCAGGATTCTGTCACTTTTGATCAATTTAAATGGAAGTCTCTTTTAAGTGAATCAGCCTTTCAATTAATCAATCAATTGTTATGTAGGTTTAAAGTCTCAGTGATGCCATAAACACGCCACATGATGTGGTCTACTTCAAAAGTACCGCAAACCTCATAAATGAAGTAGCCATAGTGATTGTTTGCTTTCTAGTAGTTGTCTCTTTATTGCTCCTTTTAATGTGGTATTGTTCACACGTGGTTAAAGTTTCATAGCCTAGTGGTTTAGCACCATAAGTGTGCGCTATTTTGAGGGATTGTTTTTTGTGAGCTTCCGCAGTCAAGTCTGTGTGTTATTAGAAACAGGCCATCTACCAAAAGATGCTTTCTGTAGGTCATGACTCTTCGAGGAGGGAAGGGAAATGGCATAGATCAGCAAGTGCAGACGATAATTAAATATCACTCATGCTGTTTCTCTTAAATATCAGAGGCAAGAGCATAGCATCTTCATTGGCATCAGCTGTAGCCGCTAATAGGCGCTTTTATGGGGCATTATGCATGAGGCAGCGTGTTGCCAGCGAATATTACTGCCATTCACTGCTGCAGCTGGTGGACCATTAGTCATAGCAGCGAAAGACCTCACCAGGAAAACAATGCTCCTCTGTGCTTCACTGCTGACCCTACCCACATGTTAACAAACATGCAGCTTTGTTTGGGATTCATGAGATTTTCTGTACACTGACTCAGATTTCTTTAATTGGTTGTATAGTTACAATACACTACCGTTCAAAAATTTGAGGTGATTTCTTGGCAAGTCTCTTATTTCCATTAAGGCTGTGTTTATTTGATCAAAAATGTAGTACAAATGTGAAATATTATTACAGTTTAAAATATTTTAAAGTGCATTTTATTCCTGTGATGGCAAAGCTTAATTTTCAGCTAAATTACTCCAGTTACTTAGTCACATGATCCTCCAGAAATTATTCTAATATGCTGATTTGCTGCTCAAGAAACATTTCTTACATTATCAATGAAATAATATAAGATCCTCTGGATATTTATTTATTTATTTTTGTCTTAATATATCATGAGTTTTTATTGGTCATTGTTTTATAGAGTCGAATGACTTCTGGCCAAATCTAAACTGAAGTCTTGTAAACACAAAACTCAAGTTATTAGCTGTAATGGTGTGACTGCAAGACAGCAGCCTCCTTTGTAGCAAAGACAAACATCTCTATTGTTTCTTCTGGGCTTATGTCTGGATGTCTAATAAAAACGCTGAGGTCAAACCTTAGGTCATCCACTCATGACACTATGTGTTATTGGCTCATACCTTCAGATGATTACTTTTCCAGTCTGTAGATCACAACGTTGTTTCCTTTCTCAGTGAGAGACCTGCGTAAAGCTTCCTTGCGCAATAAATATCATGTTAGTGAGTCATTCCTGCTGTATATTATTCATGTCATCCTATTTCAGAATTATAAAGATGGATAATTCTCCCTTTTTTGGCAACGTTATAATGAAGTGAACAAATACAGCTAAATTTTAAATAAAATCACTACCTTAGTTTGAGCATTTGGTGCATTTTTTGCCATTTTATAACTTCTTAGATAAAGTCCTGCAAGTTATTAAGAAATATTCTAGATTTCTTCTATTTCTATCTATGAGTCAAAAGTTTTTGAACAGTAACATTGTTTAAGTTTTTTTTTAATTCTCTTCTGCTCAAGCCTACATTTATTTGAACCAAAATACAGCAAAAGCGTTAATATTGTGAAATATTTTTTAAAACAACTGCTTTCTATTTGAATATATTTTAAAATATAATTTATTCCTGTGATTAAAGTTGAATAATTACAGCATAATTACTCCAGTCTTCAGTGTCACATGATTCTTTAGAAATCATTCTAATATGCAGAATTGCTGTTCAAGAAACATTTATTATTATTATTATTATTATTATTATTATTATTATCATCAATATTTAAAAACAGGGTTCTTTGATGCGTTAAAAGATCTAAAGATCAGAATCTATCTAAAATAAAAAGCATTTGTACCATTATAGGGACTCTTGGAGTCAGTATAATTTTTTGACTGGTCGTGTACCTTTAAGAAATACAAAAGTAAAATCATCTAGTTATATCATCAGTGACTTTTTTTGTTTTGTTTCTGTGGTATTTTATGGTGATGGTTGGTTTAATTTTTTAATTTATTTAACAATAGTTTATCCAGTTTGATAAAATTACAGAAATCAAAATTTCAAATAAATTTCTAAGAAGATTTTAGAAAACTCTAGATGGCGCAGACTGATGGGTCATTAATGCAAACTGATGATATTCACAGTGTTCACTACTTGGCACAAGCGGATTAGTTTATGTTGCATACAAAGCCAATGAACTCGCTGCTCTACATTTATATGGCTGGTTAGAATTCACGAAAGCATTTCACAGCGCAAAAACCATTTTAGCTCCTCTGAAACCCTTCTACTTCCCCAGCTCCACCTGTATAGATCTGATACGGGTTATTATATATGCTATTTGTGCAGCAGAAGTATGTCTTCTGCTGCTGTAAGTTCCTGTACTTGCTTTGCAGCAGCAATAATCTACAACAACAGCAATAACTAACAGCAGCATCGACTCTGCCAAGAGCAAATACAGTTGTTGTGGGAGAATTATAAAAATGAATCTGCTCATTTAGAAGCGGCTAAATTTGGGTGTTTATTTCTGTCCTGTTGCGCATCCTGTTTATCTTGTTTTGTGTAGATAATTAGTTTTAAAAGTTATAATTAATAAATTAAGGGTTGTCCTCTATCCCTGAAAGTCTGGCTTAACCAGATTTGTAGCCAAGATTTGTAAAAGAAATTACCCTAAAAGTGGATTACATTCAAAATGCGTCAGTACCCAAAGGAAAGTCTATTCATTTTGATTTGGAAACACTTGATTTGTGCAAGAGGATATGAAATATGTTGCATTTGCCTGGACAGCCCCAGTCTCCAGGCATCCAGGCTGCAGTTTCAGTCCCATCCATTGTTCACTGGAGAAAGGAGAGTGGGTCAGCAGAGCTGTGTGAAGAGCCTCAGGGGAAGAATTACCCAGCAGCCTCCTACAGTTTCTTTACTTCCTGCAGACCGTAGCCGTGTTACGCTTCAGTCTCACATGCTTCTGCGCTGGGCCTCTCAGGATGACAAACACCTCCGTCAAGCTGAGAAAGTCCCAGAGGGCCTTTTCATTCATAGACGTACAATAACAGAGCCAAGGGGTGAATAACTCCCAGTAAATGCATTGCCCTCCCACAGGGGTGCAGATGGGAAGTACTCTGTGTTACTGGAGCATGGTGCCGAGACGGTCAGGTCTAGAAGCTGTGACTCACGTAACGGTGAATCATTATGTAAACACAACTGTAATAGTGTTTTATTGAACGTCTGCCATTGTGTTCTGCCAGATTAGTAGACAGTCTCATATCCAGTGGTACTTTCATCTTAGGCGCACTGCCAACATGCTCTGCTTTAAGTGGGAGGCATTTTCCCACATGATGGATCGGACTGATGTAAGAAGCGAGTTTCCTCTCTGGCTAAAAAGGGCCATGGGAAGTTTTGACGGGAAAAACTCTTGAGCAAACAGAACGACTGTCTGCACTCAGTGCTCGCCACTCTGCTGTATCTAAAGTGCTGAAAGGCCTCTTGCTTTAATGAGATGAGTGCTTATTGTTGACTTCAGTTTACTTCAACATGTGGGTCAATGACGTCATGCTGTTATCAATATATTTAGAAAATGCATTAACAATCAAAACTTGAGTACACCTTCTGCATTAGAATTTTGTTCATTTATTTTGATAATTTTGGGGAGGCATAAATTTACTGTCATGAAAAAACAGAGCGAAAAAAAGCCTCATTAAATTTCTTGAAAAGAAAATATATAATTAAGTAGTTTTATGTATGTATTTATTTATTAATTACTATTACTATTATTATTATTATTATTGTTATTTAAATATTTTAACAGAAATTCTTCACTGCTTGTTAATATTTTAAAACTTTTGTCTGCTAAATTAAAGTCATGTGGAAATGTAAACATGAGGGACATGATGGTGTGTCAAGGCCAATGAATTTCTTAAAGGGATAGTTCACCCATAAATAAAAATTACCCCATGATTTACTCACCGTCAAACCATCCTAGGTGTATATGACTTTTTTCTTTCAGAGGAATTCAGTCTGAGTTATATTAAAAATGCCCTGGCTCTTTCAAGCTTTATAAAATCAGTGAATGAGCGTTGAGATTTTGAAGCCCAAAAAAGTGCATCAATTCATCATAAAAAAGTACTAATAAAGGGGTTAATAAAGCTTTCTGAAGTGAAGTGTCACATGTGTGTAAGAAAAATATCCATATTTTTAACTTTATAAGCCATAATATCTAGCTTCTGCTAACTGTCGTACTCGCTTTCATGAGAGCGTAGCGTTTACGTAAATGACGTCGGACGTAGCTATAACGTAAGCTCCAGCGAGAATATGCTAGTCTTGCGAGAAACAGAAGTTTTGTCTCCTCTTGGCTTTTATAGAAATCCTCTGACATTTTTCTTTACAAATCCTTGTTTTGTACTTCATTTGTGACTAGTGCTTTGTTTTGCTCTCTCTTCTGTGCTACCATATTCGTCAACTGCTTTAGCCTAGTTCCTACGACATTTGCTGGAATGCCACTCTCTCTTGAATGTGAGTACAACAGTTAGCGGATGTTAGACAATATGTCATATGTATTTCTTATGGTGCGTTCACACCAGATGCAAATGAAGTGTTAAGCACAAGTGATTTTCATGTTAAGTCAATGGAAAGATGCGTTAGACCTCCTGAGGCAGCGTGAATGAAGCGGCTCACAGGAATGACGTGAATATGCATCTGATGTGAAGTGAATTTCATGTGCAAATGAAGCGAATAAACTCAAAATATTCAAGCGTCCAACTACATGTGAATAGCGCAATTTATTTGTGCAAGTTGTGTCCGTTGTGAACGCCCCATTACAGAAACGCATCGATTCGCTTCAGAAGGACTTTATTAACCCCCAGAGCATTTTTATGATTGATGGATGCACTTTTTTGGGCTTCAAAATCTCAACAGCCATTCACTGCTATTCCTGGAGGAACCACAATATTTTTTTAAATATTTCCGTTTGTATTCATCTAAAAGAAGAAAGTCATATACACCTAGGATGGCTTGAGGGTGAGTAAATCATGGGGTAATTTTCATTTTTGGGTGAACTATACCTTTAAAATATCAGATAATTTAACCCTTTTATGACAAGGCCAGGTCAGTTCAGGTTGCTAAATGTCATGTGATGCGATTCCCCAAAAAACAAACGATATTTCTGATATTTCTGAATTTATTCTCTGAATTGATAATTGTTGATATTTGTGAAAACAAGCAACACTTTTTACATTGGGAAAAAAAAATTAAATAATGAAAGATATGTACACTAATAAACATTTTTCAAGACCATATAAAACCAACATGAATACAAAGTGTCCATTTATTAAAACTTGGGTAAATGTGTTTTAAACTTGATTTTTAAAAGATTTTCCCTTTTCTTTATTGTGGCCACTCTTATATGTCCCATGTGCAGCTCATCTGTCTGATGCTTATAAGCCTGTCATGGATGTTTGTGTAAGGCAAGCTTGTTTGACTTTAAAATGGTTTTAAATGAAAGTTCAGCATTTTATGTATATCACACATGCGGTAAACTGAACTGAAATTCGGTATAAATATGCTGTTGGTTTACACTACAGGGAAAGACTCCATGTGCACCATGAGCTGAACAGGAAATGCACTCATATTTTAAAAATGAAGTTGTCACTTACATCCTTTCAAAGCCTATAGCAGACATCTGGACTTGCTCGGAGACTGTACATTTCTATTATTTGTAAGTGCAAATTCCATTAATGTTGATGTGGGTGGATGGAGCCTGTAGAGATGGACGGTCAGTGCTGCCGCCGGCTGAACGCAGGCAAGCATGTGGAACTTATTTCGAACAATTCTCCAGCGAGACATGAAGTCCTCCGTGCTGCGCCTGGGAAAGTGTATAAAAGGAACCAGTGTATGTAATTGTGTGTTTTTCCAATCGGAGTGCCTACATGAAAATGGTACTAATTATAGTGCCGTTATTTTACAGTAAATAAAAGTAATTCCCTTGGATACGTTTACACACTGCGCTGGCTGTTAACTATTAGCAGGCTGTGATGTCAATGAGTTCACACATTAAGAACCACATTGTTCACTGTGGTTTTTTTACACTGCAGACTGTAAAAAGGCTGAATTTTAAATACTTTCGCCACTTTGGTTTAAGTATGTTGATGTTTTTGTAATTTCTGACTTGTCATTTGAATGATTCACAATTGTTTCTTTGTTGTTGTTGTTGTTGTTTGTTTAGCGATTGTTGTTCGTGAGTCCCTTGTTTGTCCTGAACAGTTACACTGCCAGCTGTTCATCAGAAAATTCCTTCAGGTCCCACATTTTTGTGTACTTGAAAGCTTTCCAACAATGACTGAAGAATTTTGAGATCTGTCTTTTCACTCTGAGGACAATTGAGGGACTCATATGCAACTATTACAGAAGGTTCAAACACTTACTTATGCTTCAGAAGGAAACACAATGCATTAATACCCCAGGGTGAAAACTTTTGAACAGAATGAGGATGTGTACATTTATCTTATTTTGCCTAAATATTATGTTTTTATTCATTAAGTACTTCATTAAATGAAGATACAGAAGATACCTACATGTTCCTCAGAAGACAAAATAAGTTAAATATACCCTGATCTTCAATTTCCAAAAGGCTCCTAATGCATTGTGTTTCCTTCTGAAGCATCAGTGAGCGTTTAAACCTTCTGTAATAGTTGCATATGAGTCCCTCAGTTGTCCTCAGTGTGAAAATATGGATCCTAAAATCATACAGTCATTGTTGGAAAGGGTTCAAATACACAAAATGCTGAAAAAACAAAGAATGTGTGGGAACTGAAGGATTGTTCTAAAGAACAGCAGGCACTAAACATTAAGAATACACTTTTGAACAGGGTCATTTTTATAAATTCAACTATTATTTATTCTTGGGAACTATATGTAAACATCTTTTATGTAAAATATCTTATTCAGGCCAGTACTAAATAAAAAAATAACATGTATTTAGTAAGATTCCTCTTATTTTGGTAAAATATTTTTTGTTGTAGTATATTAGTTAATTAGTTTAATGTAGCCATAGTAAACCTTATCCTCAAGAATACAGCTAGAAAGTAAAGAATGGCTATTTTAAGGCTGTTAAGTACAAAGCAAGCATTTCCCTCAATGGCTATTGATAATTTTGTAATGTTTTATTATATAGTTAAAGGTTTTGATTCATTGGTGTTTGTCATAATTGACTATTTGAAGATTAATGTTGCTTTTTCTTTTATTTAGATACAAAATGCTGACGACGTCTTGATCGCACCGCTGGAGAAGTTTCGCAAGGAGCAGATCGGAGCAGCCAAAGTAAGTTCTTAAACCCCATTGTGAGTTAATGTACTACATGTCAGCGGAAAGTAATTTTTACCTACGTTGCGACAGGATCCTATACGGTCAATATAGGTCTGTGAAACCCTGCAGGAAAGAGGGAAATTGCAAACACCTGTTGAAGACAAGCACAGTCAAATTATAGCCAGATACTGTAATGCCACATTGACCAACATGAAACGGCCTGTGAGCGCTGTGCTAGAGGGCACGTTTATAACCAGACTCTAGTTAAAGTGTTACTCTTTCTAGGAGATTAGCTTGTTGTGCTGCATAGGAGCCGTTGGTGATCTCTGAATGTGACCCCTCCAGCCGTATTAGAAGAGCTGGAGCACTGCCTGTTGAGCTCAAGGATCTAGAGCCAACACTCTTGATGCCTTATTTGGGCGTTTTGGCCCAGTACTTTTTAGCGAGTGCTGTGAAGGAACTCGCTCAACTTAGACATTGAGACATGATAGAGGCCAAAGGGAATGGCAGTCCGACTGTTCAACCTCCCGCATATGTGTGCACATATTCAAACCAAAACACTGTCACACACAATCTATTCCCAATTTAATATGTAGATATTAGATCAGAATTGTAACAAACAGCTGAATGAACTGTATAATAATAATATTTAGACAGTCTGAATATTATAATGTTTATTAATAATATTTCAATTTTGAAAAAAGTTTCTTATGGTGTATAAGACTGTATTTATTTGAAATAAAAGTAATATGGTGACATTTTACAATTTAAAATAACTGTTTTCTATTCAAATATATATTTTAAAATGTAATTTAATTCTGGTATGGCAAAGCTAAATTTAGAGCAGTCTTTAGTGTCACATGACCCTTCCGAAATCATTCTAATATGCTGATACGATGCTCAAGAAACATTTGTTATTATTATAAATATTGAAAACAGCTGTGCTGTTTAATATTTTTCTGGAAATCATGGCAAGATTCAAGATTCTTTGATGAGGAAAAAAAAGACAGCATTTATTTGGCATAGAACACTCTTTGTAACTTTATGAATGTCTTTACTGATACTTTTGATCAATTTAATTTATTTTTGATGAATAAAAATATATATTTTTTCCAAAACTTACTGACCCTAAACTTTTGAATGCTAGTGTACATCGCCGTTCAAAACTTTGGGATCAGTATGATTTTTTAGTTTTTTAAAGAAGTCTTAATTACAGAAATTAAATAGTGGTTTTCTATTTTAGCATACTTTAAAATAGAATTTATTAAAATAGAATTTATAGGTGAATTTTCAGCATCAATACTCCACAGATAGCACACGTACGTCTGCAAGATGTCTGTTAAAGATCTGTTGATTTGGAAAGCATCTGCTGTGTACAAACGTCTGGCAGACATCTGTAAGATGTCAGTTTTACATACATTCTAAATCATAAACATCTTAAAGACATCTAATAGACGTCTATTTGACGTCTGATAGGAAACGTCCAGTAGATTTATTGCAGATTAACAAACTACGCCTTGCAGATGTTTTGCTGATATAAATAAAGACGTCAGATAGACGTCTCCAAGATGTACGTGTGCTATCAGGGTCCAGTCTTCAGTGTCACATGATCCTTTAGAAATCATTCTAATTTGCTGATTTGTTATCAACGTTGGAAACAGCTTTTTTTTTTTTAACTGATACTTTTTTTCAAAATTCTTTGAATAAAACATAAAAAAAAATGCATTTACTTAAAATATAAATATTTTGTAACAATATACACTATTGTTCAATGTTTGGAGTTAGTAATTTTTTTTTCTTTGTATTAAGAAATTAATGATTTTTTTCAGCAAGGATGTGTGAAATTGATAAAAAAAGGTGATAGTAAAGACTTATATTGTTTCTATTAAAAGATTTCTATTTTGAATAAATGCTGTTCCCAAAAAAGCAGCAACTGTTCCAACATTCATAATAAATCAGCATAGAATGATTTCTGAAGGATTGTGTGACACTGAAGAGTGGAGTAAGGATGCTGAAAATTCAGCTTTGCATCACAGAAATAAATTATATTTTAAAGTATATTACAATAGAAAACTGTTATTTTAAATTGTAATAATATTTCATAATAAAAAAACATTACATATCTTACTGAACAGCGGTGTACATGCATATTATTTCTTTTTTTATATTTACATACTACACAAACCTAAAAAAGTTTGATTACCTCTGCTGTGATATTTTTGGACGTCTTTCTTTCGTGCAAAGATAATATTTTTCTTAAAAGGTCCCTGTATACGTGTCTTTTTAAAATCCTTGTATAGAAAGCATGCATTCCTAAAGAGAATGATGTCATTGCTAGCCAGCAGATGGGCCTAGAAACTGGACTAAGCATGTCAAAAATGAGATTCCTTCAGTTTGTTGTTTGGCAATCCAGTCTGTGGTTTAGACGGCGTGTCCATTAGAGGGTCATGGGAAAGGTTGGGCTGATGTCAAACAGGAAAAACAAACAGCTCCAAACTGGTTTCAGTTGCAGTCTCCAAAAAAAAAAAAAAGATTCTCATTGCTAGAGGTCTGCAGCATATAAACGCTTTGTCCAATGTAAATAGGTGCCATCAGTGCGGGCACAGGAAGTCAGGGGCTTGTCTACTGTACACATCTTTACTCAGCCTCATTTAGAGCCATAGGATGCCACATCGAATTGAAAGCACGCACTGTTTGTTGTTGTTGTTTTATCTGTGGTTACATGGGTACTCAGAATCATCAGCTTTATCACGCTTATCACTGTTGGTACCTCAGTGACTAAGGAAGTGTGTGCATGGCCACACGTCTTGAAGTGACACTTTACTCCTTTTCAGCTGAGCTGTTGAGTCACTCGTTTATTTCCTTGTTCCCTGTTATACTTGAGGCTGTAAAGGTGCTTCAGCTAAGTACTGAGTTAAGGGTATGAATACTTATGCAATGTACTTATTTCAGTTTTTTGTAATAAATTTACAAAGTTGTGAATTTGATATGAAGTGTGGGTTGACGTGGAAAAAAAGTGATTTAAAACAGTTTAACATAAAACCGCAACATAAAACGTGAAAAAAAAAAAGAAGGGGTATGAATACTTTCGCAAAGCCATGTATATAATAAAAATGTCCATTTGAATTTGGCAGAAATCTGTAGGCCAGGCTTAAGCAGAATATTAGACAAACTAAGAGTCACTTGAATTCAGATTACTAGAAAATCAAATGTGAGTCTGCCATCTACTGGTTATTATATTTCAGGATTAGTTTTTGGCATGTCGAATGAAAATAAACAAATGAAAACTCTTTTAATGTTTTTAGGAGTCTCTTATATGGTGCTTGTTTACAACTTTAACGTTTTATATAACATCTTATCTCTGCAAAAACCATTTAACATCATAATTACAGCACAGGAAATTCCAACTCATGTCACCTTTTTTTTTTTGAAGGAGGGGAAGAAGAAATTTGACAAGGAGACAGAAAAGTATTACACAGTTTTGGAGAAGCACTTAAGCCTATCTTCAAGAAAGAAAGAGTCACTTTTGCAGGAGGTAACTTGAATGTTCATTTATTGATATCAAATATTAAGAACAAACAGAAAATAACAATATCTGGATGATTTCTTTAGGCAGACACCCAGATAAATAAGGAAAGACAGGTCTTCTATGACGCCTCCCTGGAATATGTTTTCAAAATCCAAGAAGTGCAAGAAAGGAAAAAGTTTGAGTTTGTTGAGCCGGTAAGACACACCTATTTCCATTTCTCCAGTACTATGAATGCAACTTTTGTTTTGGGAAGAAGAGAAATATGAAGGAGATTTCCTCTTACTGAGAGAAAATTGCTAGACTGCTTTTTTAATCTATTACATCTTGTAACAGCAGCAGTGTTGTTTCTCTGAAGCACATGCCTATCAGAAAGAAAATGATAATAATAGCCACATCCTGCCACTCAGAATGTACTCCATGATTACGAGTGTCATTGCTTTTATACAACTGATCATACCACTGTCTTTCTTGTAGCTGCTGGCCTTCCTCCAGGGATTGTTCACTTTCTACCACGAGGGTTACGAACTGGCACATGAGTTTGATCCGTACAAGCAGCAACTACAGTTCAACCTCCAGAATGTAAGAGCTTTCAGATAACATGGCCTGACGTATCTGTCTGACAATAAGGCTATTGTGTAGTGCTAAGCATATCATAAAATTGTTGAGAGTGAGAGTCAGTTGTATGCTGTATAATAGTATTTATTGCTGCATTTGGAAGAAATTGTAATTTGGAATCCAGTGTTGTCTCTCTAGAACCAATAGACTGTTTTGATGTTCCTTTTGAAGACAAGAAATAATTTCGAGAGCACAAGACAGGAAGTGGAGAATTTGATGAAAAGGATAAGGTCTGCAGAGCAGGACTTTAAAGCTCCAGGACAGTGGACCATGGAGGGCTTTCTCTATGTGCAGGAGAAGCGTGAGTATTTTTAAAAAAAATAGCTTACTGACACCAGACAGCAGAGAATAATTTTGATTTTTTGATTGAACTGATTTGGAAATATTGAAATAAAATTCATATGCACTAATGTCACCTGCTTTCTATTGAAGGACCCTTGGGGTGCACATGGAGTCGACATTATTGCACATATGAGAAAGGGACCAAAATGTTTACAATGAGCAACTCTGAATTCAAGTCTGGAGGCAAACAGGTACTAAATGTTCAACATTTAAATGCTATTAGCTGAATTTCTCATTACTATATTAAAGGATTTGCTCACTTCCAGAATTAAACTTTCCTGATAATTTACTCACCCCAATGTCATCCAAAATGGGCATTTCTTTCTTTCTTTCTTTAGTTGCAAAGAAATTAAGGTTTTTCTCCATAGTTGGACTTCAGTGGGGATCACTTGACTGAAGGTCCAAATTCAATGCAGCTTTAAAGGAATCTACTAGATGCCAGCCAAGGAATAAGAGACTTATCTAGCGAAACAATGTCATTTTCTAAACAGAATTAAAAATGTATATACATTTTAACTACAAATGCTCGTCTTGCTTTAGCTTGCCTTTCCGTAGTCACGTTGGAAATGTCACACATGACGTGGGCGGAAGTACCGACGTGTTTACAAAGAAAACATGCAAAGAAAGTCAAACGCCCTTTAACAAAAACAATTAAAACAACGTCGGATGATTTTGAAGTTAAAGGAGAAAATGAGATGGAGTTTTTCTAGGCTCATGTAGAGCCCTTTGAAGCTGCAATTACAGTGGGTACGGAAAGTATTCAGACACCCTTAAATTTTTCACTGTATGTTATATTGCAGCCATTTGCTAAAATCATTTAATCATTTTTTTTCCCTCATTAATGTACACACAGCACCCCATATTGACAGAAAAACACAGAATCGTTGACATTTTTACAGATTTATTAAAAAAGAAAAACTGAAATATCACATGGTCCTAAGTATTCAGACCCTTTGCTCAGTATTTAGTAGAAGCACCCTTTTGATCGAATACAGCCATGAGTCTTTTTGGGAAAGATGCAACAAGTTTTTCACACCTGGATTTGGGGATCCTCTGCCATTCCTCCTTGCAGATCCTCTCCAGTTCTGTCAGGTTGGATGGTAAACGTTGGTGGACAGCCATTTTCAGGTCTCTCCAGAGATGCTCAATTGGGTTTAAGTCAGGGCTCTGGCTGGGCCATTCAAGAACAGTCACGGAGTTGTTGTGAAGCCACTCCTTCGTTAGTTTAGCTGTGTGCTTAGGTTCATTGTCTTGTTGGAAGGTGAACCTTCGGTTCAGTCTGAGGTCCTGAGCACTTTGGAGAAGGTTTTCGTCCAGGATACCCCTGTACTTAGCCGCATTCATCTTTCCCTCGATTGCAACCAGTCGTCCTGTCCCTGCAGCTGAAAAACACCCACACAGCATGATGCTGCCACCACCATGCTTCACTGTTGGGACTGTATTGGACAGGTGATGAGCAGTGCCTGGTTTTCTCCACACATACCGCTTAGAATTAAGGCAAGAAAGTTCTATCTTGGTCTCATCAGACCAGAGAATCTTATTTCTCACCATCTTGGAGTCCTTCAGGTGTTTTTTAGCAAACTCCATGCGGGCTTTCATGTGTCTTGCACTGAGGAGAGGCTTCCATCGGGCCACTCTGCCAAAAAGCCTGACTGGTGGAGGGCTGCAGTGATGGTTGACTTTCTACAACTTTCTCCCATCTCCCGACTGCATCTCTGGAGCTCAACCACAGTGATCTTTGGGTTCTCCTTTACCTCTGTCACCAAGGCTCTTCTCCCCCCGATAGCTCAGTTTGGCCGGACGGCCAGCTCTAGGAAGGGTTCTGGTCATCCCAAACGTCTTCCATTTAAGGATTATGGAGGCCACTGTGCAGCAGAATTTTTTTTGTAACCTTGGCCAGATCTGTGCCTTGCCACAATTCTGTCTCTGAGCTCTTCAGGCAGTTCCTTTGACCTCATGATTCTCATTTGCTCTGACATGCGCTGTGAGCTGTAAGGTCTTATATAGACAGATGTGTGGCTTTCCTAATCAAGTCCAATCAGTATAATCAAACACAGCTGGACTCAAATGAAGGTGTAGAACCATCTCAAGGATGATCAGAAGAAATGGACAGCACCTGAGTTAAATATATGAGTGTCACAGCAAAGGGTCTGAATACTTAGGACCGTGTGATACTTCAGTTTTTCTTTTTTAATAAATCTGCAAAAATGTCAACAATTCTGTGTTTTTCTGTCAATATGGGGTGCTTTGTGTACATTAATGAGGAAAAAAATGAACTTAAATGATTTTAGCAAATGGCTGCAATATAACAAAGAGTGAAAAATTTAAGAGGGTCTGAACACTTTCCGTACACACTGTAAACTGCAATTTCAACCTTCAAACCGATGATCCCCATTGAAGTTCACTATATGGAGAAATGTTAAAATGTTTTTCTCAAAAACCTTAATTTCTGTGCACCTAAAGAAAGAAAAACATGGACGTCTTGGATGACATGGAGGATGAGTAAATAATCAGGAATGTTTTATTCTGGAAGTGAACTAATTCTGTCTTTTGTTTTGTCTTTTGTATTGTCTAGAATGGACTGATCATGAGTCCCCCTGAGATGTTTAAGCTGAAGTCCTGCATCAGACGGAGAACTGACTCGATTGACAAGCGATTCTGCTTTGACATTGAGGTTGTGGAAAGGTGGGTCCAAATAACGACACGCATGACATTGAGAGGAATTTAGGAGCTGCAAGAGATGAGAACTATGCTGTTTGGTTCTTTCTTCAGTCTGTCATTTTCAACACTCTTCTTCCTTTCATTTCTTCTGTTCTCTACTCATAACTGAAGAGGTAACCCCTGTGAAGGGCTTCTGTTCAGTTATCTGCAATGTTTCTATAGAGTCCATCGGTATGTTGCACTTTTATCCTAAACTGCTGGTGTGTTCTAATAATAATAAAATCACTTTTAATAAAAACAAACTCCTTTCCCCTGAATGTGGAGTAATACTTTTTAATACTATATAACAGTGCTCTAAACATACTAAAACTTTTTTGTGACATTTTACTGTTTTTTTCTATCACTATTTACAAAAAAAAAACTAATTTCAATTTATACATTTTGTTCAATAAGTGATTGTTAAATCAGCAACTGCACTTAAGCTTTTGAGTCATTTTTGGCTGATTTATTGAAAATTACTGAAAATTTACTCACCTGTGGCCATCTAAGATGTAACGTTGAGATCAAAATTTTACATACACCTTGCAGAATCTGCCAAATGTTAATTATTTTACCAAAATAAAAGGGATCAGACAAAATATTATTTAGCACTGAATAAGGTATTTCATATAAAAGAGAAGTACTAAATGAAAAAAATTATATTTATGCATATTTATATTTTACACCCCTTAATGCATCGTGTTTCCTTTTGAAGCATCACTGAGCATTGTACCCTCTGTAATAGTTGCATATGAATTCCTCAGCTGTCCTCAGTGTGAAAAGATGGATCTGAAAATCATATAGTCATTGTTGGAAAGGGTTCAAATACACAAAAATTTGTGGGACCTGAAGGATTTTTCTAAAGAACAGTGGGCAGTTTAACTGTTCAGGACAAAAAAAGGGACTCGTGGACACTAAACCAAAAAAACACAGATGTGGATCATTCAGTTAACAACACAGTAATAAGACTCAAGTGTATGTAAACTTTTGAACAAGGTCATTTTTATAAATTCAACTATTATTTTCTCTATATAACATCTTTTATGTGAAATATCTTATTCAGGTCAATGCTAAATAAGAAATAACAAACAAATAAGTTGGTGGATTTCGATGTGAGGGGACAATAGGGGACTTTTGACAGGGTTATTATGAAGTATATTTAGAAATTAAAGTTTATAGTTAAAATATCAGAATAATGGATTTGTTTCTTACAAGCACAAAGCTTTTCACTTCACAAGACATTAATTGATGGACTGGAGTTGTGGATCACTTGTTGATTATTTTGATGATTTTGTCAGCTGTTTAGACTCTCATTCTGATGGCACCCATTCACTGCAGAAGACAAACTCATTTAGGAAAGCCTGGGGCGGGGGGGTAGTTGATTATTTTGATGATTTTGTCAGCTGTTTAGACTCTCATTCTGATGGCACCCATTCACTGCAGAAGACAATGATGATGACACAAAAGAAAGTTTGTTTGTTTCATTCTGTGGTAGCTGGCTCTTTAAACTCAAGTCAAATGGGATTTCTTATGTCATGGAATTGCATTGAAGGAAAAACTGCTAAATCTTTTTTCTTTCTACTACATGGTCTGCAGCATATGGATTTGGTTTGCAGGCTTTAGAGACATCTCATTATTCGTAGGCATGATGCTTAGAGCTTGATTTAAAAAAAACCCTGGTTATAAACAGAGAAATAAAACAAAATTACACTAGTAGTTAACATGTATCTGTGTGTCCCACAGGCATGGTATCATCACCCTTCAAGCTCTCTCTGAATCCAACAGACGACTGTGGATGGAGGCCATGGATGGGAAAGAGCCGGTAAGAACAAACACCCAGTTTAAATGAGACTATGCTCTCCGTTTGATTTACATATGTCTGTTAATAGTAGAGGAACTTTATGACTTCTTGAAATCCTGACAAGATTACTGTAAGAGACTGTAAAATAAAGGATGGCAGTCTTTGTTTCTTGGCTCAACCAATGGCGCAAGTAGGAAATATCTGGCTGCCCAATGACAGAACCCATTTGAACCCATTTTAAAAAAAATACCTTTAGACCACTGACTCCTTTTTAGACGTGTAATTGTTATTATACAGTCTCTTTGAACTCTAGGCAGTGGATAGTGTACACATGGACAGGAAAAAGATGACAGCCGAGAATTTACACTTCGCTAATGACTCTTTGTTTTGACTCTCATGCTGTCAGCTGTAGTTGATTGTCTTCAACTCATTTGACCCTCATTACGCTGTTACTATTTAGCTCAGTTTGTGAGTTCTTATATACAAAGGATTATTAGTGCATGTATGTTTATATTGTGAAACTATAAATTGTATTTTGTATATTCGTCCCTGTAATTTATTTTCTGTGAAGAGATATGGATTATGCAATATAATGCATTAATGTATATGCTTTAAATGGCATTTATCTTTAGTGTGGTATAAACACATGCTGATTTCTTCTAGATTTACACCCTTCCAGCACTTCTCAGCAAGAAAGAGGAAAGTAAGTTAATTCCTCCCATCTATCTAATTGTCATTTAGGTTTACACAGTGAGATGAACGGTTTCATTTGGCCATGTGCATGTCAATTCATAAGACAAAAATAGTTCACCTGAACCTGAATTGGCCTCATATTTATAAACTCTGTGCCCACAGCATTCCTAAATGAAGCAGGCTTTAATTTTGTAAGGAAGTGTATAGAGCTTGTGGAAACAAGAGGTGAGTCTCTGCTTTTATCTTAATCTTTTTTCATGCAGTATATGACATATTATGTGTTATGTACAGTTATGTGCATTGCCATTCAAAAGTTAAGGGACAAAAAAAAATCTACAGTTTTATTCAACAAGAACAAATTAAATTGATTAAAAGTGTCACTAAAGCCTTTTAAAATGTTACAAAAATAATTCTATTAAAGTTATTTTAATGTTACGTTTTTCACAATATTTTAGGTTTTTAATAATATTGATGTTTTCACTGTATTTTGATCAAATAAATGCAGCCTAAATGAGACTTATTTAAAAAAAAAATACTGACCTCAAACTTCAGAATGATGGTGTATGAGTTTCATTGCTGTAAGTAAATAAAATTAATACAGTAATGATAAATAATATACACTACCAGTCAAAAGTTTTTGAACAGTAAGATTTAATTTTTGTTTTAAAGAAGTCTCTTCTGTTCACCAAGCCTGCATTTATTTGATCCAAAGTACAGCAAAAACAGTACAATCACATTTCAATATGAAATCATATTACTATTTAAAAGAACTGTTTTCTATTTGAATATATTTTAAAATGTACTTTATTCCTGTGATCAAAGCTAAATTTTCAGCATCATTACTTCAGTCTTCAGTGTCACATGTTACGTCAGAAATCATTCTAATATCCTGATTTGCTGTTCAAGAAATATTTTTTATTATTATTACTATTATTATTATCAATATTTAAAACAGTTGAGTACATTTGTCAGGGTTCCTTGATGTATGTAATAGAAATATTATACTATATCATTAAAAAGCTTGGAGTCAGTATAATTTAGTTTTTTAAAATTCAAATAGAAAATGGTTAGTAAACATATTTTAAAATTGTACTTTAATTAGATCAAATAAATGCAAAAGAGACTTCTTACTGTTCAAAAACTTTTGACTGGTTGTGTATTTATCTTATACAACTAGTGTATTTACTTATTGAATGAATTAGACTTTTTGGTATGCTGACAGAATATTTTTACTACTTTATTCCATTTATTTAGTGCTTGTGTTATAAAAATGGTCTTTTTCCTTTAGGCATTAACACAATGGGGCTGTACAGAATAGGTGGAGTAAACTCTAAAGTCCAGCGACTGATGACCTCAGTATTTGGTACCGTAATCTTAACCCTTTTTTTGCTTACAGAAATGTGATAAATGTATATACATAAAGAGTTTAACAGTACAATTTTTGTATTGTTTAAAAAATAATTTGTGTGTTAGAAATACACATAATTTACAACAGCCTTTACCAGATGTGAATTTGAAGTTAAATTCCATTTAACACAAGTTCATTTGACCCTTCCAGCGGCCAAAGCTCCTGCAGATATGGACCTTGACCCAGACACCTGGGATAACAAGACCATCACCAGCGGCCTGAAGAATTACCTCAGGTTTGTAAATAATCCCCATAATCTTTCATTTTTAAAATGGCATGTTATCAAGGAAAAAATTAAGTCTTTTTGTTCACTACAGGTGTTTGGCAGAACCCCTCATGACCTACAGACTCCACAAAGACTTCATCATGGCAGTCAGTGAGTTCTAGCGTGTTCTCTGCTCTTTTAACTCCTCACATGTCCGTTTGTGACTTGCTTGTTTAATGATTGGATGCCTTCGGCTTATTATTTTTTTCTCTAGAGTCTGATGATCAGAACTACAGGGTCTGCGCTGTTCACGCTCTCGTCCACAAGCTCCCTGACAAGAATAAAGAGATGCTGGATATTTTGATAAAACATCTTCACGTGTATGTCACTCTGATTCTTAAAAAAACTGCACGTTCATGGGTGCACTTTAAATTCCACAAGGTGATGCTAAACAGGGTGTTTGTGAAACTGTTTCTGCTGTTTTTGACAGGGTTTCCACACATAGTCAGAAGAATCTGATGACCGTGTCTAACCTGGGTGTGATTTTTGGCCCAACACTCATGCGATCTCAAGAAGAGACAGTTGCTGCCATGATGAACATCAAGTTTCAGAATATTGTTGTAGAGATCCTCATAGAAAACTACGACAAGGTAATTGTTTAAGCAAGCACGTCAATAGATGTACAAACTATTAAATCATTAATTCACTCCAACTTCCTTTTTTGATCCAGTAAACACAGCCTAAAAAAATCGTAGAATGATAGTGTCCAGTGATAACCAATATGGTACAGATATATGGTGCATACCTACTTTTTAACTCCAAACATCTGTCTTTATCTTTGTCTAATGCTCAGTCTGATCAAGGCTTCATCAAAAACACTCCTTTTGTCTTTTTTTCTTAGATATTTCATCAAGCTCCAGACCCTAATGTTCCTCTGCCGCAGCCTCGGTCCCAGTCCCACTCTCAGTCTCGTGCCGGTGCCCGCCGCAGCAAAGCCATCTGCCTGTCCTCAGGGTCCCGTAAATCCAGAGGCCTGTACCCTCCCACCCTGTGCCTTGCTGATGCTGACAGTGAGTGTCTCCAAAAATGTGACCCTGGACCACTAAACCAGTCATAATGGTCAATTTTACATCATCTGAAAGCTGATTATATTCATATTCATGAAACATTATCTTTACATAATATCCTAATGATTTTTTGATCATCATTTTGACCCATACAGTGTATTTTTGGCTATTGCTACGAATATACCCATGCTACTTAAGACTGGTTTTGTGATCATCCAGGGTCACAATAGCCATTAGTCCCTCTATTAAAGTATCAACTTAACCCTTTTCTCCTTTAGGTGACACATTCAGCAGCAGTCCAAGTAGCACTCCCATGGGCAGTATGGAGTCTCTCTCGTCTCATTCTTCAGAGCAGAACAGCTGCTCTAAGACAGGCTCCCCATCACGTACCAAACACAAGGTATCAGGGAGTCTGTGCTGGACCACTTCATCTCCCTCCTCCAACGGGCCCAAAAGCTCTGCTTGCACCACCAGCCCCGATTCCAGCTCCAAAGAGGACGCCAACAAGACTGATGGAGAATGGGAAGAAGCGCTGAGCACAAGTCCAGGTGATCGAAGCTCTCCAGCTTCAGAGCTCCTCCAAAGAACCCTAGGAGAGACCCTGGAGGATCATGGGGAAGAACGACGCAGTCTGTCTAGCTGCTCTTCTCTCACTTCACTCCACATTTCTGAGGGTAAGAGCGAATATGTTTAGCTGCATTTTTACACAGTGTATGGGCATTCCAATACTCCAGTATTTTCAGGTCTTTAACATGGCCTTCTGAAATGAAGAAAGTGATCAACATTATTTATCAACCTTTTTTTAACCCAACGATGGTTTGTGTGAATTATACAGGTGAGGTCAAAAGTTTACATACACCTTGCAGAATCTGCAAAATGTTTTATTAATTATTTTACCAAAATAAGAGAGATCGTACAAAACGCATGTTATTGTTTATAACTACTTAGTACTGACCTGAATAAGATATTTCACATTAAGCATGTTTACATGTAGTCCACAAGAGAAAATAATGTTGTTGTTTTTTGTTTAGTGATAGTTGTTCATGTGTCCCTTGTTTGTCCTAAACAGTTAAACTCCTCACTGTTCTTCAGAAAAATCTCTCAGGTCCCACAAATTCTTTGGTTTTTAGCATTTTTGTGTATTTGAACCCTTTCCAACAATGACTATATTTTTGGGATCCATTTTTTCACACTGAGGACAACTGAGGGACTCGGGGTGAACATTTTTGAATTTGAAGATCAGGGTAAATTTAACTTTTGTTTTCTGGGAAACGGGTAAGTATCTTCTGTAGCTTCTGAATGGCAGTACTAAATGAAAAAAATATATATATATTTAGGCAAAATAAGAATAATAGACGCATTCTGTCCAAAAGTTTACACCCCTGGCTTTTAATGCATCGTTTTGGCTTCTGGAGCATCAGTGAGTGTTTCAACCTTCTGTGATAGTTGCATATGAGTCTCTCAGTGTCAAAATATGGATCTTAAAATCATACAGTATTTGTTGTAAAGGGTTCAATTCACAAAATTGCTAAAAAAAAAAAATAATAATAATAATTTGTTGGACCTGAAGGATTTTTCTGAAGAACAGCGGGCAATTTAACTGTTCAGTACAAACAAGGGACTTATGAACAACTATCACTAAACAAAAACAGCTGTGGATCATTTAGGTAACAACACAGCATAAAAAATCAAGCATAAGTAAACTTTGAACGGGGTAATTTTTATAAATTCAACAGTTATTTTCTCTTCTGGACTATATGTAAATGTCTTTTATGTGAAATATCTTATTCAGGTCAGTACTAAATAAAAAATGATAAGCATTTTGTATGACCCTTCTTATTTTGCCAAAATAATTAACATTTTACATTTACAGCTGTGCATTTAGCGGATGCTTTTATCCAAAATGACGTACAATACGGAATATGAGCATTTAGTAAAACCAAACAAACCGCAAAAATCAGCGGCATCAGCGGAAATCATTATTCCGGCAATTTTGCATTGAATTTCTCCTCAGGTATGACTGAAGTATTTCTGTCAATCTATAATGAGGTCATTTTTTGGTTACGCTCAGGTTTCAGAAGCTGTCACGGCTCTATTCAGAGTCTGGTGTCACGCAGTCAAAGAGACAGTCTCAAGTCCCTCCAGTTGCCAGAGCTTCCTCCCAAAGAGACGTTGAGATACAGAGCTGACTCATCAGCCAGCAATGGCTACCAGAGACCCGGATCTGTGTAAGCAAAAACCTTCTCATTGATCTTCTGTCAAAATGTAAAATCTGTTTGTTACACTGGTCTGAGTTGGTGAATCACCTGCGGCATGTTTTTTCTTTCCCCAGTGTGGCCTGCCGTGCAGCAATCTTTGAAAGTCCTGTGATTTCCCAACCCACAACAGGAAGGTAATGAGTTCTTATTGCTTATTTTTAAGGCCTGAATTATATCTTCTCAGTGTCTAGCTGAATAAGACAATACCTCATGGCGTTACAAACCTGTAAAACCTTTCATCTTCAGAGCACAAATTAAGATATTTTTGATGAAATCCAAGAGCTTTCTGACCCTCTTTAGACAGCGACGCAGCTGACACGTTCAAGGCCTAGAAAGGTAGTAAGGACATTGATAAAATAGTTTGTGTGACATCAGTGGTTCAACAGTAATGTTTTGAAGCTACAAGAATACTTTTTGTACTTCCTTGTCAGTCTTCAAAACACATTCACAACAGTACCACAAATTAATACACTTATTTTCTTATATAACAATTTTCACCCCAAACTATTGTTCTATATAATCCAGGTGTTGTTGTTTTCTCCTTTTTCCTACACTTCTTTGCAAATAATAAAATCTTAATCACAAAAAATGTGACAAAAAGGAGAGTTGGTCACTAAAAAACTGTTACGTAAATGTGTGTGGAACTTTTTAAATGACAGGTGTTCCAATGTTGTGTAATATGACTGAATTACTATTTCCTTTACTAAGAACATGCAACAGGGCTAAAAGATAAGTGTGTGGTTGATGTTGTCAGTGATATTTGTAAGTTTCCACACTTGTCTTGTCTCTAAATCTCTAATCTCTAAATCTGTTTTTACAGAGAGGCTAAAGCTTTGTATTCCTGTCAAGCAGAGCACAGCCATGAGCTGAGCTTTCCTCAGGGGGCGCTCTTCTCTAACGGTAACTACACACTCTCTTTAAAACTGCATGTTGTGTACTGTTCCTAAGGATTCAGTTCTGGAGTTTTTTTTATATGGAAACATGCAGTTCTGCAGTATTTGATGCTTTGCTTCTTGTTTTCATATCCATGCAGTGTATCCCTCAGTGGAACCAGGCTGGCTCCAAGCAACATATGATGGCAAAACCGGACTAATCCCAGAAAATTATGTGGCATTCCTCTGATGGGGCTGGAACAGGCAAAAGCAAAGTCCATGGTATCCATGGTATTCATTTCTGCAAAAAAGGGATCATTTTTATGTACAGTTGAAGTCAGTTTTGCAGAATCTGCAAAATGTTAATATTTTTAACAAAATGAGAGGGATCATACAAAATGTTATTTTTAATTTAGCACTGACATGAATATTTCATGAATATGAAGTTAGCACTGACAAGATATTTCACATAAAAGATGTTTACATAAGTCCACAAGAGAAAATAATAGTTGAATTTATAAAAATTATCCCGTTCAAAAGTTTACATACACTTGATTCTTAATACTGTGTTGTTACCTGAATGATCCACAGCTGTTTTTTTTTTGTGATAGTTGTTCATGAGTGCTGCTCGTGGTTCTTCAGAAAAGTCCTTCAGGTCCCACAAATAATTTTTCTCATATGCAACTATTACAGAAGGTTCAAAACCTCACTGATGCTCCAGAAAGAAAAAAAATGCAATAGGAGCTGGGGGTGAAAACTTCTGGAATTTGAAGATCAGTGTAAATGTAACTTATTTTGTCTTCTGGGAAACATGTAAGTATCTTCTGTAGATTCTGAAGGGCAGTACTAAATGAAAAGAAAATATGATAAAATAATTGTACACATCTTCATTCTGTTCAAAAGTTTACACCCCCAGCTTAATGCATAATTTTCCTTCTGAAGCATCAGTGAGCATTTGAAACTTCTGTAATAGTTGCATATGAGTCCCTCAGTTGTCCTCAGTGTGAAAAGATCTCAAAATCATACAGTCATTGTTGGAAAGGGTTCAAATACACCAAAAAATGCATCTGTGGGATCTCAAGGACTTTTCTGAAGAACAACGGGCAGTTTATCTGTTCAGGACAAACAAGGAACTCATGAACAACTATCACTAATCAAAAAAAAACAAAAAAAACAGCTGTGGATCATTCAGGTAACAACATAATATTAAGAATCAAGCGTATGTACTTTTGAACAGGGTCATTATTTATAAATTCAACTATTAAATAATAGCTAAATAAAAATAACATGCATTTTGTATGATCCCTCTTATTTTGGTAAAATAATAAACATTTTGCAGATTCTGCAAGGTGTATTTAAAGTTTTGACTTCAACTGTACATTTCTTACTGTATGTAAATAGTTTGACGTTGTAACATAACGTTTAATATTATAACCAAATGATTAATTGTTGCGTATGTTAAAGTTTATTCTGGATGTAAAAATCACCTTTGTCTTAAAGGTATTGTAGATTTTATTACCATCTAGGTACATGCAGTTGATTGTATTAACACATTTCTCTATTTATATGTGGCCCACAATGCTAATGGGCTGTGATATTTCAAAACTGTAGACATTGAGCTCATAACACTCTGATCAGTGTTGCGGTACGGCTCTGAAGGAAGCTATAGATTTGTATTATATCGAGGGAGAAGTATACCTGTACCATATGCATTAATTAGCGACTATATTAAGTAGCAGAAGATGACATTCTTGGACATATGTTTTTGTGACTTCATTTCAATGATGCCAAAAGGTGCATCAAGTTTGGTAGATGCAGGTCATCTTTCATTTCAGTAATTACTGAGTCTGTTTGGTGAAACAGTTTTCAAAATGAGTTAGCACTCATTGTTATTCCGTACGATTTCAGATTTTTTTTACGTCCTTAACATTTTTCTCCCAAATTTAAACTAAATACGTCTTGAATGAACTGACTTTATGAGCCAAATATGTTGCAAATATACTGCAAACTTATTTTATTATACTAATGTACTGTCAGTTTTGTCCGTTTTTTTTAACTATGAAACTAAGTGTTACCTTTAGATATTTCAGCTTATACTGAATATATTTGTTGAGTGTAATATAGTGGATTTTTCTTATTAATGAAGTACAATCAAAAACAGGAAAATACTTCTGACAGTGTTAAATATTGTAAAGTTTGTCTTAGTTGCAAATAGTTGTAGTTTTTTTGCTCACAAAAATGCAGTTGTTCAAGTAATGGTTCTGCTGTATTTTATTTTACACTGGTTTAGCATTTCTATATGTTGAAATGGAAAAAAAATATATATGTTATACAGATTGTAATACTTATTATTAACATCATTTACAAAGTAATTTAATATTTGATAATTTTCTGATGAAGCATTTTAACTATTAAAATGTCAGTTTATTTACTGATTGGGTTCCTTTGGTTGTGCTTTGACATATCTATCTATCTGTCTATCTGTCTGTCTGTCTGTCTGTCTGTCTGTGCCACCTCAGTTTAAATCTAAAAGGGCTTTTTTATGTTTTATAGAATGTTAAGACTGCTTTAAATATTACACTGCCGTTCAAAAGTTTGGGATCAGTAAGACTTGTAATGTTTTTAAAGAAGTCTCTAATCAAGGCTGCATTTATTTGATTTATTTAAAAAATACAGGGAAAATAATGGTTTCTATTTTAATATGCAAAGCGGAATTTTCATCAGCCATTACTCCAGTCTTAAGTGTCACATGATCCTTCAGAAATCATTCTAATGTGCTGATTTATTATCAACGTTGGCATCAGTTGTGCTGCCAAATACTTTTTTTGGAACCTGTGATTTTTTTTTTTTTCAGGATGAATTTTTTTCTTAGATGAATAAAAAGTGACAAAGAACAGCATTTATACAAAATAGAAATATCTTCTAACAATGTAAATCACTTTTTATCAGTTCAACACATCCTTACTGAATAAAAGTAATAATTCCTAAAAAAAAACAACTTTTGAACGGTAGTATATATCGTTAGAAAATATTTATATTTAAATAAAAAAATTTGTTTTTAACTTTTTATTCATCGAAGAATTCTAAAAAAAAGTATCACAGGTTCCAAAAAAAAAAAAAAGCAGCACAACTGTTTTCAACATTGATAATAAATCAGCATATTAGAATGATATCTGAAGAATCATGTGACTATGAAGACTGGAGTAATGATAATGTAAACTCAGCTTTGATCACAAGAATAAATTGGATTTTAATGTATATTTTACATCGTTATAATATTTCCATTATGCAGCCTTAATAATGCAGTCTTGATGAGCATAATAAATTGATCTCAAACTTTTGAACAGCAGTGTATATAGACACATTCTATGTCTTGGAAGAACATGAAATGTCACAATGTGACCAAAAATTCCAGATTTATAAATCTGAAAACATTACTTCACTTTGCCTTTGTACTGTACATCATGTACATTTCAGTGACCTTATGAAATCAATAAATGCGTAAGCAGTCAGTCCTAAAGCATGACCCACACACAGTGTTATTGACAAAGCTGACTGTAATTCCCCTAACTTCCTCTTTAGTTGTATTTTGGCCTTTAGTTTGGATAGCTATGAGAAGGCTTATTTCTGACACCATTTTAATGACCTTTAACCTCATTATCCACATAACTGAAATTCCAGTGGCAACCAACAGTGATTTCCAGAACTGAAATAGTTTCATGACTGCAATAGACAACGCAACATGTCAAAGATTAACCTTTCAAGTACATAAAACAACATACAACCTGTTAGAGTAAAAATCTTCCCAGGATTTAATGACAAGTTTATTTTTGTTAGACCTGGATAGGCTTTATCAAAAGGTTTGCGCAGGTTATACGGTGCATTGCCAACTCAGCAGCATGTGTTATTGTGTCGGCAGTGAAACAAAGTGGCTCTGATTCTGGAAACACTGTGTTCTTGTTTTTCCATTCTCTCTGGTGTGTTTCGTGATGGATTCCAAACACCATGACTGTGATATTTTAAACCTGCAGTCCCTCTCATGCTCAGCTCAGCTTTACTGCAACCTTAAGAACAGAACTTCTCGTTACACATAAAAGGATAAATAAAGCCTATTACATAAATAGCCCCTGTGGAGAAAAAACAATTTAACATGCTGAAAAGGCAGCCTGTCGCAATACAGTTGATCTCGATACAAAGGAAAATTAACAATGTGATCAACTTGTTGACAAAAATATATATATATATATGTATATTACCAAAACAGAAACGCAGAATATTATATCTTCACAGTCATGGAAAGCTTAACAGATGTTCTTTGTTCTGTTAACCCAAGGCCAAGGCAGAGAAGCATGTGAAATCACATGTATTCCTTGTGCAAATTCTCTTGCTTGATTATATGCTTCTGTAAAGTTGCCCGACTTATTTAATGAGGCTTCAGTTTTAAGCTGTCCTGAGAGAGATTTTTTTCAAGTGTCCTCACTAGGTTTGCCAGCTCCTCCATGTTGTGTGACTTTTCCTCTAGCAACTCATAGCGAAGGCTTGAAATGTCCTGCTTAATCTCCTTCAGTTCACCTGCAACACAGCAGCTTTCAGTTTGAATTATGAAATATACAGTGTTGGCCAAAATTATTAGAACACTAGTATTATCACCAGCTAAAAAATGGTTTAACTCAGTTATTTCTATCTTTTGCAGTAATGTTAATTGGAAATCAGATTACATTTCTAAACATTCATTTTGCTATTAATTGCTAATAATCCAGTGAGATGACAACAGCCAGTGCTCCACACAGAGATCTCATCATCATCCAGTCTGTCTGGAATGACATGAAGTAACAGAACAAACCGAGACTAAATCCAATAGAATTGTGGCAACATCTCCAAGATGCTTCAAGAGACCTACATGTTGTGCTAGTACACCTAGGGCAAAAGCGGTTTTAAATGCAAAGGATGGTCACACCAAATGTTGATTTGGTTTAGTTAGTAGAAGTTAACTGATAAACCTATTTATGACATTATTTTTGACAAAATCGTCATTTTATAGCATTTTTACGTGTCTAAAACTTTTAACAGTACTGTAGCTTTGCAGGTAGGATTCTTGAAGCATCTTGGAGATGCTGTTACAGTTCTGGATTTAGTCTGTCTCAGTTTGTTCTGTTTTTTCATATCGTTCCAGACAGACTAGATGATGATGAAATAAAAATAACTGACTTAAAACCATTTTTAGCTGGTGAAAATACTAGTGTTCTAAAAATTGTTAGTGTTCTAATCATTTTGACACGGAATTGATTTTTTTTTATGGCACTCTCACCATTGATGACAGTTAATAGTGATCATGTGTAACAAGCTTGAAAAAACATGCATATTTATGAATTATTCCTTTAATGAAAGTATAGATACACTCACCTTCATTGACTTCATCGCATTCTTTGTCATTTTGAGCTTTGATGATGTATCGCTTAACAAGACGCTTCATAATTTTCTGTACAGATTAACACAGTAAGTTCAATGTCAAACTGCAAACAAGCAAATACGAATCATATTCAGATTTATGATAACCATTAAAGGCATAGCTCGCCAAAAAATTTGAATTCTGTCAATAATTACTCACCCTCATGTCATTCCAAACTTGTAAGACCTTCATTCATCTTCAGAAAATAAATTAAGATATTTTTATGAAATTGTGTGTTGTGAACTTGGATACAGAAGAGAAGAAATTGTTTTGATTTTTATTTATGCTTTTGCATACAAAAAGTAATCTTGTTTATAACATTACCGTTGAACCACTGATGTCACATGGACTATTTTAACAGTGTCCTTACTACCTTTCTGGGCCTTGAACATGTCAGTTTCACTGCTGTCTATGCAGGGTCAGAAAGCTCTCAGATTTCATCAAAAATATCTTAATTTGTCATCTGAACATGAACTTACAGGTTTGGAAAGACATGAGGGTGAGTAATTAATGACAATTAAAATTTTTGGGTCAACTATTCCTTTAACTGTAGCAAAAAATGGAAGTAAACATGCCTGATAGCGACTGAGGCTGGGAACAGATTTGCCCTGGCAAGATTTGCTCTGTCCCAACTAAATTGCAACATAAATGTATTAGTTTATTGTTATTTTCATATTTTGAATTTGTCTACTCTAATGCAGAATTAAAGGGGACTTTCCTCACCTCACTAAGCTCAGACCCCTTCATAATGGCTTTGTGTCTCTTGGAAATCTCCTGCAAAAGACCCTTAGCCCCCATAACCAGACCCAGAACAGATTTGGGACTGGGAACCAAGTTAAAAGGCACAGGGAGAGTCCGGCCCTCCTCAAAGTAGGTGAACCAAAGCTTGGCCCGGGCAAACTTCCACTCCACATCTGCATCATCCTGTAAGATGGCAGGAAACACTAATGTTTTGAATACTTGAAAGCGATGAATCAATACAGAGATGCAGTGGTGTTTGATGTGTAAAGAAAATGGTTTCATTAAATTAACACTAATTCAGCAGCCAAGCAGTTTTTGAGCCGATAAGGTTGTTTTTTTCCATAATATGCAAAAACTCTACACTGGGGTGCTTCATCAGCACAAGTCTTATACACAGATTTCAGATTGAATTGTCAGCAGATTTATCATGTCAGCAAAAGAAATATAAAGACATTAACTGAGAAGACATCAAGTACCTCAATTTCCTGAAAAGAACTGTTGATCATGGCAATAAGCATGTTGAGTAGGACGATGACTACTGTGACATTGTAAACTCCATAGAGAACATAGCCAATGTTCTCGATGAACTTGTGTCCATTGTTTACGACTACTGATTTGACCTCAGAAAGGCCAAATATTGCCCAAAACAATGTTTTGAAGCTTTCCTCTACACTACACAGACACAGAGAGAAGAAATGCATTTATTTAGCCAACTTTGACTGGTTAATAAATAAATTCACTAATAATTTTGTACAATTTGCATATTTAAACTACTGTTCAAAATTTTTGAGTCAGAATTTTTTTTTTTTTTTTTGAAGTATTAGTTCTTGAATTAAAATTTCCTGATAATTTACTCACACTCATGCCATCCAAGATGTCTTTCTTTCTTCAGTCGAGAAGAAATTAAGTTCTGTCATGACAACTCTCGGAGGTATTGGCATGATAATGTACATGACAATGTTAATGTATTTGCTCTTGGCGGAATAGATCTGCTACGCTGCTGCTGCTGCTGCGGCAGAGCAAGTACCGAGACTTGCTACTGCCAATACATCCACAACATGCTGCTATAAGAATGTAAGTAACACCGCTGCTGCATATATAACATATATGAATAACCCCCATAGCATACATGAATCACCTCATAGCAGATCTATACAGGTGGAGCTGGGGAAGGTGGAGGGTTTCTGAAGCATGCTGCAAACTGCTACATTTAGCACTAGTCATGTATTTGAATGTTGAGCAGTAAGCTCATTGGCTACTGATACAGGAGAGAACCAATTGGCTGTGCCATGTGATTATGATGTCATGTTGTCAGATGGACCCATCGAACTGCATTCTAGCATTTTATGCCAAAACTCTGTATTTTTTTGAGGAAAACATTCCAGGATTTTTCTCCATATAGTGGGCTTCAGTGGGAGTCAACAAATTAAAAGTCCAAACTGCAGTTTCAATGCAGCTTCATTTAGATTCTACACAACCCCAGCCGAGGAATAAGGGTCTTACCTAGCGAAACAATCTGTCATTTTCTAAAAAACTAGCCACGCATGGTTAGCTCTTAATCTGAGTACTTTGGTTCAAAAGGTAGTGTAGGATGAAAAACTCCATCTCATTTTCTCCTCCAACTTCAAAATCGTCCAACAGCGTAGTTTTACCTTTTTTTGTAAAGAGTGTTTGACTTTCTTTGCACGTTCGCTTTGTAAACACTGGGTCGATACTCCTGCCTACATCACATGTGACCTTTCCAATTTAATTACATTTTGCGTGAAGTCGTGGTCGCAGAGCTAGTGCATGACGAGCATTTGTGGTTAAAAAGTATATCCATTTTTATTTTTTTTTTTAGAAAATGACATTTGAAGCTGTATTGAAACTGCAATTTGGACCTCCAACCCGTTAATCCCCATTGAAGTCCACTATATGGAGAAAAATCCTGGAATTAGGGGTGGGCGATACGGCAAAAAATATCATATTACGATGATTCTTTGTCATGTTGGTTTTACTATTTTGCAAGTTTTCTGAGCAATGCAGCCAAAGTAATTTCCTTTTTTAAAAAACACAGCCTTTCAAGGTAACAAAGTATAAAATAATAAATAATAAAAAAATGGCAGATATTTAGGCCAAAGTGAGCAAAGATATAAATCTTTGTCATTATTTTATCTTTGTTATTAAAAAATAAGAACAAAGATACACATTACATATACACATAATACAAATTGTACAGAATTGAGATGGCGGTGCCAAAACCGCAGCTGATAGAATAGCACGTTATTACAATACTTCTCCAAAAGCAGATCGTGGAGGCATTTTTATCATCCACAATCAAAAGTTGTCATATCACACACCCCTACCCTCATTTAAGGGAAAATGTATTTTTGACTGAAGAAAGAAAGCCATAAACATCTTAGATGACACAGTGGTAAGTTAAGGAACATGTCTTATTTTGCAAAATCACCATGACTTTATTTCTACTCACGTTGTGAAAGCTTCATTCTGTTTAGCCCCCCGATAATATGAGTAGAGGTTGAACATTCCAATCATGAAGGCCAGAAAGACTAGGATGAAGATAACCATGAACTTGAAGATGTCCTTCACAGTTCGTCCCAAAGATATCTGCAGTGGTCCAAAGCTCTCATTCGCTGGCAGGATGTACGCAATTCGAGAAAAGCTCAGGACCACTGCAATGGCATACAATCCCTCAGAAACTAACTGAGGATCAGACGGGAGCCAGTCGATCCGAGCTGGAACAAACAAAATGGTTTTATTAGGCTATATATCATAATTTTGTGGGAAAATGAAAACTTGCCTGACTTGGAAGGACAATCACTCACCCAACTGAAAGTATCCCACTTCAAAAGGCAGAGTTACATTGGTTAAATCAGTGTAGTGCTCATCAACATAGCGCTGGGCTACACATGCATGCCAGAAAGCCATTATCCTTGAGATGAAGGATGCCACAAAAATGGCCAACATTCCAAAGTCTAGCATATTCCAAGGCTCAACCAGATATTCTCTTGGACCTTGAGACCAGATCTCCTTGCACTCTGCCCAAATCATCCCTGAAACACAGAAATGAATGTTGCAACATGAAGTTTGTCTTGGGACATGCTAATTAACTGTACGTTTTGTTCTCTAAATGCAGCTATAGAGTAATCTTTGACAAGTTAAAAATCAGTCAGAAACAAACCTATGACCCAGGAGATGATGAGCGTTTCCATCCACGTAAAGGGAGTTGTTTTCATACGAAACAGCTGCGTCGGATAGTCATGAATGGTCATATTTGGAAGCAGCTTTGTCCCATCAAAGCGGTCTGCAGCGTTCATGACCAAAAGGCCAAGGAAAATAGTGAAGGAGGCCGCATGTGCCACAAACTTAAGGAAAGGGCCACGCATGATCTTTCCCATCTGTTGGTAACAGCATTTTTTACTGATTGTGGCGTGATTAACAAAAGATTTCATGTGCCTATTGTATATTTGTACATTACTGCTTATCAGCCTGATATGCCTTTCATTACTGTGACTCATAGGATATGGTGGATATTTTAAGCACTGCTATAATTTATAACCATGGGAACAGTCTTACTGAGCAAGATTTCAGTGAGTGATTCATGTTAAAGCCATTTCTTGATTCTTAAACATGTACTGTATGTTTGCTATGCAATACATCAGTTTTTCACTATTGTTACCAAAGTAAAAACTAAAAAGCATACTTACCTTGCTGCATGGTGCCACCCAATACACCATTGCTAGAAAGGGAAGTCCAATTGCAACACCTAAAACCACTAGCAACTTAATAGCGGTGGTCTGCTGCCTGAGTCCAGGCAGGTTTTCATACCATATTGATAAGAGCTGTTGTTGACAGTTAGGGTGGGCCACAAACTGTTGGGAGAAATGAATTAAAACTAGCATTCTGAGATAGAATTTGAGGGCAGAATATGAGACTTCTGTTTTTTATATATTTACCTTTTTCAGTTCGTACTTTATGGCGAGTTTTAAGCGAATGAGACTTGGTCGTCCAGGCACTTCTAAAGTCTCATCCTCTTCGCCGTTCAAAATGGCCTCCACTTCCTCTGTGCTCCGACACAGGTCCAGAAGTCCCACGACAAAGTCTTTGCATTGCATAGAAAGTTTCCTATATTCATTCTGAGGAAGATAGTCGTTACAAAGAACATGCAATCTTTTTACATTTTTAAAAGAATAGTTCAACCAAAATGAAAATTCTGTGAGAATTCTTTTGTGGAACACACACAAAAAAAAGTACTGAATAATGCACTGGTCGTCAAGCTCCAAAATGACAATAAATCATTAAATGAGTCCATACAAATTATGGTCTATATTTCAAGTCCTGATGTCAAATTTTTACTGAAACATTACTTGTATATTAATTCAGTGTAGTTATGTTAATTGTTAAACAATTGTTCACCTAAAATTTAAAATTCTGTCATCAATTACTCATGTCATGTTGTTCATCTTCAGAACACAATCCAAGAGCTTTCTGACCCTGCATAGACAGCAACTGACATGTTCAAGGCCCAGAAAGGTAATAAGAACATTGCTAAAATAGTCCATGTGACATCAGTGGTTCAACCTTAATGTTATGAAGCTACGAGAATACTTTTTGTGCGCAAAGAAAACAAAAGTAACAACTTTATTCAACTATTTTTTTTCTTCTGTGTCAGTCTTTGATGGGCATTAACAAGAGTACATGCTTGAACCTTGTTTACAAGCAGGAGACCAGAAAAAAAATATTCTCGTAGCTTCATAACATTATGGTTGAACCACTGCTGTCAAATGGACTATTTTAACGATGTCCTTACTACCTTTCTGGTACTTGAACGTGTCTGTTGCATTGCTGTCTATGCAGGGTCAGAAAGCTCTAAGATTTCATAAAAAATATCTTCACTTGTGTTCCTAGGATGAACGAAGGTGTTTAAAAGTGAGTAATTAATGACAGAATTTACATTTTTGGATGAACTAAATGTCAAAATAACTAAAACATTGCATTTCCTACCAATGGCCAGTACATTCGTCATATTTTCATATTTGAATGAACTATCCTTTTAAATAACAGGCCTGCTGTTGCTGTACCTTAAATTCTTTTTCAATATTCGCCAAAGCAGCCAGTTCATTGCTGAGCTCCAAGGCAGCCAACACAGGATCCTCATTGGACAGAGAGAGGTACGCTGGACTGGCCAATCCCCTGTAAGCATTGATACGCGAGCGAGAGTGGCTAAAAGAATCGTATTTTTGATGGTAATTGCAGGTGTCGCAGGTACAAAAGTAGTCATGTGGCTGCTGAATGCGAGCACCTTTTCCCAGAAGAATGTGCACGATTTCGTACTCGTGACAATGAGATGCTAGAATGATCGGAGTGACGTCATGAGAAAAGCGCGTGCCATCCTCGTCATAAGCAAAAAAGTCATCATGCATTGGAGCCTGACTAGGGCTCGCTGTGAGTCTCTTGGAGTCGGCGAAAGCGCTATGGCTCAAAATGGCTTCGACAATCCTGGTGTAACCTTTACTGATGGCCAACAAAAGTGCATCCCCAATACGCGACAGGTTGTCTTTATTTAGCAGGAGCTCTGTTACTTCTAAGTGCTCGTTTGCCACCGCCAACTGCAGTGCATTCTGGCCCATGTAGTCCACACAGTTAACATCCAGCTCAGGGATCTCCTCAAGCATTCGGCGCACCACAGGTATGTTTCCATACTCCGCGGCATCAAGGAAACGTTCCTCTACAGGAGTTAGGCTGTTGGGATGGGCATTGAACATGTAGGCTGCCCCTCGAATCGCCTGCCTTCTGCTCTTGGGTAACGCTTGTCGGGCCAGGTTCTCACTACGAATAAAAACAGATCAAGAGTGTGTACTGTGGCGGCAAAAAAGTCGTAAAATGTTTTTAAGTGTTACTGTTCACACCACTTAAAGGATTAGTTCACTTCCAGAACAAAAATGTACAGATAATTTACTCACCCTCTTGTCATCCAAAATGTTCATGTCTTTCTTACTTCAGTCGTAAAGAAATTATTTTTTGAGGAAAAACATTTCAGGAATTTTTTTCCATATAGTGGACTTCAGTGGTGCCCCTGAGTTTGAACTTTTGAAATGCAGTTTAAATGCAGCTTCGAAGGGCTGTAAACAATCCCAGCTGAGGAAGAAGGGTCTTATCTAGCCAATTGATTTGTCATTTTCTAAAAACAAAAATTACAGTTTATACACTTTTTAACCACAAATGCTCGTCTTGTCTAGCTTTGCGGTGCACATGTGTACTATGTGCACTTCAGTACAAGACAGGTAGGGTATGTCGAAAAACCTTCCATTTCATTTTCTCCTCCAACTTCAAAATTGTCCTACATCACTGTTTTACCTTTTTTTTGTAAAGGACGTTTGACCTTTGCACGTTCACTATGCACCGAAATTGTACTTCTCCAGCGATGTTGGGTGATTTTGAAGTTTTGGAGAGAATGAGATGGGAGTTTTTTTGACATCATAAATGCACAGAATTGGAGTGCACAGAGTATGCATGCGCATCACATTTCAAAGTATATAAATTGTACTTTTATTTTTTATTTTTATTTTTAAAGGAAATAACCGATCTTTGCACTAAATAAGACTCTCGGCTGGGATTGTTTAGAGCCCTTTGAAACTGCATTTAAACTGCATTTTGGAAGTTCAAACTCACAGGCACCATAGAAGTGAAATGTTTCCTGAAATGTTTTCTTCAAAAAACATAATTTCTTTACAACTGAAGAAAGAAAGACATGAACATCTTGGATGACAAGAGAGTGAGTAAATTATCTGTACGTTTTTGTTCTGGAAGTGAAGTTACTCGAAAATCGCAAATTACACATCTTTCAAAGATTGCACATTAATATCTAATATCCAGTTTTTTCAGACATAATCAATACAGTGTGTGTATATTGTTGTATATACATTGTACAGCATTGTTTATTTTTTATTATTATATGAGTAATAAAAAGTTATAAAAAGTAAAAAGTATATAAAAATTCTAAATGTATAAAGGTATTTAAAAAAAAAAAAAATATATATATATATATATATATATATATATATATATATAATTGTATTAAGAAATACCCTATTAACACATATAATAATAATTCTTGTAATTTGTAATGCTACTGAAACTAATTATTTCTTTCAAAATATAATGTTTAATATTTTAATTAAAAGATAATCAATAATTTATATAGAGAGAATGAAACATTATTATATTAAATATGATATTAATATAATCTGTGACTCTGGACTACAAAACCAGTCATAAGGGTACATTTGTTTGAAACTGAGATTTATACATCATCTGAAAGCCAATATTTGACAATATTTGGCCAAGATACAACTTTTTAAAATTCTGGAATCTGAGGGTGCAAAAAAATCTAAACATTGTGAAAATTGCCTTTAAACTTGTCCAAATGAAGTTCTTAGCAATGCATATCATTACTAATTAAAAAAGTAAGTTAAATATTAAATATCGTTACTTAATATCCTGATGGTTTTTGGCATAAAAGAAAAAAATAATTTTGACCTGTACAGTGTATTTTTGACTATTGCTACAACAAATATACCAATATATGTATTTTTTTATATATGTGGTACTTACATACATGAATGCTAATGACTTATGCATGATACACTTTTAAACTGGTGTTACTTTTAATGCCTATTTAATGAAACCTGACTTTTTAAATGAGCAAACTGAATATCAGGTCAGTTTCAGGTCAGGTCCTTGAACTACGTAAGGCAATGGCAACTAAACATGAAGTACATAGAGAACCTTGTCCAACTCACCCATGGTAGTACCCATAAGTGCCATAACAGTCGTCGCCAAAGTCATCGTTCATCAGTAGGTTGTCTTTACTTCTGTTCCTCCTTTCAATCGTGTGATACTTTGATTGATTTCTATCCTCTAGAACAGGTCTCCTTTGATTCATACTTTCAACTGAAGCAGTTCACATACGAATAGTGAGTACGGCAGAGCTAACACATCCTGTTATCCAAACATCCAGCTGTGAGTGATTGAGTGTGCGTTACACACTGGCAAGTCACCATCTTCTACAATCCTTTGTTATGTTCCCGTTTTAAGTCTTGAGATAGTGCAGAGCACCGAGGAATTCTGACTGCTGTTTTCCACTCATTGGCTATAAATGAGGAATATAGCCTGCTGGTTTACAACATCTAAAAAAACTGTTTTCTTTCTTGCTTGTGTTTTCTGATCAAACTGAATGAAGCTTAGTCCTAATTTTAACAGTAGACAGATAACAGAATCCATTGACATTCTTGATTAGTAACATTTTCAAGATCCAGGTCCTTCACCTTTCAAAATAACTCTTTCATTGTATATTCCTCTGTTTGTTTTAGGAGCGGTGATTAAAATCTGCTCTCAGCTTCCCAAAATCAAAAGCCAGTGACGGAGTGCAGATGTAGAATCCCTGTGGGTCTGTCTCAGTGTTCCCAATAAACCACTACATCCTGTGTGTTCATTGCAAGCGCCCAGCTCTCTGTAAACTGTGGGAAACGGCTTCAATGGAATTCCAGACTGACCAATCGTCAATGTACGTTCAGCGGCTACATCACACTTTTAATTGTCTTTATTTTGCCTCTCTCTGGCATTCTTTCTCTCACATTTCCACATATGTCTGTGTGTGTGTGTGTGTGTGTGTGTGTGTCCGTGTGTACAGCATACCCACATGACTAAATGTGTACGTGCTGTAGTGGTCAGTATACTGCTCACAAAAATGTTAACTGAGTATGTGAGCCAAACCGATGGGTCAAAAGGTAACCCACACAGTGGGTCATGGGAAGCCACTGTCTTGTTTCTATTCTCATGTTGATAGGCCCTGATACTGATGACTATCAGAGTGACTATTTTTAGACAATTTTTATTATTTCCAGGGACTGCTGACTAACTGCCTTTGGCTCATGCTTGTTGCGATGCACAAAGATAGTTTTTATGTGTAAAATGTCTGAAAAAGGGCCATATTATGTACTTTTTTCATCGTCCTTACTGATGTCAACTTATAACACAAGGTTCTTGCACGAAAATGGTTGTAATTTATTGTCACTTGACCATTTCCCACCCTCTCTCTGATCCCAAGAGTTATGCAAGCAGTTTATGCTACTGTAAGTTTTAGAATTCTATACGTGAATGATCTCTGTTATGATTGGCAAATCTCCATGTTCACGATGTCGTCCATCAGAGTTTGCTAACTTGTGGCACATTAGTCATCAAAACTCATTTTCTTCAAAACTCAAGTGGATCATTAAATGCATTTTAAATTATAAAAGCACAACTGTTTTCAACATTTATAATAATAAGAAATGTTCTAAAGCACCAAATCAGCATTTTAAAATTATTTAAAAAAGACCATGTGGCTCTAAAGACTGGAGTAATGATGCTGAAAATGTAGCTTTGCCATCAAAGGACTAATTACTTTCTAAAATATATTACAGTAGAAAACGTATTTTAAATAGTAATAATATTTTACTGTGAACATCCAATAAATGCACCCTTGGTGAGCATTAAAAATTTTTTTCGAAAACAATAAAAAAACATCTTACCGACCACAAACTTTTGAATAATATACATATATACATACATATTAATAAGATGTTAATACGTGGTGCATATTAATATAAAATGTTTTAATTCTGACACTCCAATGAAGTCTGTATAGGTCATTTGCTGTGAACTGAAAATTCTGCCATGATGTGTGAGGTAAAAAAAAAATATATATTAACTTCAAAAATGCACTACATTTATATGGAAGTCCGTTTCTGCCACTGAATAAATAATAATGAGGGTAATTGTGACACAATTATTACTTTTTTCTCAATTGCATGATAGAAACTGCCTTTATTTTTTTTCCGAATTTTGTCACAATTCTGAGACGTGAATTCAGACTTGCTTAAAAAGTCAGAAATACAATATATAAAAATAACTTTTTTTTTTCTCAAAATTGCAAGTTTTTATCTCGCAAACATTACTTTTTTTTCTCAGAATTGCATGCTATAAGCTCACAATTGACTTTTTTTCTCAGAATTGCATGATATAATCTCACAAATGTGACTTGTTTTTCAGAATGGCATGATATAATCTCACAAATGTAACTTTTTTTTCTCAGAATTGCATGAGATAAACTTGCAATTGTGACACTTGTTCTCAGAATTGCATGATATAAACTCACAAATGTGACTTTTTTTATCTGAATTGCATAATATAAACTCACAAATGTGACTTTTTTTTTTCTCAAAATAGCATGATATAAACTTGCAACTGGGAATTTTTTTCTGCAATTGTGACTCTCAGAAATGGGAGTTTATATCTTGCAAATGTAACTTTTTTTCTCAGAATTGCATGATATAAACTTGCAAATGTGGCTTTTGTTCTCAAAATTGCATGATATAAACTCGCAAATGTGACCTTTTTTTCTAAATTACAAGTTTATATTTTGCAATTCTTACTTTATAACTCGCAATTGTGAGTCAGAATTGTGAGGGAGAAATTGCCCTGTCCAAAAAAAAAAGCCCTATAAATGTGTTCATGCTTATGACATCGTATCTATAAATGGGTGTGTAGGTCTGTATAGACTGACTAGGGGGAAAAAAAGGTCTGTTTTAGGTGAAATTGCTATAAAATGTAACAAATAATTGGATAGAAATGGCAAGTAATAAATAAGTACATTTAAAAAAAAAAAAAAAAAAAAAATTCTCCAAAAAATCTATTTTGTCAGCGTAGGGAGGACATTTTACATTCTTAACATTGGAGCGTTTTTATGCCTGGATGAAGATGGTAATGTTGTCTATGTGTCAATTTGCGCATGAAATCCTTCATGATATCATGGTGTTCAGTGTTATCTGGTTTTTCTGCGCTCTCTCACGGTGACTCCCACATAGGCCCAGGGCAAGGACTTGCTCACGAAACGCTTCAGCAGAACTGGACTTTTTGTTTAGTCTTTGGCAAGACAAAATTTGGCTGGATTCTTTGCTCTAAATAGACATAGTACAGATGGTTCAACATATACACACATAGCAAATGGCATATTTACCCAAGGACAGTGATGCTAATAGCAGGCCACACACTATGCAGCTTATTTTAAGCATGTTAATTATCTCTGTTTTGTCAATGAATCAGGACAAACAATAGGCCACCCACGTCAAAGGTGACACTGCTGTTCACCCTTATTTCAAAGTACCTGGTCAACTAAAGTCTCATAAAATCTTTTTTATTGATCTTAATATATGCAGTCTAAAAGAGAGCTCAATAAATGTTTTTAGGAACACATTACCTATTTCTACTGCGTAACCAGTGTAAATGTGTATCCCCTTTCACACATACAACCTTTACTGGTAAATGACCATTAAGAGAGCATGTGTGAACAGGACCTTTTCAACAATACCGGTAAATTTGCTCTGGAAATTTACCAATAAGGGAAGATGTAACATTACAAGAAAATTACAGCAGAACAAGATTACCGGTATGAGCATACTATTTCAAAATGCGCTGACATGAGACCAAAGTCCCTTTAAGGCAAGTAATTTCACTCGGCGGTCACCTTTGAAATGCCTCCCGCACATGCAGGTGCAGCTCCTATCTCTTTGAATGGGGGAACATCAGATTCTCCAAACAGTTTACCAATCTTATAATTAAATTTCATATTTGAAATCATTAATGAAATCTGATGACAACTGTCTCATAAATGTGGTTAATTTTGGTCAAAGTGTGTTTAAAAAATATATATATATTCCTTCAATAGAACAGCAATATTGAGCATTGCGGTTTCTTTATTCAAAACAAAACGAGTGACACGTCTTGGGTATTCTTTAGTCTTTGCGGAAGACATCTACTGTAGGCCAGTCATAACATTCCGACAGATATGACATTTACTCTAAACTTTATAGATTGGTTAGAAGTTGTCTAATACAATGTCCCTTGGCCAAAAGCAGCTCCATGAACGTAAACGTTTGACACACAAATTTGAACATCAACAAAAACATTGACTGTGTTACCCCTCCGTGTTTACAAGATGTGTTTAGAGATAATTTCCAGTTAATGATTTCATGGAATTTACTGGTTTATTGAAACTGATGTGTGAATGGTGCTTTACCGGGAAAAAGACGGAATATCATTGCCTGCGTGAGCAGTGCATTTTTGTATTCATCAGTAAAGTCGTTCTGGTAATTTTACAGCAATTTATTGGTATTACTGTGTGAAAGGGGCTAATGCTAATTTATATCATGCAGCTGCAACTTTATGCCAGGTGCAATTTGTAAAAAAAAGCAGGGGGGGATGCTTTTGAAAACTTTTTTTTTCTCCCCATAGGCAGAGATTGACCAAACTCCAGCTATTGTTTAAGTAATCTAATGTTAGTGTAATCTGTTAGCAACTCATCTTTTTTGGCAATGTGTTTAATATAGTTTATGGTTTACCTTCATTTTTTAGCATTCTTGGCAACATTTGTAAGTTCAAAATTCAACAGTTATTATGGATCTCAACTGCCCCATCAAAAGATTGTATTTGAGGGTATGAGCTAGGAGTGGGAAATATTACCAAAATCTGATTTCACAATATGTGACCATGGACCACAAAACCAGTCATAAGGGTTTATTTTTTGAAACTGATATTTATACATCATCTGAAAGCTGAATAAAAAAAACTTTCCATTGATGGATTTGGAATTTATGGTTTGCTAGGATACGACAATATTTGGCCCAGATACAGCTATTTGAAAATCTGGAATCTGAGGGTGCAAAAAAAGTCAAAATATGAAGAAAATCACCTTTAAAGTTGTCCAAATGAAGTTCTTAGCAAATCATATTACTAATCAAAAATTAAGTTTTGATATATTCACGGTAGAAAATGTACAAATATCTTCATGGAAGATGATCTAATAAAAAAAATTGATAATTTTGACCCATACAATGTGTTTTTGGCTATTGCTACGTATACCCATGCTACTTAAGAAGGGTTTTGTGGTCCAAGGTCTCATATGAGTCATTTTATGCAGTTTATATCATGATATAGAATTTTTTCTTATTTTATCTTATTATTAATAAGAACAGATGGAAGTAACAAAAAAAAGACAAATACAATAAAACAGACACAAATTAAATATTATTATTAGGTAAAGTAAGTCTATTTATCAGTAGCATTCAAGCAAGAGGTCATATAGAAATTGAATAAAGTAATTCAAATAAAAATAAAGCACTGCATAGTCTTTAAGTGTTTGAATGAAATATACGTAAATCCTTATAAAGCTACTAAAGTGAATCTACACAGTTGTGTTTGACCGTTGAAATGCAATAACTGGCCAAAGAGATCTAAATTCACGATCACATGAGAGAGGCCATAGTAGGCACACAACATTGTAAGACATTGATTCTAGGTTAAATAGGTGGTGATGTCAGGTGACCAAAATTCAATGTAAATTCGACGTCTAATGCCAACGTTAAATTCATGTCCATTATGGACATCAGGGGGGTCTGACGTCATTCTGACATTATATAGACGTCCAGTGCCTTGGGCGGCTGTACGCACTTCGGGTGTGTGATTATTTTACTTTTAAGAGGTGTATTGCGCTTAATAACTCATTTTAATATCATGTCATTTTAATATCATGTTTTCATGCATGTTTCTTATCTACTCTTAAAATGTCAATAAGTTTAAGTAGTCCTAAGCTGCGAGGATGTATAAAGTTGGGCACAGGATGTGTTTATGCAGTGTGGAAGCAGAGCGCTGGACACACGCTTGCCTGCTGTCGCCCGTCAACGCAACTCAGAAAATACTTCTCCTATTAAAACACATTCTTAAAGGTCCACTGAGGTGCCTTGAAACACGCAGCGTTATTCCATGTGGTGACGTAATTTCAACTGAAACGGGAAAGCAGGGCGAGCCATATCGAGCAGCCCCACCCACTTTTTTAAATAGCCAATACGTTCCATTTATATCTGCTTGGGCCTGCATGCAGACTCATGCATATGATCTTCTCCGTGCTATCGCATCTCTGGAACGGAGCCAAAGTGCGGAGTAGACTGCGTGCTGCCGCGGTTCGCATGACAGTGCGAAACCAGACCTCATTTGCCCCGACAGAAAGAATATTCAAGCTGCCTGAATCATTCCCTATCGCCAACATTGCACACTACCTGCCATTCACCATACAGAAAGTCTAAATATGACGTTATTGGGGTTGCTTCCATACATATCTATGGTTGCTTCAACCCACAGACATCAAAAACAACCCTCGGCAACAGTGTCAAAGTAGCCCAATTCCGCGGCAAAACCGCGGACTTGGCAACACTGGATCTCAGCTGCAGCTTCAGCGTCTATTTATAGTGTAGGGGGCAGGATGCAACAGATTCTAGAGAGCATTTGATTGGACAGAAGGTTTGATGAGAAGCTGAAGTGCAGCATGATGTCATCAAAATTGATTCATATTGGTGGAAGTAATGAGACTGTAAGTTTTGAATGCTCATATCTTGTAAACATGAATTTTGTTGTTGTTTTGGAGCACACTAGCTTGTAGCTAACATATTCTTATGAAAAGCCAAAAAACTTTATTTTGATTTCATACCAGTATATCGTGCAACACTATTTCTGACTTGTTGAGCTTCTATCATAATTTAATTCTGCCATACAAAGAGTGCAACTAAATTGACACTTGTTAATTTAGAGTTTATAAATAAGATTTTAAAATGGAATTTCTTCATCAGTCACGGATTACCCTTTTGATTTAAAGCAAGAAGCTTATGGCTTGATTAAAGATCCTTCCTCTTGACTAAAGAGGGGGCTATTTGTAGTGTAAAACTTCATGATGGCCAGTTACATTTTAGTGATTGCTGAGGCCATTTCATACAACTGTAGCCCAAAGTATTAAAAGCGAAAACTGAAAGTATTTTAGGATAATTGTTTAAAGCATGATAGTTTCAGTTTCCTTTTTTTTTTTTGGAAAATTTTTATTTTTTAGTTAGAATTTTCTATGGCTTTTTTTGTGGTATTTTGTCTCTGTTTTAGTTTTAGTTTCAGTACACTACTTCATATCTCTCAGGACTTTTATCATGATTGTGATTTCATATATTGGAATTTTAATGACTGTATTTCTCTGTTACTTTATTTTATATTTGTATTTTTACGATTTTAAAACTTTATCTTACAATTACCTTTATTTTATTTTTTTTACTCTGAAAATGGCAAAAAACATGCTTTGAGGGTTGTGTTTAATATCTCATGTAAACAGTCAATTGAGAATTGTGTTCATGGGAATTTCCAGTGCAAATAGTTTGACAGTTTCCTTCAGACTGAATTATTTGGTTTAATATAGCATAGTTCCATCTAAATAAAACAATTCAGTAAATGACACAATCCCCTTTATTTATAACAATAAAAAAAATAAGTATGAATATTTTTGGCTGTGGCCCATGATTAAAAAGCAAGTTGGACTAAATCGCAATGCCAAAAAGTTTATTCCTACAAGTTGCTTTTTAGAAAAGCTCACAGGGCAAAAGTGCAAATTGTAAGTGACCTCAAATGGTAAGTTGTTCCATTTTAAAACATTATCTTCAGAAGCGTGATTTATTTCAAATTCGGGATCTCAACTCTCCTGATCTTCATAGTCACTGATTTGATTTTGACAAGTGTGCCATTTTTGGTCCAGGTGTCCCAGTGGATATGTGACTGGCTGGACAGATCTTGGTCCAATGGTGAGCCATTCAGATTAGCCTTGCCACACTGGTTGAACCACCATCCTGTATTATTTTGGTTCATGCTGCAGCTCTCAACAGCTTTATCAGCAAAATTGCAGAATGGAGAACAACCGTCATTGTCAACGTCAGAGGTACTAAAAGGCGCTGTGTCTTGATTCTGCTCTTGGTTATAACCTCGAAAAGCATCACCTGCAGAAAAGAAAAGGAGAAACCGTGATAGATTACATATTTAATATGGATTGTCAGTGTTGTGTAATTCATAAATGAATCATCAGCAGGTCTAGATGGAATATGTGGATATTATTTGGATTTTCCATGCTAATTGTGGAGGAAAATGCAGTTATGAGAATAATATTTGGTGTTGGCTGACCTGCACTACCAGCATATCTGCCAAGGTGTATTGCAAAGAATTTGGTTTCGTCTTCAAGCCAGAAATTGTCATATGACGCATAGGCGGTGGTGTCGTCTTGCGAGACCAGAGACACATGTAGCTGGAAACGTGTGTTTCTCTGATTCACAATATTGTAGATTTTTCTCAAACCCAACCAGTGTTCACCTTCAGAGACAGATAAAGTCAGTACCCATTTATTCATATTTAAGACATTATCTGATTTAGAAGTTAAATGAAACCTTGAAAACAAAAATGAAACTTCTGTCACTCATCCTCATGTTGTTCCAAACTTGTATGACCTTTGTTCATCTTCAGAACACAAATTAAGATTTATTATTATTTTTTTTTTTAAATAGTCCATGTGACATCAGTGGTTCAACCATGCTGATATAAAGCTACGACAATACTTTTTGTGCGCAAAGAAAACAAAAACAACTACTTTATTCAACAATTTGGACTATTTTAGCGATGTTACTACCTTTCTGGGCCTTGAATATGTCAGTTCTATTGCTGTCTATGCAGGGTCAGAAAGCTCTCGGATTTCACCAAAAATATCTTAATTTGTGTTCCGAAGATGAATGAAGGTATTACTGGTTTGGAACGACATGAGGGTGAGTAATTGAAATATTTCAAACCTGTTACTGTGTTAAACACAGAATATACAGTTGAGGTCAAAAGTTGAAGAAGCTGCAAAATGTTAAATATTTTACCAACAAAATGCATGTTATTTTTTTAGTACTGACATGAAAAAGATATTTCACATAAAAGATGTTTACAAATAGTCCACAAGAGAAAATAATAGTTGAATTTATAAAAATTACCATGTTCAAAAGTTTACAAACACTTGATTCTTAATACTGTGTTGTTACTTGAATGATCCACAGCTTTTTTTGTGATAGTTGTTCGTGAGTCCCTTGTTTGTCCTGAACAGTTACTGCTTGCTGTTACACAAATTCTTTTTCAGCATTTTTGTGTATTTGAATGATTTTTGAGATCCATCTCTTCAGGTTGAGGACAACTGAGGGACTCATATCCAACTATTACAGAAGGTTCAAATGCTCACTGATGCTTCAGAAGGAAACACAATGCATCAAACTTGTTGAATTTTGCAGAGCAGGGTAAAATTTTACTTAATTTGTCTTCTAGGAAACACATTCTGTAGCTTCTGAAGGGCAGTACTAAATAAATAATGTGAGGGAAAAAAGAAGAAAAATGTACACATCTTCATTCTGTTCAAAAGTTTACACCCCTGACTCTTAATGCAGTCGTTTTTTCTTCTGAAGCATCAGTGAGCATTTGAACCTTCTGTAATAGTTGCATATTAGTTGTCCTCAGTGTGAAAAGATGGATCTCAAAATCATCCAGTCATTGTTGGAATGGGGTTAAAATACACAAAAATGCTGAAAAACCAAAGAATTTGTGGGACCTGAAGGATTTTTTTGAAGAACATCAGGCAGTTTAACAGTTCAGCGAATGTATGGGTCATTTTTATAAATTAAACTATTATTTTCTCTTGTGGGCTGTATGTAAATGTCTTTTATGTTAAATATCTTGGTCAAAAACCAAAGTCAAAACCAAATAAAAAATAACATGCATTTTGTATGATCCCTCTTATTCTGATAAAATAATGAACATTTTGTAGATTCTACAAGGTGTATGTAAACTTTTGACCTCAACTGTATTTTAAAGAATGTTGGTAACCAAACAGTTCCTAGTAGCCACTGACTTTTGGTTACCAACATTCTTCAAAATATCTTATTTTGCATTCAACAGAAGAAAGAAACTCATACAGGTTTGGAACAACTTGAGGGTGGGTAAATGATGACAGAATTTTCTTTTTTGGCTGAACTATCCCATTAACTGTTTCACTGTACCCGGTAAGTGTCCAAATCCATCCAAGTACTGTGACCACATTCGTTTGAAGTCAGTGAGACCGTCCGTCCGTCTCTGTATTACTGTCCATCCGCCCTCCATATAATCCATCTCACAGAACACCTGTTGATGGCCAGTTTGAGATGGGTAATTCATCAAGTGTAAACCTAAAACCATGTTTGAATTGCTTTTAGATTAAAATAACTGTGGTTGGAAAGTTTAAACAAAACGAAAAGACGGTACTTTCCTCAAAGGAAACATCTGTGTTTTCTGGCTGAATTATATAAATCCCACTTGGGATTTTTGGAGACACGGCACCTAGTGTCTCTTGGATGTCACTACAGTCTTTCCCTGTGGAACGAAAGGGAATTCACTGTGAGGTTGCGTAGATGATAAATATTTTGCATGAAGTTGACAGTATGTTAATCATCTCACCGTGGGACTCCATGGGCTTCACGGAAAAGATATCACAGCTGCTTCTCTGCACATCTGAACTGAGTGTGTTTACTTTGGCCGTAAGCTCGATTATCTAAAATGAAAAAAAAAGTTTAAGAACTCAGAAAAGGATATGAGGTTTGGAAGTTCGGAAATTGTAGAATACCTGACTTGAGAGAAATTCCAAAGCTTTCTGCTGGTCATCAATGAGATTTCTGATCAGCTTCCTAGTGTTTCTTGTATATGACACTATAGCATGCTGGAGGTTAACTAAGACACACAACCTGCATTAAACGTGTATTACTGTAATATATCACAATGTATGCACAAAAAATGAAACACCTACTACACAAGGAATGTTTCTCATCACGCATTAGCTTTGCAGTCATTTCACATGGCATAGTGCACTTGTCTTTGCCTGCGTCTCTGTGATAATGCTCTTTTTGGCCTTGAAGAGAGACATCTTCAGACTCCCCAGTCAATAAAGCAGGATCATTGCTGCTGGTATTCTATTATGGAAAAAAATATATATATCACACATTATTACATATTCAGTACCCTTGTTATATAAGCACCATATGTTGCCTTAAAGTATTTTTGTGAAATAAAAATGAAATACTAATGCATTCTAGCAAATATTGCAAGAACAAACATTTTAGAACATTTATTAATTTATTAACATTAATTACAGATGACAGAAAAGAAATGTTGACACTCACCACAGCTGATGATGCAAGAAGATGCAGAAATAAAGTGATCCAGATCATTCTGGTCTATGTAGCAGTCCCACATGTGAAAGCGTGAAGATGTGCACCTTCCAATAAGACGGCCGTTTTCTCCAGGGTTCTGTTGTGGGCTGGACTGCCTCTTTGCTTCAGGGGAAAAAAGAAAGAAAGAAAAGAAAACCTCACAAAAAGTAAATAAATAAAAGACGAACAGCCTCAACAAAAAGTGTCTAGACCAATTCTGCTTTATTCGAAAGTATTGTTGCTTTATTGCACTTCAACAACATCCTGTATTGGCTATGAAAACCAGATGCTGAAATGTGACACGTCTTTCTGTTGAAGTGGGAATCAGCAGGACCCAGAGCAGCATACGTAAATGCATTCCTTCCAGAAACACAGTGAAATCCTGGACATGACAGAAGGAAAACACACTCAGTTAAATGACCTTCAAACCACAAATTGGCAAATATATTTTTTTCTTTATATTAGGCCATTTGTTGCATCTAACTGCAGCTCATTTGTGTTGTGACTCATGGTTGAAAATGGCACTAAAGCTAAGCCACAGTAATAGGTTTCATTCCAATCAATTTATATACCATGCACTGATTTAAACTATATGCTGAATACACTGTATGTTTCTTTGGATAAAAGCATATGTCAAATGCATGAATGTATATGTATTTTTTTTTTTTTTTTTTTTTACTGTATTCTTGGTATTTATGCAGATTTTTTTGGTAATTGTCCTTCAACTGTCCTTCAGTGCTCTTCAAGGAACACATCTGTTGGGCATTAGACAGCTGTTGATTATGCATATATATATATATATATACAGTTGTAGTCAAACGATGATTCAGAAATCATTGTAATATAATTTGCTACTCAAGAAACATAATTTCTGATTATTATCAATGATGAAAACAGTTGTGCTGCTATAATTTTTTGTACTTTGCAATTTAACGGTTACTTTTCTTAAATGAGACATCCCCGATGACTTACGCAGCCTTCAAATGCGACCTCCGGAGGACGCAGCCTTCCAAATTAGACGCAGCAATAGGCGTCGATCCCGTGGCTGCTCAGGGAATCGAGCAACCACGAAAATGACCGAGGACCCACGGAAAAACACGAGATGTTCTCGGTTCATTTTAACCAGTAAGAAGTGGATTGTAGCTTGTGCGATTTTATTTACTTTTTCATAGTTTATTTGATGCAGGATTTTGAGTTATTTTAATGGAAAATCAAGCAGCGGGCTTGCTTTTTTATAGAGAGATCATGACTCTGCGTTCCCTCAGATATTGTACGCCCTCAAACTTTGTCCTGTGTACACGCGAATAAGTGCTTACGAAGCGCAGCCATCATAGAAAGAATGTGTGTTGGTTAATAAATAATGTATGTGCAGGAGTACATCCCATGGAGTATACTCTAGAAAAAAAAACAGTATAATCAATTACTGAGTAATGACAAATATTTGAAAATATTAAATTTATTACGCATGTGTATGATAACGTATCCCCGTTATACATTTTTTAAGCAAACTGCAGTTTTTTTTTAGGTGGGGTGGGTGGTGCGGGCGGGTGTCGAGCACCCACCGGCAGAAACATAAATCGGCGCCTATGACGTCAGTATCGAAAATATCGATACCGATCCGCCCAACCCTAGTGAGCTCGTCTCTTTTTAGTTGTCATGGTAACCTGTGGAAAACAAGCATCATGGCGGAAGAGAAACTTTCGTTTGAGCAAACGTTCACCTTCAGTTTGCTTTCTAGCAAAAATTTTACGTTTCAACAAGATCCTAAGATAACAAGACTCCTGATGAAATGGTAAGAATATGCTCGACAGGTACAGTTTTTACTGAATTCAGTGACAATCAGTCGAGTTACCGGTGGGGAGGAACAGGAGGCACATCAGTATTTTATGTTCCAGTCAACATATTTCCGCTCAAAATAGCAGGCGTAGTCCACAGTGTGGTGATTTGTGACAATAATATTAAGATGTGGGACTCTTTGTGGATTGGCTAATGTGCAGAAAAGCTGATGAATTTGAAAAGAAACCGTTTTATTCCACTTTATTGCCACTGCTATCCAAATCACAAATAAATAAAACAGCAAATAACAATACCATGGAAAATGACAACAACAACAAAAAAAAAAAAAATAGAAAGAAAGAAACATATACTATGTAAAGAGTTCAGATGCAAAACCCTCTAAAAGCCACCTCGGTCAAAAATGATAATGATACTTAGTGAATGCTCTCGACATCCATCAAATACTTGTACAGCCTCAGCACAATCAGAAGTACCAGTAGGCCTACTTAGGTAGAAACCTATACATAGGAGCCTGATAACAATGATTTTAAAGAAAAACGTCAGGTAGACTTAGAGGCTTTTTCATCTTAACTCGTCATAAATTATTATATGGAGATTGGGTGAGTTGAGACTTTTTTTTACTTAGTGTGTTTAAAGTCATCCAAAATCAATTTGGATCTAAAATAAACATCTTTCAAATTATGGCTTTCCAAAAAAAAAAAAAAGTCTTTGGTCTCTTGCCTCCAGTGAGGGGTAAATTGATCCACATTAGTGTTAGTTAAACTTAAAATTGTAAAATTGTGCCATTGATTATGCTGAAGTAAAAGTGAACATTTTTCAGTGGCGTATTCAGGGGGGTGCCATGGGGACACTTGCCCCCCGAAAACTGATTGGCCCCCCAGTGCCCCCATCCTTCTACTTGTCTGTCACTCAAATCATTCAAATCATATCTCTCTGCATTTGAATAATGATTCCACTAAATTGTTCTATTTTATATAATCCCTTTTTTTTTTCTTTTTAATTAGCGAGTTGCAGCGCTAGATTTTGGTATCGTCTTTCAGTGTTAGGACAGAACAGGTTCGATGTTATCCAAGCGGCAACCTCCCGCTCTGGCTCTTGAAACAATACGGAAGTGACTGAAGCTGCAGTTCATCGGCTGGCCGCTTGAGGCTGGCTCCAAAAGGGAGCAAATCCCCATAGACTCTCCTGTTAAAATGTTCAACTTTATAACAGATAAAAGCATGTTTACAGCCAAGTACAAAAAGTGGTTTTGGTTTTTAACAGCTAGTTTTGCCCTTCGTGACAACTCTGAAGGGGGGGGGGATTTTTTTCTAACTCACCCAATTAAATTATATTAGCATTACAATTCTGCATAATTAAGGGCGTGGCCACTTGACTGACAGGTGTCAGGCAGCCGTCACATTACCTCAGCTTATTCCAGCAGTTGAACTTGGCATCTCAGCCAAATAAAGGCAAATAAACACAGTGCTGTGCTCGTAATAGCATTCTGTAAGCTAACTGTTTTAGCTATTAAATTAGTTCAGTTTTGTATGAAATGGCTATTGAAAAATTAAAAGTTTGAAAAGTTATTATATTTCGTTTCGTTATTGTATTAAGTTAATTTAGAAAAACGTTTAGAGCATTTTTTTGTTTGTTAAATTAAGTTGTATTTTTAAGTAACGACAAAGACTATAGAATACCCAAGATGTGTCACTCGTATAGTTTTGAATGGGGAAATGTGTCCATATGGCTGGATACCATGAATTATATAACATTTCTTCAAGCAATTATCACAACTTGTTCCTTGGTGAGCTTGGAGAGAAATTTCCCTGTCACTGAATATATATATATATATATATATATACATGCGCTTTTTATGTCTGAAAACGCGAGGCGCACATCACTGCCTTTTTTTGGTGACTTTTAAAAAAGAGCAGTGCGCAGCAGTTTTTTATGTTGCTAGGAAACCATCAAACCATCAAAACATTCAATTGAAGAAAAAATACGATGACGTCAAGCGCTTTTCTGCACAGAGTTGCTTTTTTTTCAACTTCAGGCACTCAGAGCACTCCGGCAAAAACGTAAGGCGCCCGGGGCGCATAAACAGCGCACAGAACACTCACTGCCAACCGAAAACATTTAAAAAAAGCACTGCACAAAATGCGTTCTGTCTGATCGGGGCCTTAAAGGGACTTTGGTAACGAGCAGCCGGGTCATAGCCTATGTTTGATCAATTCAGCTTTCTCAAATCATCACTACTTGCCTGAAATAAAATCTATAGATATAAAACAGCTTAAGCATATCACAATGTTAGTTTAAACACTTAAATGTGCGCTTTTAGATGCATATCCAATCGTTTGTGTGGAGAGCAGAAGCTAAAGCATGCTTTACAGGACATGGAGGCACCAGCGCGATCACTTCTATTGGAAACATTTTTACGTCATAATTTTTGCTCATAAAAGTAAGATACATCATTCAGAACTGTAGAGGGTCTATTTATATTTGTGTGCTCAGTAGCCTAGAAAATAAGCACTTGTGTCATATTGCTCTTGCTGCCCCTGTGATATCCTGTGATATGTGATAGCCTATATATAAATATGTGGGAAAAAACACATACAGAGGCATTTTTTTGCACCAATATCTCAAATTTTAGGTCAGAACTGAGTTGTTGCCCCGCATCATATGTGTCAGCATTCAGGTCTAGGTCTGTGACGTAATTTCCTATGGTGTGACACATAAAAGAACCACATATTTATCTCAAAATATCTTAAAAGACAAACAAAAAAATCAGTTGGGTGTTGCAATAGGGATATATACATATCACTCATCTTAAAATGGTATAACTTTCAGCAGTTTTGAATGGATGATAGCAAAGTTTGTCTTGTTGTCAAAGTTTGTTTTGAAATTGTCCAAAGAGTCATAAGGAAAAAAAAAGTATTATAATTTCATATTAAATAAATAACACTATATGAAAATAAGTGTCTAACAACTAACTAACAACAAGTGCTATGACAAGTCTCAGTTAGCTTAATGCAGTATGTAGCAAGGTTTTTTTAATTAAACAATAAATAAAAAGAAAACAGATAGAATCGAAAAAGAATAGAGCAGGCTAATTTTTCTTTTTCTTTTTTGCTTTTTGTTAATGGTATAATAAATAAAAAGAAAACAGATAGAAAAGATATAAGATATAAAAAGAATAGAGAAATTATTTTTAAAGAATATAATAGAATAGAGAGTGCTAGAGTTAGAGGGTCAGAAAAACATAAATACAAAGATCAGAGATCAGAGAAAAGATCAGACTTTTACAAAAAAAAAAAAAAAAAAACATTTTTACTGCCTTGTCAACTACACATATAAATACACAACATAATATTGGCCCCTCTGTGTTTATTGTGGCCCCTCTTGTGTTCCTTATTTATTTATTTATTTATTTTCACTGCATCTCTATAAGAACCACATTTTTAGATACAAAAAAATAACATGTAAACTTTATTCACTCTTAATTAGTCAATGTGTTATGTTTAAAAGACAGATAAGATGTTCCAAAATCAACCCCCATAAAATCTAGGGGCAATCCCAAACGAACTGATTCTTGTAAAGCTGTTTGAATTTCTGACCAGTTCATCAGCCAAATGTCACTTTAGGTAGTTTCCAGTTGAGAATTTCACTGAGAGTTGGTAAAATGTTGTTTATTACTTAATTTACATGGAATTGGTATGCTTAATAAGTTTAAAGTAATTAACATATCTTTTGGGAAATGCAGTCATATGATAAAAATGACATAAAATGACGATTCATTTTTCTTGCATTTTCTATCAAAAATTGGTCAGTTATCCATTCTAAAATTCGTCACTGCCTTTTAGGTCCATGTTGGGTCGAATTGCCATCCAGGCCTTCAACTTTGACCAATCTTTCCAGTCTTATAGTAGCAATGACTTTGCCTGGGTAAATATTTACACATGAATTTTAACTTTCTTTGTCAAAGCAACATAGTATATGTCAACATTATTATTATTTTTCAGAATTTCTTTCAAGATCCATGTGTGAAGAGCAATTTAAAGATGCTTGATACTGCTGGATCATGGACACTGCTGGGTATGTTAATACTCCTGTCCTGTTGATACTTGGTCCACAATGTTTTACGTCATCTTATGTTTATATCTCCTTACCTATTCACAGGTAGAGACATCACACATGTAGATGTTGAAGTTGTTCCATGCACAAAGGTGTCAGTAGATATATTCAATCCAATTTACTCAAATGGAATTTTGCGTCCCTCTGGCCACATTGTCAAATGTTACCATGAAATATACCCAGACTTTGATGAGTTAAGGATGGTAGGGATTATTACATCACTATTATGACTGATGCTCTCAAACATGGCTATCAAAATGTTCAATTAACCTCTGTTGTTTCTGACAGCTTTTGCTTGAAGAAGATTCTGACAATTTTCATATAATCAGTCCAAGTGATCGTCAAGAGTTTTTGTTCAGACTGTTCAAGCATATGGTCTTAGGTGGTGAGCTTTGCCAATATGAGGATGTCATCGATCCCTACATTGAGACATCAAAAATGATGTACAAAGACTTGGTCAGGTGAGAATTTTACAGACATTATGTTCTATTTTAACATTTCACATGAATGTGGGACCAAAATAAGTGAACTTGAGTACACATTAATGTGGAAAATCTTTAACCGCTTTGACCTCTTTAACATCTCACCGTGATACCTAATGAAGTGAATGGTTGTCATTTAATAAACTTCTCATTCATATGTCTTTCAGTGTTCAGAAGGATCGAGATACAAAAGAGATCAGTGTGGTCACAACAATCTTGAAAGTTTCTGCTCATGTATGTAACTTATTTCTTGTGCATCATTATCCTTAACCATGCAGTCAGTATTCATTCCTTATTTATTATGTTAACATTGCTGTTTTTGTTTATTAGGATTACAGTGGATTGTGCTACCCATCTGCAACAGAAAACGAGCAGACATTTGCTTACCTCTGTATCGATCCATTCAAAAGGCATGTGTATGTTCTGTACCATTCATTTGGTATAGGAGACTTTTCATGAAATTAAAGGCCATAGATCTAGCTCTACATAAAAACACTGAGACATTATTAGGAAATACACATTTTCATCTATACTTTGTAATTTATCATTTAATCAAGTGATGGGAGGACATTAATTAAATGTATAGTTAAACCTATAATGAAAACTTCCAAGAATAAGAGTATGATGTTGTAGTTCTGTAAATACATTTTGAATGTAGTTTCGTGCTTGAAACATGGATTTTTTTCTCTCTCTCTGTTTCCTAAATGCAAATAAACCTTTACACAATCCTAGACTTTGCTGTTTAAGAAACAACTGATTACTCATATCTATCATAACTTCCTGTCAAACAACGTGGAAGTAAGCCAATGGGCGAAACTTCCGCTTCATTATCCGCTATAGAGAAATAAGAAGAAGAATACCAATGTGCAGTAAATGGTAAAACTGTTTACACTACAAACCGGAGTGTAATGGTGGTGCCCCATGCTACAAAATAAATTTGCACTGGAATTTTCCTGTAACTCAAGGTTGGGTTATGAACAGAAAAAAACATATCGTCATTCTCTTCCTCCCTATGAAAATATGTGTATTTTAGGCTGGTCCGTTTTAGTCATCAGTCAGATTATGATGAATCGTCTGAGCTGTTTTTCTTCACTGATTGCATCCATTCAGATACAGGTAGGCTAACATTAGTGAATAGTGTTAACTTGAGGCTTTAAAATTGGGTCAGTAATCACTAACACATTGCAGTGTTTGTTTTAACGACTACGGGAACAAATATAAAGATAAATATGAAACTGAGTAAATGTTGTCGTACTGTTAAAATCTCAAATTAAATTTTGTCATCTGTTATAGGGACGACTGAACAGACATTTAGAAGTTTGTTTTAAAAATGAAAAGTAAAGATATATTCTAGTGTTCTATCATCAGGTAATGAAAAGTACTACACTCGTGTTCTTCATGCGCACGTGAACACTGGGATTACCGTAATTCATGTAAGTAGCCAAATGTGGACAGGGCATTCGTTTCACGTCCCACTTCGTCTTTATTCAGCTAGATTTAAAAGATGCATGAGAGGTAGGCTGTCCTTCGCGAAATTCAGTCACCTACAATCCTTTGTACACATTCCAATTCGCGAAAAGGAACTGAGGAGCCAACAATCAGCACTGAGCTTGTCTGAATTGAATGAGGAAATGTAAGACAAAATAATTTTCAAAATAAGTTTCGCCTTCTCGGACATCAAAGCATAACATGTTATCTTTTGTTTTGGTGTAAATTGCTCACCTAAAACTAAACTGCCAAACAAGTTAAGCCACTGGGAGACTGTAGACAGCTATAAATATAAAGCCAAGTAATATAAAGATTTGTAATGCTTTTTTTTTTAAGTATTCAAAAATTAAATTGTATTGGTATTTTCGTGCAGCGCTACTGATTGTGGTGTTTAAAGCCGAGCGCCTACATGTCTTTTTAAGGGCTTAAAAAGTTAAACAGGACATTGTGTGTGTGTGTGTGTGTGTGTGTGTGTGTGTGTGTGTGGTAGTGTTGGAAAGTCCCTAAGTTTTCTGAGTCATAGTGGTTCTTGAACGATTCGTTCATTTTGATTGAATCTTTTGAGTGACTCGGAAAGAACGTATGCATACGCAACATCCTATAGGTTTGTTAGTTCACCTGTTTTCGAGTCGTTTGTTCATCTTATGGGGCTGTCACGTGATAAACGAACGACTCGAACCCCAACTCGAAAGATTAATTTATCAGTTCTCTTTCCGGCTCAGACTGCATATGTTAAGTTTCTGTGGCTGTAACGTGATCAACAAACGACTCAAAACCGAAAACTTGTCAGATAAGAGGTGAGGTGAGGTGAGCTAAGCATAGACAAAAGACCCAGGTAAACAATTAATGAATCTTTTCTGTTTCTTATAGCATTATAGTATTCTTGTTTGTAGTGTGATCAACGTTTGTGTAAGCAGCAGATGTGTTAGGGAAGTAACACGTAACATTTTAATTACATTTTTGCTAAAATGAACGAAATGACTCGGAAAAAGATTCGTTTATTTGGCTGAACGAGACTCAAATGTCCGAGTCAGTAAAATGATCCGAACTTCCCGTTACTGCGCAGTGAGTCATAGGATTTGGTTGACTCGAAAAAAGATTAAAGTAGCCAACTAATTACTGACTAGAGCAAGACTATGCTGTTGATTCTTCTGCAATCGTCTTTGTTGGTGAGTACAGACTAAATATATTAGTGTCCATTTAAGATTCAGATTTCTTGTAGTTTTGTAACTGATTATGATCTGAATGGGATAGAAAATTGTATGTCATCATTACATAAATATTAATAAATATTACATTTTTAGATGTATTCATTATTTTGTTTTAGTCTTAATTTATTGTAAACCTAACTGAAGTAAATGTTCTTCATGAGGTGATCCTCCTTGAAACTTGTTGGTGATTATTTTAAAAACACTGACAAAGTTTAAATAAACAGGGATACAAAAATCTCATAATTTAGTCAATCTCATGTGATTCTACACAAAATAGATTTACTGTAGAATAGCAGCCTAATTTTTAAAGACAGCTTGTCAAGTCAAGTTTTAGGGTGATTTTAATATGCTTAAAGACAAGCCATATGCATATTCATTTGAACAACACCATTGAACAGTATTTTCTTCTTAAAACTGTGGTGTACCAATAACTCAGTTTGAACCTGCCCCTTTTCTACGTCACAGACATTTAATTAATCAATTAGTATCAAGGTGTGGGGCATGGTTTTCATAGCTGGTCAAAGGTTTCTATTTACACTAGGCTCGTTTGAGTTGAGCAAAACCTGGGCAGAACCAATTACCGGTGATCACCGCGAGATGCATGCCGGTTAGAAATGTGTCCGAGTTACGTCCGCCTTGCTCTGATGTCATGTTGACGTATGCCAAAAAAACTCTTTCCACGCAAGGTGGCTGTGTCGGATTGGGCAGTCCGGCGCAGTATCTCTCCACCAACTGCGCTTACCAAAAGCATGATGGGAAACGACGGTCTGACGACACAGCTTAATGCTCATTGGTTCAGACAACTGTCACATTGCCATTCTTTTCTAAAATGTTCTATTTTTAATCTAAATGTGGTTATGTGTTTGAATTATGCATGAATATTCCCAAACACTATGACAGTGCGATCTCTGTGTAAAATATGTGATTATTGTAATATTTATATAAAAATCTAATATACACGTTTGTATTAAAGTAAAAAATTAATGATACATACGTCTTTCGTATGAAATTAAATAGCAAGCATTTTGAGTGTCTTGTTCATCATATTTATTTTCATACAAAAACAACAGAACTAAAATTATATCATTAAATACATTTAATAGTTATCTGTTCCGCTTCCAGAGCTCAGAACTGTCCGTCTTGACTGCACTTATTTCACTCCTCCCCTAACTGCAGCCGCCTACTCTTGCCTACATTTCAGGCAAGGCGAGGCGCAACTCAAACAAGCCTATTGGTTTTTTTTTTCTCTCTTTCTTTTCTTTCAGCATTAAGAAATACAATATGTCAGTGTTTTGTTCAGTGTTGAGTTGTGCGTGCTCGAGATTCCCCTCCTCTCCTATAAAAAGGTGTAGACACTATGACTACATTCACACTGCCCAAAAAATCTGATTTTTTTCATTAAATGTGACCCAGGTGTGTTTTTTGCATGACAGTATGAACGGCACAAACCGCATGGAATCTGATCTTTTACAATATGATCTGAGCCACTTCAGTATGTGGTTCTAAATCCGATACAGGTTGGATGTTTCGCAATGCGACCTCAGTCTGAACAGTCAGATCGGAATTCATGCGACTTTAATGTCATTCGAGATCAACACGCGTCACAATTGTGTCGCGTTTTTTTGCATGCTGAAGTTCATTATTTCAAATGTAATAATGTTTTTTTCAGCATCGAGATAAAACATCTCAACTTTGTCATTGTTGCTTAGTAGCGGTAGACGCCACGGGAGCACAAGCTACAGAGTGCTTTGAAAAGAAAGGAGACAGCGGCGCACATGTAAATGGCCCCTTACGTTACTGTCGTTTGAGTTCAGGCCAATGACAAGTTCACACGGGAATCAGATATGGTTTCCCTCAAATAAGCAAGGAGTAAGCACCTTTGGCGATAGATATGATTGTAAATAAGCATAAGCCCCGTACGGTCTGCCATGCTAGTTTGTTTACATCTAGCTACCACAATTCCTTGCGCTCAGGCAGTTTAGCTTGACTTGCCTGGAACGCTACAAAGTCATGATTTACGGGCTCAAAAACCTTCTTGGAACACAGCATAAGAGAATAAATGTGTAGTGTAGACACTGATCTGTATAATGTTTTCTGTTATTAATCAGTGAGTGTAGAGTAGAGCTTTGTTGATTATAAAGAAGTGAGATTGTGTGAGAACTTTTTAGCTTTGTAGGCTAAAATCCATTCAGAATTTTAATACATTCATACTTCATACATTCCAAACTGCAATGAATGGCATAGCAAAAAACTTTAATCCAAGATCTATGTTGCAAATAAAAGTCTTTAGGTATTTGTCCACAGGCATCTTCCCATTCTTTTCTCTTCTTCTCATCACTAGGAAAGCAGACTTAATTCACTTCTTTGACTGAAAATTACAACCAAAAGCCACATAATCTGGCATCGTATATATTATGTTCCGAGTTGTGTTGCGGTAAAAATAGCAACAGGTAGCTGCAGTAGCTCATAGATTGCAGCCATTTGACTTTATTCGAATGAAAGGTGCACCCCCATAGTAAAATATGAATAAAACTTTGTAAATATTTAAAATAACATAAATCTTTAATGGGTTTTCTACTACATATTTCAGTAAGAGACCGAATTATTGACTATAGTAGGACTTAGAACCACACAAGGTGAATAAATGACTGAATTTTATGTTCTCAGCCTACATGAAACTTTTTTTCTTTGTGACGTGTAATTACTTTGGAATGCAGTGGTGAAACCCTGTTGATGATTCACGGCGCGTGTGAAGGAGGGGGAGGGGTGCAACTGGGGGATTCAGTTAATTCCTATGGGGGTGGTTTAGCCAGAGTTTAAAATGTTTTATTGAAATGAAAGTTACTGGCGCTTCCAGTTTTTGTGAAATGCGAAATGCGACTTCCGGAGATTTGAAAAGAAACAAAGCACCTCTCTCTCTCTCTCTCTCTATTCACACACACACACACACACACACACACACACACACACAATATATATATATATATATATATATATATATATATATAAATAGAGCTCTGATAGAGCACCTAAGAAGGAAATTATAAATATATAATGATGACATTAGTGACGGTTGCTGTGTGACGTGACGTAATTTCCGCCTTCTCCCTAAGAAGAAAGGACATTTTGTGCTGTGAGAAAGATCAAATTTTGTTCTTAGCATCGGTGAGTGGGTCCCTTTTCAACTCTCCCTCGCTCAAAATACCAAGATTTGATTAACTTTGTAGTGTTGTATAGATTGTTTTTGTCCTTTAAACAGGTTTTCTAGTATTATAACGTTACCAGAAAGAGTGTTCGGTGAAATGGCAGCGTCTCGTATTGAAAAAAACAAAAAACTACCTCCCTGCTGCTGTCGTGGCAGCAATTCAGAGTTTCACGTGGTTTTCCTCGCTTATTAATAGAAGGTTAGCCACGAACATACTGTGTAAATGACTCATATCAAGTTATTTCCGTTTTGCTTGGTAGAGGACGGGGCGGAAAATGGTAGAAACTTTGTGCGAACAGTCATCGAGCAGAATTGTTTTTCCGAATACGACTAGCAAGGCAGCGTTTGTTTTTCCATTAATAAGATAAAACCTTACGTTCTGATTAAAGCTCAGTGTTTTATTTCAGTTTAGAAAATGAAACACTACAAGGGCCTCCTATTTACTAGTTGTAATATTTGATTCTAGAAGAAAAAAAAATCATAAGGGTCAATTTTATTAGTTATTTTATTAGTTTAGATTTATACATCATTTGAAAGCTGAATAAATAGGCTTTTTAGTGATGCCTGGTTTGTTAGGATAGGACAATATTTGGGCAAGATGCAACTGTATGAATATCTGTAATCTGAGGGTGCTAAAAAAAAATCTGAATATTTAGAAAATCGCCTTTAAAGTTGTCCAGTTGCTTAGCAGTTCATATTACTAATCAAAAATTACGTTTCTGATATATTTACGGTAGGAGGCAGCTCACACCAGAGCTAGTGGGTGTAACCTGACGTCCAGCAACGAAGTATAGATCTCTGCAGAACAAGAAGGCGGCGTTTCTCAATTATTGGGCGCTTTGAAACCGGTCTAGGCATTAGACCGTACAGAAGCGGAAATGCATTATTATTATTATTATTATTATTATTATTTCTTTCTTTTCTTTTTTCTTAATTTTTTACTATTATGTCAATATCGCGACAACATTTATGTCAAAAAAATAAAATGTGTGCATAAAATACAGGCTACAGTACCCATTTTCTCTAAATTAAATTAAACTACCGAGAGAACTTTAATATGGAATTCTTTCATAAACCAAATTTCCCATTCTTATATTATAAGATACAGCTCTTGTATATAATAATAATAATAATAATAATAATAATAATAATAATAATGAATTTACAAAAATCAATTTACATCCATATGCAGGTGATCTCTCTCCTTATTTCACTGCTTTATTACTCATATCTGATGGGAAAACCGTATTCAAGTATTAGGGAATCGCCCACTCAAGATTTAGCAAACCAGGCACAGATGTTGAAAAACACCTACCCTGTTGGAAAACGCCCCAAAATTGAGGAATGCCTTTTGTTGCTCTGCAGAGACCTAAGTCTCGAAGCAACCCCTCCCTGGGTAGAACTACATAGTTTAACCACAAACATCTAAACATAACTCCACCCATTAAGAGGTCAAGGTCCACCTGTTACATTCAGAGAGGGGGTGGATGTCATTTGTCTCTGCAGTGATCACCACTTGATTGGTTAATTTACCATTTGATACAATGCGTAATGTACATTAGTTCTATTTTTTTATAATACAGTATGTATTTACACAGTTTTGTTTAATAAAACCATATAATTACTTGCTTTTGATACTTTATTTAAAACTATTATTCATTTATTTCCTCATTGCTGTTATATTTGTATTTTAAGTCATTTTAAATGTTATTGTTTGCTTAGGTCTATTTTTTATCTCAACAGTCCAAATTGCAACTTCTGTTTCATGCTTTAACATATAGTTGAGGTCAAAAGTTTACATACACCCTGCAGAATCTGCAAAATGTTAATTATTTTAGCAAAATAATTAGCCCCCCAGTGAGCACTTTAATTTTTTAGGACAAACAAGGGACATCTGTCACTAAAAACAACAACACCACCACACACACAGGTGTAGATCATTTAGGTAGCAACACTGTATTAAGAATTAACTGTATGTAAACTTGTAAGTGGGGTCATTTTTATAAAATAATTAACAATTTTGCAGATTCTGCAAGTTATATGTAAACTTTTGACTTCAACTGTATTATTATGACTCCTGATTCAGAACTGTTGAAAGTCAGCTGTACCCTTCATGTATTTTATGCTAGGACATTAATATAGATGTGTAAATGAATAATGTGGTTTTCTGTGTTATTTTCAGGTTGCTGCATTATAGGGGACGGAAGCACATACCACCTATTTCATCCTTTTATCTCTGCAAGATTTCATTTAATTTTTTTAAAAAGATTATGTGTTCTGTCATGGACGACTAGACACCGGTCATGGGATGTCCAGCAGAGAGAAAGACTTGAATGGAAACACCCTGTGTCACATTTTTATTGACTTTGTTAAATGTCATGTTGACTTTGTTAAGATCCAAAGAAACCACCATTTAAAAATGTGTTTTGGTCAGTGTAGTTGTGGTGTATTTCTTAGTGATCCAGGATGAGCTTCAAGAGCTGCCCTTTGGGACTTGCATAAACTTATTTGAAGTAGCTTGTGTTATGCATCACATTATGTTCCTGCAGTTTTCATTCAGTACACAAGTCACCAGTTCTGGGAAGAAACGCTTCTCATGATGGATAGGAGGGATTTCTTTTTTCATCTTGTTTGCCTTTTCACTTTTAATCTTCTGCACGCAGATGGGGTATTCAAGTCTTTCTCTCTGCTGGACATCCCTTTCCCCTATCTTTTTGAAATGGAAATTATACAAAACAGTGCTTTCTTGAGGGGTTTGTGTCGAAATAGCGGCCCTGCAGATTTACAATACGATAACTCATCTGAACTCTTTCGTATATCCACGTATGCTAAATTCCCTCCCACTGCGCCGGTGACGGAGAGGAGTCTTGCTCGAGCTGGCTTTTATTACACCGGAGTGGGTGACCGTGTCCAATGTTTCCGCTGCAATGTGACAGCCGACAACTGGCAGTCTGGCGACTGCCCTGCCGAGCGCCACAAACAGCTGTCTCCCACCTGCAGCTTCATCCAGAGTTTACCTGCCACTGCAAACCTCCTGTCGTCCTCCCATTCAGCCTTTTCCCCGCTTCGTAATGTAGCCATCCTGCAGCTATCCGCCCCTGCAACCACAGGAGCATCAACCACTTCAACATCTTCAGGCCAAACAGAAGAGCAAGTGGGTTACCTAAACATGGGATTCAGCAACCTGGCACCCTCCAGTCCCATTTCTTCTCGTGGAGTGGAAGATATGTCTCACCAGCGACCACCAGCTTGTCACAATCCCAGTATGCGCAGAGAACAGGAGCGCCTTGACACCTTTCAGAATTGGACTCTTGCTACAGTAACTCCAGCTGAGCTTGCCAAAGCTGGTTTCTACTACCTTGGCCAGGGTGACAGGGTGGCTTGCTTCAGTTGTGGCGGCCAGCTCAGCAACTGGGAACCAGGAGACCGAGCTGTTTCTGAGCATCAGAGGCATTACCCAAACTGCCGGTTTGTTCGAGGTGACCGTGCAGATAACATACCATTATCTGGTGGCGCCCTTTCCAATGTATCTAACTCTGCAATGCAACAGTGTGAGGAACGGCTGCTCACGTTTGTCAACTGGCCCTCAAGAATACCTGTTCGACCAGACCAATTGGCTAAAGCTGGGTTTTACTATGTTGGTAAGAGTCTTGAATGAACCAGAAGTCTTGCCCATAGGCTTACTTCTGGGTTGAAGAAAAATGTGGATTACTTTTATGATCCTTGCGCCTACAATTATTTATTTTGCTTTGTTTTGGTAGGTCGGAATGATGACGTTAAGTGCTTTTGTTGTGATGGTGGACTCAGATGTTGGGAATCTGGTGATGATCCATGGGTAGAACATGCTAAGTGGTTTCCAAGGTAAATAAAAGTGGTGTCATTTTCTGTTCCCTGATGACACTATGTGAATATTAATCAGGCATGCATGTTCTTCTAGATGTGAATACCTGTTGCAAGAAAAGGGCCAAGAGTTTGTTCATCAAATTCAAGCAAGATTTCCAAGACTATTTGAACAGGTATGTTAAAAATACTACTACTGTCATTTGTTCTTTCACAAAACTGATGGATGTTTTACCTAGTTTATGTGTTTTACAGCTCTTGACTAATGGAGACAGCAACGCGAGAGAATTTGTTGATCCACCTGGTAAGTTTTCTATTAAGTTAACCTATAGTTGAGGTCAAAAGTTTACATTACACCTTGCAGAATCTGCGAATCATTAATTTGACCAAAACTTGTCTTGATCTTGTCGCACAGCATCAGAAATGTTGTTTTGGTCATTCTCAAATGCCTAAGCAACGTCTGTCATCAAAGTATTTCTGTATAATTGTCTTACACGATTGCAGGCATTCACCTCCGAAAGCAGTGAACGCATTTATTGTTTCATCTGCTCACTCTGAGGCACAAGAAATTTATTATATGTGACAGTTATTATGTTCAGTGGCTTCTCCTATTTTTCTTACTGATATGTAGTGCCAGTTTATCAGGAAGAGACTATTTTGTTCGCTTTGGCTTATTGGATAGAATCTGTACTTTATGCGCAAGTTTTATCCAATATTCCAGTTTGGCACACAAGTAAAATTTTTATCTTTGGATGGAAACATTAGCTAGCTAATGACTATGATTTTGAGATCCATCTTTTGACACGGAGGACACACTAAGAGACTCACATACAACTATTACAGAAGGTTCAAACACTCACTGATGCTTCAGAAGGAAAAACGATGCATTGAGAGGCTGGGGGTGAAAACTTTTGGAATTTGAAGATCTGAGTTATTTTGACTTATTTTGTCTTTTGGGAAGTATGCAAGTATCTTCTTTAGCTTCTGAAGGGTAGTACTAAAAAAAAAAGATTTAAGCAAAAAAAAAAAAATTCATTATGTTTAAAAGTTTTCACCCCCAGTCTTTTTTTTTGTGTGTGTGTTTGAACCTTCTATAATAGTTGCATAAGTCCCTCGGTGTGAAAAGATGGATCTCAAAAATCACAGTCATTGTTGGAAAGGGTTCAAATACACCAAAAAAATAAATAAATAATTCTGAAGAACAGCAAGCAGTTTAACAGCTCAGGACAAACAAGACACTCAAACACAACTATCACTTTGGTAAAAGATTCTGCAAGGTGTATATGAACTTTTGACATAAACTGTACATGTGACGCTTATTTCCATATATTTTATCGTGATATCTTTCAATTAGTCAATATTTCATGTCATGATTTTAGTTGTACACCTGGGTCCTGGAGAAGACCGTTCAGAAGATGCAGTAATGATGAACAACCCCGTTGTGAAATCGGCTTTAGAAATGGGATTTGAGCGTAGCCTGGTGAAGCAAACAGTCCAAAGCAAAATTCTTACAAGTGGAGAGAATTACAAAACTGTTCAAGAATTGGTGTCCGATTTACTAAGTGCAGAAGATGAAAAGAGAGAGGAGGAACGAGAACTTCTTGCTGAGGAGATGGCTTCAGGTATGCATTTTCTACTGATTGCCCTAATGATTCAACCGTTTGACTCGACTGAATCGAACACTCCCTTTGTTTCTTCACAGATGGTTTTACTTTCCTTAAGAAACATCATGCTGCCTTGACACAGCGTTTAAAAAGTGTCCAGAGCTTAATGGATCATCTTCTGGAGGAGAACGTCATCTCACAGAAAGAGTATGACACTATTCGTAACTGCACTTCGGTCAAGCAACAGACAGGGCAGCTCATTGACTTAGTCCTGTCAAAAGGAAACGCAGCAGCAGAAGTTTTCCGCAACTGGATCAAGAAAAACGACGTGTACCTGCTAAGAGAACTGATGGGTATGTAACATCAGATAAGAAAGAAAATTAATTTTCAGTGTTACATGTTGTTAGTCTGTGTCAGTGTGAAACTGCACGGCCAGTAGATAGGAACACTTCTTGAATCACTTAAAAAATGGTGATGCCTTTTAAGATCCTAAAATGAGCAGGGACAAATCCACAACAACCATAATCACATAATATTGACAACCGATTTTTATTTTTTTGTTCTTACTGCAATTTCAGCCCAGACAAATGAAGCTGCATCACCGAGTCAAGATCTTTCAGGTATATTCAAACATGAGAAAAGGTTTTCTTTTGATTTTGCCCCTTTTTTATCTCTAGCAATCAGACTAAGGGAATCAGTTAGATCCCACTCTGAAACAGAGTTTTTATAAAGTGATTGACGGTGTCCATCATGTTCACAGACTTACCTATGGAGGAACAGTTGAGAAGACTTCAAGAGGAGCGGACATGCAAAGTTTGCATGGACAAGGAGGTCAACATTGTCTTCATCCCATGTGGTCACCTAGTGGTATGCAAAGAGTGTGCGCCTTCTTTACGGAAGTGCCCCATATGTAGAGGTTTGGTCAAAGGCACTGTCCGTACTTTCCTATCATAAAGTGAATAATCCTTTCAGAATTCACAATTTCTGAATAAAGAATTAAAACAATGATCCTGAACATGCTTGATCTTTTTAATTCATTAATATCTTGTCTACAAAAAGTTTAAATACAATGTACAAACATCTATATATATTAAAAAACACATCTGAACATTTAGTGTTTTAACAATTCAAGTAATTCATAATCACAGTTAGTAACTTACAAGTAAACAGCAGAGGAGTAAAGAAATAATTTGTTTTATATGTCCAGATCTTGAAGGTTACCCCAGCTTGGACCTACTTTGACTTTAACTCTGAGTTTTACATACAATTTCACAACACTCTCCATTTCTCGCTTCATAATCTGTGCCACCTATGAAAACAATACATTTAGACTTGTCAGCATTAAACTTTTCTTGTTATCAAAAGGTAAAAAGACTAGTCTTCCTAATTACCTGAATGACATCTTCCTCTGCAACTTCGTAGATGAGTTCATCATGCAGCTGAAGTATAAAAAAGCCTCCTCGAGAAGGTCTAAACTGATTCCTGTGCCGGCCACCTGAACAAAAAACTATATATTAAATTCACATCTCATTTAAAAGTGAAAATGACGTAATAGTCAGTCATACCTGATCTGAGTTGAGGGTGTTGATGTGATGTGGGAACTCCAGGAAACGCTGTCTCCAATCTACGCTGGATGTTGATGGTGGCTAATTTGACAATGTCAGCAGCAGAGCCCTGCACAGTTGTGTTCACGGCCTGTCGCTCTGCCTAAAATTAAATGAGCATTGAAATTGAGGATTGATTTAAACACTTATTCCACTTCTGGTATGCTCTAACAGAGGGATGAAGACTTACATGAGACTTTATGTACATGTTTGTGTCTTTTATTCCAGGCAAAAAACGCTTCCTGCCAAGTAAAGTCTGCACATAACCGTTTTTTCCACATTTTTGCACAGTTTCACGCAGAAAGTTCTGTATGCCTTAAAGACAAATAAATGATAGTTATTATTTCAGGCTTTTTTTTTTTTTTTTTTTGGACTAAACAGTAACAGTAAAATGTAATTTACCAGTGTATCTGGATTTAAATGTCTCAATGTAACAGGCAGCATCATTCTCCTCAATGCCCATTTGTTCTCCAAGAGACTTTGCTCCCATGCCATAGATTATTCCATAACAAATCTAGTGTCAAAAAATATTAGAGCTTTAAATTAGTTGTTTACATAAAAAAAAATGTATTCTTTCCAAACAACCTACTGGTCTGCAATGTATGTATACAGTTGAAGTCAAAATCCTCAGGTTTTTTGGCTTTTCTGCATTTTTGTATATTTTAACCCTTTCCAACAATGACTATATGATGTTGAGATCTATCTTTTCACACTGAGGACAACTGGGGGACTAGTATGTAACTATTACAGAAGGTATAAATGCTCAAAAATACACAAAAATGCTGAAAAACCAAAACATTTGTAGGACCTGAAAGATTTTCCTGAAGAACAGCAGGCAGTTTAAGTTTCCAGGACAAACAAGGGACTCATGAACAACTAAAAACACTAAACAACGACAAAAAAACAGCTGTGGATCATCCAGGTAACAACACAGTATTAATAATCATTTTTATAAATTCAATTATTATTTTCTCTTGCAGACTGTATGTTAATGTCTTTTATGTGAAATATCTTACTCAGGTCAGTACTAAATAATAAAAAAAAACATGCATTTTGTATGATCCTCCTCATTTTGGTAAAATAATTAACTTGTGTAAGTAAGTGTAAGTAAACTTTTGACCTCAACTGTATGTAAAATGATATTCATATGTGGCAATTTACATATGTATTCAAATATAGCAAACCTGTTTGGCCTGTTGTCTCATATTATCATCAACTGAAGCAGGGTCTACCATTTTCCACTCAGCTGCTATGCTTTTAAACACATCTGCACCACTGTTGAGTACATGGAGGAGCCGTCTGTCCCGGGACAGATGAGCTAAAATGCGGAGCTCCAATTGTGAGTAGTCAGCAGCCAGAACCAGACCTCCTAAAGACATGTACAAGATTTCCACACACACCATGTTAATGTGGCAATAACAGATGTCACTTTAAATGATCCCCTCTTGACCCAGCCCCTTCAATAATGAAGTTTCATACCTGAAAAAGGAACAAAAGCATGCCTCATGCTGACAGAAAATGCCATCCCTTTGTCTGGTGATTTGTCTGATAATTTTAAAAGGGGCGCCAACTGCCGGTGTACCTTTGATCGTCTACCCCTGAAATAAATAAACGTCATTTTAAATGTACATTACATATGTATTTTGTTATATAGAATAAACAAGAATGAATCAAAGACTACCATGTCTTGCTTGCACCATTCTGTGATGGTTGACTTTCTTCTATAAGTGTTGGCATCTGAATTTCAAAATCTTTTGGGACATTTTGAATATTTGGTTCAGTGAAACTCACACGCCCTATGTGAGAAAAGTATTAAAAATCCATATATTGTCGCAAGATGCATATATAAAGTTTAAAGGGTATTTCTTCATGCTTCACACCTGTGGCAGTGTGTGACTGTGAGATTGGATAGATTCTGTCCATCTTCAGATGCGAGTGCCACTTCTTCTCTCGCTGCAAGGGGAAAACCACTTTCGTCAAAGCATTTGTGATCCTTCTCCACTCAAGAATAACGCCTGGTAACTGATGCAGTGGCTTGAGCTTTTCTAAAACATCCTGATGAAACAAGAAAAGAGCAGATTCAGGAAGTACATACCACAAGTTTACCACAAAAACATCTGAGATTATGGAAAGTACCTTAGTTGTGCTGAACTGTTTTGAAAGTTTGATACGGGCTCCTGCTCTCCTAGTGTAGCCCAGTGTCTTCTTATTTTTTGGAGCATTTAAATCTCCATTGGGAGGCAGCTTCAATTCAAGAAACAACACCTGTGAAAGTTTAGATGGAGGATTATAAAGGTTTTTCCAAACAGGCTAATGAATTTCTATGTGGGTAAACAAATGGTGATGATAACCTCTGCTACATCCTCTGGACTGGTCAGTGAGAAACTGTGTCCAGCTAGCTGATAAGCTTGGGATTCGAGAGCACTTAGCTTGGCTTGCATCACATGTTTCTGAGCCTCACATTCTGCAACACTAAACCCAATTCCATTTAGCTCCAACAATGCCAGGCAGTACTGAGTGGGCATCTCTACTTTCTTGAATACATCTAGCAAAGAAAAGAACAAGACATCAAATAATCAGTAGCTACATTACCAACTTAAATATAAACAAGGTTTGTCCAATCCTGCAGTTTATCTCCAGTCCTAATTAAACACATCTCAATCAGCTATTTAAGGTCTTAAGGATTACTAGAGACTTCCACATGAGTGTGTAGGGCTTGGCAACTTCATTCCTGGAGGGCCACTGTCCTGCAGAGTTCAGCTCCAACCCTAATCAAACACATGTGAACAAGATCATCAAAGTCTTCAAAATCACTAGAACGGTACAGGCAGGTGTGTTTGATTAAGGTTGGAGCTAAACCCTGCAAGACAGTGGCCCTCCAAGACCAAAGTTGCCCAGCCCTGGAGTAGGGGCTGGTTGGAGCTCCTACTCCAGAGGTGTCCAAACTCAGTCCCTAAGGGCCACTGTCCTGCTGAGTTCAGCTCCAACCCTAATCAAACACACGTGAACAAAATAATCAAAGTCTTCAAAATCACTAGAAAGGTACAGGCAGGTGTGTTTGATTAAGGTTGGAGCAAAACCCTGGAGGACAGTGGCCCTCCAAAACCAAAGTTGCCCAGCCCTGGAGTAGGGGCTGGTTGGAGCTCCTACTCCAGAGGAGTCCAAACTCAGTCCCTAAGGGCCACTGTCCTACAGAGTTTAGCTCCGACCAAAATTAAACGCACCTGATCCAGCTAATCAGGGTCTTACTAGACATACTAGAAACTACCAGGCAGGCACGTTGAGGCAAGTAGGAGCTAAACTCTGCAGGACAGTGGCCCTCTAGGATCGAAGTTGCCCAGCTCTGGTGTAGGAGCTGGTTGGAGCTCCTACTCCAGGGGTGTCCAAACTTCGTCCTTAAGGGCCACTGTCCTGCATAGTTTAGCTCCAATGCCAATTAACACCAACACCTGATCCACTTAATTAGGGTCTTACCAGTCATACTAGAAACTTTCAGCCAGGTGTGCTGAGGCAAGCTAAACTCTCCAGGACACTGACCCTCCAGGACCAAGTTTGGACACCCCTGTCTTACTCTTTAGGAGCAGAATTGGACACCCCTTTTACAGACAAATCAAAATGAGGCTCAAATGATGTTTCTACCTAAGAAACCATCCTTTTCAAGAAGACAGTTGAGTTGCATCATGACTCTGAAGACCAGAACAGACTCAACAGCAGCTCTGTAGCGTCCAGGTTGACTGGCATCTCCATAGATCCCTAAACTCTGCACACCCTGCCCAGGACTAATTCCTTCCAGCATCGGGAGATCCTCAGTAGCAAAGCTGGATACCATGTTGTGGAGGGTGCGCTCTTTGGAGCTTGAATCCAGAAGCCAACATGCAATCTATTGAAGGACAAAGAATTGAATGTAGTTAAGAGTTCCTATCCCGTCAAACTCCATCAATTTGACTGTATTCCATCCTACCTTTGGGTCTTCAAATGTACCGCGCATAGCAAGCTCGCATGCCAGGAGCAGTATCTTGTAAACATGAATGAAGTCATAAGTGACCATCACACTCTGTTCTTTTTCCAAGCAGGATTGAATTTGCTTCAGTCGCTCCTCAACTGTAAGAGTCTCATCAAGAGGTGGTGGAGCCAAGCTGGCACTTATATCTGTCAAGAGACAGGAATAGCAGTAGGTTTAGATGCATTCAATGGAACAAGCTTGTAAAAGTTGGTCAACAAGTTTACATTAACACATTTCCTACCTGTGTCTGACAGCTCCTGTTGTAGAGATACAAAATAAGCATCTTTTGCTCCCCAGCATACAGATAAGCCAATGACAACAAGTTCTTCATACCCCTTAAGAAGAAAGCCATCTTTTCTTTTCCTCATTGGGGTAGTAGCTTTAAACAGAAGATTACACAATTTTATAAACTCGGTAATATCTGGATATTACATTTTCTTATATGTATATTACATGGGCTTTAGGAGGCATAGGAAGGCAATTTTTAGTAGAAAAATAAATCAACACCAATAATACAAAATACATAATTAAAAAGTGTATAAATCGCTTGGTTTTCAAAAAAAAAAAAAAAAAAAAAAAGCCCAACAGCAACACTAGCAGGTAAAGTTATAGTGGGAGTTTGTCTCTCCTGCCTCCCTTGCGCCCACTGAGTTTTAACAGACTATCTAAGTGTGCGCTGTGTTTGGTAGGGGGTAATTGAGAATGAGAGAAAAGTCACGTGAGAGGAGGCAATGCGATATGACTGGATATGACTGGTTATGATCAGCTGTGATTGGTTCATGCATTAAATCCCGCCTCTTGTGTTTGTGTGTGTCTGAATGAACAATATAATGGCATTAATGAGAAGACTAATTTAAAAAAAACTAAGTAAACAACCTACAGACTTAGATAATAACCACTTTGTTATGTCAAAATAATTAAAATGACCAGGAAACATGATCTGTGGGAGTTTTTAGCGAAAAATCAGCTTGGCGAAATTTTAAGTACATCTCTGTTTGTAAAATTTTTTTTTGAGCTTTGATGACCGATGTTCCGAAAAATGTAAAAATAGTTAAAACTATTAAAAAGAAAAGCACACCACTGAAAAAATTCTCTCAAGTCTTACGTTTTTTGAATTTTCCACCTATAACCATCTCAGGTTGCGCTGAGGTGTTTTCTATCTTCTCACAGGCAAGAGCAAGACAAAATCTGTCCTTTGTTTTCCACTCCTTTATAAATGTATGGAAAAGTCTTTTATCGCTTGCCACATCGATTATGGAGAATGTTTCTGGACTGCAGGAGTTTGAAGCAGGAAGTGATTGACACTGAGAAAGCCTGGTAAAGCCCTCATCAGCCAGAGACATGTCTAATTCTGATGTTGAGTTAGTCCTTAAACAAGACTGATAATCTTTCTGGGTAATGGATTTAGAATTTTCAGGATCCTGTTTAGACACGTGCTTGGTGACATTGAGTGGTGACTGTATAGCTGAGGTGGTCATTTTAACCCGTGGTGTGACTGGTTTAGGAACTTGTGTGGGAGGAACTAGGTCATGAGGTACTGGTTTGGCCTTGAATACTACAAAATCTTCAGTTATTGAGCTTTTTGGACTTCCCTGATCCATCCCATGGGAAACAGGTTTTTCGACAGCAGCACCAGCATTTGCTTCCACCACAGATGAATTTGACTGCTCTGGAACCTCAGATAGGGTTGAAAACTGATCAGACCATTTATCAAAAATGTCTTGCATTCCTGGGCTGATGTGAAATGATGAGCTGTTTAGTTGACGTCTCTCAGCGGAAGTGCTTGAATGAGGCTCATTGCTTTGTGATACATGTAGTTCAGACACAATGTCATCTGTATAACTGGGCTTTTCTGCACCTAGTCTTGGGCCATCACAAGCCTTGACAACACTGTTCATTTTATCGAGGTACTGCTCTCCAATAAGTAGTGAATCTCCCCATTCTGAAAGGTTGAAAGATGATTCACCCCATTGGATTGCTTCCTGGTCCTCTGTTGACACGGCATCTCTTCTCTCCGGAATGAGTTCTGGAGAAGAGCCATTTGAATTAGCTTGTGCTTCAACCACCCGTTTTTCTTTGTTGTCTCGATCTATTGCTGCCTCCTCCATGGCATCCAAAATGGAGTTGTCATAGAGACTGTCAAACAGAAAACTGCTGCTCCGGTTGAAGCTGTTGTCAGTAACATGATCAGAGGACTCTTGATTTTCCCTTTCCTCAGCAGGTTTGTTTGCAGTTGATTCTTTTTCAGTAACCTGGTTACTGTAATTTAAAATGTTCTCCAACTGGCTGTCAGTAAGTGAGATGTTATATTTCGGCTTGAACTCAGTGGCTGGGCCATTCTTCTGAGGTGATACACCTTCAATCGAGTCTTTATTTTGGTCTTTAGATACCTGATTCTTATTTTCCAGGAAAGATGACTGCTTGACAGCTTTCATCTCATTTTCTGAATCAACATGATTGATCTGTATATTTTCTTTGAGAATGTTTACATTAGCAATACCATGTGAAAAATCATCTCCTTGAAGCATTTTCTCAGTCTGTGTATCAAGTTGAAAACTATCACCAAACTCTTCCAGTCCATTTGTGTACAAGTCAGGAGAGCTAAGCTTCTCAGAATGACATGCTAAATTGTGCTTGAGACTTGTTTTCACTCTTAAGCCAGTTTGATTCTCATCTCTGCAGCTGACTTTCTTGAAAGTGTGAGTAACAGTTTCATTTTGAATTGTACTCTGGTTTAAATGTTTCGTTTTCGATGAGCACTTTTTCACGGAAACATGTGGGGTTTCCCTACCCCTTTGTAGATCACATAAGTAAGAAAAATCTTTTGACTCAGTTACTTGGTTTAGTCCACCAATGGACGACTGATTCATGTCATCTTTATCTATTCCACAGTGAGTTTCAGGTTTAAGCTCTTCAGCTTTTGATATTTGTTGAGGTTCTTTTGTGGTTAGAGTTGTTATTTTTGCTTCACTGACTATGGGTTTTGCATCAGCGGTCACAACATCCATCCTTCGTCGTTTCGAATCTGGACTTGAACTCTGATGGTCACTGCCAGAGTTACAGGTACTTTTTATACAAAAACTATGTGCTAATTTCCTTGATTTCGAAAAACATTCTGATGACTCAGCTGTTTGGTTATTTTGACATCCCTTGTCTTTCGCATTTATTGACTTCAGAACTTTATCCAATGTACTTGACGGCTGTTCACATTTCTTAGCAGGCTGACAATCAGCAGAGTCGATATCAATTGACTTTTCTGAATTAGTAGTGATCTCTAATGGCCTCAAAGGAGGATGGGAACAACTGTCAGCATTTTTATCCCCCAATAACTCCTGTTTGTCCACATTTGTGGTTACATTTAGCCTTTCTTTGTGTTTTGGGCCCCTTGACATAGACTGTAGAGGTTTTGTGTTGGACGATTCCTCATGTGAATGGGACTCTTGCTGGGTCTTTGTTGAAAGGGATGCTGGGTTCCAATCCACCCCAAGAAGAGCCAAATCCTGCTGAAGGAGCACCTGGGCCTCAGCCACGATTTGTTGAGCAGCCTCCCTTTCAGTCAAGGCCTTTTTCCCGCTGACCCAGATGCAGCGCATGCTCTTACGTTCTTGAGCCTCAACCTCACTCTCATCCACCGCTTGCCTGGAGCTACAGAGATACAAATTATCACTGTATGACTTAAAATAATCTATTGATGAACCAACATTCAAATTCTGTTCATTACAATAAACCATTACAGATGGTAACCTTAACACAAACTAACGGCCAACTAACTGCAACATTAAACACTAAAAATAAGTCTTTAATAAGATTTATACATTACAGTATTATAATGTATAGTAGGAAACATGGGACATATATTCTGAGAGTTACTAAAGAAGTTGACTGATTGTTTTTAAATAGTAACTTAAAGGGATAGTTCTGTCATCAATTACTCACCCTCATGTTGTTCCAAACCCGTAACACATTCATCTTTGGAATACAAATTAAGATACATCTGATGAAATCAGAGAGCTTTCTGACCCTGCACAGACAGCAAAAGTACTACGAGAATACTTTTTGTGTACAACCCCAACCCCTTGACACACAAAAATAACTGTAGACTGACATGGAGGAGAAGAAATTAATGGTTATTTTCGTTTTCTTAGCGCACAAAAAGTATTCTCATAGCTTAATAAAATCACAGTTAAAACCGCTGATGTCACATGGACTATTTTAACGACGTCCTTACTACCTTTCAGGGTCTTGAACATGTCAGTTGCAGGGTTAGATTCATCAAAAATATCTTAATTTGTGTTCTGAAGATGAACAAAGTTCTTACGGGTTTGGAATGACATTAGGGTGAGTAATTAATTATATAATAAACAAACCTAAAACAAATAAATCTTTTAACCTGATCATCTACCTGTTTCATTACCTTTTGAAAGGGATAGCTTTCCTGAGGGCCTTCTCCACCTCTGTAACATCAGCTCTGGCCACCTCTGCCACTGTGACAAACCCAGAGCCATAGAGTGTACGGGCTCTCTGGGCGTTTAGTAAAGAAATACGAACCAGATCGCACAACTCCCTCTGGACTCCAAAACTCAGACGACTCTGGAACTGGGAGAGAAGCAGCTCTAGGTTGTGCCATCCAAGTCGATTACAGAAGACTGTAACCATACCTGAAAAAAAACTTTATTACTTATCTTTTTAACTGTTTATCTCATACTGACAAATAAGTAAGCACTATGAAGAGGTGTACCTGCATATGTTGAGGCAGACTGCTGAAGCGACTGTAGCTGTCCTCGGCTACAGCCGTACTTATTTGCAACTGCTCCAAGTGGTACTTCGCTTACCAGGTCATGGAGAACTAATGTTGTGAAAAACCTGCACAACAAAAACAAATACACATCAACATTCTGCCACCTAACTGTAAACATTAAAGGTCATTGCACACTGAGTCCGAAATGTCTGTATGTGTTTTTTCTAGTGTTGTCAAATGAATAATCACAATTAAACGCATCCAAAATAAAAGTTTATGTTTACGTACTATATGTCTGTGTACATTTATGATGTATATATATAAATACACACACATGCATGTACAGTGGATATAAGAAGTCTACACACCCCTGATAAAATGCCAGGTTTATGTGATTTAAAAAAATTAGACTATGATAAATAATTTCAGAAATTTTTCCACCTTGTATGTGAACTATAACCTGTACAACTCAATTGAAAAACAATCTGAAATCTTTATTCAGTGGGAAATAAAAATAAAAAGCTAAAATAATGTGGTTGCATTAGTGTGCACACCCTTTTACAACTGGGGATGTGGCTCTGTTCAGAATTAACTAATCACATTCAAACTCATGTTAAATAGGAGTCAGTACACCTGCCATCATTTAAAGTGCCTCTGATTAACCCCAAATAAAGTTAAGCCGTTCTAGTAGGCTTTTCCTGACACTTTCCTAGTCGCATCTCACAGCAAAAGCCATGGTCCGCAAAGAGCTTCCAAAGCATCAGAGGGATCTCATTGTTAAAAGGTATCAGTCAGGAGAAGGGTACAAAAACATTTCTAAGGCATTAGATATACCATGGAACACCGTGAAGTCAGTCATTATCAAGTGAACAAAATACGGTGCAACAGTGACATTACCAAAAACAAGACGTCCCTCCAAAATTGTTGAAAAGACAGCCCAGCTCAATTTTGCAAAAAACCATTTGAAGTCTTTCAAAAGCATGTGGGAAAATGTGTTATGGTCTGATGAAACCAAGGTTGAACTCTTTGGCCACAAAAGGTATGTTTGGCGCAAAAACAACACTGCACATCACCAAAAGAACACCATACCTACAGTGAAGCATGGTGGTGGCATCATCATGCTTTGGGGCAGTTTTTCTTCAGCTGGAACTGAGGCCTTAGTCAAGGTGGAGGGAATTATGAACAGTGCCAAATATCAGTCAATATTGGCACAAAACCTTCAGGCTTCTGCAAGAAAGCTGAAGAGGAACTTCATCTTTCAGCACAACAGTGACCCTAAGCATACATCCAAATCAACAAAAGAATGGCTTCATAAGAAAAAGATTAAAGTTGTAGAATGGCCCAGCCAATCCAACTGAAAATCTGTGGGATGATCTGAAGAGGGCTGTGCGTACGAGATGCAAAGAAGAGTGGGCAAATATTGCCAAGTCAAGATGTGTCATGCTGATAAACTCATAAAAGGCTCATAAAAAAAACTCACAAAAAGAGTGCTGTAATAAAATCAAAAGGTGCTTCGACAAAGTATTAGTTTAAGGGTGTGTACACTAATGCAACCACATTATTTTAGTTTTTTATTTTTACTTTCCACAGAAATTTTCAGTTTTCAGTTTGTTTTTCAGTTGAGTTGTACAAGTTATAGGTCACAAAAAAGGTGGAAAAAGTTCTGAAATTATTTGTGGTATTTGAATTTTTTTTAAATCACATAAACCTGACATTTTAACAGGGTTGTGTAGACTTTTTATATCCACTGTATATATTAAGGGAAAAATATTTTAGATTTATATATAAAATATTTATATTTATATATAATTAAAATTTTATACAGGTATAAATTTATATACACATAAAAAAAATATATACATGTATGTGTGTGTATTTAAATGTACGTAATAAATATACAGTTAACACACATATAGTATGTGAACATAAACTTTTACTTTTGATGCGATTAATCGTTTGACTGCCCTAGTTTTTTTTTTATATATATATATCATCTTTTTCTAGCAAAATGTTTGCTATGGATGTGAAAATGCAGAAAATCAAACTTGATACTAATTTTTTTTTATGACGGACAAACATAAATGTGATTGACACAACGTGAGGTCGCATTTATTTTTTAACGTGTGAAAATTTCTGACTCTGTGTGCAATGTCCTCAATTGCAACGCTTTATATTCAGAAAATACATGGTACCGTTTGTGAATGGCCATCTGTCTGCGTTGCTTATCTGTTTTAGCAACTAATTTGCCACTAACAGAGCGGGCCAGGAAACCTTCTTGGATGCCCACCATCTCAGCCACCCGTTTCATTGCTGATGGTAGTTGCTCCCACAGACAAAAGAACTGGTACCAGTCGATTGTTGTCCAGTCCACATACACAGGAGTTATCTTAAAAACGTATAACACGATTTTATAAACAACACATATTTTTCATTGCTACCGATGATAAACTGAACTGTTTTGTCTACCTGATAGAGAATATGGAGGTCATTTTCCAATACAAATCCTTTCATTGCTCTCTGGAGATCTGCAAAAATCCCCAGGGCTTCCGGAGGTGATAAAGACGAGGAAAGAGTTGCAGAACCTAGATGCGTGGGGCAGTACCTTTCCACTGTGAGGCGGATAATTATTAAATTATCCAAAGGTCAACATTTATCACAAACCACAAAAAAAAAACTCCCATGTAAATTACCTTCTTCTTCCTTCTGTATATGTATAAACTCATTGTCCATCAACCACTCTATGCAGGCTTCAATAGCTCCCTTGTTTCGAGCTTCTGATTCAGCTTCTTCCTCACGTGGCTGTTCGGCGGCAATACTGGCTGCCAGAAGAGTGCAAGAAGCATACGTCCTCACATCCTGTGGTGAGCTGGCGACACCTCCAACGATGATCTTCAGTCAAAATAATACACTTAAAGTATCATCAATAATAAACTCAGTATCATAAATATATCACACAATAAGGAGAAAGACATTCACACCTCCAGGATGGCCCTGAGCATGCTGGTAGTGACGCCCTCACCCTCCCGCTTCACCAGGCAGCTGCTGATAGGCTTGAGCGAGCCTTGGATAAGGCTCATCCCCTTTGCACGTTCGGCCTCTTTACAGACCAACACACTCTCACCTAATTAAACACAGTCATTACATTACTGTTAACTGTAAGACTTTTAAACTAAATACATAATAATTAATACTTTAAAAATCTCTAACAAAAAAGTAGCTATGAGATTGCCTTTGAAACCTGTAGCACTCACCCATGGTGTCCACTCCTTTACGGCCTGCTCGCCCCACCATCTGCTTATAGGTTAGAATGTCCAACAGATGACCGTTAAAAACAGGGGTTCTGATAATCACACGACGGGCGGGCAGATTTACACCAGATGACAAGGTGGAGGTGGCAGCTAGCACCCTAATGTAGCCTTGACGAAAAGCACCTTCTAGAATATCCCTCTCATCAAACGTCAAACCTGAAACAAGGGTTCAACACAATGGATTTGGGATGTCCTCATCTTTTTCAAATTACAAAAAATTAATGATTGTTATGCATTACTTAAATAAACTGCTTAATTGCATTATTTAAGCAACTGTTTTATTTTATTGCTTGTCTATCAGTAGGATCATTTTTAAAATTATTTTCTTTTTAAAACTTTTTTTTTTAATTACAAAAACTGAAAAAGTGTTCATATAGGTTTTCCGATTTTGCAAACCTTACTGGCTTAAATTTTTGATTTTATTTTTTTTTTCTGTAGAAAGGCAAACATACGCCATCATTCAAAAGTTTTTGAACAGTAAGATTTTGAATGTTTTTTAAAGAATTCTCTTCTGCTCACCAAGCCTGCATTTATTTGACCCAAAATACAGCAAAAGCAGTAATATTATGAAATATTTTTACTGCTTAAAATAACTGCTTTCTATGTGAATATATTTTCAAAATATAATTCAGGATTCTTTGATGAATAGAAAGATTCAAAGATCAGCATTTATCTGAAATAAAAAGCCTTTGTAACATTATACATTATACCATTCAAAAACTCGGAGTCAGTATATTTTTTTAATAGAGAAATTATAGAAATTAATATTTTTATTTAGCAAGGATACTTTAAATTGATCAAAAGTAATGATAAAGACATTTATAATGTTACAAAAAAATTATATTTCAGATAAATGCTGTTCTTTAGAACTTTCTATTCATCAAAGAAACCTGAAAACTTCTACTCAATAATTGTTGATGTTCAATAATAATAATAATAATAGTTTTTTGAGCATTAAATCAAAATATTAGAATGATTTCTGAAGGATCATGTGACTGGAGTAATGATGCTAACAATTCAGCTTTGAAATCACATATAAATTACATTTTAAAATATATTCAACTAGAAAACAGTTATTTTAAATTAATAAAGTCATTTATTGTTTTTGCTGTACTTTGGATCAAATAAATGCAGGCTAAAAAAGCACCTTCTTTTAAAAAAAAAACAAAAATCTTACTGTTAAAAATAACATTCAAAATCTTACTGTTCAAAAACCTTTGACTGGTAGTGTATATAACGATGAAAGTCAAAATATTAAATGTCACAGATATGTATATGTAGCACTTTTTTTTTTTTTTTTACTCAAGTCTGCATGCCTGTAATTTAAGAAGTATTAAAGATATCGTAATATCCTTCTAGATTCTGGTTCTTAACAAACTTTCCTTTTCGTGTGTTCATTTTAAAGGCCTTTGATGATTCAGACCTAGAGATATAGAAATCTAAATGCGGCTGTACGCATTTTCAGTGGTCAAAAATCAAATGTGGGTCTCTTTGCAAACAGCTGATACTTTTGTCTTTTAAAGTGGAATATCTGGAGAACAAATCATATTGAAACTAGAAATGTATCTCTTGATTTTCTATCAGCACATTTGCAAAGAACATATCTGTCTGAGTGCCATAAATATTCTTTTTCCAAAGTTTGCAAAGTTTCAATCAAAAAAAGTTTTAATTTTGACCCCCTCTACAAAATAGTGGATTACTCAGTAGTTATACATATGTGACGTTTATTATTTAGGCTATTTCATTATTTGTCTTTCTACATTAACAAAATATCAACACGACAATATCTTATGTAATTTCATGTACCTGCATGGTGAAAAGCCACCCCCCAGGGAACCGTTCGCTGAAGAACCTGGTCCAAGCCTGCAGGAGTACGCTTGAGCTGGGCTACTACATCCTGGAGACCTTCCTGATTCAGTGATATACTTTGCACACCAGAGCCTGAATGCATTTCTGCAACAGCGAACAATGTTAAAGAATATTAAACAGATTCCTATATAGTAAAAAGCATATAACTTGAAAAATCTGTATCAGTAAACCTTTGTGATAAAGATTGTAAAACTCTCTTCCAATGCTGTCTGCTAGTTTCTCACACCAGTTCTTTGAAGGGCAGAACAGCAGTGCAGAGTGTCCATCCTGCACTGTCTCAAAGCAGAGGCTGACAATGTGATCATCATCTCCCTACAGACAGAAGAACATCTTATTTCGTAATAGGTACATTCTGTGTCATGCAAAAACTTGATTCAGTTTTCAGAGGCCAACAAATGTGTCAAGCTCTGACCTTTACTGGAAGAGCTGGGGTGAACTGTCTGACCAGGTTCATAGATCCATCATAGACATTTGTGCCTATCTTGACCCACTCCATCAGTGGCACAGGACGATAGTTGGTATTATAGAGCTCAGCATTCAACCAGCGAGCAAGAAGGTCCAAGTTTGGCAGTGTGGCACTCATACCAACAATCTGCACACTAGCAGAGTTACTTTGAGCAGAGCCCCTTAAAAAAAAAAACAATGTTAACCTTCATGATAGAAAGTGATTATCAAGAACATTTCTGCAGAATTATTGGTTTAAACATTACAGTGAGAGGAAAAAATTATTTGATCCCCTGCTGATTTTGTAAGTTTGCCAACTGACAAAGAAATGATCATTATAATTTTAATGGTAGGTTTATTTGAACAGTGAGAGACAGAATCGAAAATCCAGTAGTGTGTTACCAATTGTTTTCTTGGTGACTACGGTCCCAGCTGCCTTGTGATCATTGACAAGATCCTCCCGCGTAGTTCTGGGCTGATTCCTCACCGTTCTCATGATCATTGAAACTCCACGAGGTGAGATCTTGCATGGAGCCCCAGACCGAGGGACACTGACAGTTATTTAGTGTGTCTTCCATTTGGGAATAATCGCACCAACTGTTGCCACCTTCTCACCAATCTGCTTGGCGATGGTATTGTAACACATTCCAGTCTTGTTTATCTCTACAATCTTGTCCCTGACATCCTTGGACAGCTCTTTGTTCTTGGCCATGGTGGAGAGTTTGGAATCTGATTGATTGATTGATTCCTTCTGTGGACAGGCGTCTTTTATACAGGTAACAAACTGAGATTAGGAGCACTCCCTTTAAGAGTGTGCTCCTAATCTCAGCTTGTTAACTGTATAAAAGACACATCGGAGACACCTATTTCACTCATTAAAATGCAAATAAAAAAAAAAAATTTTTTTTGTTATTCTGTCTCTCACTGTTCAAAAAAAAAACCTACCATTAAAATTATAGACTCAATTATAGTCATTTCTTTGTCAGTAGGCAGCATATTTTTTTTCCCTCACTGTAGATTATGACATACCTTGCTGCGTTTTTTTGGGCAATGTATTGGATTTTAGTCAGCAAAAGTTCTAACAGATATCCACGACCAGAGTCCCCAAGCATGTGCAGCTCATCAACCACAACAATTCCTGCAAATTGGGTAAAAATTTAGTTTTGCAAGAGTACCTGTAAGGGAAGTTGTAAGGAAATGTTATTATTTTACCAAGTAGATCCAATTTGTCTTCTTCAATGAGCCTATTGATGAGTCCATTAGCTTTCTCTATTGTGCAAATAGCGACATCCAGAGCTGAAAACCCACCAGCTGCTGAAGTGTTACCCATATACCCCTCCACTCTGACCCCTGCCTCCTGAAATACATTCTGGATGAAAATAGCAAGTATTATATTAGCAAAATCTCATCAACAAAATTATGCATAGTGACTGATATACTAAATTCAGAAACCAACAATTATATGTACAGTGGAAATCAAAATTAGAGAACAACCTGCAATTTCCTAAATCCACTAAAAAAAAAAAAAAAAGAGTGGAAGAAGAGTAGACAAAGATCACACCAGTGCAATATGAGAAACTAGTCCTGTGGCCACAAATGGGCAGAAGTCTTTTAAAACAGGGGCCTCTATACTTCCTGACAGCTGTTACACTCCAAAATGTTAGTTTTTAATCCTCTTTTGTGCTACAGTGGTTACTGTTCTCTCATTTTGATCACTGTGTACAAAATACATGTTTTTGTTAAAATTGTCTGATTATTTTGTCAAACATCTTAGTATAACAGTTGTATACATACAGCTCATATTCCTTCAAATGTGATGAAGATTAACAATATTTCAGAAACATAAAAATTGTTCTTTCATTTTTATCTCCACTGTAGAACAGTTCAAGATGAAAGATACAATAAATGATCAGTGAAACGGGGAATGGGAACCAACCTGCAGATAAAACATTTTCTCTCGTGCCACAGACACAAAAGGAAGAATGAACATGGCCTTCTGTCTCGTTTCCAAAACTCTCTTCAAGATTAACAGCTCAGAAACCAAAGTTTTTCCTGCACTGGTTGGAGCTTTAAAAAAGAAAATACAAATTTTTTTATCTGGGATAAAAATGAGATGACTACATATATTTAGAAAAGTATCACGTAATCAGAAGAAATGACAAGTTATCCACATTTTTCTTCCCAAAAGAGTAATTTTAGCTGTACAAAACAGCTTATTTTGATGCTTGATATTGCAAATTGGTGTGTCTTATATTACAAACACACATTTGTAGTGCAAACAGTTTTACCATTTACTGCACCGTGTTATTTTTCTTGTTATTTCCCTATAGCAGATAAAGAACCAGATATCTCACTAATAAGCTTACTTCTGTGTTGAAGAAAAAGGTGGATACATTTAGTATTTGATCTGGTGCTGTTTCTCAGGAAAACAAACAAAACATTTGCAGTCAAGAAAAAAAAAAACATCTATTTACCAGAATACACCAGGTTCTGGCCCTCCAACACTCTGCCCAAAGTCAGACATTCAGCCTGCCACTCAAACATCCTCTGAACACCGAGACTCTGGTATTTCTCCAGAACAGGCTTAGGGAGACCCCAACTGGAAAGCAAAAGCTTGTCTAACTGATCTGCAGGACGTCCCATATGGATGCTTTGTGCTGTTCAGAGCAACAAACAGAAAAAAAATGCATTTATATTTCACATACCAGCATTTGGTTATGTTTTTTTGAATGGCAAAACGCCAAACATAGTTTGGTGTCAGAAAGTTATTAAATTTGACAGTAAAGACATTTACGTACAAAATATTTATTTTAAAGAAATGCTTTTGAACTGTCTATTCTCAAAGAATAATGAAAAACTATCACAAGTTCCACTAAATTATCATGCAAAACAACCGTTTTTAACATTGATAATACAAATGTTTCTTAAGCAGCAAATCAGCATATTAGAATGACTTCTGGAGAATGAATTAACATTAAAGATGGGAGTAATAGCTGAATAAAAACAACATGAATGATGAAATTAGACAATTCTTTGAAAATATACCTGCATCTGGTAGTGTAGCATCACCAAGGACACTGAGATCCAGTCCAGGAGGAGGGGTGAGCACAGAGATCGAAAGGTTTTTCATTGATCTCTTCTGCTGCTGCACCAGGGATCGCTCTTTAGCAGCAGCCATATGTGTTGGACTGAACAGAATGTAATCCTTGGAGTTACTGAGGGAGTCATTTGGGCTGGTGTCTCTTCTGAACTTCAACTTTTGCTTGCTATTTGCTACTTTAGGTGTTTTTTTCATGGAGTTGAGGATCTTTTGAGGTGATGAATATTCCTTGTCACATTTCATCTCACGGCCACGGGCCCGTCCTCCTGCTTCTGTCTTTTTAGTTTCACTGAACAAAAGCTTTTGGGCCAAATCCTTCCAGTCGTTCTCTTTTTTGGCTTGTGTTCTGGTTCTTTTGCGCTCTGATGGTGACCACGCTGAACCTGCACTTGAAGGGCTGATGTTTTCTGCATTCTGCGCTTGTTCACGAATAGAGCTTTTCTTAAGTGATGCTGAGTCGTTTTGTTTAATGTTTTCATCTTTTTTGAATTTTAAAACCTCTGGACCCAGTTCATCAATTGCTTGTAAAATTTCCACATCCATAGCCAGAGTGGAGTCCCCTGGCATCCATTGCTTATTCTGGTTTTGCTTTAAACAAAAAATGTAAATTTATGCACTTAGTGTAATAACCCTCATCAGTGGTATATTATTATGTAAACTAAATTAAAAAACAACAACAACATACTTTTGGCTCATTACATCTTTTGTTCTCAGATATATCTGTTGCAGAAGAGCATGCTTGATGTCTTTGTGGTTTCTCATCTGCAAGAATTAAGCTACACAAAAAAAAGTTAGTGACAACAATATTTACATTTACATATGACATAAATCAAACTAAACAAAAACAGGCCAGGTTAGAGAAACTCATATAGTATCGTGCTTTGTCTACATAAAGTTCTCCTAGGCGTTAAGATTAAACAGTGAACCATTAAAAGCTCCATGTCAACCAAGTTTGTAAACAAAAGCATGGATACGCACACAATCAAAAGAAGCTTAACGTAGTTTCAGATTTCCGATATCTTACCCCTTTGTCTTCACAATCCGATGTTGCCCCAAATAAATCTTTCTTGTCGTTGAAGTATTCATCACATTTAAAACTTAAATGACTAACGTTACTAACGTTAGTAATGTCCGTATATACAAAGCTTTGGCTGAGTAAAAATATAAACAGTAAATTAAAATATTTTGTTAAGGTAGTTGTTGTGTTGTTACCTCCCGTCGCTGCACATAAACAAACTCATATTAGTGAATTAAAAGAAATTGTTGCCATTTATCTTGTCTTTTTCATTCCAGCCAGTTGAGCTGACATTTTAAAAATAAAGCTATTTACACAAAACCATTTCAAAGTCTTTGAAGAAGTGATATTTCATGTCGGCTAAACAAAACTTGTTTGTGTGAATTCATATTAAATGACAATATAAACAAGGTTAAAACAAAACAAAAAACAACCAAATCAAAGAGCCCGCGGTGTTCGCACACAGAATTGTCCCGGGGAAACAAGTTTGGGGTGTCGAGGTTCCTACACTGACTGCATAAAGATATTAGACAATATATCTTTTTGACTTAAACAAAATCTAAATAATATGAAACAGTCAGTTGACATGCCATTTTATTTAAACAGTTGGGATAATATTTAAACTACGTTTTTGGTGTGTTTTAGTGAATCAGATTTTTTTTAACACTTCGATTCGATCACTCCCATGATTCATATTTTTAGTTCACTGAATTTATCTCGTTTAAATTACTGTTTTGCGGCCTTAAAAGATTAAGCACGAGCAAATAGTATCCGAAGTATCGAGTATATTTTTGGTGATTCAAAATATTCGATTCATTTTGGATGAATTAAAATTCCTACCACTGCTATTACTCGCAACAGTGACATCTGCAGTATGAACAAATCGCAGGGGAAAGACATATTACATCAGCGTGATCACAAATGACCTTAAATACCTTTCTTTAACTTATTTAAACCGGAAATTATAATACTATTAAAAAGTTTTAAGTTTAACGTAATTTATCTGTAGTGTAAAACTACACATAGCTGCATATAATTTATAACATTGTACGATAGATGGAGCTGTGCTCCCTAAGAAATGACGGAGAAAACCAAGGAAGAAGAAAATCGTTCTTGTTTTGAAATGCAAACTTCGTAGTTCACTTTTTGGTTTTCTGATCTTTTTTCTCTTCATTATAGCATTTTGTTTGTTTTTGTATGTATTTAATAGTATAGATTTCGATTTGTAAACTATTTTTGTATAAAAAGTAATTTAAAATCAGAGTCCCCTGATTTGTTAGTATTTCCTTGTAGAGAATAATGGTGTTAAGGTGATTGTTTGTAAACCTTGCCCGTATTTTAAGCACTTATGAGCAACACACGGGCTCTGGTGAGCTGCACAATACTTTCTATACAAGATTCTTGTTTTGTATATCCATGCTGCAAAGACTGTCTATCCAGATTAAATCAGGAAAGCAAAAGGTACGTGGTAGAAATAATTTTAGTGAATGTACTTTATGTATTTAGTGAATGTATCATTATGTGCTATTACTTATGCTATAACGTAATTACTATTTTATGAATGTGTGTTAAATTAAAAAGTGTCTGAATACTGAATACCTTTGAATCATTATCTTTAGAGCTATTTGTGGAAGATGTGGATTCACTTGTAACTTACAAAACGTGGACTACAGATACAGGCTGTCATTTAAAGTGTGCAGAAACCAAGATATATTTGGTGTGACAGTATTCGGGGGATGTTTAAATCCTTTCTTTGGCATTACTGCTGGTGACCTTCAAAGGTGTGTTTCAAACCATTTAGAAATTTTGAACATATTGAAGAACCATTTCTGTCGATTAATTGCTGATAAAGTGTGATGTTTTCAGATTTATAGATCTGGAGAAAACTGAAAGCACACATACTGTTCAACAACTCCTTGTCAAAGCTGTGGAAGACTGCTTTATAGGAAAATGTGTCATTTTTGGACTGAAGGTATAAAGCATTTCTTCATTTAGTTTGAGGTGTTTCATTAAGATTATTATTTAAGAATTAATTTTACTAATTTCTTGTTTGTTCCTAACAGGTTCCTCATAATGTTGGCAAAACTTCTTCACTGTCTGGACAGTTAGTGGCCTGCCAGATCATTTCTCCATGTGAGCCTTTGATGGGATGTACCGTAATCAGCTATTTCAAAAACCTCCTGCGAGCAAATTCTACTGCCAACGGTATCTGTTCATCACAACAGAAAGATTCACAAAGTTCACAAAGAAACGAACTCAGCGGTTTTGATTATACTCCTCCATCATGTGCAAAGTTGGATTCTCAACCCAACAGTGAAGGATTCACGCTCTCAAGTGCATGGCAATCACCTGGGTTGTGCTTCTTCCCAGAAGAATTAAGTAATGACTTGTTACAGCAGTCCAGAGACTGTGATCATAATGATCTTTCACCAAAGAATGAAGAGACAAGAACATGCCAAAGCAACACCAAACAGTTGAAGCATGTTAATTGGATACAGGATGAACTGAAGAATGAAACACAGAAGAGTCACAGAAAATCTTTTTCCTCGAGCTGTGACATGTTTGAATCATCAGAATCACATTTTAACACTTCTACTGCATGTGATGTTATAAATCCACTGAGCACTTTGTCCTGTGGAAGTAATTCTGAAATAACGACATCCGAACGCCTTGTTAGAGCTACAAACAGGGAAGAATATGATGCACCTTTACACGAGAAGTCACTTTACAGTCATTCCAGTCAAAATATAGGTTTTGATTTAGAGGACGCACCTTTATCAGAAAGCTTGCAAGAATTTGTCAGCGTTGAAAATCAGATATCAGGGATAACTGACACAAAGGAGCGCAGTTCAGGTAAAAGTGATCAATTGATTCAAGTGCAAAATAGATGCTCTCTGACTGAAAATTCAGTGGTTGCAACCATCTCAAAAAGTGAAAAATTGTCCTCACCAGTGCACAATGTGAACAACATATGCTGGAAAGAGAACAATGAAAATGACTGTCCTGAAAATCCTGAAACTATAATGAACAATGCTGATAATATCCATAAGACCAGTTCTTCAAAAAAGATGATTTCTTTTAGTCCTGACATTACGTGTGCATTGAATCGCTCTACAAACAGGTTATCTTTTCTGAACAATAAAGGCTTCACTCTAAAAAAGAAAAAATTAACTAGGAGCAGATCCTCTCTGGCTTTTTGTTCAGTAAACCATGAAAAGGGCAAACATTTCAGGCACTCTGCACAAAGTGAGGTCCATTCTGTAAACTGCAAAGTCAAGCAGGAACGTATTGTGTTTGATGACCATGAGGAGAAGTACAATTGCTCTGTAGACTTGTTTGCTTCTGGTCAGAGCAGTATGGACATGAACCTTTCAGATGCGACAGAGACGTCTAAAGTCAATGAATCGAGGAATGTCAACACATCAGAGCCTGGAGGTTCAGGTTCTCTGCTTTTTTCGCCATGTTTGCAATCCACCCCGGTTTCTTATTATAACAACTCACGTGGACAGAAGAGCAGGCGAAGCAGAAAACGTGTAAGCTCACTGTGCTCCGAAAAAATTAAACATGAGTTCAAAAGTAAGATCATAGATCTGAGGTTAGGTGATATAAGACAAAAGGAGAATCAGTTGCCGATTGTTGGGTCTACTGGGAGTTTCTCAGGCGAGTCTGTCATGCAGGATACAAGTTGTAATTTATCAATGAATGAATGGTCCAAAGATCTTTTTGAAAATTCATTTTGAAATTGAGATAAATAACAATATTTGCTCTCTTTAGTAATTGTAAATAAATAATGTTGTAAATGTAATTGTAAATAGACCACTGTGTTTAAATGATTTATAAATATGTTTATGAATATTATAAATACATTGTTCCATTGTTTATTCTTAAGTATTTTTTATTACACTACTAGTCAAAAGTTTTTGAACTAAACTACAACAAAAACAGAACAATTTTGAAATACTTTTACTATTTAAAATAACTGCTTTCTATTTGAATATGTTTTAAAATGTAATTTAGTCCTGTGATTTCAAAGCTGAATTTTAACATCATTACTCCAGTCACATGATCCTTCAGAAATCATTCTAATGTTCTGATTTGCTCTTCAAAAAACATTTATTATCATTATGTCAAACAGCTGAGTAGAATTTTTCAAGTTTCTTTGATGAATTGCAAGTTCAGAAGAAATTGAAGACTTTTGTAACATTATAAATGTCTTTATCATCACTTTTGATCGGTTTAAAGCATCCGTGCTAAATATAAGTAATAATTTCTAGAATTTCTTTCCAAAAAAAATTATACTGACGCCAAGCTTTTGAATGGTATAGTGTATAATGTAACAAAAGCTTTTTATTTGAGATAAATGCTGATCTTTGGATCTTTCTATTTAAAAGAATCCTGAAAAAAAAAAAAAATCAAGTGTTTTAAATATTGATGATAATAATAATAAATGTTTTTTGAACAGCAAATGAGCATATTAAAATGATTTCTGAAGGATCATGTGACACTGAGGACTGGAGTAATGATGCTGAAAATGTAGCTTTGGTCACAGGAATAAATTACATTTTACAATGTATTTAAATAGAAAAGAGTTATTTTAAATAGTACAAATATTTCTTAAGCTAATGCTGTATTTTGGATCAAATAAGTGCAAGAGATTTCTTTAAAAAACAGATATAAAATGTTGAGGAAAAAACATATATATTTCATTTTTCTCTGCGTCACGTCCACCAATACTTCAGCAATGTTAATGTATTCAAAACAGACGATTAAAATGCAAGATAGGTAAACCTATTTCCATCGGTTTTTCTAGCTTAATTAAAGAAAATAATACTCTATATTGTTTTGAACCCGCTGAACCACTCTCCTATGCAAATTATGCTACAGTGTGTAATTTATTTTCAAGGTGATGACGACATTGTACTCTCTGTTGTGATTTTTGTTTGTTCATTGAATTCTTTAATTCTGATAGGCTCTGCTTGAATATAATAAGTCTGTTTTGACCAATGACATTGAGCGCAAAGTCTCCATCACCCAATCAAACGCGAGCGTTTCAGCGCAGCCAATCGGAAAGCAGTGACGCGCGTTCAACTATAAAACATTCCAGATGACGCGCAGTCTCTGTTGAAGCAGTACGACGGACATTTTGCAAAGCGTTATCCAAACAGAAAATATCGTTATTCAAAAGCAAGACACGAGGAGTAACGGCACGACATTCGACGCACAGAGGAAGCCAAGAGGAAATACAGATGTTTAAGAGGACTGTGTTGCAACTAATGTTTGTAAAATAGTTTAAATTGGGTGGCGACAGCCCTACGACTCAACGGCTCAAAGATGTCGGACGAAGGCGCGAGGGAGGACGCCTGCCGCGAGTATCAGTCCTCGCTGGAAGATCTGACTTTCAACAGCAAACCGCACATCAACATGCTCACCATTCTAGCAGAAGAAAATCTCCAGTTCACCAAGGATATCGTCGCAATAATTGAAGCACAAATTGCCAAGGTTTTTATGAAAATAGATTTATTTTTGTTCCGTTTCAGTCATCGTCTTTTAGCTCGAGTGTGGCTAGTTAGTTAAATGACGACATGACATGAGGCCTGTAACATGGCGGCAGCTCGACTAACGTTAGGTCGCTAACCACTTGTGTAAATCGACGTAAAACATGTTTTTTGATGCTATATCATCGTTAACTAGTATTGAGTTTATTATTAAATGCCGGTCAGGCAGAATTTACTGTTTTTGTAGCTTAGGAAAGTCACACTACACATTCCCAAATTAGGCCAGCAGCGTGTTTATCTGTTTGTTGGGTCACAGCTGCTCATGAAGTCCGACTTATTGTTGACGCACATTTGGCTTGAAGTTAATAATCCATGTTTTATCTTCTCAGTAAGCCTATAGGATAACGATAACATCCCTGTGGGCCAATTAGCTTAATTGTTAAACCAATGTTACAGTATTGTTCCATGTCAATATATAACGTTAGATATTTGTTAAAATGTAACTTAATGGCATATGGTTTTATGAATCATAATTTATCCTCAAAAACTCTAGGTAGAAGACATACGACATTTCCGTATTATGTAATCAGCCCAGCGAGTCATCGTCGTTATGTAGTTTATTGTGCACTTTGCATATGCAGTACAGCAATTTTGTAAAGATAAGGTGCAAGACAAACCGTGTTCCAACAATTAATCAGGCATAAGTATTTGCATACTCATGGCTGTAGTTATGTCATATCACCAGCTGGTACACGTGGTTTACCGCCTATGTGCATAGATGGGTATTATTTGGATATTTTTCATATCCTTGTTTATGTTTGCAACCTATTTGAAATTGCATTAGTTCGGATAGTCGTGTTGGGCTGCTTTGTGAAAACAAGCATGCCTGCATTTATATTTAAAGTCCTTACAAATGTGCGCCATTCAAATTTCTGTGTACTGAACCAATAAAGGGTTTGGGGTGTTAGATTGCTGAGTAATTTTCCATTCTTTATTGCAATGTTAATAAATGGTATACAACTGTGACAATAAACTATGTGAAATGTCCTTTTGTCTTTATTTCCCAGTGTATTTTTTGTGGTAATGTTTGCTCTATTGATTTCATTCTAATCTAAATGCTCTTTAATACAAAGACATTTGCATTGATGCAGTGTCCTTTCCAGTGACATTCCAAAGCTGAATGTGTACAAAAAACCTTTGACAAAATAATGACAATTTTATAAAAACTGTGCTTCTCTTTGCACTGGGGCATGTTGGTTACAACTTGTCAATCTTTTTATGGACTTGTCTAAAATGTAAAGAACATGTTTAAGTTTTTTCCCTAATAAGAAGATCAAATCTAAACTTGAATCTAAATGGATCCCTTGAGTTGAATTCCTGGTCAAGTACCAAAAAAACACAAGTTAAAACCTTGAATTTAAAGGACTTGGGCTTCTTGCTTAAAATACTACCAGTTACTGAAACTGAATTGTACTGACAACCTAACAAAAACATTTTCTTGATGGACTGAGCCTGAAGAGTGAACACCGAAGAAGTTTTTCCATTTTTTTCCCCCTGCTTTTTTTTTTTTTAAACCTGGGACATTAATCTTTTAATTCCTGCATCCAAGAAACTTCCATGATTTTTGATGGATCTGTTTTTGAGGAGTTTTTTCTATGTTGATTTTTATTTTTTTAAACCGCACGCAATGGATTTCCCAATGGATTTTTGATCCTTCAACCATTTAATAACCTCAACAATCAAACTCTTAATTCAATGTAGTTGTGCATTTCTCCCATGTTGTTCTCTAAACTTGTCAGTTTTCTATCACTTTAGGCACCTCCTGGTGAGAAGCTCCCAGTTTTGTACTTAGTGGATTCCATAGTGAAGAATGTTGGAGGGGAATACCTTGAAGTGTTTGCTAAGAACCTAGTCAATTCCTTTATTTGTGTATTTGAGAAGGTACATAATTTTTGACAACCGTGTCCATGGTGTTACTTCTGATTGAACGTCATGTGTTCTTTGTCATTTACCTTGATAGTTTATTTCATACATTAATAGTAACAGCATTCAGTTTTTGAACAAATCTGTATAGTATTGTCAGTGTTCTTTGAGAATAAACAGAGGAGTCAGATTTTCTTTCCCCCCTTTCTTTTGCTTCACTTTAGGTGGATGAGGTCACTAGAAAAAGTCTCTTCAAATTGCGTTCCACATGGGATGAAATTTTCCCCTTGAAGAAACTATATGCACTAGATGTGCGTGTGAACTCTCTAGATCCTGCTTGGCCTATAAAGCCATTGCCACCAAATGTGAATGCCAGCATACATGTCAACCCCAAATTTTTAAAACCGGTAAGCATTTAGTAGTTTTAGTTGTTTTTTTTTGTTGTTTTTTTTCTCCTCAAAGAGGTGGGAAGTAGAGCACTGTTGTGGTTTATCTGAAATGTGTGCTTTTCTCTTTGCGTAGACTGAAGAAGCTTCTCCGAAGCCTCCTGCACCACAACCTCCACCTCCGAGCCTGACACAAGAACAATTGATAAGGCAACAGTTGCTTGCAAAGCAAAAGCAGTTGTTAGAACTTCAGCAAAAGAAGATAGAGCTTGAACTTGAACAAACAAAAGCGCAGTTGGTGAGTTTAATTGTCATGTGCTTTATAACAAGATGAACTAGAAAGTACAGCTTGTTAATACTTGCAGTTTTAGAAGTTGAAAACTTGTTTTCTGTGATGTCAAGCGCAAGTGATATGTAATGAGCTGTAGTTGGTCTAAGCAGCTGGACCAACATTTTTCATACTGCTTCATGTATGCCTAAAGCGCTTTTTAAAAAGAGAATTGGTTCTCTCTCCCCCCATTCTTAAGGCTGCCAGTCCTGCTGTTACTTCAAACCATCATGCTCCTGCACGTTTTGAAATCTCACAAAAAGCCACTCATACGGTTCCTGCACCACAGACCAAAACTTGGCTTCCAGCACCATCAGAAAAAGTGGCAACCAGAGATCCTAGGTTAAACAGACTTGGTACAACAGCTGTAACTGCAAAGGAACAAGTCATGCATAAGAAGGAGAGTCAGGTCGCACCAAGCTTTCCTAATGCATCAGAAAAAAGAGGACAAGTTTCAGCTGAAAGACCGAGTAAGTTGGAGAAGATGAGGATTCCAAAAAAGGATAACTCTGCAGTTGAGGAAAAGCCGAAATCCAAGTCAATGTCACCATCTGGAAAAGGTGTCCTTATCAGACCCAGAGGAATGGAGTCTGAACTTTCAAAGACTGCTGAATTGAGTAAGAAAGACCCAAGGTTACATAAGCAGGTGCACGACAAGACCGATTCAAAAGCTGAAGATGTCAAAGAGAAGAAAAGAAGTTCAGAGAAAAAAGATAGAGATGAAGATAGGGATCAGAAGTCTAGCAGCGTCAGGGGCAAGCTTATAAACGGCTCTCTAAACAAGCATGAAAGACTTGAGACATTTCTGAAACAAGAAATTAAAGTGAACAAAGCCAATGTTAGAAAAAGGTCTCGGTCAAGATCACGTTCTCCACCCATACATTCTCCCAAAAGAAAAGAGAGGCGATCATCTCCAAAGAGAAAAACCAGGAGTATTACTCCACCCCCCAAGTCTGGAAAGGCTAGGATAAGTAAACATCCACACAACGATGGTGCTTTTCCACAATCAAGTCTAAGAGATGAACGAAATACCAAGAAAAGTGCCCCAGAACCAAGACGATCTAAAAGGCCTCTTGATGACAGACCAACAGATCAGAAAGATGGACTGCAGCAGAGAATTTCACCTGCAGAGCATAAGGACATAAAAGATGGCAAGAGATGGAGGAGTGGATGGGAAGAAAATAAACAGTAAGTGACTTCATCTTTTAAATTTCAATTCTTTAACATATTTTGTCTTTCTATCATTAAACTTCTAATGAACTGCCTTAACAGTCCCAAACAGTCAGAGTCAGATCTCGCACATGGACGACTAAGCACCCAGAGACACAAGACATGGAACACTAATCAAAGACCGTCCACACCTCGTACACCCAAACAGCATCGCTTGAGTGTTGACAGCAACATACAAATACCAGAAGCACTTAATTCCGCAAGTAAACGGGATCTTTTAAGAAAGGTGTGTCAATTGTAAGCAGTTTTTTCCTTGTCTAATACATTATTCATTTGCAATAATGCTAAACTTGACATTTTTCATTTCAGGCTAGCAAAAGGCATGCCGATGGCGAAATATCCAGTGATGAATTCCTCAATGTAGCCCATCAAATAAACCAACTTTTTCAGTATCAAGAGGAAAGACAGCGGTCTGACTCTTGGGATGAGTCATGTGATGAGGGTGTATATCAATCAAAAAAGAAACAACCAGGAACCATGTCTGATGCAGAGCTTTCTTATCTCGAACATAAATCTAAGTTGAGAAGAACACAGCTTCAGCGTCCAGGTAAGATTGTACCACTTTTTAAAAATGACCTCAAGTTCATTTATTTTTACAATTTCACCATGGCAGGTAATATTCAAACATGCCTCAGGTTGATAATTTGTTGTTTTATAGAGTGTCTAAACTTAAATTATTTTCCTACATTTATTCGTCCATTTCTGCAGTCCAAAAAGAGGGCCATTTTCCTTTGGATGAAATATTCTATCAGCCTCAACATGAAATGACTGAACAATACAGTGAAATCTCAGAAGTGCATAAAATGCCTGGTGATGCTATAAAGCCTGATCGCGAAGATCCTAGAAGAACCGACAGGCCTCCATCATGTACAGGTCCCACATTCAGAAATTCACCAAGCCCTGTCAACTTAGACGGGACCTGTGGGAAATCCACAGGACTGCCTTTTGAACGTTCCTCATCTCCAGTTGAAATGGATCAACAACCAGGAGACATCAGCCCACGTTTTGAAAGTCCCAACAGCGTGCACTCTGGCACAGGTCCAGATGATGGTCCAATAAGCGTAGAAGGTCCTCCAAGGAATGATCTTGGTTTCTTGGAACAGGGAAGAAGTGGACGAAACCATGGTGAATCTCCTGGGAATACTCCAACTCACTCCTCAGAAGGTTCTATGCCACAGGTGAACGCACCACGGCATGATGGACCAAATGTTCCTCAACGATTTGATCGATATAAAAGTTCTCAAGCTCCTTTTGATGGCCCACCTAGCCACATAAGAGAGCAAAGATTAGATGGTCCTCCAAGACCTTATGCTCCTCCTCCTCCTCGGTTCGAAGGCAATGCAGGAGGATTTGATGGGTCCGGTGGACCTGGAAGATATCCTGGACATCGCTTTGATACTCCTCACCGATTTGAAAGATTTCCTAAAGCTCACGAAAGACCTGTGAGATTTAACAACCCACCAGTATCACACAGGCCAATGAGGTATACAGAGCCTCACAACATGGTGAGATTTGACACTCAAGCTCCAATTCATTTTGATCACCAGATGCACCAAAACAGATTTGTTAATCCACCAAGGTTCGATAATCCTCACATGCAACATGGTCCACCAGGATACGAGGAACCCCGGTTCCAAGCTAGAATAATGAATTATGATGAACAGCAGGGTGCAGTTAGATTCGATAGTCCATCAGGTGGGATGCACTTTGAGAACCCGGTACAGCCTGAACCCATAAGATTTGATGCACCGCCTGTCATGCCAAGATTTGACCCACAAGGTCCTCCAAGATACTGTGCTCCAAATATTCCAAACCAGCTAAGACCTCAGGAGCCAACAATGTACGATCAAACTCAAGGTCAAGCTTCTGTGATAAACCCTGCGGTACCACCACCTAATTTCAACATGCCACCAATAAGCACATATGGTGGCCCGGCTCAGCAGTTTCCCTTGCAGCAAAATGTTTCTCAAGCATCTAACTTCAGTGTGACAGGCCCTACGTCATCAGATTTCCAAGGCTCATTTATACCTGCTCCATTCCCTGGTCCAGGTGTTGGGAATGTTCCTCAACCTGTAAGTATTTTTTTTGTTTGTTTTTTTAATCAAGGAGTTCCTCACTGTGGAAAGTTAGGGTGTGTTCACACTTGTAGTTCAGTTCATTTGGTCCAGACCAAAAAGGTCAGTTTGGCATTCACACTGGCATTTTGGACAGTGAACCTAAAAGCAAAGATGTTCACAACCTTATTGGTTGGGTTGAATGACATATTTTGTGTCTGAACTCACCGAACACCTCAAACTAAAGTTGTTTGACTTAAAGTGGCTCTGCGCAGACCGATCGGTGTATGACATCATTGCTTTGTGTGCATATCAATTTTTTCACCACCTGCAAACTCACAAAGTCCTCAAAAGGCACTTTACTTCCTAGTTGCTTCACATTTCCTCTGTGCTGTACTTGTTCCCTTAGTGAAATTGTCGCATGGCGCCACATCTTGTCATTACGTCCTGTTTTGGTTTACTTAGAAAGTGTTTGGTCTGTGTTGCGTTCAGATTTCATTTCATAGTATTGTTTAAAAGCAAAGACTTAGGTACTTTTGGTACTGAAATTTTAAAAATGTCCATTTCCCACTCACGTGTGAGCACTGTTAATATTGCAATTATGAAAAAGTGTTTTGAATTGATTCAGTGACTCATAGATACTTGTTGTGAAGTTTCATTTACTTTTTTTCATTCACACTTGTTTCATTACTAGCCTTTTTGAACAAATCTCTTTAATGAATGATTAAATGCCACATAAATTCTTTTTGACAGCTACTTGTTGCCACCTAGTGCCGAAACAATGCATTTGGCTCAAACATTATTTGAAGCTCCAATTACTTTCAAAAGATGACTTGCTTCATTTTGATTGCTACCATAGACATCAGTCTTTATATCCAAACTATGACTTTTAATTCTAGTATTTCTGTGATAAAAGACAGAAATAGTTGAAAAGGGTAGTTAAAAACATTGAAGCTGTTACTTCTTAAACATGGTAACTGGTCTGCTCTCTATGGCTTCTGCAATGCAAACGCTGATTTGAATGTTCCAGTTTTTTTTTTAGTCTGTTTGTGCAGACAATGAGACAAGTGTGAACACAGCCTTGAAGAGTTTTCTTTTCGTCAAACTTGGAAAATTAAAGTTTTGTTTGTGTTCTGTGAATTTTTAGATGATTGGAGCTCAACCCTTCATGCCACCAAACCAAATACCTTTCCAGCCTGGTAAGAATGTCTTTATTTTATTTGTTTGCATATCCTGAAACAGAATTATACACTGCTATTAACTTAACAGCATACTTTTTTTTTATGACGTCCACTTTAGATCTTTATTATAAGTGAATTATTTATTGATTCAGGTTCCCAGTTTCAGCAGCCTGAGCCCGAGCCATTGAGGCAAATAGATGTGAACGATCTGTTATCAAAACTTCTATCCACTGGAATAATAAAACCTGCACAAACAGACTCAACAACTGGTATGCATACTGTATTACATTTCATTTCTACCGTGGGACAATTGTAGTCTTAAATTTCAAATTAACCTATTTAAAGGTTTTTATTAAAAAAATTTTTTTCATCTATTTTAGACTCCACTTCAGCAAGTCAGACTTTATCTGTGCCTGAAGAGGAAGAGGAGGAGGAACAAGAGGAAGATGAAAGTGTCCCAGATTTGACTGGCTTTGTTTTGGAGGACATGAAACAGTATGTACATTTACACACTCTCTTTATAATTGTGTGACAGTGAAAAATGACTTTTTTGACACACTTTTTTGGGAAATGTGTGTAATTTAGGAGACACGACAGCATCATCACTAAACTATATACTGGAATCCAATGCTATTCCTGCGGAATGCGTTTCACTGCATCTCAGACGGATGTTTATGCGGATCATTTGGATTGGCACTACAGACAGAATCGTTCAGAGAAGGACATCAGTAAGAAAGTTACACACCGCCGGTGGTACTACAGTCTGACGGTAAGCTGAAAGCAATCCTGTTTTATTTTTTTTTTCCTTATTTAGTAGGGATGTGACGAGATCTCGTGGCACGAGATCTGAGTAGTCTTGTGAGAACGTGACGATATCCTCGCAAAACATTTTGCAGTGTTTATATTAGAGCTGAACAATTAATCCTTAAAAGATCTGTTGAAACACCTATGCAATCTTATTCCTGAATCCAACAGTTCAGCAGTGTTTGCAGATTACGACAGTTTCTCATCGTGCGGCTCATGTTCCACTGAAGTTTTTGATGTGAAACAGGTGTTAAAGGCATTCAAATCTGCATTCATGCTGCTGCTGATCCAGAAAGAGCAACAGTCTTTTCAACCACATAATAATCTCTATTTCTGTGTTACAGACATTTAAATAACAGAAGTACTGGAATAAAAGTTTATAGTTTGGGGATAAACACTTATTGTCTACAGTAGCAAACAAAACAAATGAAATCTTACAAACAATTCAAACAAAAACAAATTGAACTTGTATGCATTGTAACGCTTATCCTCATCCGCCAGGAGGTGGCGACAAATGCACGTTTAAAAAAGGATTTATCGGTGAATCGTTCATTCAGGAGATTCCAGTAGTGAAACGTGTTTATTTGTTGAGACACTTGAAGTTGAGACTTTAAAAAAAAAAAAAAAATGATTTGAATATAATATTAAAAAAATAAAAAGAATTAAGCAATGAACATTGTGTCAGAACCACTAGTAAATTACGTTATTTTCTTTACATTTCTAATCTTTTTTTTTAAATTCAGAATTATGCAGCTTTAGTTTACATTTATTACTGCATATAATTTATTAAAAGTTTTATTAAGTGCCAGTTCATATCAAAATGCAGTTTAATAAAATACAGTTTTTCTCTATATATCTCGTCTCGTTCTCGTGAACCCAGTCTTGTCTCATGGGATAAGTGTCTCGTCACACCCCTATTATTTATGTATATTGTCTCTGAGTACTGAAATGACCTTGAAAATGGAACAAATTACTTGTTTAAAAAACTAACATGAAGAAATGCTGTTTTAAGGATTGGATTGAATTTGAGGAAATCGCTGATCTTGAGGAGAGGGCAAAGAGTCAGTTCTTCGAAAAAGTTCATGAAGAGGTTGTACAGAAAACTCAGGAAGCAGCCAAAGAGAGAGAGTTCCAGAGCGTAAAGGCTGCCGCAGACGTCGTTCATGAGGTTAGACAATGCACACAGGCTCTGTGATAATCCTCAGTATTAGAAAAATTATGTGCCAAAATAAAGCTTTCTTTGTTTTTCTCTCCAGCTGTGTGAGATTTGCCAGGAGCAGTTTGAGATGTACTGGGAGGAGGAAGAGGAAGAGTGGCACCTGAAGAATGCCATCAGAGTCGATGAAAAGGTAAGAAATTGCTCTAATTAAAAGAAAATTAAATGTTGTGGCCTTGATGTTCGTTAAAAGGCTTAATAAATGTTCTCTTTTCTTTTAGACATATCATCCCTCATGTTACGAAGACTATAAAAATGTAAGTGTTGATTCGCAGAATGGCATCTTGTTAAAGGGATAGTGCACCCAAACATTTAAATTCTGTTCTTAATTATTCGCCTTCTTGTCGTTCTAAGACCTTCATTCATCTTGAGAATGCAAATTAAGAGATTTTGGATGAAATCCGAGAGCTTTCTGACCCATGCGTTGTGGTACTCTTGTGAACTTGTGTCAAAGACTGACACAGAACAGAAGAAAATGTTAAAGTCTGTATTATTGTAACCACTGATCTCACATGGACTATTTCAACAATGTCCTTACCACCTTTCTTGGTCTTCAATGTGTCTGTTGCGTTGCTGTGTATGCAGGGTCAGAAAGCTCTCAGATTTCATCCAAAATATCTTAATTTGTTTTATGAAGATAAACGTCTTATGATTCGGATTTTGTGTATAAACTTCTATGTGAAGAAAAAAATTGTTTGTCTATTAAAACGATTCCCCTTTTTTTTGTAGACATCCTCCTTTGTGGACTGCACACCCTCGCCCAATAAAATGCTTACAGAAAACCCTTTAACAGCTTTCATGAAACAAGAGCAGGGTGATGAGGCGTCATGCTGCAGTATTAAAGAAGAGCCCTCCGAGGAGGATACGGATGCACCAATGGTAAAAGAGGAGGTTCAGGTTAAGTTAGAAGGAGAATCACAAACCAGTGCAATTATTTTCTAACTATGCTGCTCCTTAGCCACTTCTTTTTGTGGTTACTTTAGCTGGTCTTTTGTGTTTTTGTAAAGAAGGATATTTTTATATTGCAGAGCTCTGAGGCCGGGACCTCAGCTAGTCACTTTAAATACATTTTTGTATTTGTATTTGCCTGCACATTTCAGGTATCTTTTGCCATGTGAATGCCCAATGAAATGTACTGTGAAAGATGTACGTTTGGGGTAAATGTATATGTATAATTTAATTTATAAATAAAGATATTTTTGGTATTCTTTGTGTAGTATTGATAACAAAGAAGTTTGAATTAGTTTTTTGTTGTTTGGGTTCTCAATGAGACATTTGTTCTTGTTCTTTTGGAGAATGGTGAACGGTGGTTGAATACTAATTTATGAATGACTTTTTGTTTTGCCTCCAAAAAACAAGGGAAACTCTTTTCAGTCATTGATAATTCCCTAAATCCAGGTTTGGGGCTGATTGTAAATTATTAATAGTTGATGGAACATAATTTACTATAAGAATTTCCCTGACCTCAACATGTAAATAGTTATTTGTTTACTACTGTATTTGGTTCAGAGTAATGTGTTTAGTTGAAAAAATTTAAAAGAAAAAAAAGTGTTTTTTTTTCTCTTTTTGCAGAGGTTCAAAGGGCAATTTTGCTTTATTCGGAATATTCAATAAAAAAATATTTGATGAATAAATAGTGTCTTGTGTGTAAAGTGATTATTGTGCGCTTTTTGACTTGATTTAAAGTTGTCAGTTTTATGCATAATCCTAAATAAAGTTTCAGTGCTAATGGAAACCTCTCTGTTTGTTTATTTGTCTGTTTATTACAACTTGTCTGTTTAAATGTGTACTATAAAATTAGTTAAATTTGTATTTTAATATTTGTGGTATTTATAAAACATGTAATACTTAAAATTGTGTGGTAAAATTAAGCCTAATTTCAATAGTCTAAAACTCCTTTTCTAGAAGAAAACAAAACCATGGTCAACCAACACGATAAACAGCCATTCGTATTTCTACATGACCTCTCATCAAAGATATGCAAAATTATAGTGATATAATGAAGCTGTAAAATCCAGAACCAGTGTTATATGATTAGTCTGGTGCTCATGGACCATCAAAATGGACACCAAAATAAGCCATACTTCTGTGATGATTTTAGCCATGTCATGGCTAAAACCTAATCACAATATTTCAAGCATTTATGTTTGTGCTACCTTGTAAGTGTATAATTTAACCCGTGAAGGAAATGTTTATCCTACAAGTTGAAAATATAATACTCATTACATGCTAAGCTTTGTGGCTCAAGATATTAAGTATAATGATTGCAGTATATAAGAAACAGCTTTTAAAATGGTTAAACGCTTGTTATACAAAGAAAAAAACCTGTCATTGGCTGAATTCTTTTATATAGATAATTTGTTCTCATGCATAAGAACATGCTTACAAAAGATTGATTTTTTTAATGTACTTGCATGAAGGAGATGGTTGCGAGATGCCTTTTAAAAACTGATTTGACCAAGCTCTTGCACATTTATTGACAATATCAAAAACAATAGTTGCAATTTGTATACCTTACTAAAGATATTGGTCTACAGCAGAGATGCCCAAACTAACGCCATGTGGGCCAAAATTGGCCCGTGATGCACACCATATTATATCGCAAAAAAAGGAAAAATATATTTATATTATTAAAATTCTGAGAGAAAAGTAGAGAAAACAGGTCTTTTTTTTGTTTTAATATAATATACTTGGACATAATGCAACATTTACAAGCAAGTTTGTTTTTCGACTTTTTGTAGTTAAAAGTTTAGGCACCACTGATCTAAAGAAACTTAAAGAACACATTCATGTTGCTCACATAAAAAAAAATAAAAATATAATAAAACATACATACATTAGCATGTTTAAAACAAAAGGCAGACGTTTTAAGATAAAAGCTCCTCTGACATTAATTCTTGTTCTGTGAGATTCATTTCCAGAAGCGATAGAATCCCAAGGCAATTGCCAAGCAAGTGAAGATGCATGCTGTGAAACAAAATCATAATAAAAAACAGATTGGTTAATTTAACATTCTTAGTGCTCATAAAAAAAAATGTAAACTGCATCAACAAACGAAAAAGCCACTAATAAAGCACTTGATTGATTAATTTTGTCAGTTATCAAATTCAGTGTCTTATCTGAAGGACTCTCAAACAAGTCACTGCAAAGTCAAACACATGTAGAGATACAGTAGCTGTCATCTGTTTGAAAAGCATCTTGAGCACATACCTGCAAGATATCTAATTGTCTCTAGCTTGAGTGATTCCAGGAGGGTTCTCAATGAAGCTACTTGTAAGTCTATTTTCTTTGAAGTTTCCACGGCTTCACTTTCTATATCTGCATTCTGAAAAACAAGAACTTGTTAGATTTTTATATGAATTATGGCCATAAAAGCATTATGTTACACTGAATCAAAATGCTTTTTTATAGCCAGAGTTGGAATGATTGTGTTGCTGTTATAATATGCTGTGATCACAACTATGTGTAAACCTTACCATTTTTTGGAACTCTGTTTTAACTTCCATAAGTTTCTTCTCTTGTTCTGTAAACTGGAATGAAAAACTGTGGATTAATTGAATGTTAAAAAAAAAAAACTTCTGTAACACAAAATACAAGTAATGTACACATACCATGTCTGTAACTCTACTTCGCTCCAAATTAATATCTAACTTTGCATCTGCTCTGATTTTTTGACTTTCTTCCTTCAATGTAAACATGAAAAGAGAAATAAAACTTGCATTAAACAAAAAAAGCTACAGTGCAGAATGATTACTGAAATTCACACAAAAATCTACTTCTACTCACCAGTAGTCTGTTTTTTATTTGCTCCAGCTCCGTTTGCATTTTCTGCGAGAAGGTAAAAAACTGAATAACTGACATTTGTCTGACATATTTCAATAAGTGTTCAATTACAAAATACTTTTGTGGACAAACAGGTTTTTTACTTTATTTTGTGTGTTGTGATTATAGAGCCAAAAACAAAGGGTGAAATACAGGTTTAAACTTTATTCTCACAGCATTTTCGGACCGTAAATTGGCAAATTCACTCTTCTCCAGGATAACCATGTCTTTCCTGATAGCATCTAGATGAGCCATGATTTGTTGTAGAGCTATTTCCTAAAAGAGCAGATGAAGAAACCATATCAGTCAGTGGGGGTTCATTAACAGTCATTTCTGCTGACAGCCATTTTGTTGGCCGTTTACCTGATGGGCTCCAGTGACCATGTCTCTGTATACAATGTCCATATTGGCTGTCGTAAGAGTCACCAGTGCTGTGACAATTACTTCCGCCTGCCTCTTCTCAAAGCCTGGATACATATGAAGAACAAAAATAAAAAATAAATAAATAAACAGATCTAACAAAACTGCTTAATACGGCAAGATCTAAACAACCATATAAACATAACCATAAAACATTTAGTAAATACAATTATTTTTAATTTTAAATATCTATATTAAACTTACATTTATACCTAAGATGTATAAAATAATCGTAAAAATATTAAAATGGCTTGCCATACTATAGAAGCCCATATCCACCAGGTATCAGAAATGAATGCTTTAAAAAGTTTAAATTATTACATACATAATTACGTCATAATTACGAGATATTATGTATATATAAATACAAAGACATGCATGTATATATTAAGGAAAAATATTTTAGATTTATATATAAAATATTTATACTTATTTATAATCTAAATTGTATACAGCTATATACATATAAATATTTTGTTTTAATGTATGTGTGCGTATTTATATGTACATAATAAATATACAAAGTAAACACACACATATAGTATGTAAACAAACTTTTATTTTGGATGCGATTAATCGCGATTAATCATTAGACTTTGTAAGTCATAATTTCAACTTTTCAACTAACTATAACTTAAGTTATATTTTTGACTTTTAAATGACATCATTTAAACGTTTTATCTCATCATTTTGACTTTAGAAGTCATAATTTAGACTTTTAAAGTCATAATTTAGACTTTGAAAGTCACAATTTAGACTTTTATCTCTTAATTATGAATTCATAATCTTGTAATTATGATTTAGGATAAACCAAAATTACGAAATTATGACTTTAATTCGAGTCGACTAACTTTAAAAGTCATACAATTCTCATAACTATGATTTTTTTAAAAGTCATATTTTTTTTGTCTTACGTGGCAGAAATGAGCTTCCATACCATAAAGATTAGAGACGTATATGCAACACACTTAAAACTTGGTCAAGTACTTATCACGCCGTTTGTAGTAGTTAGTAGTCCAGTAGTAAACATAACATACCGCTGGATTCCAGCTCTTTCACAAGCGCATGGGAGTCAAACGTGAGTTTTCTCTGCTCCAGGGGCGTTAACTCCACTTTTCTTACATCGTATGTCTTGACAGCAGTCGTTTTATGGAATCCTGAAAGGAAAAATACGTCTCTAACCCCTTTGAAATATGCAACTTATTGCACTGTGTCATCTAACAACACTTACCTCTCCGATGACAGATTGGTTGGATGTTTAGTTGATGCAATTTTAACAGCGAGGAGAACTGGTATTGTCTCCGTACAAATATTCCCCAGCAAGACATTGTTATATAAAAAGATATATGGTTAAACTAAATAAATATAGTATAAGTTATGTGGGAAGAAACTGTTATGCGCATTAAGCTTCTATACTTTCTGTAAATCACTCAACAATAGCCAAGACGATCTCTTGTGTCTGCTCTTCCCAGTTTTTTCAGGAAAGAACGACACACCTTTCAGGGTCAAATCGATTAGCACTGTCTTAACAAACTCTCAAGATCTCTTCGTTTTTAATATGTGGTTTCCTGTTTTTGGTAGACTTTCGATGACGTTTCGATGGATTGTAAAGAAGGTGGAGTTTTTTTTTTTCAATTTGATGTTAGAAATACAAACTAGAACGGCTGGTTAGTATTAAACCAGTGAGGCTAGCAGCCCGGATGTTGTCACACATTGATCAGTAACGATGGTTCTAAAGATTTTTTTAACTGTTTACTATGCATTTTAAATAAACACGTTTTTATCATCGTGATAATTTATATATAAATTATTATCTACTGTAGACCGCTACTGTAGCGTCACGTGATAGGCGATATGATGTGATATATGTTACTTTTCTAAGCGCTTTTGTAAGATTGACCAATCACAGTAATTTTTGATCTCGGTACATACGCATTTTAAACTTCAACTTTTATGAATTCCTATTGCGGATTTTTTTTATTGTATATTAGCGACTAATTTAGTATTTTAACATTTCAAAGATTACACTTTTAGCGTACAAACATATCCGTCTACATACAAAAACAACGTGCTGATTTGTACATTTGGCTCAACGGGGCTTTCGACTTTCTGAGCCGCCATGCGCCCCCTGCTGGAGAACATGTTTATGTCTACAACTTTGTGCCAACCAAAGGTTGTAATTCGGGTTTTAGAAATAAAGTTTTCTTTACTCTAACAAACTGTCATGGCTGCGTCCATGACTCACGATCAGAGCTGGTTTTTTGCTCTAGCTCTTGGGGTTTCATTTCTCAAATGTCTTTTGATAAATGCCTAGTAAGTGAATTTACCTCACATTGTATACATTTTCTCTCATGTGATTACAATAAAACGGAAAACCCATTGAGCGAGCAAATTCTCGAGACTCATTCATTCTAACAAAAAAGGAAGTAATTGTCTTGCATCACCTAACTGTTAACGCCAAGTAATTTAATATTGTTTATTGATATTTTGTGTGTTTCAGCCACTCTACGGACTTTGAAGTACATAGGAACTGGCTTGCCTTGACTCACAGTTTTCCAGTATCACAGTGGTATTATGAGGTAGTCATATGAAGTATTTACAGTTTTCAAACAATTATACACACACCGGTATTAATTGTGGTTTATTTTTATATTTTCAGGCTACATCTGAATGGACATTGGATTATCCTCCTCTGTTTGCCTGGTTTGAATATGGACTTTCTCATATTGCCCGTTTTTTTGATAAGGAGATGCTTGTTGTTCAGAATCTGAATTATGCAAGTCCAGCCACAGTCCTGTTCCAGAGACTGTCAGTCATTGTGACTGATGTTGTCTTCTTTTACGCAGTTAAAGAGTATGTAGCATCTATACCACAATTTGAACCAAAGTTGTTTTTGTTCCTTTGTCTTTTTAGGTTTGAATGATACTAGAAAGACAATGTTAAATGCTTACTTACATTGAATCTTTTGTACTATTCTAGATGCTGCAAATGTTTCCGAGAAGACAAAGGAAAGGACCTTCTGGCAAAGCCATCTTTTATCCTGACAGTGTTGTTGCTGTGGAACTTTGGCCTTCTAATCATTGATCGTATCCTTTGAGATCTGGCATGTTAATTAGTCAAGTCATGCATGCCCCGAAGTGGCTCAGACATGTCATTTCCCTTACATTAATTGAATTTCGCTTGACTGATTTCCTGCAGATATTCATTTCCAGTATAATGGATTCCTGTTTGGAGTTCTTCTTTTATCAATAGCAAGACATTTCCAGGTATTAGCTGCAATTTCTGCTATTTAGTGAGTTTTTAAGTTCATAACTAATAATCTGGAATTTGAAATAAATTTTGTATGTATTTAAATGAATTAAATTCTATTTCGTCTTATTTGACTGTAGAGTGTGTAAATCTGTATATAATTTTTTGTATTTTTTATATTTTGTGTAACAGAATAGACACTTTGAGGGGGCCTTGCTGTTTGCAGTACTTTTAAACTTGAAGCACATATATCTATACATCGCACCTGCATACGGTATCTACCTGCTGAGATGTTTTTGTTTCACCCAAAGCAATGCAGGTAATTACATTTCTTTATCATATAATTCTTTTATATATATATATATATATATATATATATATATAATATGGACCATTATACAGAGCTGGTTCAAAGCCAGAGTTGGAAACGTCTTGGAAAAAAAATTTTCCACAAAATTTGTGTGTATGCAAAAGATATAATATCCAAGGTACAAATTTGTAGTAATTGTGCAGTTAATTCTCATATAGTTTTTCAGAAAGTTTTGGAATATTTGTCCTCTCCCCAAATTTGTCACTACCAAAACACAATAATGTATAATTTAAGAAGATCCTATTAAAATTTAGTTTACATCTTCCTTGTAAATATATATTTTTCTATTTTGTAAAATGTAAAATCTATTCTTTGTAAAAAGTTAATTATGCTAATTTCAAACCTAAGGATTTATTAGTTTGTACTTATACATTGAACAAAAGACTATCATAAAACTTTAGCTGATAATTTAGTATACTTTATTTTTGACAAAACGTCCCATGTTGCAGTAGTGGCATTAATGTTTTGTTAGCGACCACATCATTTCACAGAATTTTAACCCACACACTAAAACACTAAAATTTTCAAAACTGTACCAAAATGTAGTTTATTTCCCCCAAATAAAGGATTGTGTGTTCTTTTACTGTTACTACCGAAACAATGTTGAAATGTTTCGGCCTTGACTGTTACAGTAGTGACAATTTTATGGGATAACACCAAAGATATCATTACCAAAACCTCGCCAAATATTTTGTTTGTGACAATTTTAGATGCTTTTGAACCTAGCTCAAAAATGCTAATCAGCACATAGTTAGCTAGCACATTTCTAAACAGTTATACACACATAAAAACTAAACGATATGGAATAACTCTCAAAAAAGTGTTTAATTATAGAAAAATTTTGTTCGGTAGTGACATTTTTTTTAAAGTTTTTTTAAAGATTTTTCATACTTTTGAACACATTTACCTCAAAATTGTGGGGCCTACCTAGCTTTGAGAGTGAGAGAGACACAAATATTTCACGATTATAGACAATTGACTAAAACACACAGTGTTTCGGTAGTGACACGAAAATGCGGGACACTTTTTTTTTTTTTTACGTAAAGTTTCATAATTTTATAAAGAAAAAAATATTTTTTTTTTTAGTTCACTTTATAAAAACTAAACAAAAACATATATTTCTAAAAACAACAATGGAATAAAATGCAAAAAAAGTCAATATCATTTTCATAAGTTAAAATTTAGGGATTTTGGGACAGCCACCTCCCAATTGCAAGTACCCACTAAATGATATATATAAATCTTGTTTTTCAGATGGATCTTTGCAGTGGAGAAGTTTCAGTTTTGTGCGGCTTGTCACACTAGGAACTATTGTCTTGTCTACTTTTGCAGTGTCATTTGGACCCTTTATAGCACTGGTTTGTTATCATTATATGAATAAAGCTCTTCATATTGATATATGATCACATATATACACTGCTGTTCAACTGTAAAGTCAGTTAAAATTGTATTCATAAAAGTAAAGAGATTTAAAATGTTACATAAATTACATACACATTTTTTTTTTTAATTTTAAGGATTAGAATAATGTCTGAAGGATCATGTGACGCTGAAGACTGGAGCAATCAATGCTAAAAAACAGAAAATAAATAACATTAAAATGTATAGAAAAGAAAAGAGTTATTTTAATAATAATAGTAATATTTCACAGTATTTTTACTGTACTTTTGATTAAATGAGTGCGTAAATTTTAATTGTATTTGTTTTATTTTATCACAGAGGTTCACTGATATATTTTATTCATCTTTATTTATCAAGGGTCAGCTTCCACAAGTCCTGTCACGACTCTTCCCTTTCAAGCGTGGTCTGTGTCATGCATACTGGGCACCAAACATCTGGGCACTTTACAATATAGCAGATAAAGCTTGTTCAACCCTGGGTACGTTCAATAACTCAAACAATTGTGTTGTATGGGTGAAATGGAAAAAATATATCATCATTTGATTGTATGCTAATATAATGAGCTTTGTCACATAATAAACCAGTCACTGTCTCTTTTTGACTCTAATCATTTCTAATTCACTTATTTAGGTGTGAAATTCAAGCTGCTTGATATAAACAAACTTCCCAAGGCTTCAATGACTGGTGGTCTGGTTCAGGAGTTTCAGCACTCTGTGCTTCCTTCTGTCTCTCCTTTAGCAACCCTTGTTTGTACATTATTGTCAATATTGGTGAGTTCTTTTAGATTTGCATTGGTAATCTGAATATTCAAATAGACAGTCTTGAGTTTATCCTTTGACATAACCAATACAAAAGAAATTGATTTCTGGGTTTTCAAACCTTCTCTTTGTCCCTTGCAGCCTGCTCTTTTCAGGATATGGCATAGACCTAACGGAGCGAGAGGATTCTTGCGATGCCTTGTCATTTGCGCACTTGGATCCTTTATGTTTGGTTGGCATGTGCATGAGAAAGCCATTCTGTTGGCCATACTTCCTTTAAGGTGATCAACTAATGGTATTCTTAAATAAGCATGTTCTTCCAGTGGCCTACTAAACAGTTTCTTGTTTTTCAGTTTGCTCGCTGTGGAGAGTCGAGAGGATGCCAGGATTTTTCTTATCCTCAGTATAACTGGTCATTATTCCCTATTTCCACTCCTCTTCACAACCCAAGGTACAAAAAATACTCATGACAGCTCACAAGAAGCGTTTTGCATCATCACTGATTGTAATTCTTAAACATTTCAATTCTTAATTCCAGAGTTGCCCATCAAAATATTTCTCATGTTGCTGTTTACAATCTTCAGTCTCACTTCTCTAAAAACGCTGTTCAGGTCAGTACTTAAAATGGGATTATCAGACAATTATTGCATTGATGTTTGAGCAAAGTGTTGGTAATGTAATTCTTCATTTGATGTTTTCAGGAAGGGCGGGGCTTTGTTGAATCCATTTGAAGCAACGTATCTCTTGGGCCTGATTCCTCTTGAGCTAATCTGTGAGTTTGTTTACCCACTGACAGTCTGGCAGAAGACATTTCCCTTTCTCCCTCTCATGCTCACCTCAGTTTACTGTGCGCTGGGAGTGACATATGCCTTCATCAGACTATACGTTTCATTGCTGACATGTTCAGACACCACTAAAAAGACTAAAATGCAGTGAATCGTGTGATTCAGATGGTGGTGGCTGGAGATAATATGTAGGAGCTGTTTATTTCTGTGAAATTGGACCAAATGGAATGATCTGTAGCTAGTATCTTGGGATTTGTTTGGGGATGGTTTTTGGGATTTGAGTATCTCGGTACTCAGTTGTATATTCCTTTAAATAATGATATAATGTAGCGTATGGATGCAAATGTTTATTTTTAAGGTGTTTCTATAAATCCATTTGCTCAGTAAACCTGCCTATGACCTACAGTGTTGTTATTATCAACTTTAACTGTTGAAAATTGAAATAAATTGAAATAAATGCTGATATCAATTGAAGTACTAGAATGACTAAAAATGAAATAAAAATATACACTACCAGTCAAAGGTTTTTAAACACTAAGATATATATATATTTTTTAAAGACGTCTCTTCTACTCACCAAGCCTGCATTTATTTGATCCAAAGTACAGCTAAAACTGTATGATTTTAAAATATTTTTACTATTTAATATAACTGCTTTCTATTTGAATATATTTTAAAATGTAATTTATTCCTGTGATCAAAGCTAACTTTTCAGCATCATTACTCCAGTCTTCAGTGTCACATGATCCTTCAGAAATCATTTGCTATTCCAGAAACATTTATTATTATTGTTGTTGTTGTTGTTGTTGTTGTTGTTATATTATTATAATAGTTATTATTATTAGCAATTTATCAATTTAATCAAGCATTATACTTAATACCATTCAAAAGATTGGACTCAGTATAGTGTTTTATTATTATTATTATTATTATTATTATTATACAATTATAAATACTTTTATTTAGCAGGGATGCTTTAAATTGATCAAAATTATGATAAAGACATTTATAATGTTACAAAATAATAACAAAATAATAATCTGTTTCAGATAAATGCTGTTCTTCTGAACTTTTTATTATTTATCAAAGAAACCTGAAAAAAAATTGCTCTAATAATAAATGTTGTTCAGCAGCAAATCAGAATATTAGAATGATTTCTGAAGGATTATGTGACTGGAGTAATGATGCTAAAAATTCAGCTTTGAAATCACAGGAATAAATTACACTTTAAAATATATTCAAATAGAAAACAGTTATTTTAAATGGTGCAAATATTTCAAAATTTTACTGTTTTTGCTGTTAAAAATATTACAAATCTTACTTGTTCAAAAACTTTTGACTGGTAATGTAAAATCTAATAAAAACTACTTAACATTAACATGAAAACTGAAAAATACTATATTATAAATACTATATTAGTATACAAATAAAACTAAAAAGACACGTTTTGACACATTAGTTTGTTTAAACCATTTTATTAATAAGGCAACATAAATATTCCATACCAGCTGGCATATTATCTGATTCTTTCTAAGTACAGGAAGACAATTCCTCATTCAAGTATTTGATGATTGTTTATCCTGAAATATTTCTAGAGTGAAAACAGTCAAATACAGAGATTCATCACTGGAGGCAAGTGTGCATTGCAGGGTATGAAAACAATAATCTCAAAGCTTCATATCAAGCATTTGCGGCTTCCATTGAAAAACATAATTCAGAAAACAAACGTAATTAAAAACAGTTCACACAGGTGCCAACGTAACAGTCATGGAAGTCACATCATGCTAAAGAATTCCAATCGTGCCGCCTCAGTTCTGGGGCCTCATTTATAATCCAAAATCCACACAAACATACAGATTTATAAAAAAACGATATAGATGTGAAAAAGTGTTTAACGCTGCTTCAGATTCTAAACAGGCGTATGCACTTTTTTGTGCGTTTGTTCGTTTTTCTCAATCCCACATGCACACATTTGAGACATGATTTTATATCAAATGTAAAACGGTTTCTACGCAACATTTTATAAACAAGGCCCCTGATCTCTGTTGTGTGTCCAACTGAACAATTTCTTGTCAAGTGTTTATCTACTGTATGCTATGGTTACACAATTTAGATTAGTGTTAAAAGATCAAGCCCAAGTCTAGATAGACATATTGTAACTGCTTATTAATGATGCTGTTAAAATATTTCCAACAGTAAAAGCACTTTTAGAGCCCTTTTGTGATTCGCCTGTGTTTTCCAGTGCAAGGCTCATTTACAGGACTCAAGACTGGTTTAAAAAAACAAAAAACACATGCAGACCTCTAAACAGTGACTACAGAATATACATTTAAATATACATTTAAATATGTGCATTACAAATTCAGAATTTTGGGGTCAGTAAGATTTACACTCACCTAGTCTGAATTTATTTGATCAAAAATACAGTAAAAACAATAATGTGAAATATTATTACAATTTATAGTAACTGTTTTCTGTTTTAATATATTTAAAAATGTATTCCTTCTAATATTCTAATTTGATACTCGAAGCATTTCTTATTATTATCAATATTGGAAACTCTAATGTTGCTTAATATTTTTGTAGAAACTGTGATACTTTTTTAGAACGTTTTGATTTAACGTTGTTTGATTTACTGTCACTTTTGATCAGTGTTTGTTCTTTTTGAATAAATATAACCTCTTACTGAACCCAAATCCTTGAATGGTAGTGTATATAAGTCTGAAACATGCAGCTACTAATTTTGAAAACTTTCCAGCCTGTTTTCGCAAGATGCGAAATACGTACCGCCATGTATGTTTTGTGACATATTTGGTGTAAAATGTCCACTAAGTGGCGCTAAGTGTGTGGGGTTTTTTTTGACGTTGGTTTTGTACGCGTCCTTGCAGTTCTGACTTGAAATGTCCATTGAGTGGCGCTATAAGTCTAAAGCATCGTGACGTATTAAAATAACATACCATCTCGATCTCTTTGACAATTGCTTGATGATTAAGTTTGTATTATTTTATCAATTCCATATGGAAAGCGTGTCTCCTCCTACCGAGCAAGCTTGTTATGTCCGGAAAGCAAAACATGTTTTACTATCCCTATTGTTAATTTCTGCAGTTATATGTAATTATAGGTACGTATATTGCATCGTGTGAAAAAGTTCCCATAGGTACGTTTTCGTCATAAGACCTAGTAGCAACTTTTAGTTATACTGTTTTGACAAGTTTAGATCAGCTAAAAAGACAGATGAAAGTTTATTTAATAAAATTCTTTTGCACCTACTGCATCAGGTAAATGATACTTTCCTACGATAAAGTGCTTTGTGATTTTATATCATTGGTTCTTAACTGGTGGGTCACAAGCCAAAAATGGGTCTTAAATCTGTTCTGATGGGTCATGGACAGCAAAATAAACAGGCCCACAATGTCCCACATTGTTAAAGATGTTGATGTCAACATTTTGTAACCTAATATTGCATTTATGCATTTACCAAATTGTTACACTTTCTACTCAGCCTAGTCATGTTACTAATGTAGTTAAATCTTAATATTATGTTGAATACATTCTATAAAAATGTTTAATTTAGAGAACAGGGCATTCTGTATCATACATGTTGGGTTGCCGTTTATCAAATGTAAAATATAGGCAAAAATCAGTTAAGAACCACTGCTCTCTATATATTGTGCATTTTACAGTTTTTAGGGCAGTTCAGGGCTTAAAGCTTCTCAGAAATCCTCCTAAGAATAGTCTTAAACTTTGACTTAAGTGTCAAAAAATTCTTAGTAAAAAGTAGGAGACTTTTATAAAGAAGCTAAACTCAACATTTAGTGAAGTCTAAGACCGATTCTTAAGTGTTGACTGAGGGGACGCTTAAGTGATGTGAACTAAGGACTGGTGTCAACCCAAAATGGCCATCCTTGTCCTTTGAAACAGCCAACAGCAGCTCTCCCACTGATATATTTATATTTATATTTATATAGATCAGTGAACTCACCATTATGACCTCATCCACTACATTTAGCAACTGTTTTATCTACTTTCAGCTGAAAGCAGTTAGAAACACTGATCAGTGTTCATATTTTGATGGTTTAAGTGAAATGTGAGGACATTAAAACCCTCCACACATCACTTTTGGCCACTGTTGGGTTTGTTTGTTTGTTGTTAGTGTCACAATATTTAAGACCCTGCTTACTGTGTCATCACTGGTGCTTTGCTGCATTCCAGTTTTCTAGTGAAAAAATTTAATTACCGCTTTTATTCCTGCAGTTAGAGCATTGATTTGTAAAGTGGAATAAGCTAAGTTTCTTACATGGTCGGTTATAAAAAAATTGCTTTGATCAAGTTTATATCATTTTATCAATTCCATATGATTATAATATGTCATATGTTAACTGGAAAGTGTGTCTCAACCTCTTTGCTGCCAACTAGTTTAGGAGACCTTTCCAGCTCTCCTAAATAATTTAGGAGCTGAGACCTATTCTTAACATTTAGGAACCTTTATGAATCACTCTTATTCCTAAGTCTAGGAATAAGAGTAAAATTACATCATTCTTGACACACTTAAGACTAAAATTTTACTCTGAGTGGCTTTATACATACGGCCCAGGCCACATCGGCAGTAAACTGTCTCAGAGTTCACTCTCAGAGCAATATAGTGATGCCATAAACAGTTGAAGCACAAATACATGGATTATATGATGTGCTCAACCAATAAAAGTCACTAGACGGGTACTCAGTGTTCTCCACTGAGCCTTTCCTTAAAAAGCACCACCATTGCTCAATCCTAAGTCTTGCCAGCAGTTCCTTAGTCTCCTGAATCCCTTATAGCATTAGAAGATCAAAGTTCAGCTGAGGACAGCTGAGATGCAAGGCTCAGTATCTCCACTGGGGTCAGATAGCACGATGCTTGAGCAAAAGTCAAAGTTCCCCCGAGAATTTTCTGTTGAGCAAATCTCACATCTGCTGTGGGAAGCTACATCTGTTCTTCAAGAGTGGGACTAGCAAACTCCAGTTTGATTGTTTTCAGATTGGGAATTTTCTCAGTCCTTAAAATGAAATTTAGCCAGCCTAACTTGCATTGCTTGGTTTCTGTCGGCCTTCAACAATAATGATCAGGACTGGAGTGAGGTCCATCAGCTTCTTCAGCATATCCATAATGTCAGGATGATCTTTGGCTCCTTCAATGAACTCCTCCAGCGTCAGTTCACCTGAACATTTAAGTAAACAAAGCTGTAATTAACTAGAATATATAAGTGCATATAGATGAGGATTTTCATAAATTTTATACATTTCATCCAAGATGTTTATGTCTTTCCTTCTTCACTTGAAAAGTAATTAAGGTTTTTGAGGAAAACATTCCAGGATTTTTCTCCATATGGTGGACTTTAACAGGAGCCAACAGGTTGAAGGTCCGAATTGCATTTTCAGTGCAGCTTTAAAAGGCTCTACATGATCCCAGCCGAGGAATAAGGGTCTTATCTAGCGAAATGATTGGTCATCTTCTAAAAAGTATATACTTTTTAACCGCAAATGCTGTGTTTACCAAATGAACGTGCAAAGAAAGTCAAACAACCTTTACAAAAAGAGGTAAAACAACAAATTTGGATGAGAAATTAGTTTTTCGCCCTACCCTAGCTTTTTGAACGCAAGTTAAAAAAAGATACGATTTCTTGTCTGGGTTCATGTAGAGCCCTTTGAAACTGCAATTTGGAATATCAACCCATTGACTCTCTTTAAAGTCCACTATATGCAGGAAAATCCTGTAATGTTTCCTTCAACACCTAAATTTCTTTTCGACAGAAGAAAGAAAGTCGTGAACATCTTAGATGACATGAGGATGAGTAAATTATCCTTCTCTACTGTTAACTAGTTCTTACCTTCTCCGTTTACATCAATCTTTTCATATATAAGAGCCACTATTTCCTCTGGCACAATGTCACGATTTCTTGTGATGTCTTGTATAGCCTGTTGTAGAACAAAAAAACATAATTTCAGAACTTTTTTTTATAGAAACAATTCCAGTTTCCATCCAGCCACCTGAGGTCAGTCGAACATTAGGCCTTACTTACAAGTGACACTATTTCCACTCTAAGAAGTGTCAGCATTAGAAACCTCAGTATAGAAACAGCACAAGGAAGACAGTTCTCTAACTGGATTAAATGAGATCATCTACAAGTTAAGCAGACTAATCCAGTGTGCATGTTAACCTGACCTGACCTGCAGTCAGCTTCTATTTTTTGACTTTCTATTTTTGGTTCGTTCACAAAGACCTGATGTGGGAGACAATATAAATGTAGCTAATTCAGGGGTTGTCCTAAGTCATCACTTGCGTCCCATATTGCATACTTAAAGACTATTCTAGTATGTTTTGTAGTAAAAATAATGCGAGTAGTGTGTTAACACTGAATATTCACTTTAAATACCCACATGATGAACTTTAAATAACCAATAAAACAAAGTGTGAAATTTTGAACACTACATACATTCAACTCTCACAGTTTTAATTATATTGAAAGGGGAGGGACTATCAGACTTTGATTATGAATGACAAAATAAGCTTATGAAGAGTTCAGATGCAAAACCAGCTAAAAGCCATCTCGGTCAAAAATGAGATAATGATACTGAGTGAATGCTCTCGACACACATTATATGTCCATCAAATACTTTTACTTCAAACTCGCTAAAATCCCACCCTCAGCCCAATCAGAAGTACCAGTACTTACATAGAAACCTATACATCGAAGCCTGATAAAAATGCATTTTTTAAAGAAAGATGTCAGATGGATTTTGTCTTTTGCATCTGAACTTTTCATATATACTACATGGTCAAGTACATACTATATGATTGTATTTTGTGCCGATAAAATAATCGTTCACTTACAGTAAATATTGTTTCCAGTTCATCCTTGTCAATTTTTCCATTGCCATCCTGGTCAAACAGTTTAAAGTACCATTTGAGTTTCTGATTGATTTCCCCCTTGAGCATTAAGCTGATAGCAGCGATATATTCCACAAAATCTATGTATCCATCCTAAAGAGAAGAGAGAAAGAGAGAGGGGCACCGTTCATATTACAATATTTTTTGTTAGGCTTTTTTAATATGAACAAGGGGATACAGACATCGTGTTAGCTTTGTTTTTTAACCTGTTTAAGCTTTTTAAACTTAATCAGAGTAAGCTTTTCTCCTTTAAGCTGGAAAGTTTACAGCGAGATCTCAATGTACTTTACATATAAGTAAACCAATCAAGTGAGCTTGGAAGAATTACACAACAAAATGTAACCTCCATATTACATAGTACAACCTCCTCATTTGGAAGGCATCTGCTGTGTACAAACATCTGATAAATGTCTTTGAGATGTCAGTTTTACATACATTTTAAATCATAAACGTATAGACATTTCTTAACGTCTGTTTGACATCTAATAGATGTATTGCAGATGAGCAAACAGTCTTAAAAATACACTGCGGCTCATTAAGATTTTTAATCAGATTAAGATTTTTAGTTAGACTTTTTTATGTTCTTATGCTCATCAAGACTGCATTTATTTGATCATACAGAAAAAACAAGAGTTTTAAAACAACAGTTTTACTTTAAAATATAATTTATTCATGTGATGCAAAGCTGAATTTTCAGCATCATTATTTCCAATCTTCAGTGTCACATGATCCTTCAGAAATAATTTTAATATGCTGATTTATAATCAGTGTTGGAAACAGTTGTGCTGCGTAATATATATATTTTTTGTGTTACAATATATACTACTATTTAATAATTTAGAGTCAGTTTTTCTTTTTTTCTTTAAGAAATTAATACTTTTTCAGCAAGGATGTGTTAAATGAATAAAAAGTGATTAAAGACTTATATTGTTGGAAAAGATTTCTATTTTGAATAAATGCTGTTCTTTTTCAAACAATTAAACAAAAACTGATAATACATCAGAATATTAGAATGAAGAGTCATGTGACACTGAAGGCTGGAGTAATGTTGCTGAAAATTCAAATAAATAAATTCTATTTTAAAGTATATTAAAATAAGAAACCAAGAAATTCCAATAATATTTTACAATATTAGTGTTTTTTCTGTATTTTTGATTAAATAAATACTGCCTTGATGAGCATAACAGACTTTATAAAAAAAAAAAAAACATTAAACATCTTTAAATTAAAACTGACATCATATGTATTATGATGCTGTCAACACATTAAAATAAAATAAATGTAAACAAAATGGATCAAAACATTCCTAGTATAAATGGTAACACATTTAATTACTTATATTTCTTCATACATTTTTGACCATTTTTCTTTTCTTTTTTTTCCCAGACTGGGAAGTATATTTTTAAGTATATTTAGTAATATATTTTGGCATTAAAATGAAGTGAAAATGGTAACTAAATAAATGTTCAGTTAAAAAAAATATATATATTATTTTACTACATTTTACATTGTAATATAAAATTTATTTACTAGCATATATTTATTTTTGTTCACATTTATTTATTTTGCACAATGGATCAGATGACTTTTGACCTTTGTAAAATGGGTAACTGCACAATATTAACATTTATTTAAGTTAGTAATGTATAGTTTTATCCAAAGTAACTTGCAAATCAGATAAATCAGATAATCAGATCAGATAAATCATTAAGGCTGCATTTATTTGATCAAAAATACAGAAAAAAAGTAATTTTGTAAAATATTATTGCAATTTATCTATTTTAATATATTAAAAATGTCACACGATTCTTTAGAAATCATTTTAATATGCTGATTTATTATCAATGCTGGAAAAAGTTGATTTCCACAATATGTAAAAAATTATTTACTACCAGAGTTGACCTTGTTTTACTAATCTGATCCCTGGTGCACAAGTCTAGTTAAAACATCCATTTAAGATCAACGCAATAAATAATAGTTATGGAACGCATATACAAAAGATGATTTGCAGGATTGCATAATTGGATCCTATTAGAAATTAAAATGATTGATATCACATGCAAGTGTATCAAATAAAAACCGCTTCAAGAATGAAACCTCACCCCATCCATGTCGAAAGTGAAGAACACTTGATCCACATAACTGTTAGCATCCTCATTCATGCCCTGCAGTCCCAGGATGGACTTAAGTTCAAAAAGTGTGATCAGGCCTGACGGAGACTCCCGCATGAACTTGTTATACCAGTGGTGCATATCCTCAGCGAGGATGTCGTCCAGACTTGCGTGTGTGTTCCCCATGGCTGTGTCCTGTGGCCCTCGTACACCTTCTGTTCCGTCGCTGGTCCAGGCAGTCGTAGGCCTGTGAACTCTGACGAAGAGGTGCAGACTGGCCTCCGCACACAGTGACAGCACAAGATACTGAATGTCTGAACCTATTAGGTCCAGGTGCCAATAAAATGAGGTGGTACCTTAAAATAACTTCTGCTAATGGGATAAAAGCAAGACCTGAGCGTTAAAGAGTAACTGGCACATAGTAGAGAATGCTTATGTAAGAGCATTCAGCCTCCAGATGAACCGTTTGTGTGGTCATTGTAGTGCAGAGTGCATCAGAGGCCACCGCTCAGTGTGTTATGTTACAGGTTTTTTAAGGTCTAACAATTATAGTTACTCACCTGTCTCTCAGTGCAGACTTTAAATCATTCGTTTTTTTACAAAACAAGTTTAAAATGTGACCGTGGACCACAAAACCAGTCTTAAGTCGCTGGGGTGTATTTGTAGCAATAGCCAAAAATACACTGTATGGGTCAAAACTATTGATTTTTCTTTTATGGCAAAAATCATTAGGATATTAAGTAAAGATCATGTTCCATGAAGATATTTTGTACATTTCCTACCATAAATATATCAACTCTTAATTTTTGATTAGTAATATGCATTGCTATAAACTTCATTTCGACAACTTTAAAGGCGATTTTTAAAGCTTCTTAAAGAAGTCTCTTTTGCTCATCAAAGTTGCATTTATTTGATCAAAAACAGAAAAATTGTAATATTATAAAATATTATTGCATTTTAAAACAGTTGTTTAATATTTAAATATACTTTAAAACATGTTATCTCTGTGATGCAAAGCCAAATATTTCAGTATACAGTGTCACATGATCCTTCAGAAATGATTCTAATATGCTGATTTTTTTTTAATCGATATTGGTTTTTGCGGCTTAATATTTATTTGAAATTGTAATACTTTTTTCCAGGATTCTTTTATGAATAAAAAGTACAAAAGAACCGCATTTATTTTAAAAGGAAATATTTTGTAATAATATAAACCGTTCAAATGTTGTTGTTGTTGTTGTTTTTTAAAGAAATTAAGATATTTTTTCAGGAAGGATGCTTTAAATTAAATTAATAAAAAGTGGTGGTAAAGACTAAGATATTGTTAGAAAATGTTTCTATTTTGAATAAATGCTGTTATCTTTAACTTTTTCTTCATCGCAATTCTAAAAAAGAATCACTGGTTCCAAAAAAATTAAGCAGCAAAAACAGTTTCAAACATAATATTTCACAATATTACTGTTTTTTTTTTTTTTTTGATCCAATAAATGCATCCTTGATGAGCAGAAGAAATATTAACCATTAACTGATACAGTAAAAATAGTGCATTCCAAAATGTATTTATTTGAATAAATCATTGTGTGTGGTTTGATCATACAGAATCAACATTTTGTATTAATTTATAAAGTATATTCTTGTATGATTTATATATATATATATATATATATATATATATATTATTATTATTATTATATTATAATTTATATTATATATTATTTGTAAATATAATTTTTAGCATAATCAGCTAAACAAATGTACAAAATTGCAACATCCAGCATTAAAAGCTTATATATTTTTAGATTTAGATACAAACAAAAATCAGCTGCATTTTGTAGTTCCATTTTAAAATTAAATCTAAACTTATCATAAATAAATAAACAAGTACTACAAACTATTTTACAAATGAGACAAAACACCTGAATTGTACAATCACTATATTGTTGCAGGTAAGAAAATTGCTGTTTGCTTTCGTTTTCTATCAATGTATTTACGTTTTTCTTTAACTTTTTCTATAGGTGAGACTCCCGATTCTTTAGCCGCTATAGGGAAAGAATGTGAAGAATAACAACGTACAGTAAACGGTAAAACTGTTTGCTTTATAAACCAGTGTGCTCATAATTAAGATAATACATTAAAATAATATGGTAAGACACACCAATTTGCAATATTAAACAGCAAAACCAGCTGTTTTGCACAGCTAAAAATAGCTCGATGCGGATGAGACCGCAAGCCAGACCCATAAAATTTACAAACGGCCGCATCAGCTTTTATGAGGAAAGTACGGTGGATAGAAAAAACTGGTGAAAAAGCATGTCTTTTGCAATTTATGGGTAATAGTGTTGTCACATAACACTTTCATGCAAATGCTACTGGTGATATGACCTGATGATCTCCCAACCTCAATTTGTCCGCATGCCAGTTCGATCACTGACTTTTCTCACTTGAAAGTGGTGACTAGGCAGATCTGTGCTCTTCATTAGGGTCTTAATGTGGTTTGTATCCACTGCGGTAAATGGGATTAAGTGGCTGTAGTCATTAGCTCAAACGTTCACTGTGAGCATTAGCCTGAACCTCTCAACTCATTACTTTCTTAACATTTCTAACGGTCCACCAGTAAATTAAAAAAGCTGTGACTCTGTCAGAAGTCACATGAAGGAATTGAACAAATTAACATAATGAGTGCAACACATGCAAACATACTTATACGGTTATATAAAGTGCATTGAAATACGATGAGCTTGTGTGCAGTGTGCATGCTCAAACCTGACACCGTAGGCCAATCAGAGAGCTAAAGGAGCTATTATTTATTTTTGGAAAAGTTTTTAGAAATAATATCAACTGTATGCAGACCAATAGTAAAACAGAAAGTGAGCAAGCTCAATTGTCACATAATAGTTTAGTCTTTGTCAAAATCCAGTTTCCCCAAAAAAAAAAAAAAATCATCATTAATTTTTATATTATTGTTTATTATTACATCAGACCGTGCTTTGACAATATTAGCCATCAGGACAAACCAAAAAGTCTGGTAGTGTTTCAGTAAAAGCCAGATTAGGAAACATGAGTTGATCCAGCGTAATCCTTCCTCCCTTGACCTTGAATATCTGATTCCAGTCATTAATTAATCTCATTGTAATTACTGGACAATTTTGAATCCTTTCAGGTCTTCAAAGTAGCATGATATTTGGGTCTGTGCCATAGTTAAGTATACTAGTGTGTGTAACAGTGTTCAGGACAAGTATTAAAACGAAGAACAAATGCTTCACGAGAGAGATAGAGAGATCTATTTAAATTATAATCTGTCCCTTGCTAGAGCTTCCATGAGGTCAGCACAGATCCCAGAGATGACAACAGGCCTGGGAGGTTGAGCTTAATGCTGAAAATCTGTCAGTGGCCTAATTAAGAGATTTTATACGATAAATAAGATATTTCTAGTACTGTACTTCTGCTCTGAATGAACAAACTGTGTTTCAATGAGAAAAAGTCTTCTTAATGTAATATACGTTTCTACTAGACCAGGGTGCCCAACCCCATTCCTGGAGAGCTACCTTCCTACAGTTCAGCTCCAACTCTGATCAAACACAACTGAACCAACTAATTAGGATCTGAAGGAGCACTTGATAATTACAGAAAGGTGTGTTTGATCAGGGTTGGAACTGAACTCTGCAGGAACAGGGTTGGGCACCTCTGTACCTCTGACCATGTTTTTAAATGCTTCATGGTATTGTGAAATGTGATCAATATATAATCAGATAACTAGTTAATAGTAGGTGTGTGTGATATATATCGTTTACGATAATATCTCAGCTGTTGTTTAAAAGATATTCAATTTGACATGATCAAGTATATCGCAAAAACAAAACAAAAACAGCCAAAGAGTGCAAGCATATGTTTGCACCTTATTGAGTTAAAACACTTTCTGTTTTATGTATTTAATCCCATTTTATTAACCAATGTTTTTGCTGCTGACCTTTGTTATCCAATTCAACCATACTAATAAGCAAAACTTACTTTAGATTAACATTTGTGCTTTATTTTTCTCATTGCTGAAAAGTGTTGAACGTCCTTTTCCTACAGTTCTACTGTACAGATGTTAATGTGCTTTTTCATTCAGCCTTAGGCTTATTCATTTCATTTTTTGGTTTGAAAGGGCTTTTAAATTTGCTAAAAATTAAACTTTTATATTTAAAACAAACAAGCAAGCCCTGGCCAGATTTAAAAAGAAACGCAAAAGTAATATAACAAATTACTTTCCATAAAAAGTAACTGAGTAACGTAATTAGTTACTTTTTAGGGAGTAACACATTATTGTAATGCATTACTTTTAAAAGTAACTTCCCCAACACTGCCAACTATTTGTAGCTGTGATGATGATGATTACTGATGTACAGCGGAATGATCATATTGGAGTAAAGAGGTTCGGGAAATGTTATAATAACATTCTAAAAACAAAAAACTGAACGTTCTGGGAACATTAGAATAACGTTCTACAAACCAAAAACTCTGAGAACCAACAGCTAAATTTCTGGGAACCTTAGAGTAACGTTATGGGAATGTGCTCAGATTATTTTTTTTAATTAAACAATAAATAAAAACAAGATTCGGATAAGATAAGATAAGATCCATATAGATCATTTCCATGCCACTTATACTGTACTGGGTTGTAATGGTGCCCGATGATTAATGACGTACAGCAGAGTGATATATTGGAGTAAAGAGGTTAGGGAAACATTATAATTTGTTGAGGGAACATTAAAATAACGTTATAGTAAGGTTATCCAAATCAAAACTAACATTCTATTTCCATTAAGAAAACATTCCTGGCTAACCAAAAACAAACCCTAACCAAACAACATTCTGGGAACCAAACTAATGTTCTGGGAATGTAATAATACTGTTAGGAGAATGGTAGAATAATGTTCTAAAAACCAAAAACTAACGTTCTGGGAACTTTAGAATATTGTTAAAATCTAGTTCTACAACGTTCTGGGAACGTTTTAATAACGTTAGCAGACCTGCCAACCTGTACGCATTTTGCGTAGCGGATACGGATTTTGACCTCAAAGTACACTGGTACAATTTGTCACTCTAAACTACGCAAAAAACTGGTTACGACTCTATACACACACAGTACTCAAATCAAGCAACAGAAAAAGAAGAGTTCGACCCGTCAGAGCGGTTCTTTCGGTTTTACGTTTAAATAATTTCCTTGCGTTTTATTTCTCTACAAACTGGCTCTGTTTGTGTGTCCGGGAGTCTACGCACCGATATGAGGAAACGCTTAAAACGTGCAACACACAACAAACAAATTTTCTTGTAATGAGAAGCGTTTCTAAACCTGTTGTCCAACATTATAACATGCTAAACAACATCAGTCGAATGTTAGAAATAACTTACGTTTGTGATCTTATATGGCTTCTTATCACAAAATGAGGCAGACATATATATTCTATACGGTAATAAATTATATGTCGATTAGCAATGGATTATAAATATACTTCATTATTCTGAAAATACCCGAGGTGGTTTTAAGAACACAGACAAACTATATATTGTCGCAGTCGAGTGTTTACTGACTTAATATTTCATCATTCAAAGGCAAATTGATTCTATCTTCTTTTCAGCCGGGTGCTTTTGCCCATATTAGGAATTCCTGCAGTGTAGTCACTTGTATTGCCTCCAGCTTCCAGTATAAATTAAACGTATTTATAGCACTAAATAATGGCCAATCCATTAAAGTAATACTTCTCTCAAAAGAAATTTGATGTAGACACATGATAATATGAGTTTTTCTACAGTGTATTGGAGTTTTTTTTAATAGCGTGATACGAGTGGTACTCAAAAAATTAGCGATACAGGGATAACATATCGTTTGAATCACTTTCAGAAGAATTTTTTTTACAGCTGATGAAAGATAAAACGTTGACCGCTAACTTAATCAGACTTCATTCAAATTTAAAGGGCTTGCGCATTTGAAATAGCAGGCAACATTGTAGAGAACCAAACAGACATTGCACAGCAGACAAAGTAACATAAAACACAAAATTACCTCAGGAATGCAGCGCTAGTTTGGACAACATTGTCTTGCCTCCTTTGAAGGTGCAGTAGAAAAGAGTCCGTATTGTTTTTATTTTCACCAAAGACTATAGAAATAGAGATCAGATTACGTTCGAAACGTACATGCTGATGACATCTGCTGCTTGAAGTCGTGTAAATGCAGCAAAAACACCATTTTCAATGGTGTTGATGAAAATATAGTTATCGCAAATATAGTGCAACGTTCTTGGTGTGAACGGGCCTTACCAAAAACGAACATTCTGAGAACTAAAAACGAACATTTTGGGAACAATGGAATAACTTTAGGGGAACGGTGGCATAACATTATAAAAAACAAAAACTAACGTTCTGGGAATCTGGGAACCAAAAAAAAAAAAAAAAAACTTCTGGGAACATTAAGAAAACTTTCCTGGCTAACCACAAACCAAAACCAGGATCCCGAAATTGTTAGCTGGGTACTACTGCACGTTCTTATTTTTCTTGTTACTTTCCTATAACGGTTAATAAAATGGAAGTCTTGCCCATAGACTTCTTCTGCACTGAAGAATAAGGTGAATATGACGTAGCTAAGACTACTGTTCCAGCACATTTAGAGTTAATGCTTTCACTGCTTTTGCATGACTTTTTAAATATTTATATCATCTGATAAAGTTCATGTTTTTTTTTTTCAAATGTCAGTATGATTGCAAATATGAGATTGATTTGATAAACAGTCCAACAAACAAGAAGTTAATATTAATTGACTTAAATTTTAGACACACGTTCCTGTTTTTGTTCTATTTCAAGAACCAAAATAGTCCCAAACACAACAGAACTATTTTGCGTCTCTGAGTAACACACAACAGTGTCTCATTACTGAATCAATCAGCCATTTGAACAAATGAATGAATGACCCAGTGACTCCTATATGCAGTGATTTGCCGCCACCTACTGGATGTGTTTAGGTTTATATTTAAAGTATAGTTTCCCTTTTATTCCCCAAAATCATTTCAAATATCAATTGTGAATGCTTTTAAAGTAAACTGCAGGTTAAATGTATTCATGTCCTGCATCAGTCTGTGAATGCAGCTAAATGCCACTTCAGATGCAGATTGTCTGCATTGCAAACACAAATTTTGTTTATACTGATTTCATTTGATTAACAACAGCCCTATAGAGACTTTATTAATTTAATTAATTCATTAAGAACCTGACACAAAAAATTATGCGCACATTTAATTACGTTAGAAAAAATGGCCTTATAAAGGTAAAAATCAATTTATACTTTTTGGAAAAGTTAAAGGTAATAACTTCTGCAAACTACTTTACAGAATATGAAGAATATCAAAGCTTTGGGAGTCCTAAACCTGCCAAAATACCAGCACAATAACACACTCAGCAAAATATCATCAAATTATATTGATAATTGAGATCATTTTTTGTCAATATCATACAACCCTAGTTAGAAGTGTGTATTTTTAGCAAATATTTGATCTATAGGCCAGTTTAGGACAGAATTTTCCAAAGAAATGTGGAAATGTTTTTCTTGATATTTCAATATTTTATTTTCTGCAAATCTCAGACATAAACTCTTCACATAGTTGATAGGAATACAACTATCAACAACAAAAACAGAATAAAAAATATGTCCTTTAGTGGAGATAATTATATACAATATCGCAAACCAAGCTAATGTGTAAATTCATACAAGCGGTCCAGAACAGAGGTATTACCAATAATACATCTGGACAGGAGTGAAAATACTGTTCTCGGCACCTGCAGGTTTCACTTACACATTCAAAAAACTCAAATGACCAACTTATTCACATTATTTCATCTTCTCCTGATGTCTTTGCGCTGAAACGGTGAGTTTAAGGGCGCTCTTCAGTCTGAGGCAGCTGGTTTGACCTTTTTCTCTATTTGGAGACTATTTACACTCCTGCAAAATATAAATGGCGAGATAAAATGAAACATGTTAGTGTATATAGCAAGTGTGAAAATGGAAACAACTCCCACTTACTTGGCTCTAACAGTTTACTTCATCTTCTTTCTGTTCCTCTTTTTTCTCATCTGTCGTGTCAGGTTCTGTTTGTGGCTGCGTGACTGGCTCTTCACGTGTTTCTTCTGTACTGTTAGTCAGCTGTGGTTCATCTTCACTTTTCTCTTGCGTTAGCTCTGGTTCTGTCTTCTCTTCTTTCTCTTCTTGTTCTTCTTTCTCTTCTTTCTCTTCAGCCTCTTTGTTTTCCGAAGTCACAGTCTCCACTTTTTCCTCCAGTTCTGGCTTCTCTGAATCTGTGGGTTTAGCTTCCTGCTCACTCTGTGCTTCAGTGGAGAGAGATTCTGCTTCTGGTGATGTTTTGTGTTCTTCAAACACGTCTCCTTCATGCCCGTTTGGAGTCGTGTGATCAGGGGTGGCTGAAGCTGTCTTATCCACCTCTTCTCCGCCTTCATCTGCACTGGACTTCCTGTGCCGGCGAGATGGTGGCCGCCGCTTGATGGAAAGTCGAGCTCTACCCTGTTTCGATTTTTACAAATGTTTGAATGCAAATACTATTGAATTCACTGACATCTGAATGATATGAGGCCTCAAACCTTGTTGATGCTTTTAAGAATAGTCCCGTCAACAGGATTCTCAAAGCTGGCAGGAATTTCCTCCTGTTTGGGCGACACAGTTGCAGGAGGACTAGAGGGACTGCTGGGAGAGCCGGGGGAGAACGCTGGCACTGGAAACTTCACCACTCCTGGGCTCTTTGGGAAGGGTGGAGGTCCCGTGGGAGAAAGTGTAAGGTTGGCCTGTGTGAAATGGGATGGAAAATCACTCCATTATATAAAGCAATACTGACCTCTCTCCACTAGAGGGAAACATTGCTGTGAACAACCAACCTGCAGTTTCTCAATCAGGGCTGAGTTTCTCTTCCTGGTTGATACTGTTTCAGCTCCTTTCTGAAAGTATAAAAAGTAAATTGGTTACAAAAAAACGTATGTAAAACATTTTATATGCATTTAACTAAGGATAATATTTGAACTACATTGTAAATGAAAGTTAGTTTTATTACTGGCAATGTAGGTTTTTTCCCCCCTCAATTCCTGATCATCTCACCTCTTCCTGGCCTTGACCTGCATCATTACCAGCAGGCAGCGGCAGTGAGCGTGGGGGTCTCCTCCTCACAGGCTTGTTCTGGAACAAAAGAAGAGCTCAGATCCACATGCTTAAACATGCGCATAATACCTTAACACCAAATTACTTGCACACTATTCTAATGTTTGTCTATGTATATACGTACACTAGCAGTAAAAAGTTTTTGAACGGTAACATTTTTAATGTTTTTAAAACAAGTCTTCTGCTCACTAAGCCTGCATTTATTTGATCCAAAGTACAGCAAAAACAGTACAATTTTGAAACATTTGTACTATTTAAAGTAACTATTTTGTATTTTAAAATTTTATTTTGTATTTTTTTTAAAGTGTATTCCAGTGATTTCAAGCTGATTTTTTTTAGCATGACTACTGTAGTCACACGATCCTTCAGAGATCAGTCTAGTATTCTGATTTGCTGCTCAAAAAACAATTATGATTATGTCAAAAACTGCTGAGTAGAAAATTGTCAGGTTTCTTTGATGGATAGAAAGTTTTAAAATAGAAATCTTTTGTAACATTATGAATCTCTTTATCATCACTTTTAGTCAATTTTAAGCATCCATGCTAAAATATATAGGATCATGTGACACTGAAGACTGGAGTAATGATGCTGGAAATTCAGCTTTAATCACAGGAATAAATTAAATTAAAATGTGTTAAAATAAAAAGCAATTATTTTAAATGGTAAAAATATTTCACAATATTACTGCTTTTGCTGTATTTTGGATCAAATAAATGCAGGTCTGGTGAGAAAAAGAGACTTCTTTTTTAAAAAAAGCTTACTGTCCAAAAACTTTTGATTGGTAGTGTGCCTAAATTAAACATTAAAGGGATAGTTTACCCAAAAATGTCAATTCTGTCATTAATTACTCTCATGTCGTTCCAAAATTGTAAGACCTCCATTCATCATCAGAACACAAATTACAATATTTTTTGATGAAATTTGAGATAAACAGCAATGCAACTTCCGTGTTCAAGGCCCAGAAAGGTTATAGGACATTGCTAAAATAGTCCATGTGACATCAGTGGTTCAACTGTATTGTTATGAAGCTACAAGAATACTTTGTAAGAGTACCAGGATGCATGTGGAATGCAGAAATTGTTGAATAAACATTTTTGTTTTCTTTGCTCACAAAAAGTATTCTTGTAGCTTCATAACACTGATGTCACATGGACTATTTTAACAATTTCCTTACTACCTTAATATCTTAATTTGTGTTCTGAAGATGAACAAAGGTCTTACAGTTTGGAACGACCACTATCTCTTTAAGATAGTCAAAGAACATGTTGATATGTGCACAGACTGAAACAGACTTTGTGAGTAAAACACAACACTGCTGTACATACGTGAGAGTTTGCAATGAGGAAATGTTTAAGAAATGCTATTACAGTGAGCGACAGAGCTTACAAAGGGGAAAACACAAGAAAGTAGTGGTAAAAACAAGATAACTTGTGAAGATATGTCACCTGCATAGACATGCAGCAGAGTATTTCTGTGTTGCATAACATTCACTCTTATTAATATCTGTGCTTAAGGACGCCTTACTTCGGTGTCTATTTCCTAAGTGATAGAATGACACTTTGCCAAGCAGTTCCTGAGAATCTGCACAACTAGTCTTAACAAAAATCTGGGTGGCACAGAAACAAAAAATAAATGGCAGAATTGTTCTAAAGAATGGACAAGGAAATTAGGGCCAAGAACTAACTTAGAAAATCTTTGAGATTTCCCTCTTAATTATACACTTCCTGTTTAAATGTCCACAAATAGTATCAGGAAACATGTCTGTGTTATACAATTCTATTCTATTCTAGTCGTAAGTACATGTTAAGCTATACTGCAATATAGAGTTAATATATGGATAAATAATGTCACTTTCCAATTTTAATGTTCTTTTGCTTTTGTTTTACCCACACTATGCTGAAGGTTAACTCTTAAATGAAGAAAATGAGGAAAAAAGAGAGCAGAAAAACTGCAGATTAACAACAAAATGATACACTACAAACAAAAGCAAAGCAAAAACACCTTTAAAAGATGAGATGACTGGTAAAGTCCAGAAAAAAGGAGATGGGGCATATTAGAAAGTTGAAGTGCGAAAGCATAGAGGATGTGATCATATTCAGATAATATGAAACCTCACCACTTCAGCGTCTGTCATATGAGGTATTGAACAACTGAATTTTCCAGCTAGTTCAGCCACAGAGCGCTTTTTTACAACAGAATGCTCCTGAAATACAAAAAAATTAGTGTATAAATGAGAACGCCCCCTCTTTTTTATATATATATATTGTCGGTAATTAATCAAAGGCATTACAATCAACTCATTAAAGAGATAGTTCACCCAAAAATGAAAATTCGATGTTTATTTGCTTACTGCCAGGGCATCCAAGATGTAGGTGACTTCGCTTCTTCAGTAGAACACAATCGAAGATATTTAACTCAAACCGTTGCAGTCTGTCAGTCATATCATGGCAGTCAATGGCTACCAAATCTTTGAGAATAAAAAAAACATACACAAACAAAACCAAATTAAACCCTGCGACTCGTGACATTACACTGATGTCCTAAGACAAGAAATTGAACAGTATTTTTCTAATGTAGGTTAAAAAAAAAAAAAAAATGACATAAATACTGTTCAGTTTCTCGCACAAACCGATCGTTTCATGTCTTAGGACATCAGTGTATTGTCACGAGTTGCAGGGTTTAATTTGGTTTTGTTTGTGTATGTTAGATTTGGTAGTCATTGACTGCCATTATATGACTGACAGACTGCAGCGGTTTGAGTTAAAAATCTTTGTTTGTGTTCTACTGAAGAAACAAAGTCACCTATATCTTGGATGCCCTTGGGGTAAGGGCATCCAATTTTCATTTTTGGGTGAACTATCCCTTTAACTGTAAAAACACCTGCCACCTTTAAATATATAACACATTTTCTTCAAAATGTATGAAAACACCATATTGCAAAGAGCAAAACAACACCCTCTATTTGAGGACTTTTTAATCTTCTAGTAAAGATGTCTAATTACAAGCCATTAGATTCCATAATGCTGACTTCTACAGTGAGGCTGAGAAAACATCTTGTTTTTCATCACAGGAAACCACAAGAGTAGTGAACGCTCATTTGAGCAAAGTGATGAAAAGAGCGTATTTCAAAGGAAATCTTTGAGAAAGTGCTTTTTGAGCCTTGAAAGTATCCTCAGGGGGACACGGGCTCAGTCGGGTATGACTTCAGCCCGCTGTTATCATTCCCGTCTCAGGCTCTTCCATCCACAGGCTTCCATCTATGACCATTAGCTGTCTCACTATCAGTGAAGGGAAACCAGTGCTGCCTTGTCAAAAGTGATAGCAGAGTGTGGTATTTTAGGGCTGAGGCGATGTCTATGTACTTACACAACTGTTTGTTGTCACGGCGTTCGGTCTCAGAGCTTTGTGGGAACCCGCCAGCACTAAGGTGCATGCTCTCTATACCTTACAGGATGTTGGTTATACAATGATGAGGCTTAAAAGTAAGATAAACTGATGTATACAAGACAAGTCAAAAACAGGAAGAGTGCTTGAGCAAGCCACATGCATAAAATCAGAGGCCTAATTTCCATTCAACCCATTTTTGAGCGAAGCCAATTATGAATGCAACTTTTTGATTCAGCTTTTCCTGACTGTTTATTCAAACCAAAATGCATAAACCAGTGCAGACCCACTGAATTTAATCACGATCTAAACAAACATGTTACATGTATAGTATATATAGTAGTAAATAGTAAATAGTATAATTTAAAAATCTGACGCAAAAACAGAATGCCTTACAACCTTAGCTTTGTGATATTATGCTACATCAAACATCTTCACGAACTAAAAACAGCAGACAAACTGAATGAGAACACAAACTCTCTGACAGGAGGTGGCGCTTATGAAACACCAGCGATATAACGTTTACGGTTAACGTTTGCCATTTATAGTTGGTTAATTTGCCCAGTTAAAGAATTAGTTGTGTGCTATTAATAGTTCTAAAAGTTCCCCAACCATTAGTCAGAAGTATAAGCAGTTATCCCACTTAATTCACAATGCACATTGCTTAGCCATTTGTACTGGTATGCAAGTTTTTAAAAATTCATAATGTGGCGGAATTCAAACCAGTTTACTGGTTGAACCGGTATAAGACTAACATCATCTCAATATGTGGGATACATGATGATTAGTGGCTCTCAAATTGAGTTTTAATTATCCTTACGATAACGATAATGATATATATTTCGATATATAAACTGATAATGCTGCCAGCTTTAAAAGACTATCCCAACTATGACTGAAGCCACAACAATTTGAGGGTTCATTAATTACATTTTAAAGTATAGTTTATTAACAAAAACAGATTACAAATTTGGCCTTAAAAAATTAAGACAACTTCCTGAAATAAATTAAAAACTCAAATAGGTAAATGAGAGTAAATGTGCAAAATGTAAACATTAAACTGTTGTAAACATAATTTGTAAGTAACACAATTACAGTTTTTTCTTTTCCAAAAAGACAAGTCTGTCTACATCGTCTGGCTTTAAGAGGTAGATTAATTGTGCAAAATGTAAACATTAAACTAAACTATTTGTGAAACTTTTACTTTCTTTTTTTTTTTGGCCGGAAGACTACAGTGTCTGGCTTTAAGATGCTCCTGTGGGCGTCTGCCGTTGCTAAGCAACCAGGACCTACACTCTTTATGAAGACACGGAAGTTTAGGCAAAGGATTAAATGAATTTCTAATACTTAAAATCTCTTGCTATAGCTCTTAGACTAAATGTATTTAAAATGGTTGTTATGGAAAAGAATGAAGCAGATTGGTTGGTTGGTTCTTGTCACATGTCTCGCGGTGCGCTTGCGGCATTCTGAAAAGTTGAGATGATTTGTCTCGATGCGGTGTGGATGCGCTTGGAAAAAATGATCGTGTCGCACCCATGCACGTCGCTTCCATTATGAGTGTGCTTTTCAAATAGCCAAACCATTTCCATATAACTAAATTAGTGCTACCTTTTTTGTTGACAACTTCAGCATTTTTGGATAATAACTCGAGGTTAGTTTCACTTTTGTCGCTGCTTCCACTCATTTTCACAGAGTGCTGTAGGAAATTGACTTTGTTCTTTGACGTGAATGTTAAAAGCTGTTGTCGCATATTTCTGCTGTGATTGGCTTATATTAATCCATATTGAGTAAAAATGCCTAGAGCTTACCATCGTTATCGACATATGTTTTAATGTTTTATTTATTATGAATTGTATTATTATATACACAAAAATTAGTTTAGAGTTAGTGGGTTGCAACAAGTGACTCTTTATTAGTGAGTCACTAAATCGTTCACTTAACCGATTTGTTCAAAATTGCTAATTTTTCCAGGACCAAAACAAGGGACTAGTGGCTGTATGAGTAAATATTTTTTTGTCTTAATGAGTGACTCATTGAATAGTTTGCTCAGCGGATTCGATAATTTAAACACAACTGATTCGACAACTCAACTGATTCAAAAACACTGGTTTATCTAGAAAACACTGCCTACAGTATGTTGCTGTATGATTAATCGTTAAAAGATTGTGACCTTATTTCTGAATGTCGATTTATCTTCTAACTTTGGTCTTTTCAACCACACAGTATTTTTTCTTTCTTACAATCATTTATAAATTATCACAGAAGTGCTAGGATAAAAGTTTATAGTTTGGATATAAATACTCGTGTCTATGGTAGCGATCAAAATGGAGCAAATCTTCTGATTGAAAGTAATTTTTGCTTCAAATTGGCAATTCAAATAACGTTCGTCATTACAATGTTAATTGTTTCGCTACTAGGTGGCAACAAGTGACTGTTAAAAATGTATTTGTCATTGAATCAATCATTCAAGGGATTTGTTCAAAAACACTGATTCATTCAGTAATGGAACAAGGGAAGTATTTATGAGTCATTGAATCGTTCATTCATAACATAAATGACATGTTATTTTGCTTAGTTCAGAATCGTGGTAGAATTGTGATCTCTGTTTGTAACAAAAAATTGTGATTCTCAATTCACCCAGAATCGTGCAGCTCTAGTTTGAAGTGAAGTAAAAACTGGCAATGTTGTGTGTATATAAACTAACAATGTATGTTAGGCCATGTTAAAATTAATTTCATTGTTTTAATGTACTTTTAATACACTTTTAATACATAAACATTGTGCAATAAGTAAAGATTGGCCACCAGGCTGCGCAAATATAGCCATGAAACCTCCAACACTATATTGACCAGTGTTTCAGTTTCATTGTCCAACCCCTGTACATAATATACACACAGACAGTACACACACATATAGTGTACAAAAACAAAGTTTTATTTTGAATCGATTCATCACAACTAATTGTTCTGCAGCTCTAATAAATATATTTATTAGTTTGGTTGGGATTTGAACATTAATCTTTACTTCTACACTCAAACATGTCAAGCTAAAAGAACTATAATTTTCTTTCATAACGGTTTTTGTCTTGCTTCAGTTTCTATGTGATATGGAAACCCATTTCCGCCACTGAATAAAAAATAAAAAAAGGTAATTGCAACTTTTTTTATCTCACAATTCTGACATTTTTTTTTTTGCTCAAAACGGCATGATATATACACTCACATCTGTCAGAATTGTGAGCTATAAACTCGCAATTCTGAGAAAAAAAGTAAGAATTGCAAGTTTATTTATCGCAAGTCTGACTTTTTCCTCAGAATTGGGAGATTGCGAGTTATGAAGTCCAATTCCAAGGTGAAAGAAAGACTATATTGCAAGTTTATATCTCACAATTCTCACTTAATAATTTGCAATTTTGTGTTAAAAAGTCAGAATTGTGAGATATAAACTTGAAATTATGAGGAAAAAGTAAGAATTGCGAGTTTATTCTTTATATCATGCAATTCTGAGGAAAAGCAACTCCATTACCATTAATATCATTAAACTTACATTACTTCCCCCCCCCCCCCCCCCAAATAAGAAAAAAAAAAAAAAACTATTTTGCCCAGCCTCTTTGTGTCTGCGCCTCTCTCAGTCTTGCCTCTGTGTCTGCTGCCCATGTGTTCCAACTCCACTAGATCCAGTCCTCTTTAAGATAAAAGCATTCCATCATGACATCATTTGCCCTATTTAGTGCCCAAGATGGACAGAAAAAAAAGCTTGTTCTGTAAAATAGCTTGTAGCTATTTTAAATCTAGGCATGTTTAGAATTCACTGATGTATCAGTGCAACCCTCAAATTTTGATATTCAATGTTTGTGACCCAGGACCACAACACCGGCCGTAAGGGTCAATTTTTTTCAATTGAGATTTATACATCAATTATTAGGATAGGACAATATTTGGCCCAGATACAACTATTTGAAAATCTGGAATCTGAGGGTGCAAAAACATCTAAATATTAAGAAAATCACCTTTAAAAGTTGTCCAAATGAAGTTCTTGTATTATTATATATGTAAGTTTTTATATATTTACGATAGAAAATTTCGAAAATATCTTCATGGAACATGATCTTTACTTAATATCCTAATGAGTTTTTGTCATAAAAGAAAAATAGATGATGTTGACCCATACAATGTATTTTTGGTTATTGCTACATATATACCCAGGCTACTTAAGACTGGTTTTGTAGTCCAGGGTCACATTTCTGAGTATAAATGACTCAAAACAGAAACGGATTCATCCAGATTAGCTCATATCATCCAGTTAGGCATGTGTTTTGTCACCCAGCTCACTTCAAACTGCAGCCTGAGAAAACATTTTCCAGTGTGACCCCCAAGAAACATTCACAGAAAATGTTGTCACTGACAAATTAATAAATTTATGCTATCCGCCAAAAACAACATGGGAAGATGATGAGGACCTGCCCCAGAGACCAAACCACTCCCAGAGCGGAGCTCCCATGCCTGAAATGCAACATAAGAGCATGCTTGCCATTTTTAACATCGGCAAATGAGTAAACACTGATTTCTTTCATCCAGCTCCCCTCTATAATCACATTTATGAAGATTCAGTAAGTAAAAATGGCATTACAATGGATATTATGCAAATCTAAACATAATCCGGCATTGTTAGTGTCTATTTCTGCTCTACTCTGTGGGAATATTTTACAGAGAAAGGAATATTTTTTTTAACTGAAGATTACAGAGAACGGTTCACACTGCTGAGAGGATTGCTGGCGCTCCCCTGCCCACCCTTCAAGAACTCTATACATCCAGAGTGAGGAAAAGAGCTCAGAAAATCACTCTGGATCCTTCACATCCAAGCCATCCCCTCTTTGAACTTTTGCCATCTGGCCAGCGCTACAGAGCCCCAAATACCAGGACAACCAGGCACAAGAACAGTTTCTTCCCTCACGCAATCCACCTTATGAACAGCTAAATGTTCCCCCATTGTGCAATAAAAAATATATGCAATAACCTTATATTTATGTGTATTTTTTATTCTCATCTATATTTTTATTGTCTCTGTGTACCTGAAGCTAATGACACAAAAACAAATTCCTTGTATGCGCAAGCATACTTGGCAGTAAATCTCTTTCTGATTCTGATTCTTTTTCCTCAGTACACAAAAGTATTCTCGTAGCTTCATAAAATTACGGTTGAACCCGATGTCACACGAACTATTTTAACAATGTCCTTACTACCTTTCTGGGCCTTGAATGTGGTAGTTGCATTGCTGTCTATCAAAAATATGTTTTTGTTCCGAAGATGAACGAAGGTCTTACGGGGTTAAAACAACATGAGGGTGAGTAATTAATGACAGAATCCCTTTAACTCTCAAAGTGATGACTTGACTTGCATAATATAAAATAGCAAATAAACAGCATATCTGGGTGAACTAGTCCTTTAAAACATGAACATAAATCACAAACAGTGTGGTGTTTACTTTTGAAAGGTTTAATGCAGATGCAGTGTATTTCACATGTTAAGTACAGGGCACTGAGCTCATTACTACTCATTTCAGGCAGGGTGTGGGCAGTTTATCCCTTGATGCCCAGTGGGTGGTGAGATTTGCAGCATATATGTGTGTGGGACTATGGGTGGTTAAGGGTGTGTGTGCTTCACAGCTGTGCTTTGCACATTTAACAGACACACACACACACACACACACACACACACACACACACCTGCAGAGATGACCACTGAAGATGACATCATTGCTGCAGATGTCACTAATAGTTTCTCCAGCAATTTTACTACTTTCATAAACACTGTTAGCAACAAAAGACATATTTGTTCCAAAGCTTACTTTATCTTTACAAGAGTTGGCAGAAGTCAGATGACACAGGGTGAGTAAACAATGCAACAAACATAATCAGTTCAGCATGAGGCTTTCTTCATCTCCAAAACAGAGGCATGATGATGATGATGGTGACATACTAGCTTTTTAACAGCACTGCAGTGCTGGAGCAAGAATCAGCTCATTAAGCTTAAGGCCATCATGAGCGTGGAAGCGGTTATGTGTAAAAAAAACAACTAAGAGAGACTCTGGGGTATTTTGTCTGCGTTTCCTCTTCAACTGCTTCAGCCGCATTGTTAACAGGGGCATTCTGGCAGAGGCAACAAGGGAGGCAGTAAAAAAAGATGAGAAAATAATTTACAGTATGAAATAATTTGTAGCCTGACATTAAACTGCAATGCAATGCCATTTTAGTAACACTTTACAAAAGCAAAAGCCCCAATTACAGTTTGTAACAATTAGTAAACAAGAAATATGTGTTTAAATTTATTTTTGTAATACTTATTTCATTACCATTCAAAAGTTTTAGGTCAGAAAGCTTTTAAACAAATAAATACTATTACTCAGCAAGGATGTATTAAACTAATCAAAAGTGACAGTGGAATTTTACATTGTTACAAAATATATATTTTAATACTGTTCTCAAGTTTGATAATAATATGAAATAATAATAATATATATATATATATATATATATATATATATATATATATATATGAAATTATTAATTAGAATGATTTCTGAAGGATTGTGTGACACTAAAGACGTAATGACTGCTTAAAGCTTAACACTGCCATCACAGTACATAAGAAAAAAAAATAAATTGCAATAATATTTCTTGAAGGTATAGTACACCCAACAAAAAAAAAATTAGTCACCCTCAAGCCATTCTGGGTGTATATGACTTTCTTCTATCAGACGAATACACTAAGAGTTATATAAAAAAATGTCTGGCTCTTCCAAGCTTTATAATCGCAGTAAATCGGTGTTGAAATCTTGAAGTCCACTAAAGTGCATCCATCCATCATAAAAAAGTGCTCCACGTCGGCGCCAATATCCTTGTGAGGAGTGCGCTGACATACAGCGCCGTTGTGCTACGGGCGTCCCGAGTTCGAATCCCGGCTCGAGGACCTTTCCCGACCCTACCCCCTTCTTTCTCTCCCACTTCGCTTCCTGTCACCAATGATCTGTCCTATGCTAATAAAAGCCAAAAAGGCCAAAAATAAATCATGAGTACAAAACCAATACAAAACAAGGATTTGTAAAGAAAAATGCAGGAGGATTGGTATATAAGCCAATAGGAGACTGGTTTTCTTTTGCTGTAAATAAAACTTGGTTTTCGTTAACGCCCATATGACAGTGAAAGCTAGATCAAACACAAGCATCGATTCGCTTTAGAAGGCCTTCATTAACCCCACCAGAGCCGTGTGGAGCACTTTATATGATGGACGGATGCACTTTATTGGACTTCAAAATCTCAACACCTATTCACTGCCATTATAAAGCTTGGAAGAGCCAGGTCATGTTTTAATATAACTCTGATTGTATTCGTCTGAAAGAAGAAAGTCATATACACCTAGGATGGTTTGAGGGTGAGTCATGGGGTAATTTTCATTTCTGGGTGAACTATCCCTTTAACATTATTGTATTTTTGATCATAAGAGACTTTTAACCTACATTAAAAGTCTTACCAACCCTTTTGAACAACTTTTGAACAGTAGTGAGCCTTTGATGTGATCTGGATTTTATAAATACCACACAAAAATTGGATTCTTCTAAGTATCATTTTACATCTACAGTATCTTACAGAAGTGAGTACACCCCTCACATTTTTGCAAATATTTTATTATATCTTTTCATGTGACAACACTGAAGAAATAACACTTTGCTACAATGTGAAGTAGTAAGTGTACAGCTTGTATAACAGTGTAAATTTGCTGTCCCCTCAAAATAACTGAACACACAGCCATTTAAGTCTAAACTGCTGGCCACAAAAGTGAGTACACCCCTAAGTGAAAATGTCCAAATTGGGCCCAATTAGCCATTTTCTCTCCCCGGTATCATGTGACTCAGTGTTACAAGGTCTCAGATGTGAATGGAGAGCAGGTGTGTTAAATTTGGGGTTATCGCTCTAACTCTCTCATACTGGTCGCTGGAAGTTTAACATGGCACCTCATGGCAAAGAGCTCTCTGAGGATCTGAAAGAAAGAATTGTTGCTCGTATGAAGGTGGCGTAGGCTATAAGAAGATTGCCAAGACTCTGAAACTGAGCTGCAGCACGGTGGCCAAGACCATATAGGAGTATGGTTCCACTCAGAACAGGCCTTGCCAATGTCGACCAAAGAAGTTGAGTGCAGCTGCATGAGTGCTGCCAGCACTGGGGAGCTACAGTTCATTGAGGGAAACATAAATAGCAACATTTACTGTGACTGGCCCTTCGGAGACTGGGTCACAGGGCAGTATTCCAACATAAAAAACGACCCCAAACACACCTCCAAGATGACCACTGCCTTGCTAAAGAAGCTGAGGGTCAAGGTGATGGACTGGCCAAGCATGTCTCCAGACCTAAACCCTATTGAGCATCTGTGGGGCATTCTCAAACGGAAGGTGGAGGAGAGCAAGGTCTCTAACATCCACCAGCTCCGAAGAGGGCTCCAGTGGCAACCTGTGAACATCTGGTGAACTCTATGCCCAAGAGGGTTAAGACAGTGCTGGAAAATAATTGTGGCCACACAAAATATTGACACTTTAGGCCCAATTTGGACATTTTTTTTACTTAGGGGTGTACTCACTTTTGTGGCCGGCGGTTTAGACATTAATGGTTGTGTGTTGAGTTATTTTGAAGGGACAGCAAATTTACACTGTTATACAAGCTGTACACTCACTACTTTACATTGTAGCGAAGTGTAATTTCTGTTGTCACATGAAAAGATGTAATAAAATATTTACAAAAATGTGATGGGTGTACTCACTTCTGTGAGATATATATGTATATGTAATTTGTATCTGCTTTAACCCAGAGACTGTGAAAACATCAAATGTGACTGCTCCTCATTTTAGAAGTGCACCAGTACACACTGCTGATTGTGCACCAGGCAGTGGAAAACAGAATCTTATTAGTGTCCCACAAAGAAACTGTTGTATGTCAAAGAGTTGAAGGACATGAGGAAGCAGGCATGATTTAATTTACACTGAAACATGTCCCCTAATGAGAAAGGATGCACAGGAAGGAAAGACAGAGACTTTCCAAACATGTTCTAAAGAAGGCTATAAACACAGACACTTCCACTTACATAGACTCAACTTTTTTTTTGCTCTTCAAAACATGTCAGAATTCACTTTATAATGTAGAGGTGCAATATTCTCAGCATTGCTGCAAAGGACAGTACGCATAAGTATAAAGAGGTCAACTTAAAGTGGGTCTATATGTTATACCATATACCAGTCCTAGCTTTCATCCATCTCAGTAGCAGCTGGGCTGATTTGCTCTATGCTTGCAGGCTCTCATTTCAATATCAGTGACATTGTAACAACACAACTGCAAGTTATAATGGCACCACAAGAATGAGCAAAGAGCTAAGTGCTTCACTAACTAGCACACAACACACAAAAAATATCAAAACCCATTACTGTTATCCAAGTTCTATATTCTTTATTATATATATTATATCCATAGTTATATATTTTAAACTTTCAAAGGGATAGATGAATGGATAGTTAACTCGTATAATATTGAAGAATGTGGGTAACCAAACAGTTTTGGTGACCATTGACCTTCATTCTAAAAAAAAAAAAAAAAAAAAAAAAAAAAAACATTTCTCAGAATTAAGTCTCACAGCCCTAAAAAATGCAAATAAATAAATAAAACAATGTACAATTAAAATCAACACTTGTAAAACATCTATAACATATGGAAGCAAGTTATAAAGTCAGAGATATAAACTGGCAATTGACTTTTTTTCCTCTCAGAATTGCATGATGTAAAGTTATAATGTCAGAATTGCGAGACAAACTAAATAAACTAACAATTTTGAGAAATACACTCATGATTGTGACTTTTTTTCTCACAACTGCGAGTTTATATCTCGCAATTGTGACTTTCTTTTCAGAACTGCATGATGTAAATTGTGAGATAAATTATAATTGCAAGAAAGTCGGAATTTGAAATTGAGAGACAAAAACTTGCAATTCTGAGAAGTAAACTCACAACTGTGAGAAGTACACTCACAATTCAGTTTTTTTTTCTCAGAATTGTGAGATATAAACTTGTAATTGCGAGATAAACTCGCAATTCTGAGAAATGATGTCAGAATTACCTGATATAAACTCATAATTGCGAGAAATAAAGTCAGAATTGAGAGATATAAACTCGCAATTTACTTTTTTCCCTCAGAATTGCATGCTGTAAACTCACAATTGCAAGTTATTGCAGAATAAGTCAGAATTGCGAAACAAACTTGAAATTCAAAAAAAATTAACGAACAATTGCAAGAAATAAACTCAAAATTGTGAGAAATAAACTCACCATTCAGATTTTTTTTCTTAGAATTGTGAGTTTATATCTTGCAATTGTTTTAAGAACTGTATGATGTAAACTAATAATTGCGAGAAATAAAGTCTGAATTGAGATATAAACTCGCAATTGACTATTTTCCCCTCAAAATTGCGTGATATAGATGCGTAATTTCAAGTCAAGTCAGAATTGCGAGAAATAAAATCAACTGTGAGAAATACACTCGCAACTGTCTCAGAATTGTGACATAAACTTGAAATTGCGAGTTATAAAGTTAGAATTGTGAGATAAATTTGTAATTCTGAGAAATGAGGACAGAATTGCATGATATAAACTCACAATTGCAAGAAATAAAGTCAGAATTGTGAGATATAAACTCGCAATTCTAAGAAAATAAACTCGCAATTCTCAGAACGTATCAGTCTTTTTTCCCCTTCAGAACTGGACTTTATAACTCGCAGTTGCAAGTTTATGTCTCACAATTCTGAGAAAAAAAAGGTCTGAATTGCAAGATACAAACTCACATTTTTCTCAAAATTAGAGTTTACATCATGCAATTCTGAGAAAAAAATAAATCTGAATTGTGGAAAAAAGTTGCAATAACATTTTTTATTTATTTTTCATTCAGTGGTTTCCATATTAACTTATTTACAATTTACATTTCAGTGTGAAAAATGAGTTAAAAATGTAATTGTTATTAATTTACTTCTGAAAGATGTTTAATAAATTGGCAAAAAAATATATATTTACAATCTAGATGTAAGCTGACTCTTAATAGGTCAATATAACCCTTCTAATTAAAGTATTATTAGTATGTTTCGGTAGTGATGAATTTGGGGAGAGAACAAATATTCCAAAACTTGCTGAAAATGCAATATGAGAGTTAACTGCAGAATTACTAGAAATGTGTACCTTGGATATTATATAATTTGCAAAATTATCACAATACATTGCAACTTTTAAATAGCACTAGCAGTCAATAGAAAAAGATCTACCAGAAGTGACTAGTGGGGTCATGGTAACTAACCAAACCTTGACCTCTTTAGTTAAAGTTAGCTTAATGTCTATATGTGTACAGCTAGCGACCTTAATAACACTCATGGTTAATGGCAACGACATTCGAGGTTTGTTACACCCACAATAATCCAAAGTTGTTATGTTATGTACAACAAAACCACACATTCTCACACTTGTACAGCGTACGTTTATGGCCTAAGCCACCATTTCTTTACTAAAGGCAACAGAGTTCAAGGACAATCACATTCTTCTAGAGTGATCTCTATCCAAAAGTGCCCCATTACTATGACCTCATGTTCTGGCTTGATATAATTGGAGTGAATAGTGTGCTGGAAAAGTCGACCCTTCGCAAAACACTTATGTGTGAGTCAGTGAGTTATGACGGACTCCACCTCACACCCAGATCCCATCAGGGTCCAGGTCTTGAATCAGTCACACAGTGTTGCATGAGTATGTAATGACTCCACCTACAACACGGACATCCACTTCCTGTAACAGGGCAACCTTTTTCTGCAAGGTCTCATCTGACAGTGACAACTATGAAACCAAAGACTTTTGAATCATGGCAAGCAAAACACATGGACATTGTGTCCTGCACTGAACATTTACATCACTTGCTAATACTCCAAATGAAGTCATATTCCTACATTTTTGAAGAGTGGCTGGGACACGTTCACACCCATATGCTCTCGCAGTCTCCAAGCACAAAGTTCAGCAAGTTCTTTATGAGGTAATGAACACTCTTCAGTACAAAGAACAAGGCAAATATACAGGTCTTTTGAGGAGGAAGCTTGAGTTGCTTAATGTCGTTTTGCAATAACATTTCCCTTCTACAAATCTTTCTCATCTATGTCTTTATCTATCTGCACACTGTGTGGTTGCATACAGCTCTGACAAGAGAGGGCCGTCGCCCTAACAGCTGCCGAGGTGGGACTGACACTGCCCCGCATGCTCACATAGCTGACATTCAGGAGATAATCAACTTAAATATCCCGACGTCCACGCGGTACAGTACTCTGAGAGTCAAAATGAACACAAAGCTGTAAAACAGATTCTTTCAATGCAGTCTATCTAGGCTTAACAACTCATAGAAACAGAGGAATTAAATCATCTTTAAATGTGACTCAGCTCACAGTGTATTCACAGAGAATGGTTCCTCTGGTTTACAGCATGCAAAAGCTGACTGTCATCAAAAAATAAGTTGAGAAATACATTTATTTAGTCTTCTGTTGTGAGATTTGTGGCATTTGGCACTGCATATCTGAGCAAACAAACAGTACTCCTGGGGCCAGTTGCATAAACTTAGCCTCTATGTTAAGACAGTGTCTTAAGTATTAGTTTGACCAACTATCAGTTAACCAAAGGGTAATCAGTCCTATTTTCTGGATTCAACTTAGACTAATCTACATTTTTCTGTAACTGAATTAAAAAAATGATGACCAGTCTTAAAGAACAAATTAGCTGACTAACTTTTAAGACTAGTCTAAACCTTTTATGCAACCGGCCCCTGACCACAGTGTAATTTCCGAACCAGGCAACAGAAGCACGTGCGCAATCAGTTGTTTTGTATGTTATACACTCACTTTCAAAGAAGTAGCAGCATATTAAATTTAGCTTGTTCCCTCAATCTACATGATCAGTAGTTAAAACAAACTTCTAACATGATAAAGCACCAATTATAGCACACTATTAATGTTGATAAGTTACTTGAACCTATTTATACTCAGATGTTTCCAGTTGCAGACTTATTTGCATGAACAAAAAAGTTGCAAAAGAATTGCATAGCAGCCACATTTTATATGGGACATTCTACAAAACTGCTGTCCCATAACCAAAAAACACAACCAAAAGCCTTTAAAATATTAATATCAAATGTTTACTAAGATCACTTATCTATTGAAACCCTCAATAATATTTCAAATATCAGTAAGCCTTATATATATATATATATATATATATATATATATATATATATATATATATATATATATATATAGATATATATATATATATATATATATATATATATAGATAGATATAGATAATCGCCATTTAGTGGGTACTCGTAATTGGGAGGTGGCTGTCCTGAAGCCTAACCCCTATGTAAATGATTTTGAAATAATTTTTGTATTTTTCTTTTTTACATGTTATTTTTAAATATATATATTTTTATATTTTTTTAAAAAAAGTTCAAAAAAATACTTATTTTATATTTTCTTTGTAAATTATGAAACTTTAGGTAAACAAATGTGTCCTGCATTTTTCATGTCACTACAGAAACTGTGCATGTTTTAGTTCATTGGCTGAGAGATTTGAACTACACCCCTAAATTTATGTTCAGGAAACATTTGCCACTCTCTCTCTCAAAGCTACAAGGTGTAAGTAGATAGGCGCCATCATTTTGAGGCAAATGTGTTCAAAAGTCTGTGTGTAACTTTAAGGAATGTCACTACCAAACACTTTTTTGGGAGTTATTCCATAACATTTAGTTTTTATGTGTGTACAAGTGATCAGAACTGTGCTAGCTAACAATGTGCTTATTAATATCTTTGAACAAGGTTTAAAAGTATCTAAAATTGTCACTACCAGAACAATTAGTGGCGTTTCCATAGCGACATCTTTGTTTTTTTTATGTGTTATCTCATAAAGTTGCCACTTCCGCAAGATTTGGTAGTGACAGAAGGGAACACATAATCATTTATTTGGGGAAAATAAACACAAGTTTTACAGTAAGCATTACTGTTACTACCAAAAATGTGATGTCGTAAAAGTTCGTAAAGTATACTCAATTATCAACTAAGATTTGGGGTTGGTTCAATGTATATTTAAACTAATCCTTAACTTTGAAACCAGTGTGATCAACTTTTTGCCTTTTACAAAGAAAACTTGGATTCAAAATACAACAAATCTCATGAATTACTTTTGAAATATTGTTAAAAATGTTATTGATTTACTTCTGAAAACATTTTAATAAAAAAGCAAAAAAATATATATTTACAATGTAGCAAAATCTTAATAGTTCAATATAACTCTAATTAAATTATTACTATAGTGCTTCGGTAGTGACAAATTTGGGGAGAGGACAAATATTCCAGAACTTTCTGAAAATACAATATGAGACAATTTCTGCACAATTACTAGAATTGTGTACCTTGGATATTATACAATTAGCATACACAGTTTTTTTGAAAAATATTTTTTTTCCAAAGACGTTTGCAACTCTGAATCTGTAGAATGGCCCATATAGGTCACAGTACAAAAACACCCAGAAACCTATGGAAAATTTGATGCAATTTGCCTTGCAATTTGCAGTCACTAAAACTGCACTCAGGTTGTCAAAGCTCCTCAAAAAAAAGAATTGTTTTTCTATGCTCACTTTAAAAAATGTTCACAGATTAAAAAAGTGGTTAATCAGACACTTATTTGATCACTTTATGCTAAAAATCAATCTGCAAACACAAGCACGTGGGTCCACCATCCAAACGCGCCATTTTAGTCTGTCATACGGATGAGGTTACACCACTTCCTGTGGCAGTTAACTTGCTGCCATTCCAGTCATACCTTCTTACTAACTTAAAACATGTAAGGGAGGTAGTGTCAAGTCAACAGGACTCACTGGTTTGAAGAGTTACTGGCACATAAACAACAATAAAACTGCTAGTAATGATAGCTGCCTCTGCAAACAAGGTTATGTAAATTATGATGGATGGAGGTTTGCAGGTGGCTTGGCCAATCTGAATGACACAGCCACAGCTATGCTTTATTCATCTTTCACCCACTGACTCCAAACTCACATATGACTCAGACACAAACCTGCTAAGAATGCTATGTGGAATGTAAACCGTTATCTCATAATCTTGACATAGCACATATTTTAAAGCATAACTAATTTGTCTGTAATAAATAAGATTATAACCTGCACTAAAAATGTTAGTGTATAAATGTATAAAGTATACATCAAAATCTAAGTTGAACCTAAAAAAAAAAAACCTTGAAAAATGTAAATTATAGAAAAATATTTAAATTTAATTTATGCAAATTTTTTTCTAAGTAATTTGTACTAAAATTGCTGATATATTTTGTAATTAAAAAATACTGAAAAAGAAAAATGCAAAACACATGCTTTTCTCTAATAGCATAATGCAGTTATTTCTGTGGCATCTATAAAAGCTGATGTTTTGCTATCTCAAATCATCTTGTGGCATCTCATGCACCGAAATGCAACAAGTTTTTGTTTACTTTGTGGCAGACAACATGTGAAGAGCAGTAAAGGAAATAAACTTGCAAATTTAGGGGGGAAAACGCAACAACAACGGTTTAAAGCGGAAACAAAAGTAAAAGATTTCATACCTCCATCTTCCAGCGTTGTTGGCGTGTTCTCAACTTCTTGTCGCTGTTTTGGTCTGACACTTGCTGAAGTAAGGCGCGCTCTCTCTCCTCACACGAGTGCAACGTGCGCGCGCGTTCTCTCTCTCACAAGTCAAGAGGGTGGTCGTTAGTTATATTTAGGTCTGACTCTTACAACATTTCCATGCTCAAAAGATTGTGACATACTCTGCTTAAAAAAACTGTCAGAGAAATGGCCTGTTAGTTCTTACACATTTCACTCACTACAGAATCTACTCATGAAATCTGTGCTGTGACGTACGTGCTGAAAATACCGTTAGTACGATGTACTTGGTCATTTTTTGCAGAAACGTTTTATACGTAAAGCACAGCACTTTTGATAACCACAATTTAATAAATAATGCTATTAAGACTCCAAACATCTTTTAGAAACAGCTGTTTTATTCTACATTGAGCAGGTCGCCCCCTTGTGGGCACAGCCATGTTTACATCACATGAAGAGCAATGTCACTGAAGAGACAAAACTACTACATCTACCACCACTAATAGCTACATTTATTTTTTAAGTGATTTTCAGTGAAGTTAAGTTCAAGATACCTAAGAATTCCACAGCGCTTCTTAAAAGGTTAGTTGACCCAAAAATTAAAATTCTGTCATTAATTACTCACCCTCATGCCAAACCTGTAAGACCTTCCCTCAACTTCAGAGCACAAATTAAGATGTTTTTGATAAAATCTGACTCTCCATAGACAGCAAGGGTCCTACCACAGTCAAGCTCCAGAAAGGTACACTGACAAAATAGTTAATGTGACGTCAGTGGTTCAACCATAATTTTATGAAGCCACAAGAATACTTTTTGTGGAAAATGAAAAAATTTAATTATTAAATAATGAAAAATAATAACTTTATTCAACAATTGCTGTATATTGAGGGTCAGAAAGCTCTCCGTTTCATTAAAAAATATCTTAATTTGTGTTCCGAAGATGAATGACGATCTTGTGGGTTTGGAACAACATGAGAATTATTGACAGAATTTATTTTTGGGTGAACTATGGCTTTAAACAGGGGGACAGGAAAGCTCATTTCTAAGGGGGGCCTATAAAGTTGATTTAAAATGACAAAACATAACAGAACTACATAGGTCTGCAAGTGTGTGATCCACCAGACAACTCAAACTGTAGGCTAAATGAGGGTGTAGACAGAAAAACAAGAAGCATCAAAATTGAGATTAGCAAACATATTTCTTACATCCAGACCAACAGATCAGTTTAATGGCAAACCTCACTGGTAAAAACAAAAACTTTAAGTAAATGCCTGAATATACACTACCAGTCCAAAAAAACTAATTAATCAGGTCACTAAAAATTCAGCTTTGAAATCACAGGAATAAATTACATTTTAAAATATATTCAAATAGGACGCAGTAGTTATTTTGAATAGTAAAAAATATTTCACATTTTTACTGCTTTTGCTGTACTTTGGATCAAATAAATGCAGGCTTGGTTTTTAAAAAATAAATAAATAAATAAAAATAATAATAATAATAATAATAATAATAATAATAATAATAATAATAAATATATATATATATATATATATATATATATATATATATATATATATATATATATATATATATATTCACATGATATTAGTATTAGTTTCTCATACATCACTGATTACTTCAAATGAACAAGATTTCACAAGAAAAAGTAATAGCATCAGAGCTTTTAAAATATCAAATGTTGTCATCACTGGGATGGAACCCTTTCAAAAGGTACACATTTGTACCTTATTTACCCCTAAAGGCTCCATTTAGATACATATTTGTATATTCCCACCAAAATGCCTGATCTCCTGATCTTGGAGACGTCTATTTGACATCTGCATTTACATCCGCAAGAAGTATTTTTTAGATTGTTTGCTCATCTGCAATACATCTATAGGATGTTACCTATCAGTTGTCAAATAGACATCTATTAGATGTATTTAAGATGTTTATGATTTAGAACTGATATCTGCCAGACAACAACAGACATCTGACAGATGTTTCTGAACATCAGATGCTTTCCAGACCAAGAGATCTTTAACAGACATCTTGCAGAAATACGTGTACTATCTGGGCATTGACCGCTTCTGTAGCTTTTTTTCTGAGAATGAAAGATGTTGTTATTGCTTGGTGACCATCAGATAACTTGATTAATAAACACTCAAAATCAAGTGAGCTGCCTAGCTAGACAGCTTGCATGTACATAAATGACCAAAATTGCTCAATAGCAGCAAAAACACAGTAGGCTATATGTCTGTAGGTCTTGTGTTGATGCAGAGGACGTTTCTAATGTACTTTAGCTGCACAGTATGCAACACAATGGGAGGAGCCTTAGTAAGGGAACAATGGTTAAGTGATAATACTTCCATTTATGGATGAAATGAAAGAGGAAGCAGTATTTTTTTTTTTTTTTTTTTTTTACAGACCGTTCAATGTTTATGTTTAAACAAAACATGATTGCGGTGGAAACCATTTCCTTGACATCTCACTTTAAGCATTGCATCTTTAAAAAAATATAGTGTAGCCTACTGCTATATACATGGGATGCATGCTTTTTTTTCTTTCTTTTTTTTTTTTTTTTTTTTTTAAATCAAATCTGACCAGTGACCAAGACACTTATATCCTAACTATAAACAACCCAACCACCCACCCCCAAAAAAGTTTTAAAGTCAATTTCACTCCGAGCATGAACAGTGGAAGGATGTGCAGATGTAAAGATAAAGTGGTATCTACCACACAAAACTGAGCTTCCTCGTACGAGTCTGATGACTAGTAAACAACGCCGGGAACCTATTTACCACGTGACACACGTGGTAACGTTAAGTATGAAATCCTAAAAAAAAAGAATATGCGCAGTTTTAATGTGGCGACAAGGAAAGCTGCGAAAAGCAGGTGTATGCATGTGTATGCAGGAAGCCACATGGTTTGCTAGATTTACTTATGTTTCCTGATTGCGCTGACTTTGTCATGGGACACACACACACAGAGAAGCGAAGCCTTCAGTACACAACTAAAACTATTTTAATTGAAGATATACACTGAAAACATTATACATAATACAGTAAACACCTATGGGCGTAACAGCCCTGCGTAAATATTAGTATGATTAACATAACTGGCACCATAATACTAAGGCGGTGTTTGCACTAACACTGAATTACAGTAAACAAAAAGTGACTTGCAATCATTCCGTTTTAAGAGCAGGTGCCTGTCAGTGAAAGCTTTCAATGCCTGTTCAAACACAGTTGAGCAAAGTTAACTTTATGGAAGTGCGAACAGTGATCCGCCACCTGGATATTGGAATCGTGGAACAGCACAATGACAAATAACGGGTTCATTACAAACTCAATCAACAGAATTATTGGCATTATTACCCCCCCCCCATTCATGATTTCACGAGTCGTAATTACAAAATTTTTACAAAACGATAAAAAATAGAAGAAAATCCTGAGTTTAACTCTTTGTGGTGACGCTCCTGTGTATAAACATTCATAAACAAAACTCGTCAATCTTTCCAAGATGAGTTAAACTCATAATTTGATAGAGTGTTAGCACGTACATGTCACGATTTGGTCAGTTACAAGGGTGCGGCCATATTGGCGCTAGTCGGCTGTAAACAACACCATGGATTGCACTGTGAATACAATGTTGTGCTAATTTATACGGTCTAAACCACGAAAAAAAGAAGCTGTAGAAGCTGCTAAATCATATAGAGACAGACTTATTAAGCAGGAAAAGTTGTAATATTTTGGCAACTCAAGTTAATAGGGGTTAAAAATATCTAGTAGCAGTACTAATTAAGATATTAGCCTAATATTTCACCTACTTAACCAGAAAAGATAAGAACAAACAAATGTTGTCAAAATTGTTGTCCTGGAAATCCTGGTTCAGTTTGGCCAACCCCAAACACATTTTGTTTCTCAGTTTATTTGCACTGTTCTGCTTTGTTTAAACTTGCTAACTGCAGTCTATAGTAACTCAGAATGTTTTTCCCGGTCTGGCCTATTAGTACAGCCCCAAACACAATAATAATTGACCATTTTCAGCAGTAATATTTAGCAAAACACATTAGTTTCGTTTGGTTCAGTGGCATTTTGTTCAGTGCTGCCAATATGGCTGATTGATGACGCGTCATGAAAACACTATAGAAGTAAAAGGGGCAAATTTCTACAGGCTTTGTTATGAGTTTAATAAAGCATCACTCACTTGGTTTCATAGGCAGGATAAGGCCTCAGTTAAATTAGGACATTTAAGCAGTTTTTTAAAGGTGCCCTAGAAAAAAACATTACTGGTCTGCATCTTGATACTAATTCAATGACACTGACATATTTTATGGTATGTCAGTGCAATTTCCTTTCAGTTAAGACAGCTAAAACAAGCGTTTTAGTCTGGGACTAAGCTTAAGCCTTGCCAGTAACATTGGCGTTAGCATTTTGTTAAAAGCTTTTCAACAAAAAGTTGTACAGCTGTTCTCATCAGTTTTAAAGGTTTGTGGCATTGCGCTCTCATTGTGACGAAGTTATAAAACCGAAAGTTTTTTTTTTTCCACTGAAATCATGTTAACATGCACATTACTTAAGTCTTCAGCGAGAAGCCTATTTTAAAAGGATAGTTCACCACAAATTAAAATTCTGTCATTAATTACTCACCCTCATGTTATTCCAAACCTGTAAGACTTTCGTTTATCTATGAGCACACAAATTAGGAATTTTTTGATGAAATCCGAGAGCTTTCTGACCCTGCATAGACAGCAACGCAACTGGCACGTTTAAGGCCCAGAAAGGTAGTAAGGACGTTGTTTAAAAAAAAAAAAAAAGTCTAGAAAACAAAAATAACTTCTTTCATTGCATTTGTTATGTTACCCTTGTGAACGCACCTTGAAGACAGTCATGGAAGAGGAAAAAATTTGTTGAATAAAGTCATTATTTTTGTTTTCTTTGGGCACAAAAAGTATTCTCGAGGCTTCATAACATTACGGTTGAGCTACAGAAGTTACAATGTCCTTACTACATTCCCAGGCTTTTTTGTAAAGAGGGACCAATCACAACTATTTTAGCAGATTTGCAGAAACCTAAATTTTGTTGATTGAGCTAAACATGCAATGAACCCAAAGCACTCCTCTAATTACCATCAGTGTAAAAATCTTTGAAGGGAAGATCAGTCGAAACATGACCTTTTTGTATTGTACATCTATTTATAATGTACAGAAGAATGAGGTCCTTCTGGTCTATTCTTTGTTATCTGTTCGGCCATTTTCCATTTACTTCTGCAAAACCTGTAACTCTTCCTGCTGTGGGTTTCTCCCTGCAGTATAAGTGCTGTTTTTTCTTCCTCCTGTCCATCTGGAGAAGAACGATCTGGAATTTTCTCCAACGAAGAAGAAGAGGACAGGGTCTAGACAACTATTAGCTGTGCACAAGCAGTGGGCGATGACGGCAGCCTTCCGGACTAGCAAAATAAAGTCACACGAGTGGGTTGTGTATCCATGTGTCTGGAAATCCTTTTCAGTTGTCAAGAAGATTGTCCGCACTATGTGATAGGGCAAAAAACACACCAGAAAGAGCCCAAGGCTAATGATGACCAGAGCGCAAGCCTTCTTCCTGCAAGGTCTGGTTCTGCCGAGTGCAGGGCTAGGCATTAGAAGGTGCTTCGCAACCAAGACTGAGCAAAAAATGACAACCACCAAGGGAAACACAAAGCCCACTGGAAACGTAATATTGTTGATAAGGAGCAATTGATCCACGTTGTCCTCCGCCAGCTCCAAACATCGAAATCTGCCTTCGTGAGTTTTATTCTGAGTGAACAACAGTGGACTGCAGGCGAGGCCCATAAAGAGCCAAATGAGAGCGCACACAATACCTGCGACGTAGTGAGTCTGTATGCGTATGTACAGGTAAGGTCGCACCAGCGCCAGATAACGCAAGATGTTCAGGGCCACCAGGAAATACACAGAGCTGTACATATTAAGATAAAAGACGTATGAGATTACTTGACAGGTGGCATGGCCAAAGATCCAGTCAGAGTTCAGCATGTAGTACGAGACCCTCAGAGGCAAAGATGACACTAGCATCAGGTCTGATACCAACAGGTTCACCATTAACACGCTGACTGGAGTGAAACTCTTCTGGGTCCTCCATTGGCTGAAGAAGACGCAGATGGATAAAGAATGGCCGACGAGTCCCAGGACGAAAATGAGTATGTATGCACTAGGATACACTAGGTGTTTGAAGTCATCAGAGCTGTTGGAGCTCAAACAGGAGTTTTGAAAAGACGGATTCATGTCCTTCCCTGGAGAATGATTACAAAGTTAGTTTTAGTGATTTAAACAAACAGTTTTTAATGAAATGAATCACACTTTTGATAAGAACAAACATGAATGTCATCAAGATCCTTGCTCTAGTCTATAGCATTTCAACCCCCGGTTTCACAAACATGGCTTAAGCCTAGTCCTAGACTAAAATGCAAGTCTGAGCTGTTTCAACTAAAAGAACTGAATGATCTTTAAATATAGCAGTTGTCTCAAGATGCACAGCATGTTTTTTCTAAGGCACGTTTATAAAAATTACTTAAATGTCTTAATTTAACTATGGCCTAATCCAGGGGTTCCCAAAGTAGGGTTTGGGACCCCCCAGGGGGTTTACGAAACCAGGAGGAGGGGGTCACAAGATGATTTCCAGAAATCAAATAATTTTTAAAGCATTAGAAATGACATATTTTACCCATAAATAAAAAATATATAAGTTGGATAAAAAATAAAAATCCAGCATGTTGCCCACCCAACTCATTAGGTAAGATTAATGTTCAAATGTAAATAATGAGTAAATTACTATAAAATAATTATGGTTGTTAGACTGTTGTGTTCCTTTGTGTTGTCATTATGCTTCTGCCCCGTTTTGCAAAACGTTCGTATACTTTAACCCCCTCAGAGGAAAGTGGGGGTCCTGAGGTACTGGCACTGTTATTTTGGGGGTCGTGGGCTGAAAAGTTTGGGAACCCCTGGCCTAATCCTAGCTTAGGCTAAGCCCCGGCTATGAAACCGGGCCCAAGTTTTTTTCCCGGTCCGACCGTTTAGTACAGAACAAAACATGACAATATTTAAGCATTTTCAGCAGCAATAATCAGCAAAATATGCGAGTTTCATTCACTATCATTGTTTAAGTGCTGCTAAAATGGCCTATTGATGATGCGTTGCAAAAATGAGACTAATAACAATGTGCAGTAAAAGGTAAAACTGTTTGCACTATAAACCAGTGTTCATAATTAAGATAACACAAGTCAAAAATTTACATCCCCTTATAGAATCTGCAAAATGCTAATTATTTTACCACAATAAGATCATACAGGAAAAAAAATAAAAATAAAAGTACACATCTCCATTGTTCAAAAGTTTTCAACCCCAGGCTCTTAATGCAAGGTTTTTCCTTCTAAAGCATCAGTGAGCGTTTAAACCTTCTGTAATAGTTGCATGTGAGTACCTCATGTGTCCTTAATGTGAAAAGATGGATCTCAAAATCATTTGTTGGAACTGTTGTAAAGGGTTCAAATACACAAAAATGCTGGGGAAAAAAAAGAATTTGTGGGACCTGAAGGATTTTTCTGAAGCGCAGCAGGCAACTGTTCAGGACAAATAAGGGGCTCATGAACTACTATCACTAATCAAAAAACTGGATCATTCAGGTAATTTAGGTAAAAATCAAGAGGATGTAAACTTTTGAACGCGGTCATTTTTACTGTTACCTGTTATTTTCTATTGTGGACTACATGTAAACATCTTTAATATGAAATGTCTTATTCAGGTCAGTACTAAATAAACAATAACATGCATTTTGTATGATCCCTCTTATTTGAGTAAAATAATGAACATTTCACTAGATTCTAAAAGGGGGAACTTTTGACCTCAACTGTATATTAAAATATGTTAAGACACATCAATTTGCAATATCAAGCAGCTTGTAAAGCTAAAAACAGCTGGATGAGACCGGAAACCAGACCTATAAAATGTATGAATGGCCACGCCGTTCTCACGGGAAAAATAAGGCATATAACGCTGTGGTGCTACAGGCATCTCGAGTTTGAATCCTGCCCCCTCTCTCTCCCACTTCGCTTCCTGTCATTTCTATACTGTCCTACAATAATAAAGTCAAAAAAGTCAAAAATTAAAGACATCAAAATAAAAATAAGTTTTTTGGGGGGCATCAACAGTTCCATGAAGAACTCTTGGAAAAACGTTCTTCAGATTATTAAAATACACTAAGAGTGAAAAAAATAAACAGTTCTTTTAAGAGATATTTGCAGAAAGGTTATTTGACCCACCCAAACTGGTTGTTCTATTGCTTGACTGTGAAACCCCCCTTTGGAATCTTTATTTTTAAGAGTGCAAGTGCTTTGCATTCTTACAGAAGGTTTTACACTATGAACAATTTGCAGTTCACATGTTAAGCGGTTCTGAAAACAGGTTTTTCTAGTCTTGTGTGAACAATCTCCGTCACATTCAGTTACAAAAGAGTCTATTAAAAATCTTTATCTCAAATTACTTCTCTAAAACGTCACTGTGCAAATCATGGTAACACTGTTTTGAACAATTATGTAAACTGTAATCTAAACCAAGTTTACAAAACATTTATTATACAGCAAACTGTAAAAGCAAGACATGTTACCTTTTCTGTAGAGTGGAGAGGTGAAAGCAGTTCGTCCAAAAGCGCACACTGTTTTGTCACTAGCCAAACCAGCACTGCATTGTCAGCTACCAGAAAAGGTATGAGGTAGAAAATACAGCAGAAGGAGGATGTCCCAAGACCAGCCTCCCCATCATCACTTTAATCTGTTCAAAAGGACTGATTCATTTCCTTCTATAAGAACAGAAGCCATCCTTGTGTGTGCATTGTTCAGTTTAGCAGTTATTTTAATTGCTGTAGATAAGTGTTTTGAATAATATGTCATGATATACACGCAAGTTTCAAAGTCCAAAGCGTTTCATTAGTAGGCAAGTGACAGAAGCCAATTAGTTACTCTGAATTGTGCATGCCAGCTTTAAACCACAACAGTAAATGCAGATGTGCATTTTATCACCCCCTTGTTTGTTTCATCATGTAACATGGAATTTAACCCAATTACGTTGCACTGAACTTTCACAAGCACAAACACTTCTACTGATGTACTGATAACCTTTTAAAAGAAGCCACTGCTGACAAAGCAGAGCCTTTGTGAGCGCCTATGCTGTGACGTTAGCGGTACATTAAAAACCATAAATGATGTGATGGGGGAATTTGAATGAACAAACTGCATTGAATTTCACCTCTTGCCTTCACGTACAGACACGTTTCAGTATTTGAGACATGAGTGACCCACTTGGGAAATAAATCATTTCACAACTATCGGGAAGCGTGGAGGCAAAAATGATTTCAAAGTAAAAATTTCTTCTTAAAAAAAACCAAAAAAAACATAACTCTGATATCTTTGAACTTTGAATACAAGACATTTGCGAGCATGTTGTTTCCTGACAAGCAGCATTCCGGTAAGGAATACATCTGCCAACACTTGTCTAAACATTTCATTAAAAAAAACAAGCGTGATTTATAATTTCAGCACAGTGTGTTGTGGCTACGGTCTTAGTTTGTGGCAACAAGTAGTAGTAAAAGTGCCACCGTCTTCGTTGAATCAAAACAGGACACATTTCACTTTTCTTTAACAAACAAGTCAGTTGTTAAACTTTTGAGGCATTACATAATTTTTTCAAAAAGGAACATTTGAGGTACAACATAATTTTTTGAATATTAGTAACAAAAGCTCTAAAACGGTCTTAAAATCCAACAGCAGAAACAACAACGCGATCCAGGAAGAACATCGATGATCGCCACACATGCACATCCACTCACACAACAGTCGCCTCCTTAAAACCTAGTAATGCTTAAACGTCAACAAATTTATAATACACTTCCTAAATTCAATCCATTTACATCTTTTGGATCCTCAGCGAAATGAGAAAAAACACCAGCAGGGTTCAAATCTGCAAAAGGCCATCACAACACATGATTAAAGGAAAACACCGTTGTAAAATTTGATCGTACACCTTTTTGTAAATCACAATTTCCTGTACAGCAATGAGAAAAGCAGGCAGCTCTAAAATTAATGGAAATTAAAAAAACAAAACAATAAATTACCATGACACACTAAACCAACCTCTCGATCAATTAGAGGCATAATTCACCCAAAAATGATAATTCTGTCATCATTTACTCATCCTATGTTAGTAACAAAACATTTGCTGGTTTCCAAATGAGGTCCATCAAATGTTTGGTAACCAGCATCCTTAAAAATATCTTCTATGGTGTTCAGCAGAAGAAGAAAACTCATACAGGTTGGTTTAAGGGTAAGTGAAAGACGACAGAATTTTCATTTTTGGGTGAACTGTCCCTTTAAGAGGTATGCGTCATGTTATATCCTCAACATAAACTACTAAAAGAATAAAACCTCCTTCATGGAACCCTCACACACTTAAAACAACTAAAATGAAACAACACAGGAAAAGCACCTGTGACATTTCAGGAAATGCAGTGCACCACTTAAATACTAAAATAGGTAACTCAGGCATGTCAGCATTTCCCTTTCAATGCTGGAGTGGTTTTCCTCAGGCAGCACACAGCGGATTTATTTAGGGCTCTGGATGCTCTTTAACGGACTCCTCCTTTAGTTTCTGTTCCTGCATACGAGTACGTGTCGAGCCTGAAGGGACAAGAACAAATGTTTAAGCAATAGCCTTTAACGTAACGCTGAATTACACCACAATGACTACCTTCTCTTCATTACGGTATTTTGCAATGTTTCTGTCTGAATCTAAATAAGGTGGATTAGAAAATAAGTCCCATTTGTTTACTATTCAGCTGGAAAATATGAGATTCGTCTCAGTCTTATGCTTACAGACTTCAGAAATCATTCTTCTTATATATTAATAAATAATAATAATAATGATAGAATAGCTACAGTCTTGGATGACGATTGCTCAATATTGCGTAACAAAATTCTTATTTTTGCTTTGCAATTAATAGTCCAGCAGGGCTACTTCACTTTTTTATGCATTCTCACATGCAGATAACAGAGTAATGCCACAATACAGAGCAGGGCGCAGCCAAAACAAGATCAATATGAGGAACTTGTTATTAAGCGACAGAGCAACACACAGGTTTGTGCATCTCAGCGGTTATACAACAGCTTCTCAACAGTAGCTCAACAAAAGCAAAAGTGTCACATGATGTAAAGCTGTTAATGCACAGATGCCAGACTTATAATTGACAAACAAGCTCAAGTTTTTATTAAAAAAACTTTTTAGACATATTTTGCTATTTGGCGCTATTATTTAAATGATGTGAAATGGTTGAACTCAGTGAACTACTGGGCTAACTGTTGCTTTTTTACTACAACAACGCAAACTGGAAAATAAAATACTAATTCAATGCCACTTTGTGCAGCTTTTCTTAGTAATTTTCAGTTGAAGGGCAACAAGAGAAACTACGTCTAGTCTTCACAGCTTTTCCTACCATTAGGAAGAGGAAAAATTAATGAGAAGATGCCTGTGGATATATAAACCTTCCTAAAGACCAGCGTATTTGTTCTTTCCACTTCAGCCCTGATGCCTTTGAGGCTTTTAGTAGACTACAGCTACTGAAATAGTTTACAAATGGCAGGATGAAAACATGTGACACTCGTCATGAAGAAGTCACACTCACTTTGTTTCATAATTTGCATCAACATAATTTTTTTCACAGACAAAAAGGAGACGATAACGAACCAAAACTTTGCAGTTGATGCCTAAAATGAGACGAAAATGTTAGGGAGGGGTGATTTGGGAAGAGATTCATTCAGAACTAATCTGCTCCATGGTTAGGAGGTTAGATGCGTACATTGTATCGACCTACTGATCTATTGTACTCTTTTGCGTCACAAGAACGGAGAAATACACACAAAATTATGTTGAATTGTCAGTTTTGAAAAGTATCCACATAAAGACAGCTGATTACTTCCTAAGTGAGCATAATCAGTAAGGAAAATATCAGACGTGTATCAGTACATTGCATCTGTGCATTCAGTTTTAAAGGGACAGCAGCCTAATTCGCTGCTCTTGACTGATTCACTATAGTAGCCCAAATAAAGGTTCATCCAAATTTATTTATAGAAATAAATATGTCTGCTTGAAAGAAATTAAGAATATGGTAAACAACTTTTATAAAGATTGCACAATTAGCCTATATAACGATTGGTATTTCATTAAAAAGATGTTTTTGTTCTTTATGAAAAATGGTTTTATTTAATTTTATTATAAAGGCATGTTGTGTCACTGCAGTTAAATCAGTGTCTATCATAATAAAACCTTAACACAGGGTTCGTACAGAAACTGCAAAATGAAATTCCAGGACTTTCAAGGACTTTTCAAGTACTAATTTTTTGGTTTTCAAGGACTAAATTCAGAGATCTCACTTATCAAACAATATCATTATTATCTTTCAAAATAGAATAAATAAACTGATATTAAAAAATGGTATTAATAGAGTGCAGCACATGCAAAGCATGCAATGAGTGTGGCAATTTTAACATTTGAACGGATACTACGATGAAGTTACCACTTTCCTTACTCACAGTGATTTTTTTCATGAATATATATGATTGACCTAAAGAATAAAAGCTATATCAGAGATATATCAAAATAATACAGATACTTGATTCACTAGAATTGACAATATTTTAATACTACTTTTAAGAAATTTTAAATGACACACACACACAAAAAAAAGCAATGCAACAAAAGCACGCAACTTTAGAGCCGGGGTTTAAACGTTAAATCGTGATCAACAAATTGTTTTTTTTTTTTTATTTAAAAATATGAAATGCATTCTCCTGTGTTGGCATCAGTCCGACAGCTTATCACAATTTCCCAGCCGAGTCTGTCTTTTTTCCCCCTTCTCACAAAACAGCTTATAGCCTACTACTGTTTAAGCTATTAATATAGTCCAGTTTTGTATGTAATTGTAAAGTGAATATATTTAGTTTTGGTTTTTTATTAAGTTCATTTAGAAAAAAGTTAAGCATTTTGTGTTTGTTAAATACAAGTTTTTGTTTTTTAAAGTAACGAACAGCAGCCAGCGGAAGATTGTTCATATAGGCCTAGTCTGTTTGATCAGTTTGCCTTCTCAAATCATCACGAATTGACTGAAATAAAATCTATAGATATAAAACTGTTCAAGTATAAAACAGTTAGTTTAAACGTTAAACACAGATAAATGTGCGCTATTAGGCGCATATCCAGTCGTTTGTGCGGAGAGTGGAACCTAAAGCCACTGGTAAGTAAAACAGCATCAAATGTCTGTTTTACTGGCAATAGCGCGAGTGCTTGTCGAACTTAGCTCCGCCCGTGGCGCGCCTCCAGAAGCTCTGCTTTTTCCGGAAAAAAAACTGGAAAGCTGTATTTTTCTTTTATAAATATGATAAAGATGATGGAGATATTAAGGATGCAGTACTACTCTATATGTACTCAACATTAACATGAGATTAGGTGAAACTGTGTATATTACAGTGTTTCCCCTAGCATTATATTAGGGGGGCGCCCCGCCCCCCTTGAAGGTCAAGTTAATGTTATTTTATTTTCGTCGAATAACGACAGAAGTAATTTAAGATCATCTTTCCTATATAACAGGTCTGTGCTTTTTTCTTTTATTAAACTAAATAGCCTTATGTTATTTACGATGGCATGTAATTTCTGTCTCCACGTTTGCGCGTTTACAATTGTCCTCCGTATCGCGCACGGCTGAGTTCCGCCCCGATGCGCACACACACAGACACGTGCGCGCACACCCACCAGCGGACAGAGACCGCGCGTCAGAGAATGTGTTGCATCAGGCTGAAAAGCAGGCAAAAATATCCGCGTTTTTTAAACGCTCCCAGGGTGGTGAAGATGACAACACTTGTTCTGCTGCGAGCAGCAGCCGGTGTAGCTTTCCTACTCCGAGTCACTTCTCACTTGTAATGTCTTTCAGTAGTGGTGGTAATGGTATCATATTTCAGTTTCCATGTTGTGTATTAAGAGTTGTGTTGGGGTAAAAAATAGCAACAGGTAACACAGCTCACAGAGTGCAATCATTTCAGGTTATAATGGCACCCCCCATAGTCCATTTTTTTTTTTTAAATGTTAATCTTCCATAGGTTTTCTACTACACATTTCAATAAGAGACATCATTTGCATTATATTTAGCCATGCAAGTCTTAATACCCAGGGTTCCCTTTAAACTCTTATGCAGCAAGTACTCATTAAATAGATCAAAAATGACAGTTAGGACGTCGTCAACAAACTACCAAAAAACATACAGACAGGAGGCTTGACTGTCTTTGTGGTTCTGGGAAATTCAGCTCAAAATTTAGACAACAGACATGCACAAAGACTGTAGGAAACTTACTCATCTCAGCCAGCTTCTGGATCAGCGTTGACTCACCACTCGACTTGCTAAAAATAAACAAACATTCTCGATGATTAATTAGACTAAAACTTGGAGAGATGAATAAATGAAAAAAAAAATAAAAATAGAACATATAAATCCCACCTTCCATCAGCTTCATCTTGTCCATCCATGTCAAAGCGTAATCTTTTCAGGGGTTTGGGGGCGGAGCCTCCATCCAGACTCCTCTTGAGAGACCAATCAGTGCTGCTCACCATCTCATTAATCTTCTGAAACTTGTCTGCAGACTGTTGAGACAAAGAGAGAGGTTTTTATAAGCAAGTCTAATACATTTAAAATTAACTTAACGTTTAATAAGCGCTTCACTAACCCCAAAGGATTCTCCGATAGATATAAGAATTCTGTCCAGGATGCCATAAAAGAAAAGATACAGGACAATTAATATAAACATACACACACAAACACTCTAAATCACATAATCTTGTCATTTTTTAAAGTAAAATATGTGACCCTGGACAAAAAAAAAAAAAAGTTATTGGGGTCAATTTGAAAAGCCGAAAGCTGAACAAATAAGCTTTCCATTGATGTATGGTTTGTTAGGATATGACAATCCTGGGCCGAGATACAACTATTTGAAAATCTGGAATCTGAGGGTACAAAAGATAAACTAAATATTGAGAAAAATCACCATTAAAGTTGTCCAAATAAAGTTTTTAGCAACGCATATTATTAATCAAAAATTAAGTTGATATATTTATGCTAGAAAATGTACAAAATATCTTCATGGAACATCTTTACTTACTAACCTAACGATTTTTGGCATAAAAGAAAAATGTTTAATTTTAACCCATACAATGTATTTTTGGCTACTGCTACAAATATACCCATGCTACTTAAGACTGGTTTTGTGGTCCAGGTTAACAAAGATATACTAGACAACCTCATTAATCATCATGCCTCATCCCAAAATTATACAGTACAAAAAAAATTAAAAAATCTAGTCAAAAGACAATACAGAGTTTAAAATGTAAAGATTCTAAATGTGTCCAAAATTGATAGACAATGACAGATGTGAACCCAGACCTGCTCCGTGGAGTCATGACCATTGGGGAAATACGGCTGCTTTTCAAAGGGGAGACATAGACATTATTGCTGCCAGGCACCCGCAGAGGAGAGTTTTTATAGGGGCTGCAGGGGATGCGGGGAATGGGAGAGAGAGGCGGCGGCTGGGAGACAAAAGAAAACACCCTCAAGTCAACCTAATGTTATTGTGAAATCTTTAAATCATTTGAACCAGACTTCAGCCCACTAGGGGGCAGCATAATACAAGTAAAGTTTGATTCAATGAAACAAAGTGAGTGTCTCACCCTCGGAGAGGAATACTGAAGGATGTTAGTCTTCAGCTTCTGCATGAACACCAGGTTGTAGAAGACAATAATGGAGTCATACTGTCCCTCTCTGATAAGCACACGCTTAAATGTCTGGGGAAAAACAATGAAAGTTGGCTTAAATGTTTGTTAGCATCACTTTAGATTCATTCTTTGTTTTTGAATGATCTTCTGAACTCAAGACAGACTGACTCTCACCTCCTGATTAGCATTTGGCATCTCTTTGTAAGCGGTCACAATTGTTTTGAAGCGAAGATCCACGTTCTTCACCTTACATATGGCATACATAGCTGACATAATCAACTGCAAAAAAAAAAAAAACAAAAAGAGAGGAGAGGGTTTTTAAAACATTACACTGAACAAATGGCAAAGGTAACAGAATGAAAATGTAGGATATTATTTAGGCCTGCTCTCGACTAAAGATTTTTCTTGACCACCAGAAGCCATTCATTTTAAGCATTAGTCGACTATTAGTCGCACATTTATTAATAAACTGTATAAATCACAATAATGAGCCTTTAATTGCTTACATAGCCAAGCAGCTTGCCACCACACACCGGCAGATATATTAGTTATGAATTTGTCAGGAAAAACAGCAAAAAGACTGCATTAACATTTTAATCATTTGATAAACTAGTGCTTTCTTTGTTTTCGGCTTAACGGATGAAGGCAACACTGACGCTCTGCGTCTCTGGGATAGTGATGCACCTGATTTGACATTTCATATTGATTACATAATCTGAGAGTATTTGTTTTCCATTTTAATTGGTTCATTTAAAAGTAGACATTTCACTCTCTATAGATAAATTTTTTCATGTCTGTAAGGCAAGTATACACAGAGTTTCGAAGTTTCAAACTCAAGTTCACAGAGACTGAGATGGCAGAAAGTGCATCCTGTTTGCTTAATTATTTTACAAAAACGCAACATTTTGTTGATGATCAAGTTCAACACAAATAAATGTAGTCTTTACAGATTTAAAAGATGTATTACCCTTATCTGTATGACCAAAAATGGAGTATTTTAAGGCGCCTTAATCTGTCATGAAGCGCGCTACTATTTAGCTTCCACGTCCTCACAGACACTTGAATAGCGCACATTTTTCTAAGTTAACATTAGATTGAGCTGCAACATAAAGTTGCTACTACATACATCTTTCAGATGAAAAGCCATATTTGACAGGTGAGCATTTGGATGTCCTGCCCGATGTACTAGATTACCACATAGACGAGCAGTTAACGATTTCTCCACATTTGTGTTCTGCAACTAAGTAACTAATACAATTTTGGTTGACCAAGCCTCTTGTTAGGGGCAGCCCTAGCATTATTATAAAATGTATGAAAAATGAGCTGGTAGTACCTGGTCTAAGTGTCTGTCTCGCATTAATTCATACTCGTTCTGGAGGGTGTGCTGAAGCAAGGTCCATATTATTGGCTCCAGTTCTGGGTGTGAGGTCAGCAGTTGTGAGAACAGTGTTTTCAGTCGCAGGTAGGCCATCCTGTACACTGAAAGACAAAAAAACAAACAAACAAACAAAAAAAAAAAAACAATCAGTGATGTGTGGTGTGGGGGTGTTCTGAATTTTTTTCTTTTTAAACATCAAATGTTAATTAAAACCCCACTTACACTATCAGAAAAGGAAAAGATATTCTATTTATTAAAGCCAAATATGAATCTCATCAAGTTGGTGTTGTTAGGAATTTATATTAAACCTATTTTAATTTACATTTTTTTAAATTTATTTCATTGTTTTTATTATTTACTATTTTACTATTTTTTTTTTATCATCTGTAAGCAAAGCTCGGTAAATATTGGTCACAGAAATTACTGTAAATTTCACTAAGCTTGTTATTTACTATAGACTCCCATAGATCTTGTTTTCACACCATTTTAAGTCTTATTTTGATGTAACAAAGTGGTTATATATAGGGGAGTTATTTACTTTTTATTTCACTATTTCAAATTAGCCTTCCCATAAACGCCATTATATTGTTCATTTAGACTGATTCACAAATGCGGAATGCACACAAACACAAGAGGTGGGATTTATTGCATGAACCAATCGCAGCTGACCATAATCAGTCATATAATCATATCACAATAGAGACACTGTCTCCTCTCACGTGACTTTCCTCCATTCATTCTCAATTACCCCCCACTAAACTCACCACATTCTTTAGGGTTTCTGTTATAACTCAATGGGCTCAAGGGGAGGCAAGAGAGACACAAACTCCCACTGTAACTTTACCTGTGGGTGTTGCTGTTGGACAGTGTTTCTTTAGAAACACAAGCGATTTATGGACTTTTTAATGTTTTTTTTTATATTGACCTTTTTTTTATTTTTGTACTACGAATTTTTGTCATCTAATATTTCCAGGCACTGCCTCCCTTGCCTCCTTGGAGGAAAAACTACTTGGTACTTTTCAGAACTCACTGCATCTGAATGGAAGATCTGTTTTAACCTACACTTTTTGTAGAAGAGGCTCAAAGAGTTTGAACGGAGTGCTTTGATGCCTGGTGTGGGGGGCTCAGCCTCTGTTGCTGGGGGTTGACGGCTTGGCCGCACAGGAGAGAGATACCTGGGGAAAGTGAGGTTAAACATGACATTCACATTTTGCCATTGAAAAGGAGATAAAAATGTTTGAGAGATTTTATAAAGTTTTTTAAGTCTTATATGCTGACTAAACCTTCATTTATTTGATCAAAAACAGAAAATGCAATGTAACACACACACACACACACACACACACACACACACACGTACACGTACATGTGAATGTAACTTTTAATGAATATCTTTACATAGCTGTTACAACGAAGTGAACAAATCTTTCAGTCTTTAGATTGAGTTTTGGAATCAGATTCATTAAAAAAAATACCAGCTCAAAAGAATGATTCATTCATAAACCAGTCTGATTCAGTCATTGAGTGAACTTTTCAATAATCCAGTAACAATGGTTTTTGGGAGTTAACTCACTGGAGGGGAAGATTAGCACCTAATTGCTAGTATTGGTTTGCTCAATTTGTTTGCAACTTCATGTCAAAGGTTTTTTTTTCACTAACAGTCTACAAGTATATTTATATATTAACTCAACATGTATTTGCATAAACGGAAATGTCAACTGTTTCCCACCATCAAACTAAATTAGTGCATGAGGCTGACCATATGCAAGTGGTTAACCTTTTTTTTTTTTTTTAATAAGAGACAAATTTGTATACCACAGACTTTTCACAGCTTATAGGCGTTGTCTTTGTGCACACAGCACCCAGGCCTAGTGACCTACAAGCAACCTAAAAAACTCCAAACTTTTGGTTCCCCGTTTATTAATCAAAAGAAATCACGCCACTTTGTTCTCACGGAAAGGTACCCCTATCGAAACCAGTATTAATCTTACAGCGCTGCAATACACTGAACTATGACTAATCTGACTTTGAATTATGCAATACGTATTTCAACAACTAGCTCTACTGGAAATCAGAGGCCCAGAACTCCCAGAAGCACTTATCAGAATAAACTCAAATTATGTTAAATTACTGTTTTTTTTTTTAGCTACCTGTACACAAATTAAACAATCCCTTCACAATGCCCCAATAAAAGTAAAATCACATGGTAAAATCATTTAGTATTTAAGGAAATTTGAATCCCCTTTTTAAATGAACACTACATTTTTTGATAATTGGTCTTGATGTATTTTGTGTCAAAGGCTAAGGTATTAATGTTTGAATGTGACTGAATAAACGTCAAAGATGTTGATTCAGATGAGACTTCACATCGGAAGAACAATCTCGTGCTGATTTTGTCTGCTTTCCCATGTACTGGTTGCGCAACAACTTCCTAAGTTAGAATGGGGCACATTTCCTCTAACCTAAATAAATTTTAGACATCGCAGCTGCATGTGCAACATCTTGTGAGAAGTAGTGTAAATTGACGTCAAAATAATTGATTCCTTGACTGAAACTAACCTAGTATAAAAGGTAGCTAGTGCAGGAATTGATTCTTTCACATACAGAATGACAGTGTATACTTTCAAACAGGATGTTGTTTTAGTGGTTCAGAATTTCACAGCTCTAGTTCTGAGGAATGACTTACAAGTCAGCAGCAGTGTGGTTGTGATATAGGGGTTGGTTTAGTGTTGCAGGGGGCTCTGCTTGTTCCCCAGGTCCTTCCTCACGAGACTGTTTAAGGAGGTCAAAGAGAGGAGAGTCCTGCACAGAAGAACAAGATTGAGTTACATCACCCATCCGAAACAGAGAATGGCTAAAAAGGAGAACTAATTAAAAGGATACAATGCAACTTGAGGCCCTGTTTGTAATTTCATTTTTAACACACTGTGGTTAATAAATCCATTCATATATTTTATTACCAAAAATAAGTTCAAATAAAAAGTTTACAAATTATATTAAAGGGTTAGTTCACCCCAAAATACTGTCATTAATTACTTATGTTGTCGTGGTACTCTGGTGAACACACATCGAAGACTGACACAGAAGAGAAGAAATTGTTAAACAGTCGTTTTTTTACTTTGCACACAGAAAGTAAGTCTTACGGGATTATGACAATTTAAATTTTTTAGGCAAACTAACCCTTTAAGACACCTTTTAGAAATAAATCAAACAAATCTGAATCTTTGTGATTCAATAATTTACACTTTACCTGAAAGATAAACAATAAGAAAAAAGGTTTCATTTTGTTTACATTTGCATGCTTTTAACTCAAACATTTCATTCAAAACCCGTTGGACAAAAAGTGTAATGAACTCTTGACACTCCCTTGATTTACAAGCAATATGAGTTTGCATAATGTGTTGTGCGTATGATGTCACATCGTGTTAAATATGTGAACTCTGGACTGGCAATCCCTCTTTGTAACTGCTAGGAATCAATGAGCAATGTGCTTTTGCATACAACACACACGCAACCTTTATAATCAAAAAGAGGAAAAGGCGAAACAAAAACGACAAACAACTTTCTAGCAAAGATCTGAACAATAATGAGCATCAAAATAAACTATTTCCGGCTAAATACACTAGAAGTCAAAAGTTTATGAACAGTAAGACTTTTAATGACAGTAAAGACTTTTAATAACTTCTAAAGTACAGCAAAAACTATAAATGTTTTAAATATTTTTACTATTTAAAGTAACTGTTTTCTATTTGGATATATATTAAAATCTAATATATTTATTAGATTTCAAAGCTGATTTTTTTGTATCATTACTCCAGTTACATGATCCTTCAGAAATCATTATAATAGTCTGTTTTAGTCTGAAATGTAGCTATTCAAATAGAAAACAGTTATTTTAAACAGTAAAAATATTTCTAAATTGTACTGTTTTTGCTGTACTTTGGATTAAAAAAAAATGCAGGCTTGGTAAACACAAGTGACTTCTTTAACAAACAATAAATATTGAATGGTAGTGTATGTTGTATGACGATAAAATACGCAATTCTTAAACTTTTTCACAGTGAAATTCATACTGATTTAAAAGTACAAAATTGGTCAAAGTCTCAAAAACTGCTCATTCTAGCAGTACAGAATCAAAAATATGTAATACAACTATACTTAAAGTGCTTTGCACAAGCCTTTTTTTAATCAAGTAATATCCAATGATTCATGTTTTAGGTGGCACCAATTCTGAATATGGATTTAGACGCCTATACTATGCCAACAGCACCAAATCTCTACTATTTTTAAATTATGTAACAAAGCAAATGTGATACCAAAAAAATAAATAAATAAAAATAAATCAAGATCTTATCTTTAATATTACAGAAACTTTGCTTCACCATAATATGGTAAATCACAAGTCTAAAAGAAGCATTCAAACCAGGCAACTCTACAGGCAACTAATTTCCATGTCTAGTACGTGCATGAGAGAGTAATAGACTGATAGGAGGTGCTTGAACACCAGCCCCACCCTCTCGCCTGCCTTTCAGTCCACCACATGAAGGAAACTCATTGTGTAAATCAGAGACTGAACAGTAGAGGTTGAGTACTAAAAGCCTCACATGGCTACAACAAAGTATGTAGTCTATGACTAAGATTTGGAGGAAACAAAGACGATCACGCCTCAGGTCACACAGAGATGCGAAGCCAATTAAAGGAACAAGAAACTGAAATTAAACCAGGAGGGTTGGTGGAACTTTCACGTCGCTGTTCTTTGTGAAGAAAATCAACTGGGTATGGATTCTCCATTCATCAAAAGCTCAAGATTGAGGTCAAGAATCTTGTGAGTACTCTGGAAGTGTGGGTATGAAGAGCAAACATTTAGAAACCAACTTCCTGTGCTGGTAACAAGGCGACTATTCATTGAACCTCACAAAGCATCCACCAGGTCTTGTTGAGAGGAAAAGAAGAAGGTAAACTCATGTGGTTTGCTCATGCTTACGTCTGCACGCTTTTCGCTTTGACAGAAGGATTACGTAATATCTGAGTGGTAACAATCTCCTACTGGCAACTCTGTGTAATGTAACACACTGGATTTGTATACTTTCACATGGATCTTCATATTTTGCTTCTCTGAGCCAAACTCTAATCAATGACAATGGCTGAAAAAAACAGCTCAAACACAAGCTGTGCCAACGATGAGTTTAAATACGTCTTATACAGCTCCGTGTTCAGTATTGTCTTTATTCTTGGGCTGCTCTTCAACATGGTGGCCTTGTACATTTTCCTTTGCAGACTGAAAATGCGCAATGAAACCACAACGTACATGCTGAACCTCATGGCCTCAGATACTCTCTTCGTCTTCAGCTTGCCTTTCAGGACGTTCTACTTTATTAACCGTCAATGGCCTTTCGGTGACGCTCTCTGCAAAATCTCAGTGGCCTTGTTCTACATCAACATGTATGGCAGCATCCTTTTTCTCACGTGCATCAGCGTGGATCGCTTCCTGGCAATCACATATCCCTTCGCGTCTAGGACGTTGAGGACCAAGCGCAATGCTAGAATCGCCTGCTGTTTGATCTGGGTGGTTCTGCTGTCGGGAGGGTTCTCTGCAGGTTTTGTGATGGACACCACTTCAAACAACAAAATGTACTGTTTTGAAAACTACTCCAACTCCCAGTGGAAGGCCAAGGTGTTCAAAGTCGTGGTGTTTATGGAAACGGTGGGCTTTTTGATTCCGCTGATGATCAACTTCGTTTGCTCCATGAGGGTCCTGCAGACCTTACGGCACCCGGACAGCATCAGCCGCGGTGGGCAACTAAACAAGGCTAAGATTTTGCGTATGATTGTGGTGCACTTGTTCATTTTCTGTTTTTGCTTTATTCCGTACAACGTCAATCTGGTCTTCTACACTCTGGTCCGAAGTCAGGTTATTACAAATTGCACTGTGGAGTCAGTGGTCCGGACGATTTATCCGATCGCATTTTGCATTGCCGTGACCAACTGCTGCTTTGACCCGGTGATCTATTACTTCACCTCTGAGACGATTCAGAACTCTATTAAACGGAAGTCTTACGCTGTCCGCAAAAACACGCTGAACAACGCAATTGACAATAGTGTTAGCAGAAGTGACTCAATTAATAAAATCACTTCTCTTAAAGTTAAATTCATCATCGAAGAGTCAACTATATAACCAAAGTTCTTTTTTTACACCTATTTTCTCTCACATTTTAATCATCTGACATTTTCAGCCAATTGGTTGGCACAGGATATACTGACTGATAACTAAGCAAAAAGTATAAAGTCTGAGTATCATCTTGGTGCTAAAACGGATGTGTTTACAGGCTAAACTACTATTTTCTTAATGGATTATTGATCTTGTAATTGTATAAGTATTGTATATGGCTGAAACCTGACAAAGAAATACAGTATTTCTGTACAACGTGCTACATTTCAAGACAAACAACAGATTAAATAAGACTTTATACTGAAAAAGTCTAAACGGCAGCGCTTTATGCATCATGAATAACAATGGGTAACACTTTACAATAAGGTTCCTCAGTCAACACTTACATTAGTTAACATGATACTTCAACAGCATCTTAGTTAATGTTAAATTTCAGTATTTACTAATGCATTATTGAAATCACAAGATGTGTTTGTTAACATTACTTAATGCACTGTGAACTAACATGAACAAACAATGAATATATTTTTATTAACAGGAACAGAGTAATAAGTAGTGTAATAAATGTATTGTTCATTCATGTTAGTTGATACATGCATGTTAATAAACGCCAGCTTATTGTAAAGTGTTACCCAATAATGAATAATTTTCACAGCATTTAATAATCTGGGTTCAAGTTTATAAACAGCTATATGTTCATTCACTCTCAATTCATACAAAATATACATAGAAAGGAACTAAATTATTAAAAGCTGCTGTCAATTGTTGCTATTGCATTTACTAAATGGTCGTTGAATCTGTAAAGTGTTACCATCTAAAATGTCATCATTTTGTTTTACATTTAAAATGTATTAATGCAATAAAACTCTAGTGTATGTACTGTAATATTCACCAAAACTCACAGACTGACATTTGGAGTAAGATGTTCTGATAACATATTCCCATGTGTCATTTCATTGTTTATTCCTGTGCAATTCAGACAGTTCATATTGTTTTCCAAGCCAAGTCACGACTAAGGTAAACAAATTCCATTATATCCGCTTAGTCTGAGGACAAACTGTAAGAGGAAAAGGGAGTGTCTCATGGAGAACGATGACATTTTGTGGGTTTTGGTCTACTGATTATATCAAGGTTCGTCAATGTAAGAAATTAAGCTGATGACGAATAGGTCTGCAGGGTGTGTCACTTACATGTGCTTAGAGATTCACCCAGCTGTAGCTCAAGCAGTATTTATCTTTTTGTTCATTTTTATATTATATAATTTTGTAACTTTTATAATCTCATCTTATTTTTAAATCTTTTTTTTTAAATACAGTTTTAAAAAACGTAACACAAAGGAACTGAATGACTCAGATCAAAGCTGAATTTCAGGAGCGTTGAACAGGACTGAACGAGCCCTGCTTTTCCACTCACTGCATTCCTTGCGCAATCACATGCCCCGGGGGTCCACGCTCACAAATACTCTCAAATCATACCTCTAAAGGGCATTTTAAACAGTATGCGATAGACAGCAGGCTTTGCATGTGACCTTACTGCCAAACACACACACACACACACACAGGAGCCTGAATGGAATGAGCCAGTTTAACACTGTCCAGGACAATTCAAGCTCAAAGCTAGTGTAAAACACACAGCATTTCTAAAAGAGATTATTGTAATTGTTGTTTTTTTGAATGTAAATGCTAATAAAACAAACAAAATTTAAATAAATTGTCTTTTATTTCTTAAAAAAATTTCTTAATGATGGACAATATTCCAGTTTGAACAGTAAACAGGTTTAAATTACCTAAACGGTAAGAATTTTAACTGAGAGGAGATCCCTGTTAACTGCATACATTAGGCGCTTTTACCAAAGACTATAGAATACCCAAGACGTGTCACTCGGATAGTTTTAAATGGGGAAAAATGCAACGCTCATTACTGCCATGAAGCCCCGCCTTTTTAACAAAAGAGCCAATCGTTGATTAGTAAAGTCAGCGCGTCACTGCAGCTGCTGTTAGAAGTTCCGGTTGCTATAGAAACAGTCGGCATTCTAAGACGTGCGCTCAGTACTGCGCATACGCACTGGCTAATCTAGCCTGAAAAATAAGTGTTTTTTAACGCTACTGGAGCACAAGGAAACATATTTATGAGGTAGTTCTTGTCAGATTTCTTTGGTGATTTCAAATATGAAATTTAATCAAATAGTTTTGGAGAATTTGATGTTTCCCCATTCAAAGAAACAGGAGCTGCACTTGCATGCCCGAGAGGCGTTTCAAAAATGGCCGCAGAGTGGAATGATTTGCCTTAAAGGGACGTTGCTTTTACACAGGCTGCTTCCGAAAGCTCTAAAATGCTGCCTTCGGAGGTCGCATTCCAAGGCTGGAAGGCATCAAGGCACGTCCGAATCCTAATTCTGCTTCACTTCCTGTCTCCGGAGGTACCTTCATCTGATGGAGTTTTGAAGGCAGCATAGATGTATCCTTCGCTGCCTTCGATTTCCCACAATTCTGTGCGTGTGCGTCATATAGACTATATAAATAAAGATATTCTGGTGAAACTTGATTATTTATAAAATAGATGAGATATTGACCATGATATATTTTATGAATAGTAATAGTGTAAAAACATAATAAGCAATATTATTTGTAATAATAGTATTTTATAAGATGTTAAAAGGGTTCAAATTAGTAGTAAACAAGAATAATACATATAATATGCTGCTAATAATAATGAAGCAGTCTCTAGTAACCTGTTCTGCAATAATACTTGCATCAGTGCTTTTATTTATTTAAGCAAAAAATAGCTGCCATTCTCAGTCGTCTTCTCCGACACATAGTCCTTCGGCGGGCAATGAAAACGAGGTCTTTATGTATTGGTAAAGCATTTATATATAACTGTATAAGATTGTTTTTCTCCAGAATGTACAATTTAGCCGTTAGGTAACTTAGCAACGGCGTCACGTTACGCTGCATCTGAAGCCTGTCCGAAACTGTTCCTGGAGTTGCCTTCACAGCCTTCGAAGTCATTGCCTGATAGGGCAGCGAGGCAGCAAGTCAGCTGCCTAGGTATCGGACGCAGCCACAGTGTTCTAAAAACTACTAGGAACTAGCCAACATGGTGGTGGCTAGTTTGAGAACTGAGGAATGGCTAGTGGAACCAATTTTGGAACCAATTTAGTTTTCCTGGTTGCATTTGCACTGGCAGCAGGAACTCTCAACTCTTCATTTTAATGCGTTAAAAATATTTTACGCAATTGACCAATTGGTAAGCCCCTCCCCTCAAACCAATGGCAGTTGAGTATCAGCTGCACAAAGTCTGAACCTCAGACATCTATAGGTTTCAGTGCCATAGAGAAACATTGGAAGATCTGAAGCTCTCGTCATTTTGATGGTGTTTACGCTACAAAAATAATAAAACTATGTGCCTGAGGTACTTGTACCACAGATTCCAGGTATCCTGAGAGAATTTTCAATGGAATTTGGAATTTATTTTATTATTCAACGTTCATTTTCTGGTTGTCATACTCTCATCACGTGGCCTTTTTCATCTGCTCAAGCAGTTATTGTCTGTTAATACTGTTAATATCTCTGGCTAAAACTAGCTAATTTTAAAGTTAGTGAATCCATGCTAAATGTACAAACCTCAGCTAACTATACTCACGTCATGTACAGTGTAGGTCAAAAACACATAAACAAAGTCCTACATTTCAGTGGCTCTCCATATTAAACTGGTTCAATTTAAAATAATCTTACACTGCGGTACATCCAAGTGTTGATCCTGGATGTTGCCATCTGCGATCGTGACGATCATAACATGAGATTTCTCCCGTTTGCATTGCGATCTGTAAACCCTTGATTTCAACTTAATCATGTTACTCACCATATTTATTTTAAAATCATTTATATATCCTTCCATGGCATATTTAAGCCCTACTTGAATGCTCCTCGATAAGAGGTGGTCCTTCTGTGTTCAAAATTTATCAAAAACATCTTCGGACAAGGTTTCACACTGACAGCTGTCATTGCAATACAGTAGGCAACTCCCTTTTTTTCTCCGAGGCAGCAACAGTAACTAAGGGGGACGGGGTTTACCAATAGGTCAATTCATACATGGGCGGGGCTAGGTTTAGCCACTCGACTCACAACTGCTAAAAAAAATAGTTTATTGAGATGCACAGAGCGTCTTTACGAGCACATCAAACAGGAGACTTTTCAGACGTACGCTCCAACTTCATTTGAGCACCAGCTGAGAGTCAAACAAGTGCATGCAGTCGTAGTTATGTCGTCAGTTTAGATATGAATTCACAAAAAAGGAGATTAAAGCTGCCTTAAAACTGTGCATGTAAGAATTTATTATTTATAGGTCAAAGCAGTGTCAGATCAAGTTTAACAACAGCCAAAATATCCTTATAACCAGCTGCTGTGAGGTCTGTTAATCAAAGAACAAAATTAAAAAGAGGAAACTGCTAACTAAGTTTTATCTTTATATAATTTAGAATTTGATATAATTTAGATAACGTTAGGCTATATTTGCTTGCTGAAGGGCAGAGTTAGCTACTAGCCTCCTAGGCATTTTTTATAATGGGTTGTTTCAGATTGTTAGAAACTGTAGTAAAGCACTGACTTTACTATTCAGTGATTGGTTCTTACAAGTAAAAGACGGGGCTTATTCGCCCTCTTGGGCGTTACATTTTCTCCCATTCATAAATAATAGGAGTGAACAGTCTTCCTATATATAAAGTCTTTGACTACAAAACAACACCTTTGTTTACATTTGTGTGTTGCTCGGCAACCACTTTGTTGGAACCACAACTGCTTCTGAGGAACTACATTGTTTGGTGGAAGCATACCGTTTTTATTTATATCCTTACTATACTTTTCTTTATTTGCGGTTTTATTTTGTGAAACCTTTACTACGTATATGGAATAACCGTTTTATAAAAGCAATAAGCCCTGTGAAGCTGTGGTTTAAGTGAATTCATAACAGCTATGGGTGTTCGTGTCATGCCTAACAATGCCCCTTAGATGTTATTGCTTTAACAACACACAACTAATTATTTAACTGGGCAAATAAACCAACTGTAAATGGCCATTAACAAAGCCACACATGCTGAAGACAAATGCAAAGAGGAGAAAATACTCTATGTACACTGTTCCTGGAGATCTACCATCCTACAAAGTTCAGCTTCAACCCTGATCAAACACACCTGAACCAGCTAATTAATCTTTTAGGTAGCACTTGATAATTACCTACAGCTGTGTTGGGGCAGGGCTAAAACAAAAGGCTGCAGGTAGGTAGATCACCAGGAACAGGGTTGGGCACCCCTGCTGTACACTGTAAAAAACAAAAAAAAAAAAACACAATTTGCTCAGTCAACTCAAATAAGTTAATTCAAGTTGAAACTAAGTGACAACTTATATATTCGAGTTGACTAAACTAAATTGTTAAGCTTAACAGCGGTGTTTGTTACTCCGCTCCCTTAAAATTTTCACTTAGTAAAACATAACATTTCAAGTTGACCAAACTTAAATTTAAGGCAGTTGGGTAACAAATTATTTTAAGTTAACTCAAATTGTTTTTTACAGTGTAGCAGGCAGATTAAGCTCACCGTTCTTGATACACTAAATATTAGAAGAAAATGGGGGGTAAGGGCTTCATATAAATTAATCTCTGAAGGGAACCGAATGTCTTCAGAAGAACTTGTGGATCGCCATGTCTCCCTTCACTAACATTACAGTGAAAAAAAATATATAACCGTCACTAGAAATCAGTTCCCTGCAGAAAATAAAAGTGCATTTTCTGTGTTGTACAGTGACTCAAAGTTAACAAAGAGTCTGTTTACAATAATATTACGTTGTTCCGAACCAATGCACGTATGCAGTGCTATGTTCAAGCGTCACAACACTTGAGCACGCAGATACAAACAACAACCGTGAGTGGTGATTAGGGCTGAAACGATTAGTCGACATTATCAACAACGTCGACAATAAAAAATTGTCGACAAATATTTTTGTTGTCGAGTAGTCGTCTGATCTCATATGACCTAATGTAAGAGCCTGCAATAATGCGGTTTGACCAGCGTGGCGCTGTAGCGCAAGACTGTAGAATGCGATTCAGGAGAAAAAGAGAGCGCTTCAGAACAAAAGCAGTTGTATCTAAGCGTCGTTTCTATGCATATGTAAATGTATTGCACGCGTTCCTCTCAGTAACGAAGTAAACAACGAAAACTGACAGCAGTGTGAAAGCAGCAGTTAAAAATGCATCTGATTACAACGATGTGGATGTTTGCACGAGCTGTGCAGTTCAGTAACATTAATTTACTCCAGTAATGTCCGCTCACATCATGTTTATTCATATAGTACATTATGCAATAGATGGCCTTAAATCAAACAGCTTTACGGTATTTAACATGAAAAACCCGTCGCTTTCAGTTAGAATTACAACTTGATTTCCTGTTATAAAGCAGCTCTCTCCAGTGTAGATGGCTAGTGAGAAAATATTTTTATTAGTGCTGAAAATTATTTAAATTTTTTCATTACAGTGATAGTTTGGTTTACAGAGATCAAAGCTTGATCTAGCTCAGAACTGTTTTGGTTATTATAGCCCTATAAGGTATTTTAAGACATATTTTGAATAAAATAGTTTATCCAAAAAAAATAGAGCATCTTATCACTGCATCTTATTTTGCAAAAATGCAAATAAAAAACGGCTCAGACTACCTCCTGAAGTGGTTTGAGAGATAAGATTTAAATCAGTCTCAAAAACATTTCAGAGGGCAGTTACACCTGGTCTTTTCAGCAGTGGATAGATATCCAATCAGAGAAAATGCATAAAGTGACAGGGTGTAAACAAAGTACCCCGTGGGCGAAAGCCAAAATGGATAAATTTAATTTTTATAGAGAAATATTAGTTGATTTTAAGTTGTATTTGTGAAAAAAAAAGGGTTTTGTTATTGAAAACCTTTATTTTTTTAATTATAGAAATATATATATATATATATATAATTTTTTTTTTTCCTTTCTCTCTTTTGAAAAAATGCACTCATCAAAAAAAAAAAAAAAAAAAAAAAAAAAAAAAAGGCTCTTTGGTGAAAAATGTTCCCGACCCCTGGTTTAAATGGCATTTTCTTTCCATCTTACCGCCATATAATGCATACTAATGTAGTATTTAAAAGTGCAACGCTGCTTTGTTTACAGCAGTAACCAAGAAAACACTGTATTGTTGTGAATCAGAGAGTGAATCTGCATTCTCATTCAATATGTTTTATGTAGAATTATATCACAAAGCTAAGATCAGACCATCCTGTTTTAGCTTTAAATTTTGAAATCATGTAATCAAATTTTTATTAAAAATCTGCTCATGCTACTTGTAATGTTTGCTTGGATTGTAACTAAAATGCAGTGTCTGTAACGGTTTCATGCATTCTAGTTAATACACAGGCACAGTCAGGGAAAAATCGTGATAAAACAAACCAACAGGATTTTTGGTCAAACTGCCTAGCACTAGAACAGAGTTACAAAAATAAATGATGACAATGTCAGAGCTCAAAAAATTAGGAACCAGTGACTACACTACCTAAATGCATTTTGGTTAGAAATAATTTATGATTAGTCAGTGGAAACTGGATGAGTCACAAAAATACTATCTTACGATCGTGCCACTAGCAGGAGGATTTATGTGCATTAACTTGGCAAGTGGCAAGGCATTAACTTCTTAAACTCTACAACAAAACATCTGTAATCTTCACTTGGGTCCAATGTGTGAATATTTATAATGTGTGAGTGGAATCCATCAATAACAGATCTTTAACTCAAGTAAACAAGATAATGCCATTTCATCTGATACCACCAATATTTGTGATCTAACCAGATGTTGTTCCGAGGAAATCTCTCACTGAATCTGATGCTAAATGTCTGTGGGCGTGCAAAGAACTAACACTTCCTCTGCAGTGCTTAACAATAAAATGGGCCATAACATGTCCTGCCCTGGGAAAATTCAGCTAGAGAGTAACTTGCACAACACCTCACTGGACCAAGACAGACAAGTGAAAGCAAGTTACTAATGTGGTTAAAAATGCAGTTAAAAAAATTATTTACTTTTTTTCCTTTACAAAATGGAAATTCAACAAGCTGGAAATTGAAAAGCTATGAAGTCACTTAATTTAGGTGGAAAAAGATGGCATATGCTGCAAACATTACTAAATTGACTTTGTAGTTTAACACATTCTTACTAATGCTTTCACTGATGCAAACAAGTCATTTGCAATTTTGACAAAACCTGATTTACGTAAGCCACTTAGATAACATTACCTTTGTGAAAAATCAGCAGGATTTGCAACAGCAATGTACAAGCTCAAAGTAAAATACAAAAACCAGTGGTAATTTTCTATCAACTGATCTTATTGCTACGTCAATTGAGGTGTTTTGTAAATTACAACTTTATATGGAACTGTGCAAATTCAGTTTGTTTCAAAAAATAAAAATCAAGTAACAAGTGGAATATGCTGTAAATAGTCAAAATATATAAATGTAAAGAAAACCAATAACAGTATGATTAATAAACGTTTTAGGCTGTATGCATGTTTTTTTTTTTTCCAAGTAGATTGCATCTGTATCCCGAGCTGAACTACTATATTAATAATAAATCCACACCCCCTCACCATCCATATTTGAACAGTTATATGACACACACACGTTTATTGATTCAGTGTGACAATATATAGTCTTAATATCTGTTAAAAGCACCTTCACTCAAGCTTGACGGTGAACAGAGCATGTTCAACTAACCGAGAGAGATCAAAGTGAAGATTTAGATAAAGATGGATGAGATAAAGCAAAATGGTAAGTTTATTCAACTTCTTATATCTAGAAATGCTATTTACAATTTACCCATCAAGATTAGATTGCTCTGTAAGTTTAAGTTTAGTTATCCTCTGGGGCTGTACACACACATACATACATGCATACATGTATATATTAAGGAAATATATTTTAGATTCAATCTAAATTAAAGTATAAATATAATGCTGGGCAATGATTAATCACGATTAATTGCATCCAAAATAAACGTTTTTTTGTGTACATAATGTGTGTATACTGTGTATATTTATTATGTATATATATATATATATATATATATATATATGTATATGTATATGTATATGTATATGTGTGTGTGTGTGTGTGTGTGTGTGTGTGTGTGTGTGTGTGTGTGTGTGTGTGTGTATATATATATATATATATATATATATATAAAAATACATACACATTCATGTATACACTACCAGTCAAAAGTCTGGACACAGCCTCTCATTTAATGTTTTTAAAGAAGTATCTTATGCTCATCAAGAATTTTCATCAGCTGTTACTCCAGTCTTAAGTGTCACATGATCCTTCAGAAATCATTCTAATATGCCGATTTATTATTAGAATGATCAATTTTGGAAACAGTTGTGCTGCCAAATATTTTTTGCAACCTGTGATTCTGTATTTCAGGATTCTTTGATGAAGTTAAAAAGAACAGCATTTATTTAAAATATAAATCTTTTCCAAAAATGTAAATCTATGCTATCACTTTTTATTAATTTAACACATCCTAGAAAACCTTTCTATTTTAAATAAATGCTGTTCTTTTTTAACCTTTTATTTATTCAAAAATCCTAAAAAAAAGAAAAAAAAAAAAAAAAGTATCACAGGTTCCCCCCCCAAAAATATTAAGCAGCGCAACTGTTTCCAGCACTGATAATAAATCAGCATTTTAGAATGATTTTTGAAGGATCGTGTGACACTAAAGACTGGAGTAATGATTCTGGAAATTCAACTTTAATTACAAATATAAATTAAATTTGAATGTATATTAATATAGAAAAACATTGATTTACATCGTAATAATATTTCACAACATTACTTTTTTTTCTGTATTTTTGATCAAGTGAAAACAGCTTTGATAAGCATAAGAAACTTCTTTAAAAAACATTAAATAAGAGGGTGTGTCCAAACTTTTGACTGGTAGTGTATGTGTTATATATTAAATATTTATGCATAATATAAATGATATAAATATAAGTAAATATTTTCAAAATATATACTGTATGTGTGTCTCATATATATATATATATATATATATATATATATATATATATATATATATATATATATATATATATATATATATATATATATATATATATATATATATAAAATATATATATATATATATATATAAAATATATATAAAATATATATACACACACACATATATACACATATACACACACACACACACTAAATCTAAACAGTACACACTACCATTTCACACACACCATACCTAAATAAAAAAAAGTCTCAAATTATATAACACATTTAAAAAAAATATATATGAACACTGAATTATTCTATGCTTTTATACTAAGGTTAAACCAAACATTTCTAAAATGAGTACTTAGTATAGCAGACAAAACTTTTATGCAACCAATTTCAAGTTTAAATGTGCACATTTACAATGTATGCAAGTAACAGGCAGTAATGAAATTCTAGTGTCATATACTGCTTTCTAAATGAAGCCCTCGTCTGTCATAATTCAATCACTTTAACTTTCCGTTTCATAAACCCAAGTCATATAGACACAGCCGGCCAGGCTGATTATGACTGGACGAGAACAGGTGGTTCGTTTTATACGAAGAGGAAGTTGTAACTTTGTAAATTTCCTTCTACGCTTTGAGGTGACTATATGAAGTGGTGACACTCAACTGTACCTGTTTTTTTTTTCCCAAGGTGCCTGAAACCACTTATTATGTTATAATTAAAAATGTATTGGCATAACAGCACAGCTGTTTTCCCTCTCGCCACAGACAGGTTCCTCATTCGGATCTACACTGCAAGAAGCAGGTTTTGATTGATGCAAACCAAGCTGAAGTGATCATGGATCTCCATAACACAACGTACATATCTATTCAAGCCAACTGCACAGTGGACACCAGCTACCGCTTCACCTACTACAAGATCTCCTACAGCGTGATCTTCATATTCGGCATAATCAGCAATGCCACAGCGCTGCGGCATTTCTGCCGCATGCCTCGGACGTTCACCAGCACGCCCGTCTACATGGCCAACCTGGCCGCTGCGGATATCTTCTTCGTCATCTCTCTCCCCCTGCGCATCTATTATTACCACAACAAAGCCGCTGCTATCTCCAACCGCACCAACGACTGGTCTCCAGGAGGTGGTTTCTGTCAGTTGACCTTCACGTTGAAGTACATCAGCCTATATGGAGGAATCTTCTTTTTGGTTTGTATTGGAGTAGACCGCTACTTTGCCGTGGTTCACCCTTTACATCAGCATCTGAAGAAGGTTCGCACTGCCCGAATGCTCAGCGTTGGGATCTGGTGCCTGGTCCTTGCCCTCAGCCTCACTCTGCCCTTTTTGTATTCGGCGGCATCCCGATGGCACAAGTCGTGCCTCTTGGATCCGTCTTCCAAACGGGACCGTACTATAATCCTAGCTGCACTCGGCTTAGTGCAAATCGCCTACCTGATGCCTGCTTTGCTCCTGCTGTTCAGCTACTGCAGCATACTCCGTGTGCTCCGCAGGCTGCCACATCGCAGGAAGATCCGGCACAGACGCACACTTACCATCATATATTGGGTCCTGGTGGTCTTCTTTCTGTGTTTTACCCCTTATCACCTCAATCTGCTAGGTTACACTCTCACACAGGTGGGCCTTGTGCACAGCTGCGGCCTGGCACAAGTCACTAAAGTGCTTCATCCTGTAGTGCTCTCACTGGCCAGCACCAATTGCTGTCTAAACCCACTCATTTACTATTTTTCCACCAGCCTGGTTCACAAAGAGACAACCGGCAGCAGGGGAAGTGCAAGTCAATGAGGTGTTTGCTCAGAAACACAGATTTTCAATTAGAAATGGGCACGATGGACCATGAAAAGTTCATTAAAAGGAGTGGTTATTTGCAGAATGAAAAATTCTTGATAATTTACTCATCCCGATGTCATCCAAGATGTTCATGTCTTTCTTTCTTCAGTCGAAAAGAAAGGTTTTTGAGAAAAACGTTCCAGGATTTTTCTTCATTTAGCGGACATCAATGGGGATCAGAGGGTTGAAAGTCCAAATTGCAGTTTCAATGCAGCTTCAAAGAGCTCTATCCCAGCTAAGAAATACGGGTTTTATCTACTGGGCTCATACAGATACTGTAAAATGAAATTCTATGATTTTAAGACTTTTCAAGCACTATTTTAATTTTCAAAGACTTCAACCAGAGATCGAACAACGTCTTCCATATCAAATTCTAAAAAAAGAAAAAATAGATAAAATAAAAAAAAAAAATGGCTAAAATAAAGTGAAGCACATGTGAAGTATACTACAGTTAAACCACAGTTTTACTATAGTAAAACCACAGTTAATTTTCTTAAGTGATTTGTATGTGTATACTTTTTTTTTTTTTTTTTATAACTGAACTTTGCGCATCACAAATTATTTGTTTTAGACCGGGACTTCAAATTGCGAAATGATTCACAAACCTGTTCCAATCGAAATCAAATGATTTGCAATACTTGCTCCAAAATCCCAACCTTAAATCGAAATCAAATAATTCGCGATACTTGCTCCAAAGTACCAACCTTAATCAAAACCAAATGATTTGTGATATGCAAATATTCGCGATATTCAAATCGAAATCAACTAATTTGCGATCCACACTCTAAAGTCCCCATCTGAATAATAATTTGCAAATATTTCAAATCAGGATTCGGAGCATGGATTGCAAACTTTGCATATCGCGAATCACTTGATTTAGACAGGGACTTCAAATCATGTGCCCGGAATCATTTGATTGGAATTCAATTCACAAAACCTATTTCAATCTAAATCAAATGATTCGCGATACTCGCTCCGAAGTCCCGACTTGAATCGAATGATTCGCAATACGCAAAGTTGTAATCTAAATCAAAAGATTTGCGATAGGTGATTTGAAGTCCAGATCTGCAACAAATGATTTGCGATACACAATATAATTGGAGCACTTCAAAACTAATCATTTTGTGACAGAATAGTTTAACTGATTCAGAGTTTCGAAAAAGCCCAGTTTCACCCAGATACGCGTCTTTTAAAATCATTACAAGTGATGTTGAAATTTGACAATGAATAGCTCTTTCAATTTGATAGTCCCAAGTTTGAATCAATCAGAGCAGTTCCAGCGCAAATTTATTTGGTTCATCTGTTCCTCTTTTCGCATCTTCAGCCATGTTTACGCGACACTATCAGTACTACTTCTTGCTTACCTTGATTGTTTTCTGACATTAACTGAAATAAGCAAAACAAAACAAAAAGGTATGATATTTTAATTGCCTTTTAATAATTTAAGTACTTTTCAAGTACCTCTTTAGGAATACTGCTATTTTCAAGGATTGTCCAGGTCTTAATTTTTAACGTCAAGTTACTTCAAGCACTTTGTATGAACATTGTATCTAGCGAAACGATTGGTCATTTTCTAAATCAAAAATGAAAAATGTCTTGCACTAGCTTGACCGCACGCATTACGTTATCAGGTAGGCAGAAGTACCCATCCCAGTGTTTACAAAACAAACATGCAAAAAAAAAAAAAACAAAAAAAAAAAACACGATTTACAAAAAAAATAAAAAATGAAAACAGCGATGCTGGACCAAGTTGGAGGAGAAAATTAGATGGAGTTTTTCACCCTACCCTACCTTTTTAAACATGCATTGCATTCCAGAGCTAGTGCAAGATAAGCATGGGTGGTTAAGGGGTATTTAAATGTTTTTTTTTTTTTTTTTAATAACTGATTGTTTTGCTGGATCAGATTCTTATTCCTTGGCTCGAATCATGTAGAGCCCTTTGAAGCTGCATTGAAACTGCAATTTGGACCTTCAACCTGTTGAGTTCCACTGAAGTCCACTATATGGAGAAAAATCCTGGAATGTTTTCCTTAAATACTTACTTTTCTTTTCGACTGAAGAAAGAAGGACAGGAACATCTTAAATGACATGGGATGAGTAAATGACCAGGAATTGTTTACTCTAGAAAGGAACTAATCCTTTAAATGATTGCTAAACTCATGCTTTAGTGACTGAATGTGGCACACATTCCACGGAAATGGCAGCAGACCGTTACTCACCGCTTTCCATGCGAGACTCTCCATGATAACATGTTCACACTGCTCCAGGTGCTTCATCATGTCATGCTTCAGGGTGGGCTCAGCTTTAATAAAGCTCTCTATCACCTTGTAGAAGTCGAAAGCAGGCAGCTGGAAGACATCCAAGATCCAAGGGAAGCACAAATCAGTTTCTACAGAATCGCTGGCCCCTGAGCTGTGGCCAAATCCTCCACTCCTTAAGGAGTTCCCTGGAAAAGGAAGCAACATGTTTGGTTAACGTATACAACATTGGTCTGCAATCTATAAACCGAAGCTAAAAAAGGCTTTGGATAGGACTATGAGTGTTTAAGGTTGTTGAAAAAGTGTAAATGGCAAGCACGCTAAAAATTACTTACCAACATAGGTTGCCATAACCACTTCCAAGGCGCATGCAAGCAAGGAGGTATGAAATGCTGCATTGTTGAGAAGTTTACTGAAAAAAAAAAAAAAAAAAAGGAAGTAACATGATTAATTGTCAGTGTGTGTATTTCAGAACTAAGTCACAGATTATTTATGGCCGTAAGAATCTGATAAATGACAGGAACTTATGTTTCTTTTTTATATCCGAAATATTACTATTATCAGCTTTATTTGCTTGACTCTACCAGAGAGTAGACTGCCTCATCAGTATGCTTGAGTTGTTTAGATGTACTAAAAAAAACATGGGTCGAAGGTGCAAGTCAAGTGTGAGAAAGGAACTAAGATGGTTTGCATTAAATACTTAAAATTGCATCTCAAGGACACCTTAAATTGACATATTTATTTAATATGCAGTATGATTAGATCAGATAAATTAACACTCACTACTGTACTGTCTGTCTGTATACTTGTACATACATGGCAGTTCTTTTCTTATACTATCTTTTTTTATTTTTTATGAGCACTTTATGACACACACATAAGTTGCATTATTGTTGATTGATGTAGCTGTAAGACACATTTTATCATTTCATTCAGAAATAATGTAAAATGAACAATATCTACAAACAAATGAAATTCCCCTCACAAAAAATACATTCTGTTCAGAACAGAAAAAAAAAACGCATGGGCCGTAGTTTGGACAGCCCTGCTGTAGACCAATTCTTCTTGCAAAAAATAAATTCTCAAAACACTTTCGCCTCATACCTTTATTAAAATACAGTTAATAATCTGAGATGATTTATTTATATGTTTCTTACCTGAAGTTTTGGACAGATAATCTCTTCTCCTCCTAAAAAAAACAAAACAAAAACAGCACAAATGTGACCACCAGAGAACAAATAAAAAAAATACAACTAATAATGAGACTAAGTTTCATTAAGGCTTACCGATTTTAGCATGGACTCCATGACTTTGTAGTAGAGCTGAGCACCAAGATTAAATCGCTGAAAACACACAAAAACATTTGTCCCTTTATTGTACAAAAGCTACACTAAAGCTAGTTCAGGGTTGTTGCATTTTTTTATTATATAAGATGCAAGTCTCAGTACTGTTGTAACCATTTTTTTCTATTTTAATATATTTAAACAAATTATTTCTTCCTGTGATGTTGAAGCAGAGTTTTCAGCCGCCATTACTGCATTGTTCAGTGTCAGACAATCCTTCAGAAATCATTCTAATATCCTGATTTGGTGCTCAATAAACATTTCACAATATTATTAATTTATTACAGGGTGTGCTGTAATATTTCTAGGGCTGGTTCGAATACCATTTTTTGCGCTTCTAAGCTTCGGTGGTAATCAATAACGAATATTCGAAGCTTCGGTGGGAGGGGCTAAGCATATAATAAAGGCAGAAATCTCTGTGTTGTCTGTTTGCATTTGTATTATGTCGGGAATCGTTCATCCAAACGACTTCACGCGTCACCAATGTGTTGCTGCAGACCCAAGGGAATTACGCTCCAATATGTTCACACAAGGAGTCTAGGGCAGTGGTTTTAAAACCCTGGGTCGAGACCATCGGGTGGGTCGAGGGACTTAAAAAATAGGTCGCCAGGATGATTTCCGGAATATGTATATATGTAGGCTATGTAACGAAGTTACATTAACAAAACGAAAGTAAACGGCAGCCGCCTCACCCCAGACTCCATCTGTGTTTGCGTTAATCAGTCAGAATCCACTCACCACTCAAAACGCCGGATTTTTTGTTCAGTCCTGAGTTCTGCAAGCTAATTAATCCTCTCATTATAACAAAGCCTGTAGACGCGCTTAGAATGCACGTTCATGCCACCAAGAGTTTTACGCGATCGTTAAAAAGAAACCAAAATTAAAACGCGCACGCGCATTCAAAAGCAATTTTAATACTATAGAGTGATTCCCCAATGCGCGCAAATTAGGGTTTATAACATATCTAGGCTTTATAACTGTTGCTGTGAGTTCTTTATAGGATATAGGCTGCGTGGCGGATTTGCTGCGTGTTGATTTTTCTTTTTGCGCCTATGTTAACAGATTAGAGCAGCCACACTGTATGCGCTTATATAAGGTGCGGTCCAACCACACTGCAACCGCGACAGAATAGAAGTGAAGCGGATTTTTTCCGCAGCAGTCACGTAACAAACCTGCTCCACGTCCGCCACGCAGGCAGTGTGTCTCAGAGGCTTCGGTTGAAAACGGCATGCATCTCCGCTCACATGCTCTGTTAGGCAGGCTAGACAACTCACATTTCAATTAAAAAAAATATTTCTTTATATTTCAAACTTTAAATCACAAACAGGTTGCAAACTATAGTGACACTAGTACACTCTTTTCTCCGTGGCTTGCTGACAGCTCACCCCCTCCCGTTCACTAATGGGCAATTCAAGCGCTAATGAGAACTGTTAGCGGGGGAAGTCATGTGTTGAGAAAAAAAAAATAAAAATATTCGAATCTCAGAATTGAAAATCGAATGACAACCCACCGAACGAATATTCGAATATTCGACTATTCTAGTACAGCCCTAAATATTTCATATTATTATCAATGTGTTACAGGGTGTGCTGCTTAATGTCTATCTGAAAACTGTTGAAACTTTTCTCTTTGATGAATTAAGTTCAAAAGAAGGGCACTTATTTGAAATCTTGTTACATTATAAATCTTACCGACCCCAATCTTTTGAACAGTATTGAATTTCTCAAAGTTATAAAAGCAATAAAGCACTTGATTAATGTATTACTGTCATCTATGGTGTCAATTGTTTGATTCACAAACACTGAAATTTTTAACGAGGATAATTGTGTGCCATCACCACTAACCACAACCATGGCAGCATTTACAAAAAGGACTGATATTATCTGATTCAAATTAGCTGGAATTATCTACAGCCTTAACAGTATGAAGGCAATAAATGTAAACAAGAAAAAAAAAAAAAAAAAAATTATAAAATATTATAATATATATATATATATATATATATATATATATATATATATATATATATATATATATATATATATATATATATATATATATATGTGTATGTTGGCAGTACCTTTCTGCCCAGCCCCTCACAGTGCTGGCCCACAGCCTGGGCAAACCGTCTGATGAAGACCTGACCCAGCTCCTCAACCCTCTTTCTGATCTCTTCTGATGGGTCAACAGTGCAGTTCTGACAAACACATTAAAAATAACAAACATTATATACACCACTTTGTTTCTGTATAATACAGGTTGGGCTATAGGTAGGGCTGGATTTGACATATTTCACAATTTGATTTGATACTGATACACAAGCTTGTGATTCGATTTGATTTTCTGATTCGATATTGATTACTTTGGAAATATTTTAGGTACAGTACATGCCAAATATGTACATAAATATTAAAAACAACTTTGTATAAGTTCTTTTTTATAATAAAGTTAATTACATAATAATATTCTCCTAGTCCAAATCATTTTTTTGATATAGAAACATTTAACTGGTGCCTGTCAAAAGCTTGATTTTTTTTTACAAGTTAAATTAAACATGTAAGAAAGAGTAGTAAAAATTATGTTATATGGTGAATATATTAAGCAAAATGCTCCTCTCTGGAGTTTCGAGCTGACTAATGAGTTTATGGTCTCCGAATATGTTTTTTCTGAGGTAAATGTAACATTATGTGAGATGACAACCTTCTAATGAAAAGGTTTGACTACTTTTGTCATTTCCATAAGTACTAATCTTAATGTTTAAGCATATAAGGATATTCTAGGGAATTGTGTCCTTCTAATTTTATAGCAAAATTTTGGACAGGACACTATTCTAACATGATAATGCCTCTGTGTATAAGGCAAGGTTCATTGAGAAATGTTTGATTTTGTCAGTGTGGAAGAACTTGACTGGTCTACATAAAGCCAAGGTCTAATCCCTGCTGAACACCTCTGGTGTGACTTTAAATGCAGACCTTAAGCCAAAAACTCATCACCAAACACCAATGACTATAGTGTACATACACTATATGGACAAATATTGGGGCATCCCCTTCTTTAGAACAGAAAAAGGCAATCCCAAAACTGTAGCAACAAAGATGGAAGCAGAATTCATGTATTTATTAAAAATTGTAATTCCATCTCTGTTGCTTCAGTTTTGGAACTGTCTAAAATGACTGTACCCATATGCACAAGTCACACCAGAGGTGTTCAGCTGGGATTGGGACTTGGTTTTATGCAGACTAGTCAAGTTCTTCCACACTGACAAAAATCAAACATTTCTCTATGAACCTTGCCTTATACACAGAAGCATTGTCATGTTAGAATAAAAAGGGTCTTGTCCAAACTTTTTCTATAAAATTAAAAGGAGGCAATTCCCTAGAACAGTGGTCGGGAACCTGTCACTAACATTACAGTAAAATATATAATATATATATAATATATATATAATGTATCTATCTCCGTCACTAGAAATCAGTTCCCTGCAGAAAATAAAAGTGCATTTTCTTTGTTGTACAGCGAATCAAAGTTAAAAAGTTAACAAAGAGTCTGTTTACAATAATATTACGTTGTTCCAACCAATGCGCGTATCTCAACACCTAGATTCAAGCAACAACCGAAACAACCGTGAGTGGTGATAGCAAAAAGAAACCATTCAGAGGAGCATCAACCAGCAAGTTTCAAAATGAGTAGACAGAAACACTTGCTTTTATTGAAAGCTATGTGCTCTGCTCTGTCTGGTTTGCTCAGATCAGTTATTGTTGCAAAACTGATTTAAATCCGATCTTCAATTCCTGCATTATATTTAAATTTAAAGGAGATCACATCAAGGAAAGCAACATCAGCGGCACCTCTTATTAATTATCAGCTAATTTCAAGATGAAAGACCGCAAGAGGAGAGAGTGTGGCAGCTGCACTGCAAAGATAAGTTCATCTTACTACTTTTAATGAAGATGATTGTGCGTTGAGCATCTGCAAATTTACTTTCATTTGTAGCAGTTTGCGTGTCGGCTTCCTGAAGATATTCTCAGCTACTCATCTGCAGCAATGTTTGTTGCATTAGCACTGTCATATCTGACTATAACATACCATATAGCCTATAAAACGCTCTCACACTTTGTTATTTTAACATTTTGGGAGGAGTAAGACATTTACACCTGGACTTTTCACAATCGGATAGATATCCATTCCGATAAAACGTATAAAGTGACCAGTTGTAAACAAAGTACCCCGCGGGCGAAAGACAAAATAAGCAAATGCTATTTTTATAGTAAAATATTGGTTTATTTTAAATTGTATTTGTGAAAAAATTATTATTATTAACCAGAATTTAAACACGTGCATGTTTTTCATTCATGCATTCAGCATGTGATGCTTCATATTTGTTTATTTTTGAAATGTACATGTTATTGAGTTGTACATTTTGTTATTATAGTAATATACTGTTGTTGTTGTTGTTGTTTTTTCTCAATGGCTCTTTTGAAAAAATGCACTCTCCAAAAAAAAAAAAAAAAAAAAAAAAGGCTCTTTGGTGAAAAAAAGGTTTCCGACCCCTGCCCTAGAACATCATTATATGCTTAAACATTAAGATTAGTACTCATGGAAATTACTAAAGTAGTCAAACCTGTTCATTAGAAGGAGGTGTCCCAATACTTTTGGCAATATAGTGTACCTTTGGATATTTATTCATGTTTATTTGATGCTGTAACTGGTATTAAAGCAGATGGGACGATCAGTTCATGTGCGGTTCACGGTGCCACTTCTCTTGAACTGAGGAGCTACAGTGATCTGTTACTCCAGATTAAACAGCACCAAAATGGCATTTATTGTTTGAATACTGCAATAAAATGGACAGAATTTGAAGGTGGTTCTTTGAAGGTGTGCTGCAAAGTTCCATTCATCAACTGAAAACAGGCTAGACTAATTGAATCTTAGATTTAAGAATCAATATAGTTTCATAAAAATGAGAAATGATTAATTTTTTTTTTTTAAGGAAATACCTTGTAATAGACTAGGAGATTGCTTGAGGGCTGGTCACTTGCTGGGGTGAGATCAACCCTGAGCTGCTGTATGGAGCTCATTGCAGCCCTAGAGAAATAAAACAGGGAACATGAGTGAAAAGGAAGAAAAGGTGCTGGCAAGATGCAAAATTTGACAAATTTCCACTAGGGTAATATATTTTCTAATAAGACCTTGTGTACTTTTGTGTGCACTTAATAAAGCAAAGCCCAGGAAAATTTCAGAGCTTTGGTGGCCACGTGAAATCACCAAAACCACATTTCAGAGGGAATCCCATCATGTGGCATAAGCTTAGTGCATTACAAAACTGCTGGGTGCACATAATACCATTCATACAAATGACTGTGACCCTGACCAGCGAGCAAATTCCCAAACTGTTTTTGTTCAAGAAAGATTTCAGAGATTTGTGACCCTTCAGAAACCATTCTGATATGCTGATTTGATGTCTTCTTTAAACGTTGACAACTGACTTTATATATGTGACCATGGTTCACAAAACCAGTCATAAGATTTTTTTTAATCTGAATAAATAAGATTTCCATTGATGACAATCTGGAATCTGAGGGTGCAAAGAAATCTAAATATTAAGAAAATTGCCTTTAAATTTGTCAAAATCAAGTTCTTAGCAATGCATATTACTAATCAAAAATTAAGTTTTAATATACATATGGTAGAATTTTATTAAATATATGGTACAATTTAATAAATATCTTAATGTAACATGATTTTTACTTAATATACTAATGATTTTGAGCATAAAAGAAAACTCGATTATTTTGACCCATATAATCTATTTTTGGCTCTTGCGACAAATATACCTGTGCTACTTATGACTGGTTTTGTGGTCCAGGGTCATATACAGGTCCTTCTCAAAAAATTAGCATATTGTGATAAAGTTCATTATTTTCTGTAATGTACTGATAAACATTAGACTTTCATACATTTTAGATTCATTACACACAACTGAAGTAGTTCAAGCCTTTTTTTGTTTTAATATTGATGATTTGGGCATACAGCTCATGAAAACCCAAAATTCCTATCTCAAAAAATTAGCTCGTTTAGAGAACCTTTTCATGATATGCTATTAACCTAATCATCTGAATCAACTAATTAACTCTAAATACCTGCAAAAGATTCCTGAGGCTTTTAAAAACTCCCAGCCTGGTTCATTACTCAAAACCGCAATCATGGGTAAGACTGCCGACCTGACTGCTGTCCAGAAGGCCATCATTGACACCCTCAAGCAAGAGGGTAAGACACAGAAAGAAATTTCTGAACAAATAGGCTGTTCCCAGAGTGCTGTATCAAGGCACCTCAGTGGGAAGTCTGTGGGAAGGAAAAAGCGTGGCAGAAAACGCTGCACAACGAGAGGGGGACCTGCGGAAGCAGTGGACTGAGTCTGGAGTAGAAACATCCAGAGCCACCGTGTACAGGCGTGTGCAGGAAATGGGCTACAGGTGCCGCATTCCCCAGGTCAAGCCACTTTTGAACCAGAAACAGCGTCAGAAGCGCCTGACCTGGGCTACAGAGAAGCAGCACTGGACTGTTGCTCAGTGGTCCAAAGTACTTTTTTCGGATGAAAGCAAATTTTGCATGTCATTCGGAAATCAAGGTGCCAGAGTCTGGAGGAAGACTGGGGAGAGGGAAATGCCAAAATGCCTGAAGTCCAGTGTCAAGTACCCACAGTCAGTGATGGTCTGGGGTGCCATGTCAGCTGCTGGTGTTGGTCCACTGTGTTTTATCAAGGGCAGGGTCAATGCAGCTAGCTATCAGGAGATTTTGGAGCACTTCATGCTTCCATCTGCTGAAAAGCTTTATGGAGATGAAGATTTCATTTTTCAGCACGACCTGGCACCTGCTCACAGTGCCAAAACCACTGGTAAATGGTTTACTGACCATGGTATTACTGTGCTCAATTGGCCTGCCAACTCTCCTGACCTGAACCCCATAGAGAATCTGTGGGTTATTGTGAAGAGAAAGTTGAGAGACGCAAGACTCAACACTCTGGATGAGCTTAAGGCCGCTATCGAAGCATCCTGGGCCTCCATAATACCTCAGCAGTGCCACAGGCTGATTGCCTCCATGCCACGCCGCATTGAAGCAGTCATTTCTGCAAAAGGATTCCCGACCAAGTATTGAGTGCATAACTGAACATAATTATTTGAAGCTTGACTTTTTTTGTATTAAAAACACTTTTCTTTTATTGGTCGGATGAAATATGCTAATTTTTTGAGATAGGAATTTTGGGTTTTCATGAGCTGTATGCCAAAATCATCAATATTAAAACAAAAAAAAGGCTTGAACTACTTCAGTTGTGTGTAATGAATCTAAAATATATGAAAGTCTAATGTTTATCAGTACATTACAGAAAATAATGAACTTTATCACAATATGCTAATTTTTTGAGAAGGACCTGTATATCAAATAATGTAGGAAAATAGGCTCATTCTTTCATGTTCTGGCTACTGAAGGAGCAAAGTCGCACCTGATTGGGGTCTGTGGAACTGGAATTGCAACATCATCTCCAGACAGATTCTTCCTTGGAGTCATTTCCACCTTTGACCTATGAGGAATATTGACATTTATTTCAAAAACATATCTAGGTGCACAAATTTATAACAACATGGTTTTAATTTGATCACACTCACACTTCTATTTTGTTGGGGGAAAGTGTCTCATCATCCACCAAAAACAACCTAGCATCAAAGTCCTTATTTTTGTGGTACAGGTCTTCATACTGCTTGGAAAGTGTTTCCATCTATAATAAAAGCAAAATAGATGGCAGCAAGCATTACTTTAATTCAGCCTTTGGAAAGAAACTATATTGTATGTCTTTCTCATAGCTGTTACTTTATTGGTAATAATCAGAACTGAAACTGCAATAGCATTCCTAATTATCACCATGCAAATAGAGGGTCCATAAAACTGTGTACATAGTCCAACATTTAACAAGCTATAAAATACAATACAGGCAAGTTTAAATTCATAGTCCAAGGTGGGAAGTACCCCCACAGGGATTTGATTAGCTATCTAAAAGCCCTATAGCTCTCAAAAGCAGAAGCAACTTTTGTTAAACATTTTCCATAACATAATACTCACTGGAGGAAGCCCTTGGAGTCCTGACAGACCCACAGAGTCCAAGAACGCACAGAAAGTGGTCTGGTACACGTTTTTCACCTGGAAAAAAAGGTGACCTCTAGTTAGAAAAAAAGAAAATGCTTCATGGATGTGATGATATACTTCTCGAACAGTTATGTACATACAGACATGATTATGCAAATAAGATCTACTTTATGGACACACGCTGTGTTTGAAAATTGGGGGGATGATATGACCAAAATCTTACATCATGATTAGGGTTGGGTACTTTTTCAGTACTTTTAAGAGTACCAAATGAAATGCGCTGATACTACAGAGTACCGATTCACATTAAATTAACTGGTGCCAAAATTTGGTACCCGAGTTCGGATCTGGGCATTACATTACATAGAGACAGACCCTGTGACATGATGTCACCTCTGCAATTCGTTCAAACACAACACACAAGGCAAACCGAAATGTTCTGAAGTGTGGTTACATTTCTATGGCTATAATACAGACAGGATTGTATGATTGTACACTTGATGAGAATCTTAGTGTTTCATTTGAGAAATTATTAGCATCATATATTATATTCATGGCAACCTGTCAAAATAAAAGTATGGTTTACCATGTAACAGAAATCTATTACTCTTGTATTACTTTTGTATGATGTACATTTTATATATTCCATTTTCTGTCAAATTTAAAATAAAACCACTAAATTTCAAAAATAAATATTACAACCAGATTTCATAAAACTTTTAACAGTAAACCTCTGTTTGTTTGCCCAAAAAATAAAAGGGTTTTAATTTTCATTTGATTATCAGAAAAGTTAAAACAAACATTCCTAAAAAAATAGAAAAGAAAATAAAAAAAAAGAAAAACACTGTATTGTTCAAAATGTTGAAATACAGAGTCTGTAGTTTTTTTGGGTTTTTTTTTTCACTGAAATAATATTTTTTGTTATTACACAGAGAGTAAAGTACCGAAAAGAAAAAAAAAAAGGTACAGTTGGTTACTGGCACCAAATTTCAGGTACCGATTCCCAACCCTAATCACAATATGATTAATTTTATTTCACGGTAATGATACATAACAAAATAGTTCTTTTCTCTTCAAATAAGGTCTTTATGATATAATTTTTTTTTATATCATAGAAATTTAATTCTTAATTCTTGTTACCAGTGTCAATATCACAAAAAAAAAAAAAAAAAACTAATACTAGCCTAAATTAAAAAACTAAAACAAACTCAAGCTCAAGCTCACTGAAGACAAATAAACAATCAGCAATTAAACAACAAGAACAACAAAACTAACAAAAAGGATTTCTATATACACTGTATAAAGTCAAATATATAACAAAAACATTGCATATTCTTCACTCTGTAAATTAAATATATATTTCTTATTATTAAAGTTACAAAAGTGGTAATTTCTCTATTTTGTTGTTTGATTAACATGAATGACAGACAGCAGGAATATTAGACTGCTGTCATTTTAAAAGCTGCCCGGATCCACTATACTGTTACATGTTTTCTTTCTCAGCTGTTTGCTTTTATTTAAAACCTAAAATACTGTTTATGAGGATACTTACAAGTGTGTATTTAACCATTCAAGGCCTATAAAGCAGCAAAAATAACTCTTAAAATGCGCCTTCTCTCAGACAGCGTGCATATAGCGAAACGAGTTCTCTTTCGCTGCTCATCGCGTTTTAACAGCTTAAAATCACTTGTTTTTAAACCACAAAACGTGCAAATGGTACGTTTTCGTGACCACATAGCACTGCATTGTCACACGAGTGTGCAACCACGATAAAGATGATGGATGTGATGACATTTCTACCGGTTAATTGTGTCTACTGGTATATTACTTATTTGAAAGCTTGCAATGGCTGTTGGGATTGTGTCTGAATGAGTGCCAACCTCATCTACACTGCAGTCACTCTCCTTGCACAGTGTCTCCAACAACTGCACGTCCATCTCTGGAGGACGGGGTTTGGCTTTGCCCTGATTACGTCGGGATGTCCTGGTTGGAGGACTCAGGGTGGATGAACTAACTGCTGACTCTAGAATGAAAAAAGGAGAATAATGAGAAAATTTTCCCCAAAATAAGAATGGTTAAATGCAAAATCTGATATAACAGCAGTTGCAAGACAGAAAAGGGTGATCCTTGAGATATTATTACTATGCCCTTGAGGAATACACTTAACCACTTGTCATTCCAATAAATAAGGCTGTTTTTAAGGTGGTGTCACAAATGTAAGTCACACACATCTCACTGACCACATTTATATAGCCTAATTTGAAAATAAAATTACTAAATTGTACTAATCCAAAATTTGTTGGAACAATGTTGTTGTGCTGGTTTCCTGAAATCCTTTAGTAAGTCATTCACAATATTAACTCGAATGGTATTTAAAACATTTGCCCCTGCTGTCTCGCGAGCAGAGGAATGTGAGGAACACTCACTGTAAGGTGACTGAAGCAAAGAAGAGGTGAAACGCTTGGTGAAGAACTCCAAAACACACAGCAGCAATTGGAAGGCTATCACAAGGTCATCCTCCATCTGCAGAAATGTTCCTGTACATGATAGACAAAAAAAACAAGAAGTGACAATGCGGCTATGAGGACAAACTATCCATGACGCGTACAATTCAGAGTGAAGCTGGGGGAAACTCCACTCACAAAAGCAGAAACTGTAAACAAGGATTATTATTTACACAGACAGACAATAGATTGTGACAAATATTTCCACATTCCCTAATGACTCACCCTTGGCCAAGAGGAACATGGTCCAGCTGCTTTCCCAAAGCTCTGTTCTCCTTGAAGGAAACACACATGGGACAGTAAGATCACTGGTGTTCAATGGAAAGAAAAAAATCTAGAATCTTCTTTTGGTAACTCCAGGTGACTAAACAGGATTTCTACTCACTTTGCTTTGTCAGGCTCTGCAGAGATTTTTTCACAAGTCCTGGAGGAAAATTAAAAATGGAGTTTATGTTAGTCTCAAAAACATCTGGAAACAGATTTATACAGACGCACTAGAGGTGTACCAAAATGGCAAAAAAAGTTAAATAAATACACATATACACACATATATATATATATATATATATATATAATTACTATTGTTGGTAATATTATAAAAAAAATCTCATTGCCAAAAATGTATAACACTTATTTCAAGATTCAAGACAATATTTGACACGGAAGAAAGTAAAGCGGAGAAAGTAAACTGATGAATAAGTAAACTGAAGAATAAAAATGTAATGTAAATAAAATTGTTTCCAAAAAAATCTGAAAGCAAATGAAGAATTATTATACTCAATATACATAATCACTAGAAGTTGGGGGTCAGATCAAGATTTTTCTGAAAGAAAATGATTACTTTTTCAGCAAAGATGCATTAAATTGATCAAAAGTTTCATATAAATCCTGTTCTTTTAAATGTATTAAATCAAATATTCTGAAAAAAGCTCAACTGTTTTTCTATGTCATATCAGCATATTAAAGGAATAGTTCACCCAAAAATAAAAATTTCCCCATGATTTGCCATTCTAGGTGTATTCTTTCTCCTTCCGGACGAACACAGTTGGAGATGTTTTCAAATTTATCCTGGCTCTTCCAAGCTTTATAATGGTGGTGGATAGTGGCTGATATTTTGAAGCTCCAAAAAGCGCATATATCCGTCGTAAAACTAACCCATATGCCTCCACGGGGTTAACACATGTCTTCCGAAGCAGATCCATGGGTTTTTATAACAAAAATATTTATATTTTTAAAATTCTAAACTCAAATCACTGACTTCTGGCAACTGCCGTATGCATGTTCGTGAGTTCCTGTTTGGTGTAACGTTACTCCGGTTCAAACAAATAAGGCTGTGCAAAAAAAAACTTATAGTGAAATCCGCTGAAATTTTTTTTAACCTTTTCATTTTTGACTTTTAATTCATTTAGTATTGCTCTATCCACATTTGTTTCATAGATATATATAGTTTGTTTATTCTCACCAGAGCTTACACTACGAATGCGGCTCACCTCATACATGGAGTCAGAGGTCAACGAAGAAGCTGCAATCTCGACTAACGCGAATGCACAAACGCCATTGCCAGAGTTTGAAAGAGAGTTTGTGTTTATAATTTAAAAAAATATATTTTTTTTGTTATAAAATCCCATGGATCTGCTTAGGCATATGGGTTTTACAACGAATATATGCGCTTTTTGGAGCTTCAAAAAATCAGCCAATATGCACCACCATTATAAAGCTTGGAAGAGCCAGGATAAATTTCAAAACAACTCCAACTGTGTTCGTCTGGAAGGAGAAAGTCAAATACCTAGGAAGGCTTGAGGGTAAGTAAATTATGGGGAAATTTTCATTTCTGGGTGAACTATTCCTTTCAAATGATTTCTGAAGGATCATGCGACACTGATAATTCAGATTTGCCAACAAAGAAAAAAAGTAGATTTATAAAAATACATTTATGCTAATCTATAACAAAACAACAACAAAAAAAAAATGTATTTTTTTTTAAATCAATTTTAATTGTAATGCACTATTAGCTTATGTGACCCTAGACCACAAAAGCAGTCATAAGGATCAGTTTTTTAAAAAAATGAGATTTATACATCTGAAAGCTGAATAAATAAGCTTTCCATTGATGCATGGTTTGTTAGGACAATATTTGGCTGAGATACTACCATTTGAAAATCTGGAATCTGAGGATGCAAAAAAAAAATCTAAATATTGAGAAAAATCACCTTTAAAGTTGTCCAAATGAAGTTCTTAGCAATGCATATTACTAATCAGAAATAAGTTGATACATTTACAGCAGGAAATTTACTAATTATCTTCATGGAACATGATCTTTACTTAATATCCTAATGATTTATGGCATAAAAGAAAAAGCCATAATTCAGCCATACAACGTATTTTTGCCTATTTTTACAAATAAACTCACATCATATACTGCATGTTATAACAACCAAAAACCAACATAAATGCACTGAAACCGACATATAATGTCTAACAAAACACGAGGAGGCTGCCACAAATAACCACAGAGCATGCTGGCACGAGGCACTCGAAACCAAAACAAAGCACTGCCCTGCAGCTTGACCACAGACTTCGCTCAGACCACATATCCAGACTTTCAGTTCACCACCTACAAAGCACTGATGTTAAGTAAATGCAGAATAACATACTGAACTGGGCCACTTGGCACTTAATCAAATGCACAGAGCAGATCTATCCTATGCAGAGATGGCTGCTGCCACCTTCAGGTTTGCAAATGACATGTAGAACCATATTAAGTTTTTCACCATTTAAATGGACTAAGAAATTAAGCATAAAGTTATAATGTCGAACATGCAACATTCAAGTTTATGTAGTTAGTCTAGGCAAAACAGAAAACCGTTTTAACACAGTAATACACAACAGGTTTCATCACCCAAGGAGTGACGTGAGATGAGTCACACATTCTTTAAATGAGAAGGAACGCAAAAATTCATCTAAATAAAGTGACATGTGGAGGGAAGGGCGAGCACACCCTGAGGCATGCCCAAACATCACCTGATTTGTAACCGTTTAGTCTTTCACTGTAATGAGCATTTGATGTCTCATCACATTCAGTTAGGAATTGCCTGAATCATGTAAATGATGTCATATTTTCTATTTTTTTAATGACAATACATTTTGTCAGTGTAATGGAGTACAGCAGGGAAGTGCATAAGTTTAAATATGACGTGGACAATTTGTACATTTCTAATGATTGGAGGCGGACGTGTTCCCCTCAATGGTGGTTACAGCCCAGTTGTAAACCTTATATATCCTTTAATACTGTATACATTCAGAAACAGTTTCTGTTTTCCTCTTAGAGCTGGATCTCAAACACTATAATGATAATGTTACAGAGGAACAATATAATTGGATTTCAGAGCACTTTTTTCAAGCAGATAAACAATACAAAACACTACCAGTCAATCAGAATCAATTCAGCTTTAAAAAGCTCAAGCATTTAAAGCAACAGACAACAAATGCAAAGCAACTGCAATGCATGCTTATAATAAACAGAACATTATCATGTGTTATAATATGGAATAATAGAAGTATAATTAGTGTCATACTTCTCTTTGGTGGCGTTAATGTGCCTTAAGCCATTATATTTATGTTTGAATGCATAACTTGCTATAATCAAACTTGTTCTCACTTGTCAATTAAAAACAATTCAAAGACAGTCAAAAACTTATTTTACTCAATATTCATTATTATTCAAAGGACTGGGATCAGTAAGATTTTTTAAAAGAAAATTAATACTTTTTCAGCAAAGATACATTAAACAGATCAAAAGTTTCATAAACCAGTCAAAAGTTGTTTAACAGTAAGATGTTTTTTTTTTTTAAGTAGTCTGTTCTGCTCACCAAGCCTGCATTCATTTAATCTGAAGTACAGCAAAAACAATAAAATATTTTTGAATATAAAAAATATTTTTACTATTCAAAATAACTGCTTTATATTTTAATACATTTTAAAATCTGATTTATTCCTGTGATCAAAGCTTAATTTTCAGCATAATTTCTCCAGTTTCAGTGTCACATGATCCTTCAGAAATTATATCCTGATTTGCTGTTCAAGAAACATTTATTATTATCAATTATTATCAATACTTTTTTTTCCTCAGAATGCTTTGATGAATAGAAAGATCCAAAGATCAGCATTTCGCTGAAATAAAAAGCATTTGTAACATTATACATTATACCATTCAAAAGCTTGGAGTCAGGTTTTTTTTTTCTTTTTGGGAAAAAAAAATGACAGAAATTAATACTTTTATTTAGCAAGAATGCTTTAAATTGATCAAAAGTGATATTAAAGGCATTTATAATGTTATAAAAGATTTCTATTTCAGATAAATGCTGTTCTTCTAAACTTTCTATTCATCGAAGAAACCTAAAAAAAAAAAAATCCACTCTGCTGTTTTCAGTATAATAATAATAAATGTTTTTTAAGCAGCAAATCAGAATATTAAAACGATTTCTGAAGGATAATGTGAAGTAATTTCTTTGACAGCAAAGACAAAAATACTACATTAAGTATATTAAAACTGAAAATGTAAAATATTAATATTTCAAAATATTACTTTTTTATTTATTGACAGTTGTCCGTAGATTCTAGATGAAACAAAATGTCAAAACACTGCTAAATGAATCACATTTTTATAATACATCTTTACTACAAATTTAAAACAAAACTGTACGACAACACTTACTTCACAAATCTTTGGTAGAGAGCCAGAGTCACATCGTATTTGTTCTCCATTCGTTTCAAAGAAGCGTTCACTTTAGGGCTTATCGTGTCCACATTTACATCCATCTTCTTTACAAGACTGATGAACTGCTTTACACTGCAGAGGAAGGTTAACATTTTAAGTGTATTCCATGCATTTTTAACACTTTAAAGGCATAACCACACTCCGACAGCCCAACCTAGTGGACTTCTCCGTGACATTTATTAATTTGCCACACATACCTTAGTCCAACGACTTTCAGGAACTGTGTGAAGGTGAGGCTGATGCCATCAAGCTCCATGCTGGCAATGAACAGACAAGCTCCCCACTGCTGTCTATCTGAATATGGCATCTGGCATGAAAGACACACACACACGTTTGTGTTATTACATTCATAAATCAAGACAGATATAATGCAGATATAACAGGAAGGCGTACATTTGCCTTGTCCATCGACCTGATCTCCCTCTCCCAAATTCTCCACGCATGATCACAGATGAGATTGGTGGTCTGAAGCTCCTCACTGAGAGACACGAACTCAGGCTCTTTGTCCTTGTGTCTGGTAAAACACCGCAGTTGACAAACATGAGTAAACACATTGTGAGGTGACGGATACTATTGTGGGGTGGCCTCCATACTGCCGCTGCTGGTCACACAACATTGCTTATACAAATAACAAACATTTGTAAGCGGTTTTAATGCTACATGAACCATATATGAGATCACATTTCATTTATATATATTAATAAGCACAGGTCAGATTGTTCATTTTTACATAAATATACACTACCAGTCAAAAGTTTTCAAACTAAGATTTTTAATGTTTTTTATGTCTCTTACGCTCACCAAGCCTCCATTTATTTGATCCAAAATACAGCAAAATCAGTAATATTGTTTAAATATTTGTATTATTTAAAATAACTGCTTTCTATTTGAATATATTTTAAAATGTAATGTATTCCTGTGATCAAAGCTACATTTTCAGCATCATTACTTCAGTTATCAGTTGAACATGAAACTTCAGAAATCATTCTATTATGCTGATTCAAGAAACATTTATTATTACTATAATATTTAAAACAGTACATTTTTTAAGGATTCTTTGATGAATAAAACCAAAGATTAGCATTTATTTTAAATTAAAAAAACAACATTACACACTATACCATTCAAAAGTTTGGAGTCAGTGTAATTTGTTTATTTGGGAAAGAAATGAATACTTCTGTTTAGCAAAATGCTTTAAATTCTTTCTATTCATCAAAGAAACCTGAAAAAAAAATCTAATTAGCTGTTTTTAACATAATAATAATAATAATAATAATAATAAACGTTTTTTGAGCAGCAAATCAGAATATTAGATTGATTTTGAAGGATCGTGTGACTGGAGTAATGATACTAAAAATTTTGTCTGTGTAATTCATTTTTTTGGGAAAGAAATGAATACTTTTGTTTAGCAAATATGCTTTAAATTCTTTCTATTCATCAAAAAAAAAAACTGAAAAATCTCTAATTAGCTGTTTTCAACATAATAATAATAATAATAGTAGTAATAATAAACGTTTTTTGAGCAGCAAATCAGAATATTACATTGATTTTTGAAGGAACGTTTGACTGGAGTAATGATACTAAAAATTTAGCTTTGAATTAACAGGAATAAAATTACATTTTAAACTACATACAACTAGAAAATAGATATTTTAAATAGTAAAAATATTTTACTGTTTTTGCTGTACTTTGGATCAAATAAATGCAGACTTGGTGAGCAGAAACATTACGGTTCAAAAACTTTTGACTAGTAGTGTATCTAAAAACATGATTTCTATTTAATTTGAGACCGCAAAATGGGATGTCTTATCTTTTACCCAATATATAATCAACAGCTAAAACATTTTACATAGTGTTTGCTTGACATTTCCTTTAAAAGTGAAATTTAAATTGTGCATCCCAAATACAGGCTAATAAACAGAGTTATTACTAGCTAGCTAGTGTAACGTTAGTTCTTTTGTACGTTAGCTTAACGATGGTATCTATAATAATACCATAGTAGCACAGGTAAATATTGGGTGCGTCCTAATTATCATGTTATTACCAACTTAACTAACCCGTTCCAAACTATTTGCTATGAAAAATAGTAGCATAAACGCTCTTAGAAACTGTCACGTATATCTCCCATAACAAAAACAGAATACAGCTGACATTTTTCCTAAGACGACCCGATCTTATTCATTCATACTGTTGGTCGCTGGCTTCGTCTCCCACCGTTATCAATAAAGAAAGACTTTCTGTAGCCTATTATTCATTCATTACTGTTTATTGTGTCATTGAGGTTTGTTTTGAAGGCAGTGTCTTGGTGTGACCTCACCGTTCGGGGCTCAGCACTGCTTTCTCGCTGCTGTCCGGAGATCCGCTCTTAGTGTTCCCTTTGAACTCTTTCTTCTGCGGAGTCCCGCTGCTGCGCTTCTTTGGCGGCATGTTGATGGTTTCGTGATAAGGAGTGCGTTTACTCACAGCACAGCGAGCGATTACAAGCAGCGGGTTCGTGTTGATGTTGTTGTTGTGGTAGTTAGTGGTTAGATGTCGGAGCCCACGATCGCTTGTTTGTGTCCGCAACTCTCCACTATTTCCTCAACTACCCAAAACGCGGGAAAATTGATCGACGCAACATCCGGCACCCTCACGTCACGTCCGGTTTTTGCGCATAGCCAGCAAAAACTTTTTACAGTGTATGTTACAGTGATCTGTTAAATATGAGCAGTGTATTCAGATAAATAGATGGCAAATATATATATGACACTAGAGCACAAAATCAATCATACGAGTCATTTTTTTTCAACTGAGATTTATACACCATCTAAAAGATGAATATAAGCTTTCCACTGATGTATGGTTTGTCAGGACATTTGTCCGAGATACAACTATTTGAAAATCTAGAATCTGAGGGTGCAGAGAGAAAAAAATGGAAATATTGAGAAAGTCGCCTTAAATGTTGTCCAAATCAAGTTCTTAGCATTGCATATTACTTATCAAAAATTAAGTTTTGATATAGCATATTTACTGTAGGAAATGTACAAAATATCTTAATGGAGCATGATATTTACCTAATATCCTAGTGATTTTTGGCATAAAGAAAAATCGATCATTTTGACCCATACAATGTATTTTTGGTCTAGTTTTACTTAAGGCCTTGTGGTCCAGGGTCACATATAAGAAAGCACAATATAAAGCTCTTTCATTCAAAACTTGTCAGACGAATCTGTGGCTGTGACCTCAAAACACGTTTATCCATAAATTTACTATACATTTATAACCATTTGGATTCATACTGAATTTTTGTACTGATTTTGTACTTGCTGTTTAAATGAGTAACGGCATACCTAAAATTAAACAAGGTATTTTTTCGGTCAAAAGCACAATGAAAATCAAATTGAAATAGTTCAGAATACTTCATATGCTCCCCACATGAGACCACAAAACACGTTTTAGACATTTACAACAAATATTGCACTCTTTGAAAGCAAATTTAGTGCTGTCAAATCGATTAATCGCATTCAAAATTAAAGTTTGTGTTTACATAATATATACGTGTGATTTTTTGACTAAAAATACAGAAAAAACTATAATATTGTAAAACAATATTGCATTTTAAAATAGGGGTTTTCTATTTTAATATATTTTAAAATAGAATTTATTCGTGTGATGCAAAGCTTAATTTTCAGCATCATTACTCCAGTCTTCAGTGTCAAATGATCCTTCAGAAATCATTTTAATATACTGATTTATTAGCAATGTTTGGGCTTAATACTTTTTGAGAGACTTTGATACATTTTTCTTTCTTTGTTTGAAAGAAATTAACACTTTTGTGTTAAATTGATTTTAAAAAGTGATAGTAAAGACTTACATTATTAGAAAGGATTTTTATTTTTAATAAATAATGTAATTTTTAACTTTTTATTCATTAGAAATCGTACTGATTCCAAACTTTGTATAGCACAAGTTCTTATTTTGGTTGAGATGAATCGATTTGACAGCACTAATTATAATATCTAATATTATCAGTATTATACAATACTATCTATATATCTATCCATCTATGTAGTTAAAATAATAATAAGAACGTAAAACAATAAGACTTTCTTTATGGAGTATTGTATTTTCTCTATCACATTAAGTGTTTATCCCTTATAGAAATGTACTTAAATGTAAATGAGTAAATTATACTCTGCATAACATAGACGAGTAAGATTACACAAGTAATTTTTTAGGAAACATAATGTCTATTTTGTTTATTCCCTCTCATAGATATGATATTATAGATTATGATATTAATATAATATGTGACCCTGGACCACAAAACCAGTCTTAAGTAGCACAGGTATATTTGTAGCAATAGCTAACAATACACTGAACAGGTCAAAATTATAGATTCTTCTTTTATGCCAAAAATCATTCGAATATTAAGTAAAGATAATGTATATGAAAACGTAATGTTTTATTAGCAAAACGCATTGCTAAAAACTTGATTTGGACAACTTTAAATGCGATTTTCTCAAAATCTCAGATTCCAGATTTTCAAATCTCTGCCAAATATTGTCCTATCCTATCAAACCATACATCAATGGAAAGCTTATTTATTCAGCTTTCAGATGTAAAAAAATCTCAATTTTTTATAAAAATGGCTCTTATGACTGGTTTTGTGGTCCAGGGTCACATATTGGTATTTTTTTCCCCTCATGGAAAAATAATGTTTGACTCCCTGTTTGTCCAAATGGCACTGACTGCATGACAAAACTTTTTTTTTCTCAGTAAGATGTAAATAAGCATATCCAGTCTAGAGTTTTATTCCATTTGGGAACCTTTCTTTTGTTTCTCCATAGGTTTATTTATAACAGCAGTTCACCCCATGAATTGTGCGTTATTCATTTAAAAAGGACTTGAAAATATAACCACCATTTGAAAAGAAATACCAAGGTGCTATAAACAGAAGCAAAGGCACCAACGTGCTTTGTCTGGAGTGAGAGATGTAATAAATAAAAATGCTTATATCCAAACCCTGCCTACCTACCAAGACACTGTGAAGGACCACACAAAGTCTCAGTGGAGCCACCATCATGAATACGCCAGATATTTACCTCAGGGAGTGACAGTCCAACTGTATGACTACTATGTAGCAATACAGAAAATAAACCTATGCACTGAATAATGTGTCATAAATAAATTTCAAAGATAGCCAGACAATATTTGGCACACGCATCATCTCCAGATCTCATCACCGTTTTTCTTACATAGAAAGGATACTCATATTGTGCCAATGAATGTGTCACTGATACATGGAAAGCTTGCAGGTACAGACCATGAGACTTGGCCATGGACACAAGACATTTTTCTTTGATCTAATGGCAAACACAGACTTACGGTGCTTGTAACAATATCCTGAAGGAAAATGAAAACCCTTGTCCAGCATTATCTTCTGAAACTCCAGAAAATGACCTTAACAATGACTTACGACTTTGGGTTGAGAGGTTACTTCAGGCTTTAGGAAGCAATGTTTTAAAAATAAAGTATGTGAAAGGGAGTATGTGAGTGAGAAGGAAAATAAAAAAAATAGGAGAGAGAACCACCTGTTATAATTCCCAGGGAAAGCATATAACCAATGAGAGAGACCTCTCCAAATCTTAAAGTCAGTTTTTTTTTCTTTAAACTGCCTGCTCACAGGAGCATGGTGAACGGCTTCTCCAGGAACTTGCGGAACTCGGCCAGCCACTGTGCGCCGACAGCGCCGTCTACAACCCGGTGATCACAGCTCAGAGTCACCGACATCATGCTAGCCACATCAAACCTATATAACACACAGAAAACACGCACTGAAGGAACTGTTTTTAAAACATCATATATTATTACACATTAAATGAAAATTCTGTCATTAATGTTGTTCCAAACACGTTCATCTTCGAAAATGTAGATATTTCTGAGAGCTTTCTGACCTTGCATAGCCATAGTAGAACCACTAATGTCTCATGGGCTATTTTAATGATCTCCTTACCATCTTTCTAGGCTTTGAAAGTAGTAGTTGCATTGCTGTCTATGCAGGGTCAGAAAGCTTTTGGATTTCATCAAAAAAATCTTAATTTGTGTTCTGAAGATGAATGAAGGCCTTGCGATTTTGAAACGACATGAGGGTGAGAAATTAATGACAGACTCTTTTAATCTCTCCCTATTTCTCTTACTCACCCTTTTTCATTGTCCGCAGGCAGCAGTCTCTTTTCTGAGCCACCCACAGCCAGAATGCAGGCTTGAGGAGGGTTAATGATAGCTGAAAAATGCTTGATGCCATACATGCCCAGGTTGGAAATGGTGAAGGTGCCACCCTAGGAAAACCAAGAATGTTTGCTTTGAAAAACACAAGTTATTTTTTTTATTTTTTTTTTTAAAAGTGTATATTGATTATAGAATCTTGAAAAAATGTATCATGGTTTGCACAAAAATATTAAGCAGCACAATAATTTTAAAAATTCAATAATTAAAATAATACGTATTTCCTGAACATGTTAGAATGATTTCTGAAGGATCATGGGACACTACAGACTGTAGTAGTAGACTGCTAAAAAAAATTACATCTTAAAAACGTATCTGAAATAGAAAACTTATAACATTGTATCATATAACCATAATAATATTTCACAATATTACTGTATGTTTGATCAAATAAATGCAGTCTTGGCAAGCATAAGAGAACTCTTTCAAAAACATAAAAAAATAATTCTTACCAACCCAAAGGTTAAATTCTAATGTAGGCATACATTATACACTACCAGTTAAAAGTTTTTGGACAGTAAGATTTGTAATGTTTTTTTAAAGAAGTCTCTTCTGCTCACCAAGTCTGCATTTATTTGATCCAAAGTACAGCTAAATTTTAAGTTTAAAAAAACTGTTTTCTATTTGAATATTTTTTAAAATGTAATTTATTACAAAAGATTTTTTGCCATTATTACTCCAGTCACATGATCCTTCAGAAATCATTCTAATATTTTGTTTTGCTGCTCAAAAACATTTATTATTATTATTATTATGTTGAAAACAGCCGAGTAGTATTTTTTTAGGTTTCTTTGAAGAACAGAAAGTTCAGAAGACCAGCATTTATCTGAAATAGAAATCTTTTGCAACACTATAATTGTCTTTATCATCACTTTTGATCAATTTAAAGCAATCATGATGCTTTAAATTGATCAAAACAACTGGTATAGTGTATAATGTTACAAAAGCTTTTTATTTCGGTAAAATGCTGATCTTTGGATCTTTCTATTCATCAAAGAATCCTGAAAAAAAAAATACTCAACTGTTTTAAATATTGATAATAATAATAATAATAATAATAAATTATATAATATATATATATATATATATATATATATATATATATATAATTTATATAAGTTTTTGAACAGAAAAATTATCAGAATGATTTCTGAAGGATCATGTGACTGGAGTAACGATGCTAAAAATTCAGCTTTGACATCAAAGAAATAAATTATATTTTAAAATATATTCAAATAGAAAACAGTTCTTTTAAATAGTAAAAAGTATTTTAAAAACAATACTGTTTTTGCTGTACTTTGGATTAAATAAATACAGGTTGATGAGCAGAAGAGACTTTAAAAACATTAAAAATCTTACGGCCCAAAAACTTTTGACTGGTAACATATATATATATATGTGTGTGTGTGTGTGTGTGTGTGTGTGTATTATTATTATTATATGTGTATATATATATATATATATATATATATATATATATATATATATATATATATATACACATATAATAATAATACACACACACACACACACACACACACACACACACAATATATATATATAAACATATATATACAGCTAAAATGCTCACCTGGAATTCATGCGGTTGTAGTTTACCCTCTCGTGCTTTAGCAGCTAATGTAGCTACGTCTTTGCTGATATTTGCAAGTCCCTTAATATGAGCATTAAATACAATTGGAGTGATTAGACCCACAGGCGTACTGACTGCGACACTAACATCCACCACGTGATTTCTGTGTAGAGAGAGAGAGAGAGAAAAAAAGCACTGTAATTTGATTGTCACAGTTACTTTAAATTTGGCTAAAAATTGCTACAAAAAGTAATGCCGCCCTCAAGTGGTTTAAAGCAGAATTGCATTGTGGGAGTCCACTCACTGTCTGATGACTGTGTCCATCCAGGAGGAGTTGGCCTCTGGCACCTTTAAACAGGCCAGAGCCGAGGCCTTGATGATGAAGTCGTTGACCGACAGTTTGATGTTATCAGCTTTCACCTCCTGATCATGGAGAAAATGTCTAAATTAGGAACACTGTAACATGGAGTTCACTATCATGTCACGGTCACTTGTTAGTTCACTCACAGCATTGAGCTCTTTCCTGAGTTCAAGAACTTGGTCCATCTTGACATCGACTGACAAATAATAGTGAGGAATAGTTTGTTTCGATTGCATCAACCTTTGGGCGATCACCTAGATAGCACACCAGTAAAGAGAGAGGCAGGAAAACAGAGCATTATGAGTAACATAAAAGTCATAGAGAATGCATAGAGAAGTGGTTTCTGTGGTTAGTGGACCCACTCTGCGGATGTTGCTGATGGGGATGTCGGTAAAGGTTCCTGTAGGTACAGCAGCAAAAGCAGGGGCGGCTGGAGCACTGGGTGTGGGTGCAGCAGGGGTAGGGGCAGCAGCTGGTGCCTGGCAGTATCAAACAGAACAATTAGCTAAATAATGAACATAAAAGATGAAAGTTTTTTTTGCTTTCAAATTTAATGACTTACAGGAGTGAGCTTAGGTGGAACGAAACTGTCGATATCTTTCCTGGTGACTCTCCCATCTGGTCCAGTTCCTATTGACACAGCATAAATCACTCTGATAACGTTACCCACACTAATGCCAGGAGAGCCAGAAAGACGTCTCCCATGCAAAGAAAACTGATAGTTTTAAAAGTCAAAGCGGTCCTGCCTGTGACTTGGGCGATGTCAATTCCCTTCTCAGCAGCCAGTTTCTTGGCTAGAGGACTGGCAAACACCCTACCCTTCCTAGGAGCAGCAGGGGCGGCTGGAGTAGCAGCAGGTGCTGGGGTGGGAGCTGCTGGAGCTGCTGCTGGCAGTGGGGCAGCCACCTGAGTAGTGAGGTACTATTATAAGTCATATACAGTTGAGGTCAAAAGTTTACATACACCTTGCAGAATCTGCAAAATGTTAATTATTTGATCAAAGTAAGAGGTATTATACAAAATGCATATTATTTTTTATTTAGTACTGACCTGAATAAGATATTTCACAAAAAAAAAATGACCCCGTTCAAAAGTTTGCATACACTTGATTCTTAATACTGTGTTGCTACCTGAATGATCCACAGCTGTTTTTTTTTTTGTGATAGTTGTTCATAAGTCCCTTGTTTGTCCTGAACAGTTTGTCCTAAACTGCCCGCTGTTCTTCAGAAAAATCATTCAGCTCCCACAAATTCTTTGTTTTTTCAGCGTTTTTGTTTATTTGAACCCTTTCAAACAGTGACAGTATGATTTTGAGATTCATCTTTTCACACTGAGGACAACTGAGGGACACATTTGCAACTATTACAGATAATTCAAACACTCACTGACGCTCCAGAATGAAAAATGATGCATTAAGAGCCATGGGTGTACATTTTTGAACAGAATGAAGATGTGTACAATTTTCTCAATTTTGCCTAAATGTCATATTTTTTAATTCAGTACTGCCCTTCATAAGCTACAGAAGATACTTACATGTTGCCCAGAAGACAAATTAAGTTAAAATTTAAATTAAAATTTACCCTGATCTTCAATTTCAAAAAGTGTTTCCTTCTGATCATCAGTGAGCATTTAAACCTGTCCCTCTGTGCAAAAAGATGGATCTCAAAATCATGCAGTAATTGTTGGAAAGGGTTCAAATACACAAAAATGCTGTGGGACCTAAAGGATTTTTCTGAAGGCAGTTCAACTGTTCAGGAGAAACAAGGGGCTCATGCACAACTATTACTGAATTAAAAACACAGCTGTGGATCATTTAGATAACAAAACAGTATTAAGACTCCAGTGTATGTAAACCTTTGAACGGGGTCATTTTTACAGATTCAACCTTTTTTTTTCTCTTGTGGACTATATGTAAATGTCTTCCTTATTCTTCCTTATTCAGTGGCGTGTGACCATTAAAAACAAAACTAATTCACTGTGTCCTCAGTGGCTCTGATGTCGGGAGAAAATTAAGACTCATGTTCACTTTTACCTAAAGCTACAAAATACTAGGGATGGGCGATATATATCGGTCGATAAATTCATGCGCATCTCCTCACTAAAGCCGGTTCTTTGATTAGCGGTAAATCTCCATCACCTGTGTTCAAATAGAGCGGCAGTTTATTCACAGAGCCGTAGATCACTGAAAAGCTACCCCAATGAATCACCCGCAAAACAGAACCAGATATTGCGAAGCTTGTCAGTGATCTACGGCTCTGTGAATAAACTGGCGCTCTATTTGAACACAGGTGATGGAGATTTACTGCTAATCAAAGAACCGGCTTTACTGACGAGATGCGCATAATATCGATCGATATATATCGCCCATCCCTACAAAGAGAGAAAATGGCGGACAACGTACAACTGGCTGAGGGTGGAAACATGGAAACAGTCTGTCAACTGTTGTGGGTGGGGCTTGAGCAGTATGACATCAAAACGGCTTGATAATTGAGATGGTTTAGGTTTTTTGGGAAACAGGGAGTGAATGGATTTATCATCATTGTTGGGTGGTTGTGTCCACACACTGATAAGACACATTTATATGAAAACACCATGTAAAGTGAATTTTGCATCTGATGTCCCTTTTACGTTAAATACAATTCTGCAATATTAAAACAGATTAGAACATTTTATGTTTCTACACTGCTGTAGCTGTGGCCTGTGTATACTACAACTGACAGCAATTTGTTGTGGTCTAATCTTAACATCCACTCCCACAAAACTGGCATGGCCTGATTGCAGTATTTCAAAACACTGCAAATATTTCAAAGTGACCTTTCACTTTTAGTCATAGCATGAAACTGTTGATATTGCATTGGCAGTAAAAACATGACCTTGAATTTTCCTAACGGCCGTCTTTACGTGGCCACATAAAAAGTTTCTTACATCACATCATCACATGTTGCTCATGTCAATCAAAGTGCTGTTGCAACTCAAGGTGGACAATAAATTGCGTTTAAGTTTGTAAAAGGATACTTCAGCCAAAAACGAAAATTCTGTCATTAATTACTCACCCTCACATCGTTCCAAATCTGCAAGACCATCATTCCTTTTCAGAACACAAATTAAAATATTTTTGATGAAATCTAAGAGCTTTCTGACCCTGCATAGACAGCAATGCAACTACCATGTTAAAGGCCCAAAAAGGTATTAAGGACATTGTTAAAATAGTCTATGTAACATCAGAGGATTAACTGTAATTTTATTAAGCTATGAGAATACTTTTTGTGCGCAATGAATTTTAACAATGTCCTTACTACCTTTCTGGCCTTGACCGTGTCAGCTGCATTGCTGTTTGCTCTCAGGTTTCATCAAAAAAATATCTTAATTTGTGTTACGGAGTTGAACAGGTTTGGAACAACATGAGGGTGAGTAATTAACCAGAATTTTTATTTTTGGGTGAACTATCCTTTAATATTTACCATATATATACACGGTAAATAGCATTAGGCGTGCATAATAAATCATAGTAATAATTACATTAAACACCAGACACAAATAAATAATAGAGGTCATGTAGATACGACAGAGCACTTTACCGGTGTGGGAGCAGCTGGCGGGCTTGCGGCAACCCCTGTCTCTACATAGTCAGCGAACGTGCTAATGTCAGATTCCTTTTCCACAATGATGCAGAGAGGAGTGCCGAGGGGAACGTCTCTGGTGCCCTCAGCTATCATTATCTTGGCCAGGTAACCCTCCTCCTGTACCTCAAAACCTGAAAAATCACAGGAACAAATTAGTTTTCATTGTGTTGTTAATGCAAACCTATAAAAAAAAAAAAAAAATCACCATTTCTATCCACCTTATTTTTCCCATAAGAGTGGGCATGGCCATTTGTAAATTTAATGTCTGGTTTCCGGCGTCAGCTGCTTCCAGCTATTTTTAGCTGTATTAAAAAAACAGCTTGTTTTGCTGCTTGATATCGCAAATTGGTATGTCTTAACGTAATATTTTAATGTATTTTTTTAGTTATGCACACAGTGGTTTTACTGCTTACTGCACTTCGTTATTCTTCTTGTTATTTCTAAAGGCAGCTTATAAACCGGAAGTCTCACACATTACTAGAAAACAGATTACATTCGCATTGAAAAATAAGGTGGATGACACAGACTATTATTTTTGAATCATAATAATTAAAGGCAAAATAATTGACAATTTACCAATTGTTGCCTTATCCGTCTCGATTTCAGCCAGCAGGTCTCCCTCACTCAGTTTCTCACCCACCTTCTTCTCCCAGCGCTGCACAGTGCCCATAGTCATGGTGGGGGAGAGAGCTGGGAGAAGAATCTAAAGAAAGCAAAACGAAAGTTGATGATAGCATGTAATAATAAGCTTGCTTATGCTTAGACTTGCCAATGTCCAAAATGTTTGTATGCATTTTCATATTTGGTCAACATCTCATACCTTCATGTGAGGTGGGTAGGAGCTTCCAGGAACTTGTGGCGGTGCAGGAGCAGCAGCAGGCGCTGCTGGAGGGGGAGAAGCAGCTGCAGCAGCAGGGACGGAGCTGGCGATTTTATCCAATGTTAAGTCCTTAAATGCAGGGATGAGGTCAGGACTAAAGGTCAAAGGACAGATGATTTTTATTAGGTAGGAAATACAAGAAAACATCAAACATACATTCTATATCACACAGATATCAAATATGCATATGTACGCTTTCATAAAAAGCCAAGATCAAGATCATTTTGGTATTTTTTATAATGCACCATTTCGCTGTGCCACCACATAACTCACAAAATTGATAGGACATTTTAGACGCATTAGTTCAAATATGAAAGTTTAACTTATTTAACCAGCATTCTACACTACCTGTAGATTTTTAATGTTTTTAAAGAAGTCTCTTCTGTTCACCAAGCATTTATTTGCAAAGCAGTCAATATGTACTATAAAACAGCTTTCTATTTGAATATATTTTAAAATGTAATTAATTCCTGTGATCAAAGCTGAATTTTCAGCATTATTACTCCAACCTTCAGTGTCACATGATCCTTCAGAAATCATTCTAATACGCTTATTTGTTGTTCAAGTTTTCTATTTCAGATAAGTGCTGTTTTTTAACTTTCTATTCATCAAAGAAACCTAAAAAAAAATGCTACTCAGCTGTTTTCAACCTAATAATAGTAATAAATGTTTTTTGAGTAGCTGAAGCCTGGAGTAACGATACTAAATATTCAGCTTTGAAATCACTAGAATAAATGACATTTTAAAATATGTTCAAATAGAAAACTATTTAGAATATTTACTGTTTTTGCTGTACTTTGGATCAAATAAATGCAGGCTTGGTGAACAGAAGAGACTTACTGTTTAAAAACTTTTGATTGGTAGTCTATGTTATTAAGAACATTATGTAATATGTATAAAGCAAACAGCGGATCTTATGATGCTCTGGATCTTGACAGTGCGGATAAAAATTATGCTTACTTGTCAACTGTAATACAAATGACAGCTCCAATGGGCACATCTCTTGTACCCTGAGGGACCAAGATCTTGGCAAGGTAGCACTCCTCCAGCATTTCAAATCCAACCGTAGCCTTGTCGGTTTCAACCTGACCAAATCAACACCGAACAATCAGAATAAAGTCAGAATTATACCATAGGGCTGTTGACAGCTTAATTCTTATTGGTTGACAGACTTTCTAAGGTGCTCTGCTCCATGCAATACCCTCATTACCACCTCAGATGTGCATTAATGTTCAAAAATTCAATGGCCCGTCATCAGTTATTTCTTACTTGAAGGATTAAATCACTTCTTGAATAAAAATATTAAAAAAAAAAAAAATGTTGAGGGAAACATTCCAGGATTTTTCTCCATATAGTGGATTTCAATGGGAATCAGCGGCTTGAAGGTCCAAATTGCAGTCATGATTCCAGCTGAGTAATAAGGATCTTATCTAGCAAAACGATCAGCCATTTTCTAAAAAATACATAAATTGATATACTTTTTAACCACAAATGATCACAAATGATGTAGAAAATGACAGATTGTTTTGCTAGATAAGACCCTTATTCCTTGGCTCGGATTGAGTAGAGCACTTTGAAGCTGCAATTTGGACCTTCAACCCATTGAAGTCCACTATATAGAGAAAATCCTGGAATGTTTTCCTCAAAAGAAAGACATGAACATCTTGGATGACTTGGGGGTGAGTAAATTATCAGGATTTTTTTATTCTAGAAGTGAACTATTTTCCTTTAATCTTGTCATCACTAGTGAACTGTCAAGGGTAGTTTTAAACTCTGAATACTGACATAGCAGATTGTGGCTTAGTTGTGTAAAAACCTGAATGTGCCTCACCTCTGCAATCAAATCTCCCTCATTGATTTTGTCACCTTCCTTCTTCTCCCAGCGTGCAATGGTGCCCATCTGCATAGTGGGGGACAAAGCGGGTAATTCCACCTGTAATAGAATGAATTTGGTTAAATAAACAGAAAGCTGTGAGCATTTAGCATGAATGACTAAAAAATTCTCTCAATGAAAGTAGGAGTTTGGAAAATTTTCAAAAGAATTAGGATGTCTGATTAGGTTGATCATGAAACACTGAAGACTGAAGTAATGGCTGCTGAATATTCAGCTTTACTATCACAGTAATGAATTGCATTTTAAAATATATTCAAATAGAAAACAGTTATTTTTAATTAAAATATTTTTTGTGCAAAATTACTGTTTTTACTGCATTTTTTGATGGAATAAATGCAGTCCAGGTGAGCATATGGCTGGCTTAAAATGAACCCGAAATCAGACACATACACTACAAGTCAAACGATTTTGAACAGTAAGATTTTTATGTTTTAAAGTCTCTTCTACTCATAAAGCCTGCATTTATTTGATCCAAAGTAGAGCAAAAGCAGTAATATTGTGAAATAATTTTACTATTTAAAATAACTGCTTTGTATTTGAATATACTGTAAAATGCATTTTATTCCAATGATCAAAGCTACATTTTCAGCATTGTTACTCCAGTCTTCAGGGTTACATGATCATTCAGAAATCACTCTAATATGCTGATTTGCTGTTCATTTTTATTACAGAATTTTTATTACAATGTTTTTTGAGCAGCAAATCAGAATATTAGAATTAGAAGGATCATGCAACTGCAATAACGATGTTAAAATGCAGCTTTGAAATCACAGGAATAAATTACATTTTAAAACATATTCAAACAGAAAGCAGTTATTTTAAATAGTAAAAGTATTTCAAAATTTTACTGTTTTTGATGTACTTTGGACCAAATAAATACAGGCTTGGTGAGCAGAAGAGACATAAAAAAAAACATTAAAAATATTTTGACAGGGTAATTACTAGAGACATAAGCAATAATCAAAAGGTCAACATTTATTAATAAGCAATTTAAAAAGTGTGTATTAACTTATTATTTTTTATTAAATCTACTAATAAAAGTTCATTTATTGAGCACATTAATAAATGTTAATTTCCAACGTATTCTAGATTAATAAAAAAAAAAAAACAATTATTCCAAACTTTTTTCTTTCTTTTTTCTTTTTTTTGTAGCATAAATGATCAGCATTTGGCAAATGTTAGGATATTTTGTTTCGTTTATTAAGGATTTCCACAACTTCCAATAATACATTTCCATTACGTTCTGCCCACTTTTTAAAAAATAGTGTTTTATTTAAAGAGACTCTGGACTCACAAATTGCAATTTCCAGCTAATAAAATGGTTATGAACCGAGTAGTAATGTATAATCACTATGGAAATGTACAGTTTTCCTATAATTTAATTATTTCTGATATCTTTTCTAGTCATGGCAATCTATGACAATACAGTTTTAAGGCTCTATATGTGGATTATTATTAAGTCTCATGAGAAACTTATGCTGACTAGTGAAAAAGCATGTCTCATATAGGCATATAAACATGAACCTCTGACAGCTCACAGAATTCATGACACATATATATAGCATTGCTTTAACATCTTGAAGGTGACACCAACAGAAAAAACGTTGTTTACCCCAAATTTAAAATAACTTTTATTCTCCCTCATGTTTGCCAAATCTGTATGATTTAATTTATTCTGTGCTGCACAAAAATACATCACAGATGGCACAATGAGTGTAGACGATGACGGTGGCTTTCATTATGCACAAAAAGATGCAATGAAGGTGAACGGCTACTTAGGCCGCCAGTCTCTAATAGCTCATTTTGTGTTCCACAAAAAAGCAAGTCAACCGGGGATGGAAGCATATAATAACATTTAGTTAGCTTAGCTTACCTTCTGATGTGGTGGCAGACTGTACATTCGCATGCTTTGACTAAAACTAGCCACTTGGCTTCGCAAGATCCCTGATCTGTTGCAGAGGATGCTGTTGTATACACGGCGACCGTGACACAAGCTCCGGATCCGGGCCGGGCCGTTGGAGTGGTATCGTTTGAGATGATGGCATGATACCGGTCCAGATCGTGGAGTAGCAGCAGCAGGGCCCGATAGGACACTGGGCCGGGTAAGCCTGGCAGATGGGCGTACTCGCAGCGCTAAACGCAACATTTTGAAACCGAAGACCGCTGTAAAACTGCGCTGGATTTAAGTAAGGCCACTCTGGTATCAGAATATCTGACACCTGTGCTAGAAGTGGCGGTCTGTTCCCCCCAAAACGAACCGAACAACCTCACTTTCCAATGACCTCCCCACTCCAAAACATCCCACTTTACGACACTCTCCTTCGCTTCGTCCTCCGGGTGACGCACCAGGGTTGCCAGATATGCGTTGGCATGATATAAAAAAACCTACCATTATTGAGAGAACATTTATCGCGTACGATGAACACGACATGCTTAATACTGAGATTCGTCAATTAACCTTTGGAAATCACGAGGTTTTGAAGTGATATAGATGAGAATTTTGTTGAACAGATGTATTATTCTGAGGGAATACATGGCAACCTTCAAGCTGTCAAAGCCGGTGTCGCAAACTGTCAAGCAAGCACTGACGTAAAAGTGCCGTCAAGTAAAAGTTTAACTAACTATCCACACCTCCTATCCAGAAGATACTTGCACCACTTCGCATTTTTGTCATTGCTATTGTATATTTTTAAGGTACGATCCTCTTCTATTTTTAGCCTTTAAAAATGTATTTTCCCGTAAATAAATGTTCTGATGTCGTTTCAACCCCATATGACTTTTTATCTTCCACATAACACAAAAGCATTACAAGATTGTAAATTGAAAAAAAAAAAAAAAAAAACTTAGCCTAAAACAAGATTATATGCAATTGCTGCATTTTATTGAGGTGTTTTTTCAAATATTAATTCATATACTGATAAGAGAACAGGCAAGTGCTTAGAACAGCATTTATTGTAATGCATTTTCAGCAAAATAGAAAAATATAGAATACAGTATATGTAAGGAAAAGCCCCATGTAGCGTTATGTTGCTTTGGAAGCGCATTGGTCTTTTGGCTGTTTATTTGACGATTTTAGCGAGGGCTGCTGCCCGTCTCTCTGTGTTCTTGAACAAAGCTCGGATAAGGCTCTTCATCTCATTACAGGAGAACTCCACTGCCAGAGGACCTTTTCCTTCTGCCCACCTAAATTAAAAGAAATATATGTTTAAAGTGAGCTCCAATTAAATCTTTAAACTACTAAATGCATAATCCCATAAAATTAATCATATATGGGCCATTCTACAGAACTGATCCATTGAGTGCTCTTCCACAAGCAAAAACACATTTAAAAAGCATTAAAAACATTTTAAAGCTAGGTTCAAAAGAACAGTCATGCCCGAAACATTTGGTGGAGTTTCAGTAGTGACAATCTTTTCTCGTTTTTTGGGTGTTATCCCATAAAACTGTCACTACTATAACAGTCACTGTTTCTTTAGTGACTAAAAAGGAACACATAATCCTTTATTTGGGAAAGAAAAATATATTGCATACAGTTATGCAAATTGTTAGTATTTTAGTATCTTTTAGTATGCAAGGTAAAATTCTGTAATGTTATGTGGTCGCTACCAAAACATTACTGTCACTATCAAAAATATGCAGTCACGACCGAAATATGGAATAATTATTAAAACTAATGAATCCTTAAGAAATTAACATTAAGTTAACTACACAATTACTATAAATGTGTATCTTGGATATTATACAATTTGCATACATATAAAATTTGTGGAAAATTTTTTTTTTTTTCAAGACATTTCAAACTAATTCTTTAGAATGGCCCATATAAAGATTAAGTACATCACCTGTCCACTATCTCCTGTAGATTAGCATTTAGCACCATGGAGATCTCTTTTAAGGTCATCCATTTCTTTACATAGACTGGAACCTCTTCTTGATATTTTTTGTTCTTGTTTTCATCCGGCAATGGATTGAACACCAGTGGCCCTTCTTCTATAATGGTTTGACACAGTGTTCGCAGTCGCTCACCATCCACGTTGGAGATGTCCTAGAGTGAGAGCACTTTGTTCTTCAAACTGTTTGGTGGTGTCTTCAAAAACAACAAGAAGAACATTATGTATTGACTTACCTCCAACATCATAATTTTGTTAATCAGCTCTGATATTGCAGTATTGAGGAGAGTCCCAATGGCTTTGCAGTATATGTTCACAGGCAAGACATCTTGCCAAACTTTTCCCAACCTCCTAAGCTGATGAATTACCTGAAATAGACAATAGCAATTGAAGCACAGCAACAAGTAGACTAGGCACAAATATGCTGGTTTCTAAATATGAGCTGTTATTCAAGGATAGTGAATTTGTGGTGTTTGATCATACTTGTCTGACAGCCTTGCTGGCTACAGAGTAGTTGTCTTCATCATCCAAGTTGGAAAAGTTACGCGCAGTGGACAGTCTCTCCAACATCTCAGCTTTTTGAACGTTCATTTGTGCCACAAAGCACCGAGCACCTGGTTTAAAAACATTAAAATAAGCATCTTTATTTACATTTATCTGAAAGTCTCTTGATTTTAAAGTCAAAAATGCAGTAAAAACAGTAATATTGTGAAATAGATATTATTACAAAATTAAAAATATCTTTCTATTTGAATACATTTTAAAATGTAAATTATTTTTATGATGGCAAAGCTGAATTTTCAGGATCATTACTCCAGTCTTCAGTGACACATGATACTCATTCTAATATACATATTTTTGATAACATTTCTTTTTTTCAGGGTTTTTATGATAAAAAAAAAGTTCAAAAGAGCAGCATTTACTTAAAATAGAATTCTTTTGTAACATTATAAAGGTCTTACTGTAAAAACAGCTACTTTGGATTTTTAAAGGTGCTGTATGTAGGATTGACACCCAGTGGTTGAACTAGGTATTGCAGTCCAAATTCAAAATATTGAACAAGCAGTTTTCCAGACAGACCAACAGGAACAAGCGTACCTGACCATGGAAAGCATCGAACCTTACACTAAGTTGATCAGCTAATGTATACGTTTGCAATATTTGTATTGTTTGCGAATTATAAACCACCTCATGTAGATTTTTATAAATCTATGAATTGAACTATTCTGAACTGTAATGCTGAATAAAGGTATTAAAAGGGATAGTTCACCCAAAAATGAAAATTGTATGTTTATCTGCTTACACCCAGGGCATCCAAGATGTAGGTGACATTGTTTCTTCAGTAGAACGCAAACAAAGATTTTTAACTCAAACCGTTGCAGTCTGTCAGTCATATAATGGCAGTCAATGGCTACCAAATCTTTGAGAATTAAAAAAAACATACGAACAAAACCAAATTAAACCCTACGACTCGTGATTATACACTGAAGTCCTAAGGGTGCGTTTACACTTGTCATGTTTGGTTAGATTAAAATTAACCCTGGTGCGATTGCTCTGATAGTGCGGTTTGTTTAAGTGTGAACGCTGCCATCCGAACCCTGGTGCGCACCAAACAAGCGGGCCGAGACGGCTAAAAAGATAGGTCTCCGGTCTCGGTCCACTTCCAAACGAACTCTGGTGCGGTTCGAATGATATATGAACGCAACACGGACCAAATAATTCTAAATGAACCAAAACCAGGAAAAAAATGACAAGATGTGACGCTATGCAACATAATTTCACAAAGAGAACAAATGGTACCCAAAACAAAACGAGCAGAGGGCAAACGTAGAGCAACGAAGAGGTAAAGTACCTTGTATGAGCTCTTTGTGAGTTTGTAGATAGTGAAAACAAAACATATGCACGCAAAAATGAGCGTGCTTAGTCCAGCAGACGGTATTGCGTAAATCCGACTTTAAGCGGCAATCATCGGACCGATCCATGAACGGGTACTTTGATGTCATACACCCGCAGCGCCGCTTTAAGTCGAAATCACCTTTTCCTTTTGTTTGGAGTGTTCGGTGAGTTCCGTCCACTGATCTATATATTCTCTATTATAGATCAGTGCTTCCTTCACAAAATATACGTCATTCAACCTGACCAATCAGTTCACGGACGTCTCACTATGGCTTTAGGTTCGGTATCTTTTGGTTCGTTGTCAAAATACCAGTGTGAACGCTAAGCGGACCAGGACCAAATGTATCATTTTCCTTTTTGGTCCGGACCAAATTAACCAAACGAACTGAACTACAAGTGTGAACGCACCCTAAGACACGAAGCGATCGATTTGTGTGAGCAACTGAACAGTATTTATATAATTTTTTTACCTCTAATTCACCACAATATGAGCGCATGTACAGCGTCCGGCGGATGAGGTGTGTACGAGCTCTGGCGTAGTATCCACGTTAAAAATCCTGATACATGGGCGCCGATCTGTTTCTGCCGGTGGGTGCTCAACACAGAATCACATATCTGTTTACAGTAGGCACATATTCGCGCGTACACAGGACAAAGTTTGAGGGCACACACGTAATATCTGATGGAGCACGCTGCAAGCCGAGAAATTATAATACGCGCACTCTCTCTTGTATTACAATAATGCACTCTTAACATTTGTCATTAAAATAACGCCAAAACCTGCCTCAAATATAAACTATGAAAAGAATAAAGTGGTACAAGCTACAATACACTTCTAATTGGTTAAAATGAACCGAGAATCTCTCGTGTTTTTCCGTGGGTGCTCGAGCCCCTGAGCACACGTGGATCGGCGCCTGTGGTCGGATGATATATAAAAATTGTCTTACATTGCGATGACCTGTACTTCTAAATGCACTTCTTCTCGCACAAACCGATCGTTTCGTGTCAGTGTATCGTCACGAGCAGCAGACAGACAGACTGCAACAGTTTGAGTTAAAAATCTTCGATTGTGTTCTACTGAAGAAAAAGTCACCTACATCTTGGATGCCCTGGGTGTAAGCAGATAAACATCATTTTCATTTTTGGGTGAACTATCCCTTTAATTAAAAAAAAAAATCTTACTGACCAGTTTGAACAGTATCATATAACATGTCAGTGTGCCTTATACCTAGTCTTCTGAAGCCTGGGACCAAGTCTACAAAATACGCCACTCCATCTTTCAAAGGAAGGTGAGGTTTAAACTGGAAACCCAAGGTTAAAAGGTGGTGAGCGATGAACATGCAGTTATTGTGTTGGACTGCAGCCAAGTGAGGCAACTTCAGGAAGTTGTCCCTAAGTTATGAAAACAGAATTACATTTAAAAAAACACACACAAACAGTATGGCAAGAATACTGGTATTAAAAAACACAAAAAACCCCGCCTCTGCTTACTTGTGATATGTAGGCACAACATCATAGAATAGGTGAAAAATGTTTCGGACTGTGTAGAAAAGCTGAACTGCACTGCAAGAAAAAAGACCACAAATTTATGAAGTTCAGCAATTACAGCTTCCACATGCATCTAAAGACATATTTGCTTGAAGAACGTATTCACTTCCAGAATAACAATTCCCTGATAATGAACTTACCCCCCCCCCCCCCCCCCCATGTCATCCAAGATGTTCATGTCTTTCTTTCTCTACTATTAGAACTATAGTAGGAAGAAAACATTGCAGGATATTTCTTCATACAGTGGACTTCAATTGGGATCAGCAGGTTGAAGGTCCAAATTGCAGGTTCAAAAGCTGCACGATCGTAGCCAAGTAATAAGAGTCTTGTTTAGGTAAATTATCTCTTTTTTTAACTTAAATTTATTTACTTTTTAACCACAAAAGCTTTTTATTAGAAAATGACTAATCGTTTTGCTAGAAAATACCTTTATTCTTTGTCTGGGATTGTATTGAGCCCTTGAAGCTGCTCTGGAACTGCAATTTGGACATTCAACCTGTTGGCTCCTATTGAAGTCCACTATATTGTGAAAAATCCTGGAATGTTTTCCGTAAAAACCTTAACTTCTTTTCGAATGAAAAAAGTTGAACCATCAATGTCTAGGATGACAAGGGGGTGAGTAAATTATCAGGAAATTTTATCCTGGAAGTGAACTAATCCTTTAAAGTGTCTGTAATGCCTGCAACGTACCACTGGGGGGAGCTACCCACTGCCTCAGACAGAGTTTGTATGGCAAGTTCCATTAGCTGCTGCACTGATTCACTAATGCGACACTCAGGTAGGGACAGAGTGCTAGGACTCAGCTGCTTCTCATTTTCCAGACTCTGCTGATCATAATGGGCACTTTTCTTACTAGACTCCTTCTTCTCTTTCTCTCCTCCACTGGGACTTGGTAGTTTAGGGATAGAGAGTTTATACCCTGGAGTGATCTGAATGCGAAGAGCATATAGAAGCCTGTAACTAAAAATCTTCTACAGCTTAATTAACATTATAGAATTTGGAGAGGTATTACTTTCACGGTGTTGTGCATCTCAGATGTCATGAGCTTCCGGGCAGCCACGATGACATCTTGGCATTTTTTGCTTGCGAAGTGGCAGTTGACGTTCCTGGCGTATTTTAAGAGGTCGGTTGAGTCTCCTGTGAGGTACCCCATCTCTTTCAGACTGCTTTCGAAATCTTCTGTCTGTTTAATGACCTGAGAATACAATTGAAGATTGTATTACAAAGAATGCTGCACAGTTGTCATATGCTGACAGATACATCTATGGCCCTGCAGTCTTACCTCGCTATACTCGGCTAGCTGATTACTGTTAGCCGGTATGGAATGAACTAGGCATTCACGAATGATGCATTCAGACATCTCCTCCCATATCAGGCCTCCTAAAATCTCAGACACTTTCTTTTCATCTATAGACACATCTGAAGAAAAAAAAACATATACACAACCCACCATTAGCCTACTTCAACCTTTAAGACCACTGGTTGGATAGAGTGACATGCTAAGGACCCCCTGTTATACATTGTATCAAACTGAGTTTTGCATTTCAAGAAGTCAAGAGTTTACATACACCTTTCAGAATCTACAAAATGTTAGTTGTTTTACCAAAATAAAAGGGATCATACAAAATGCATTTTTTATTTAATACGAACCTGAATAAGATATTTCACATAAAAGTTTACACATAGAAAAGAGAAAAAAAATAGTTGAATTTATAAAAATGACCCTGTTCAAAAGTTTACATACACTTGATACTTAATATTGTGTTGTTACCTGAATAATCCACAGCTGTGTTTTTTTGTTTAGTGATGTTTGTCCTGAACAGTTAAACTACCTGCTGTTCTTCAGAAAAATCCTTCAGGTCCCACAAATTCATTGGTTTTTCAGCATTTTCATGTATTTGAACCCGTTCCAACATTGACTGTATGATTTTGAGATCCATCTTTTCACACTGAGGACAACTGAGGCACTCATATGCAACTATTACAGAAGGTTCAAACGCTCACTGATGTTTCAGAAGAAAAAAACGGTGCATTAACGCCCAGGGTTGTAAACTTCTGATGTGTCCATTTTTCGTATTTTGCATAAATCTCTTTTTTTTTCCCCATTTAGTACTCCTCTTCAAAAGCTACAGAAGATACTTACATGTTCCCCAGAAGACTAAATAAGTTACATTTACCCTGGTCTTAAAATTCAGAAAGTTTACACCCCCCCAGGAATGCATCATTAATGCATCTTTTTTTTTCTTCTGAAGCATCAGTAAGCTTCTGTAATAGTTGCATACGAGTCCCTCAGTTGTCCTTAGAAAGATGGGTCTCAAAATCATACAGTCATTGTTGGAAAAGGTTCAAATGCACAAAAATTGTGAAGATCTGATAATTTAGGTATCAACATAGTATTAAGAATCAAGTGTATGTAAACTTTTGAATGGTACTTTTTTTTAACTATTATTTTTTCTTGTGGACTATATGTAAATGTACTAAATAAAAAAGAACATGCATTTTATATGATCCCTCTTATTTTGGTAAAATAAGGAACATTTTACAAATTTCTGCAAGGTGTATGTAAACTTTTGACTTCAACTGTACATAGAATGAAACAAACATGAAAGCTTGTACATGCTAGAACAAGCTAGAACACACCTTATTAGTTCTAGTGTTACAGGATGTTTGTGGTAAACAGAATTAGCTTTTTTTGCCTTTTGGATTTCTAGACGTACCAAAAAGGTGTTCATGTAGTGTTTTAAGCACGGTGAGCACTTTGGTGTAAACCTGGCTAGGATCTGGATGCTCTTCTTTGGTTTCTGTGCACTGCAGGCTCAAGACTGCACCCTGCTCCGGCTGCCTGCTCACTTCCACCACCAATGAGGGGTATAGGATTAGAGGCTTCAGCATGTACTTAAACAACACTTGCCCTAAAGAATTGACAAAAAGTCAGGCAGTCAACTAACAGACCAAAATGTAAACAAATCAGTCTGGGCTGTAACACCAAAACTCATTCTTACCAAAGAGTTTAATCTTTTTATGAAGCTCTCCTTGAATGGAGAGAGCCTGGAGAATGCTGGGGAGAAGAGCATGTGGAACAGATTCGTCTCCCTTAGGTCCTCCTCTGTTCAAATGAAGCGCTGTCTTTAGGAAAGACTTCACACTAGTGAGCTCAGCTAAAAAAGGGAGATCAGAAGAAATTAGACAAGCAAACAGAGGCAGAACATTTTAAATCATATTAGTTTGAACTATTGATACAAGGTTTTCTAAGCACAAACATCTGAAGTATGTGCATGGAAAGTGGCTGTCACAAGGCATATGAGTACAAAACTACGTTTTCTTTCATGTCTTATTGTGCTTAAACTGTCAAACGCAAACAATGTCACAAACACACAGGAGTTACAAAAACAGTCTGTTATGTCTGTGAAGGTAAACAGCTGGGAAAGAAATTGCATGTTTATATTAGATCTGTAGGGCAGCAGTGTTATATGGGGCAGCCGTGGCCTAATGATTAGGGAGTCGGACTTGTAATCAAAAGGTTGCAGGTTCGAGTCCCAGGTCCGGCAGGGATTGTCGGTGGGGTGAGTGATTAATCAGTGCTCTCTCCACCCTCAATACCACGACTGAGGTGAGACCCTTGAGCAAGGCACCGAACCCCCAACTGCTCCCCGGGCGCCGCAGCAATGCAATGGCTGCCCACTGCTCCGGGTGTATGTTCACGGTGTGTGTTCACTACTGTGTGTGTGCGCACTTGGATGGGTTAAATGCAGAGCACAAATTTCTAGTATGGGTCACCATACTTGGCCTCACGTCTCGTCACTTATATACAGTAAATAAATCAATAAATCCACTGCTCTCATCTCATCTGAGGCTGGGACTCTAAATAGTGTTCTGTGCTCATCTGTGCAGCCAGTGACAGAACAGTTAACATGCTTTGCTCAAACTTTTGCAATGGTGTTAGAACTGATACACTGTTGTCGCTTGCAAAAACACAATGGCGGCACCGTGGGTGGAACCTTGCAGGTTAAGGGGCCATAATAACATCATAAGATCCCCTTTCTACGTTACAGGGGAGCGAAGTCTGAGCGGGTCATTTTTTACAAGCTTGCAGAAAAGGCATACCAAAACAAAGTTACTAAGTTGTTCTTTTTCACATTTTCTGGGTTGGCAGATACACGGGGACCCGATTACAGTTCTTAAACACAGCAAAAGTCTTCAAGATTTTCATGCTATGTCACCTTTAAAGTAAAATAGAGTTACTTTTAGTGGAAGGAAGCTTCCAGACTGCCAGTTTCTGCCACTCTTCCCCAAGGTGGTAGATGAGATTCTCTCTCTGTATTGTGATCTCTGAGCTGAGGGCCCGAATTAAAGGCAACTCTGTGTCTTTCCAGGCTTTCAGGGCATCGACACTAGCTCGTGCCTGTATAATGCAAGTAGGAATATGCGATTAAGTCATTGTGTGGTGATTCCTAGAGCTGTTATTCAACCAAAATATTATTTAAATTAATTACATGATATGGCAGTAAAATCAAATTTAAAATGAATTTATTTTTTTTAATAATTAAATACATTACATAAATCTGTTAAGTTCACAGGATGATGATTTTAATGTTAAATGTGACTTACCTTTCCATGCTGCTTAGCTGCAACCACATAATTCTTTTCCTGCAACGCCCTGTGATACTCCTCTTTTGCCGTGTCAAACTTCAAAAGCATATCAAAATAATGAGAATGTTTCTCTTACACAAACCATGTGCCTGAACAGGCAAATTACTGTGAGCTGTTTTTACACAATCAAATACATTACAAGAATGCACACACTTTAAGATGAAAATCTAGCTTTAATCCTTTAAGCATATAGAAAATCTCAGTAGCATTACCTCTTGGAGATGCTGGAGCAGGTCTATAACTACAGTGTTTTTCTCAAGCTGCTGCTTAAGCTTGGCATACTCCGTTACGGCATCATGAAGGTTCTGCTGAACCTGTAAATGCAAACACTTAGTTCACATTGCAAGCTACTATAAGAGTCAATTTGAGTAATTTGAAACTGATGCATAATTGTTTATTAGTAGTAAAATAACATTACCTCATTCTCAATGCAGCTTTTCAATAAATCAATGTCTTTGGAAACAGATTCAACCTGGTCCAAAAGCTCCTCTGCTCCCTCCATACTAGGTATAAACTCAATATATTTTTTATTTATCATGTCTGTAACCTCTTCCTGTATGGAGAGAAACATAGGAGGGTTAAAGTCTGACACAGAAACACAAAATAGTAATAAATAAAAGCTTAAATAAACACTACTTGTAATTAAAGTTGAAGAAAAATGTTTTTTTTTTTTTAAAGTCTCTTCTGCTCACCCAGCCTGCGTTTATTTGGTCCAAAGTACGGCAAAAACATTAAATATTTTAACTATTTAAAATAACTGTTTTGTTTTATTAGAATACATTTTTAAATGTAATTTATTCCTATGATCAAATTTGCTGTTCAAGAAACATTTTTTTAGGATTCTTTGATTAACAGAAAGATCAGCATTTATCTGAAATAAAAAGCTTTTGTAACATTATACATATTCAAAAGCTTGGAGTCAATATTGATCAAAAGTGACAATAAAGACATTTATAATGTTACAAAAGATTTCCATTTCAGATAAATGCTGGCCTTTTGAACTTTCTATTTATCAAAGAAACCATTAAAAAATCTACTCAGCTGTTTTCAATATCATAAAACATAAATCAGAATATTAGGGCTTTCTAAAAGAGTAATGATGCTAAAAACTTTGCTTTGAAATCACAGGAATAAATTACATTTCAAAATATATTAAACTCGATAGCAAACCGTTTTAAATAGCAAAAATATTTCAATTTCAAAATATTTTTAATGTTTTTGCTGTATTTTGGATCAAATAAATGCAGATCATAAACAGAAGAGACTTTTAAAAACATTAAAAATCTTAACAGGTTTTGATTTAAATGGAGAGTTATATTTCTTAATTAATACATATGTATAAACAAACGGATATCTCCAATTCAGACAACAAATATGAACCATAAGGCACATTTTATCTGATACATTTAATTACATTACAAAACAGCTCTGAATGTGATTATAATGATTTCGTTAGAGACAAATCCCAAAACATGATCAAGAATAAAACAAGCTTGATAAGTAAAAACCAGAACCCAGACATATATTATGCTTTTCGGTATTAACACTGTATAAAGACTGGAAAAGAACACATTCTTGAATAAAATGAGGCTAATAGCACATAATCTGTCTGAAATCAAGAGATTAGACTGGCACTGACTGGCAATGATATCAGCAGCATGACACGTCAGCCAGACAAAGTCACATCAATACCCCTCTATTCACGATTAAAACACGAATTAACACAGCGGCCATTGTCCAGTGAAGCTTATACACGGTACACGTTTGTTATTCTCAAATGACTTCATATGTCAGAAGAATGGCGTTAGCCGCACTTTGGTTAACGGTCAAAGTAACGTTATGCTAACATTAGTACCAAAGAGTCAGTGTGCAAACAAACAATTGCCATTTTTAATTATCTTTTTAAAAGTATCGTTATTGAATTTAACATTTTTTTTTTTTTTTACCGTTGAGTTAGCTCAGTTATATTGAGGTTTGACAGCTGCTAGCTAACACAACTACACTGTTTACCTTTGTTTCTTCCACTTTCCGTGACAGTTTGGAGATTTTGCAGGCGAGGTCATCCTTCTCCAGTTTTCCTGAGCTGGCGAGTACTTCTGTCACAAACGACGACATGCTGTTAACGGGTAAACAAACGACTGAACGTGCAAGGTAGTTTACCACTTCATGCCACGACCCGCCATTCCGCGCGCAAGGGATGCTGGGAGTCTGTGTCTGTTGGAGGTAATAACAAAGCTGCAGTTGATTTTAAAACAGGGGGCGGTTAGAAATAATCGCTTGCTATCCAGCGATGTGCATTTAAACTATAAAATTAGGTCACTCGGTCATTTTATTAGGGCAGGTTAGAGACGAGACTGAAAAAAATGGAACGTATTAACAGTTTTTGATTGTTTTATGTCTGTTTTAGTGGATATACAGTAAATTCATTTTCACTTTCACTCAGACTGAAAGTGAATTGTTGTTAAACCATTAGAAATACACCTTAAATTGGAAAACAATTGCATGGAATGAAATGGTAGTAAAACATCAAAAACGGCAGAATGTTTTCTGGGATATAAAACGTATGTAAAATTAAAAAAAAAAAGTCTGGGAGATTTCAAAAGACATCTAGACATAAGATTGATCAATTTTTGTGTGAAATAGAGGGCCATAACAGATTTTAGTAACCTCTAATGCTACTTTTGGTGAATTTGGTGACCCTGCTGTACTGTATACTCGCATTACGATTATTTTTATGTTTTTTAAAGAAGTCCCTTCTGCTCACCACATTTGATCTGAAGTACAGCAAATATAGTAAAAATTCGGAAATATTTTTACTATTTAAAATAACTGATTTCTATTGGAATATATTTTAAAATGTAATTTATTCTTAATTTAAATAAATTATTATTAATTTATTATTTCAAAGCTGAATTTTTAGCATAATTACTCCAGTCACATTATCCTTCAGAAATCATTTTAATATTCGGATTTGCTGCTCACAAAACATTTATTATTTTATGTTGAAAACAGCTGAGTAGAATGTTTCTGCTTTCTTTGATGAATAGAAAGTTCAGAAGAACAGCATTTATTTGGAATAGAAATCTTTTGTAACGTTATACATGTCTTTATTGTCACTTTTGATCAATTTAAAGCATCCTTGCTGAATAAAAGTATTAATTTCTATAATTCCACCCTAAAAAAATACTCCAGGCTTTTGACTGGTATATTGTATAATGTTATAAATGCCTTTTATTTCAGATAAATGCAGATCTTTCTATTCATCGAATAATCCTGAAAAAAATACTCAACTGTTTTAAATGTTGATAATAAAAATAAATGTTTTTTGAACAGCAAATCAGCGTAGTAGAATGATTTCTGAAGGATCATGTGACACTGAAGACTGGTATAATGATGCTGAAACTGTGGCTTTCATTTTGATCACAGAAATAAATTACAAAGTAAAGTACTTTGGATCAAATAAATGCAGGTTTAGTGAGCAGAAGATACTTCTTTAAAAATCATAAAAAAACTTACTGTTCAAAAGCTTTTGACTGGTAGTGTAAGTGTGCAGCTATTAACATCAGACCTAAAGGCTTCCTAGACATCACCAGATTGAAGAGCCATCGTGTGTGAAATAGAGAAGGGTAACCGATTTCATAACCTCTAATACTGCCTTACCGAATTTGTTGGCCCTGCTGTATGTGTGAAGCTGTTCACATCAGACCAAAATGGTTTTTGGTGTATGAAACAAGAGATTAGACATCATCAGAGTGAATCTGGATGACATTACAGCCATAGTGTGTGAAATACAGAGTGGTAACAGATTTTGGTAACCTCTAATATTGTGGTGTATGATGTTCTAGCATGTCAAGCCTGAAAAAAAGATGAAGACATTATCACAAAACTGACAAAAGATATTCTCAGACAAAATTCCCAAAACTTCTGTAAGTGCTGTCAAGTATAATTCTTTCTTTGTATACAAGGATGAACCACTGGAAGAATAGAAATCTAACAACCCTGAAGCTTCTTTCTATTCCAGCAAGGATGACTGTCATCTCATACTGATGCATTTCAAAGACTCCTGTCCCAGAAGGGATTGTTTTCATTCATTGTAATTATTATATCATTTCTCATCATGCTCACATATGACACAGTAGTGTGTGCTGATGATCAGAGCCCTCTTCTCTGGCCTAGAGATCTAGAAAAAATGCAATCATCCAATCATTAGCACATCAGTAATTGAACCAATGCATTATGTATATCTTAAAATACACACTAATACAATAATACTGCATTTAAGTAAATGAGCATTGCATTAATCACTTTAGTTGATTACCTTGTGTGAGTACTGGATGGATAGAGCTTCTTTAAGGTCTTTTTTTTTTGTAAAGCCATTCTGTTACTGATGGAGGTGTACCATCACGGGCAGTAGGTGCCTTCTTCCTGAGGAAAGAAGAGTAAATGAGCCGTTATACACTTAACTGTGGCCCCAATTCTGTATTAATGGACTTTCTTTGGCAACATCTTATAGTTTAATGAAGAATTATTATTGTTAATACATTTAATCAGTTTCTTTTTTATTTCTGTTGCCTAATAATATCAAAACCCTCTTCATTTTCTGTATGTTCATATTATTTTATTTCTTTAGGGTAATAGGAGATTCCAATCCTGATGTTTGTGAAACTTAACCAGATGGCTCCAATGCATCTTTTCTTTTATACACTTCCCATTTAGCATTAGAAGACCACAATCCACTGTGTAGTGCAGCGTTTTGTTGTATCAACACAATCATGGCTATGTTTCGAAGTCTAATTAAACTCAGGAGATTATATCTGATTCTCTAAAGTAATCCAGGGAGAGGAAGGCAAAAAGAAGACTTGTGGTAATGCATTTTAGAAGAGTACTACATGATGATTTTGTGCAGGTGTCCGAAAAAATATACAGTTGTCTTCATTAACTTTTATGTTGTCACTCCTGCGCTGTTTAATAACACAGTATGTTGATAATGAATATAATGGAAATTTGACACTGTGGCATAGGAAATGTCTCACTAATTTAGTTGGAATTACTCAACATTTTTCATATCTCGTTAAACACAAGTCAATACTATTCCATGGGCATTAATCAAAGAAATGTAATTAACAAAAACAATACCACTACCTCACTGGAGATAAACAATTCTAATAAATGCCCTTTGTATGTGGTTATTTTTAGTAACAGGTCATTCTGAAAGCGTTTAACCTATTGAAACGTGTTTAAGAGAGGAAGGTAAAACTATTATTTAAAGGCAAAGACTATTGCTTGTGGTTAATAGAGTTATACTTATTTTGAGACATACACTGCTGTTCAAAAGTCTGGGATCAGTAAGATTTGTAATGGTTTTAAAGACTTTTCGGCTCATTAAGGCTGTGTTTATTAGATTAAAAATACATAAATGACAGCAATATTGTGAAATATTATTGCAATCCAAAATAGTGATTTGTTATTTTAATATACTTTAAAATAGAATTTATTCTTGCGATGCAAGCCTGAATTTTCAGCACCATTACTCCAGTCTTCAGTGTCAAATTATCCTTCAGAAATCGTTCTAATATGCTGATTTATTGTCAATGTTGAAAACTGCTGGTTAATATTTTTTTTAGAACCAGGGATACTTCTTTGATGAATAAAACGTTAAAAAGAACAACATTTATTTAAAATAGAAATCTTTTCTAACAATATACACTACAGTTCAAAGTTTGGGGTCAGTGAATGTTTTCTTTCTTTCTTTGTTTAAAAGAAAGTAATACTTTTATTCAGTAAGGATGTGTTAAAATGATAAAACGTAATAGTAAAGACATATTGTTAGAAAAGATTTCTATTTTGAGAAGATATAATGTCAAATATATGAGGAATATGATCGAATCTACGCAACTAAATCTTCTTAATGTAAAAATATTTTAAAATCTTTATTAATATTTTGTATATTTTGCAATATATTTAAAAACACATTTGAAAATATATTTTTTGTCCTTTCAGTTATCAGTTATGACTGTAGAAGTCACAATGTGACGAAACAAGTACAAATAAGTGTCCACATAGACTTACTAATAAACAGACATGCCTGTGGCCTTGCAGTAGATGTACAATATAAATGGAAACCCTAATAGAATTATAATGAGAAGAACTTTAGAAATAACAGAAAATAAGAACAGATGGGGGAAAAATACAACACAAAAAAGAGAGGACTCACAGGACAGGGTGACAAAGTGAGAAATCAAATTTTTATTGAAAGGTAACAAGAGGGGTAGAACAAAGGAGTGGAAAATCAGACAACCTTACTGTACAAAGAAAGAATACATAGATCTTCAGCTAAGTGTAGACTGAAATAAAGTGGCTCCAGCAAACGACTACATTTTCACGCTGTCTACAGCTCACGTGAAAAGAAGAACAGGGAAAAAGCTTTCACTCTGCCTTCACTGCCCTCTCACAAACCTGGCTTTACAAAATGTCATCTATTTGATCTTTCCTGAGATCAAACCTCTACAAAGATCGAAAGCAGCCAATCAATCTCCCTTCAAGGAATTCAGAACACAGTGAACATGTGTACCATGGTGTGACAGAAAACGTCATTGTGCAGCAAAAATGAAATCCAGCTCAGACTGAGGCAGAGGTTAGATCACCTTGTGACTGTGCCATGTTTTTCTTTCCAGCCTTGCCTCTCATTGTTGCGTCTCGTCTCACTTAACAGTGACGACTGAGGTGCTGTGAATGGACTCCATGACGGCAGACAGGCGGCTGCACAGATCGTGGGGCGAGTTCCTCACTTTGGGGGGCTCCTTCAGGACTACCATTTCTGCAGAACAGTCCAGGACCCTGGGCAGGAATTCACTGAGCTTTTCCTGAAGAGAATCTGATTATCCAAAAAACAAACAATCAACATGAGTTAAGAAGTTAATTGAAATGGTCTATATACTAAATCTTGTGGAAAAGAGCCCACCGTCCATGTCCTGCCCCAGATAGGAGCACCAGCAACTCCTGATCAGTTCTATGATGTCCAAATCCTCTTGGCTGATGCTGTCTCTGACCATGAGGTGCATACAAGGGATGATGCACTCATTCATGATGGTCACCGCCTCTGCCACGTCATTTTCATCTTGACTTTTAAAGAGTGTGGCTGCGTTCTCATTTAGCTCCTACAGGGTGTAACAAAAGATTTACTTATCAAAGAAACCTGAAAGAAATTCGACAAAAATATTAAGCAGCACTGTTTCTAACTAGGGCTGTCAGTCGATTCAACTTTTTTATCTAATTAATTACATGATAAAATTGACTGTGAAAATACCCACAAAAAATTATTTAAAACTATTTTTGTGTTAAATGTATCACAATGTATCAAGTAGACATTACAAATTGCAGCTTTAGAAAAAAATATTTTATTTGACTCAACATAAAATTTATTACACATAAACAATGTGAACTATGGAACATAAAAGAAGATCATTTGAGAAACATCTCAGTATTTTTTGTTTATAAATTGAAAGTCAATGGTAACCAAAACAGCTTTGTTACCAACAGTCTTCAAAATACCTTCTTTTATGTTCCACAAAAGAAAGGTTTGAAATGACATGGGGGTAAGTAAATGACAGAATTTACATTTTTTGGGTAGTCTTAGTATTAGTATTATTTAATGATATAAAACTGTAAATAAGAAACTAAATCTAACTGCAGGTGGCAGTACTTTACTTTCATTCGATTTGTTCCAACGGCTGATTCATTTCGGAATTACGGCGCACTTTATGAATGAATATAACATAATATATTCTTATTTATTGAACTGCTGTTTAAAATCACATTTAAGCTTGTAATAGAACGGGACAAACCCAGTACTAGTCTAATATAGCTCTTGCTGCCAGTGTGATGACATATATAAATATGAGTCAAAACACATACAGGAGCATTTTTTGCACCAATATCTTGAATTTTAGGTCATAACTGCATTTATAGAGTTGTTGCCCCGCATCATATTTGTCAACAGTCAACTATATGAAAGGTTTGGAGGCGGGGCTAGCGCGTTAACTGTGTTAAAGTATTTTAATTGCGTTATTTTTTCACAAGTAATTAATTAAGTTAACACCTTAAACTGACAGCCCTATTTCTAACATTTATAATAATAATAAAATACTTATTAAACGCCAAATCAGTATATGAGAATACATTTCTGAAGGATGAAGTGAAACTGAAGACTGGAGTAATGGCTGCTGAAAATTAATAGGGATAAATTAGTTTTTAAAATATATTCAAACAGAAAACAGTAATTTTAAAGGGCTAATTCACCCAAAAATGAAAATTACTCCATGATTTACTCACCCTCAAGCTACCCTGTGTGTGTATGACTCTCTTTCTCCAGACGAATACAATCAGAGTTATATAAAAACAATTCTGTCTCTTCCAAGCTTTATAATGGCAGTAAATGGGTGTTGAGATTTTGATTGAGAAGTCCAATAAAGTGCATCCATCATAAAAAGTACTCTTTATGGCTTTGGAGGGTTAATAAAGGCCTTTTGAACTCAATCGATGTGTTTGTGCAAGAAAAATATGCATAAACTTTATATAAATATTTTTTGTATAACAATGATTGTATTCGACTAAATAAAGAAAGTCATATACACCTATAGGATAGGTTGAGGGTGAGTAAATCATAGGGTAATATTAATCTTTGGGTGAATTATATTATAATATTTGTTACAATATTACTATTTTTATTGTATTGTTTATCAAATAATTGCAGGTGAACAGAAAGCGACTTCTTTTAGAAACATTAAAAAATCATACAACTTTTGAATGGTAGTGTATGTTTTGAATTACTAATGTGTACATACTTTCAAACACTTTCTTCTGTAAAGTGCTATAAGTGACTGGTCCACTCCTTTCTTTTCCCCTTTCCTAAGCAGGGCTGAGTTGTCCTGGTGTGCATGTGCGAGATAATTCAGAGCTTCTCTTATCCTGCAATTAAAAAGATAAATGTTGCAGCTGTAAAAACTCTCCAATACAATGCAAAGGTTGTCTTTGAGTCTACGTACTTTCCATTCTGATACTGCTCGAGACCTGTCAACAGGTAGGCAAATACTGTCTTGAACATGCTGTAGTCATCATGCCATTGCTGGAAAGAGAAGGAAGAAAATATAGTTTGCAATGATCAAACCAAATCACTACTGTTCACAAGTTTGGGGTCAGAAAGTTTAAAGTCTTTAAAATAAATCTTTTATGTATTTATTTGATCAAAATGCAGTAAAAACAGTGATGTTATGACATATAATTGTTTTGTATTTTAATATATTTTAAAATGTAATTTATTCATGTGATGACAAAGCAGAATTTATAGCAGCCACATGATAATTTAAAAATCATTTTAATATGCTGATTTGCTGTTTAAGAAACGTTTAATATTATAAATGTGTTGAAAAAGTTTTTTTTTTTCAGTTCATTAGAACAGCATTATTTTGAAACAGAAATCTTTTGTAACATTTTAAATGTCTTTACTGTCACTTTTGCTCAATTTAATGCATACTTGCTGAATAAAAGTAATATTAATTTCCTTAAAAACAAATAAGAATCTGACTCCAAACTTTTAAACAGCAGCATATACCATACATGTAAGAAGAGAAAATAGTAGAAAGCCTTATTGATTTTACCAAGTACTCATCCATGTCCATGTCTTCTGGTTTAATGAGGCGGAGTTTACATCTGGCCTCTCTCATGATACTAACAGCCCTACAAGGAAAAAGTACCAGTTTAGATTAGTCCAATTATTCAATCCTAACCTATCCCCCCACCCCAAAATACTGCATTAAGTAACTGATTTAAAGGAAATGTGTACCGATCATCAAAACTCAGGTTACGATCCCCAAACTGCTCCAGTAATGTTCTCTCAATGACACGGTTAGGCGCCTGGTTTTGAAAAAAGTATACCAGAACATGCTGGAGTCGAGGGTCCTGCTGGGGTGTGGTCTCTTCCTGGGACAGCTCATACAATCTGGAATATTCCTCATGGAACGCCTGATGAGGAGATCCAAAAGAAGTGAGTGAGCTTGGTAAATAAAGTACTAAGTAAACTAAGTTAAGATATAAGTTTATGAGAATTAATATCTGAACATATGATATGAAAACTCTGAAGTAGCCCCATTTGGTGTGTTCACTTGCAGTTGCATCAAGTATTTTTAAGTTGTATACCTTGATGAGTCCTGCTTCAGGTCCGTCTTTGTCAAATGCCTGTCTTGCCTTGGCGATTGCAAAAATGACACCTTGCATGGCTGGTGTTAGCATCATCTATTCAATTACACATGAAACAAGGAAAAATATGTCAAAATTTAATCTTTAGGGGATAAAAATGAACAAAAAAAATCTGTCATTTATTACACACCCCAGGGTTGCCAGGTTTTCACACCAAAACCCGCCCAATTGCCAATCAAAACTAGCCCAAAACTAGCCCAATCGTATTTTGAGGGGGGTCCCCCATTAAAAAAATTGCACTCTGGGGGATAAAATACATGTTTTTTGTCTGGCTAAATGGTCCCCTGGTAAATTCGTATTTGTTTTTTTTGTTTTTTTCATTTATTTATGAATTTTTCCAAACTTTAACAAAATACATTATACAATCAAGGTTATAGTTTGTTTGTTTTTCCCCCCACAATAACCCTTCCCGCCTAAAAAATTAAACAAATTACACAAAATATAATAAAATTAAAAGAAAAACGACAATAATGAAAATAGACAATTTGAGAAAGAAATAATAAAAAAAAAAATACAATTCAATACTCTGACATTTTTAAAGTGGTCTTTACATAATTTTGAAACCAAATAATAGTGATCACGTTTAAGCAATTTTCCACAGAATTCGTTATAATAATCAGTTAAGGAGGGTAAATTCGTATTTTAGGGGCTAAATATGACGTTATTGAAGTCACCTACCCCCAGCAACAGTGTAAAAGTAGCCCGATTCTGCGGGAAAACCGCAGACTTGGAAACACTGACACACCCTCACATCATTGCAAACCCGTAAGAGCATCTTCGGAACACAAATTAATATATTTTTGATAAAATCTGAGAGCTTTCTGGCTCTGACTGAATTTTTTTGTAGGGAGGTGGTTGCCATTTCTTTTGTCTACACTTTTTCACATTAGACATGGAGGTGTATTATTCTCTACTTTTTTCTTTCATTTAGTAGTTAGTGGTAGGTAGATTTGTTTCAGATTTGTTTCAAAACATTCCATGTTTTCTGGAGTTAGTATGTTTTGATTGCTATGTTGGCCTTGACCCCTTGTGTGTGTGTGTGTGTGTGTGTGTGTGTGTGTGTGTGAGTTTTTTTGGATTTTATCAAAAATATGTTAATTTGTGTTCTGTGTGTTTATCAAAAATATCTTGTGTATGTGTCTTAATTTGTTAGTTTAGGTAGATTGTTTTCTGCTTGTGTGTGTGTGTGTGTGTGTGTGTGTGTGTGTTTTCTTGGATTTCATCAAAAATATATATTTTTAAGGTAATTTATGTTCTTAATTTATGTTCTGTGTGTGTGTGTGTGTGTGTGTGTGTGTTGTTATTGTTTTTTTCTTTCTTTTCTTGGATTTCATCAAAAATATCTTAATTTGTATTCTGTGTGTATTCATCAAAAATATCTTAAATTGTGTTCCGAAGATGAACGAAGATCTTATGGGTTTGGAATGACATGAGGGTGAGTAATAAATGACAGAATTGTATTAAAATTTTAGGTGAACCATTCCTTTAAATTTAATGTACGAGTAGCCTCGTTTTACAATTCATGGAACTAGAAGGATGTGTTGGTCCTTTACCTCCTCATTGTAGCCATCGGCATCAGACCGCACCAGAATCTTGCCTACATTGGGTATCTCGACCTCAGACACTTCATTCTCAGGCTGGCTGCGCACAGCCGCAGCCTGGTTCTCCTCTGTGGACGAGGCCTCCGGCTCTGCCTGGGCATCTGGTTCTGCCTCTGCTCCTCCCTCATCACTGACGCCCTGCTCCTCCACCTCAACCTCTGACTCAGATCTGTCTGTAGTGGCTGACTCCACCACAGGCTGCTGAGAAACACAGAGAAAGAGGGTGTTGAATGACTGTCAATGATCTTATCCACTCATCATAGTCTATAGAGATGTTCACTCATAACATCAATTTGTAGGCAAACCAGGAAGTCTAATTCACCATGGAATTTAATTTAATTTAATTGTTTTTTTAAAAATGGAAATGAATATCTGAGCGTCATCTGACTAGATTTATATTCTATAACACTATACAATATAACACTGTTTGTCTGCTTTTGAAGAAGGCTGAAGTGTTTTCTAGATAAGGAAATGTATTTTATTTTCAATGCATGGACTAGTATGAATGTTTGAAAATAGTACTGTCCACTTTCTGTGTATGGTGATGAGTTTTTTTGTACTTGACACAGTAATTATCGAAACTGTAAACTAAAACTGAACGCATTAAGAACTTCATTACTTTAAATGAATTAACATGACCTGAAAGAAAATAAAAATACCATTGAATGCAGTAAGAAATACTAACCACTAGAGGTCCTATCATTACCATTTATGACAAAGCCTAGCAACAAGATCATGTAGTGACAGCAGAGTCATAAATCAGGAGCACCAATAAAATCAATGAGTCAAAGACGAACAGCAGAAGAATAAATTCTGTGTTGTAAATACTGAATGGACTTGCTGATTGAAACTCCATATACTGAGTCAATAATATCCAAGATTACGCTCTTTAAAGACTAGACGGCAAGAACACATGGTGCTTAAACAATCGCCTGTTGATTGAAGTGTCAAGAAAATGTTCTCCACGATCATTTAATGACTGTGAAAATGTAGGAATCCAGTTGATCTTGATGGTGCATGCAGGAAACAGAGCTCAGGTTCTATTTAAAGCTCTTCTCTGACACACTGTCCCCAGCAACCCCGCCTGAGACTTGAACCAAAAAGACTGAGGAATGTTGGACGGCACTCAGCTGTCCGATGAACCTTATCCACATATTCCTTTCCAAAACTTATCCGCTTACAAAATACCAAGGTTTTGCACAACACATCACAACATAACAGATAAAACATTAAACATTAAGCAAGTTCAAACAAACAAGTTTGTAGTGATTTAACCACTAATGTAAACTAGAACTTTCTCTCCCATATTCCCACACTACTCCCTGATCATCGCACCACACATACAGTAGATGCCAAAATATACTAAAATCCCAAATATTAAAATCCCAAAAGATCCACTAAATATGTTCATAATTGTAATGAAAAAAGAAAATAAAAATATATTTTCTATAAAGAAATGTTTGATAAATCCACTGAAATTATCATGTTAAATGAAAATAAATAAATAAATGTTTAAAGGTATAAAAATATAAAATTTCTATTGAATTAAATCACTAAATTGCTAAAATATAATGAAAAAAAAAAAATATATATATATATATTAATGATATATAAAATTATATATATAAGATTTAATATGTAATTTTACTGTAATATACATTCATAACACATGTACAATATAAATAAATAGTCTACAATTATAAAGATTTTGTATATAGTTGTGCTCAATACAAAGGGATCATACAAAATGCAGGTTCTTTTTTATTTAGTACTGACCTGAATAAGATATTTTACATAAAAGACATTTACATATAGTCCACAAGAGAAAACAATAGTTGAATTTATAAAAAAAAAACCTGTTCAAAAGTTTACATACCCTTGATTCTTAATACTGTGTTGTTACCTGCATGATCCACAGCTGTGTGTTTTTTTTTTTTTGTTTAGTGATAGTTGTTCATGAGTCCCATGTTTGTCCTGAACAGTTAAACTGTCTGCTGTTCATCAGAAAAATCCTTCAGCTCCCACAAATTCTTTGGTTTTCCAGCATTTTTGTGTATTTGACCCCTTTCCAACAATGACTGTATGATTTTAAGATTCATCTTTTCACACTGAGGATAACTGAGGGACTCATATGCAACTATTACAGAAGGTTCAAACACTCACTGATGCTCCAGAAGGAAAAAACATGCATTAAGAGCCGGAGGGTGAAAAGTTTTGAAATTTGTAGATTATGGTAAATGTAACTAAATTTGTCTTCTTGGAAACATGCAAGTATCTTCTGTAGCTTCTGAAGGGCAGTGCTAAATGGAAAAAAATATGATATTTAGGCAAAATGAGCAAAATGTACACATTTCCATTCTGTTCAAAAGTTTTCACGTCATTGTTGGAAAGGGTTCAAATACACAAAAATGCTGGAAAACCAAAGAATTTGTGGGAGCTGAAGGATTTTTCTGATGAACAGCAGACAGTTAACTGTTCAGGACAAACAAGGGACTCATGAACAACTATCACTAAACAAAAAAACAGCTGTGGGTCATTCAGGTAACAACACAGTATTAAGAATCAAGGGTATGTAAACTTTTGAACAGGGTCATTTTTATAAATTCAACTATTGTTTTCTCTTGTGGACTTTATGTAAATGTATTTTATGTAAAACATCATATTCAGGTCGGTACTAAATAAAAAATAACATGCATTTTGTATGATCCCTCTTATTTTGCTAAAAGAATTAACATTTTTGCAGATTCTGCAAGGGGTATGTAAACTTTTGAGCACAACTGTATATACAATATAAATATATTGTTTAAAATATTGTTGAATCACATGACACACAATTTAGTGATAAACAGCAAAAGTTCCTTGATTATATTTCATTTAAATTTCTTAATATTTAACTTACATTTCATTTAAATGTTTATCACATAATTTTTGTTATAACCACTACTGTAGTTTTGTCTGTTTTTGTATGATGTGCTATTGCAGTTATGTTGAGGAAAAAGATTGTGACCCATATGTACTGTACTTAAAGTCTCCAGTGCTGTATATGTGACCTATTTTTTGCATGTCTCAAATAACATTTTAGCGCTCGCATTCACCTGACTCTGGTCTGGCTTCTCTTCATCTGGCGGGCTGTGTGTCTGGCTACTGATGATATGCTCTTCACCTCCCTTATCCACATTCTCACTGGGCTCTGTTGATATCGAATTGAGAGCTTCTGAATTGGCCATGGGCTCTGGAAAGGGAAAGCAGATTGAAAATGAACCTGCAATGGATACATGGAAAACATCTGACCTGATGAAAAAGGTCCTCACCTTCACTGTCCTGGGCAGGTGCTGGTGTTAAATCTGCAGGTGGATCTTCGGGCACTTCATTTGTTTGTTCTTGGGGTGGTTCTGGGTTTGGCTCTTGCTCTGGGTTCTGTGGCTCTTCTTGGATGGGTTTCTCTGTCTGTGTTTGAACTTGTGCTTCTTCACGTTGGGCTTGACAGAACTGCTCTTCCCATTCTTTCAGCTCTTGCTGGAACCAGCGGTTATCCTCCCGAACATAACGCCTCAGGATAGACGGGAGGGAGTCCATTCCTTTCAAAACCTGTCCTGTTTCATTGTCCGTGTCTTCTGTCATTCATAAGTAAGGAAAAAGTCATGTTCAATTAGATTACATTACTGCAGCAGATGGGAAAAACATTACAAAAAGGCCTAATGTTAAATTACTGACATGCGTCGTGTTACTCTCATGAACATGCAGACTGATGCGGAAGAGAAGAAATTGTTAAATAAAGTTGTTATTTTTGGTTTCTTTGTGCACAAACAGTATTCTTGTAGCTTCATAACATTACGGTTGAACCACTGATGGCACATGGACTATTTTAACGATGTCCTTACTACCTTTCTGGGCCTTGAATATGTCAGTTCTGTTGCTGTCTATGCAGGGTCAGAAAGCTCTTGGATTTCGCCAAAAATATCTTAACGGTTTGGAAGGACATGAGGGCGAGTAATTAATGACAGAATTTTCTTTTTTTAGTGAACTATTTCTTTAACATTCTGTGGTAAAAAGGTTTTGTTATGGCACTAACAATCCGGATACTACTGTACCTATCCAGAGTGGATAGTTAATGGAGTTTAATTCGTTCCACTTGTGAAATCAGCCAGTAATCTTGAAAAATGCAAGTGGAAATTTGTTATTCTGTACGAGATTGACCTCTGTTCATTTTAAATTTCCATGATGTTTTCTCTATTGAATAAAAAGAATGCACAAATAAAAAACATTCAATTTTATGATTCATTCTCAGTAATTTGAGGAAATTTGATTTATTTCCATCATAAATCTCAATCTGTATACTAAATGCGAATGGCCTTCATCCAAGAAACTTGTGCGCCTGTTAACTTTGGATTATTTGATTTTACTTGAAAAACAGAAGCATGCTGAATGGGCTCTGGTGTGAATCTACAGTTTCAACAGCTCTGATAAGTAATAAATAATGTGGCATGCAAATTTAACCTTATTTTAAGATAGACACTTGACGTACAGTTGAGGTCAAAAGTTTACATAAACCAAATATACCAAAATAAGTGGGATCATACAAAATGCATTTTATTTTTTATTTAGTACTGACCTGAATAAGATGTTTCACAAAAAAGACGTTTACATATATTCCACAAAAGAAAATAATAGTTGAATTTATAAAAATTACCCTTCAAAATTTACATATGCTTGATTTTTTAATACTGTGTTGTTACCTGAATGATTCACAGCTGTGTTTTTGTTGTTGTTGTTGTTGTTGTTTAGTGATAGTTTTTCATGAGTCCATTGTTTGTCCTGAACAGTTAAACTGCGCGCCATTGTTCAGAAAAATCGTTCAGGTCCCACAAATTCTTTGGTATTTCAGCATTTTTGTGTATTTAAACGCTTTCCAACAATGACTGTATGATTTTAAGATCCATCTTTTCACACAGAGGACAACTGAGGGACTCATATGCAACTATTACAGAAGGTTCAAACACTCACTGATGCTTCAGAAGGAAACACAATGCATTAAGAGACGGGGGTGAAAACTTTGTAAAATTTAATATCAGGGTAAATTTAACTTATTTCGTTTTCTGAGAAAATGTATGTATATTCTGTTGCTTCTAAAGGGCAGTACTAAATGAACAAAAATACGATATTTAGGCAAAATAAGAAAAATGTACACATCTTCATTCTGTTCATTCTGCTCCTGAAGCATCAGTGAGCGTTTGAACCTTCTGTAAGTCCCTCATTTCTCCTCAGTGTGAAAAGATGGATCTCAAAATCAGTCATTGTTGGAAAGAGTTCAAATACACAAAAATGCTGAAAAAAGAATTTGTGGGACCTGAAAGATTTTTCTGAAGAACAGCAGGCAGCTTAACTGTTCAGACAAACAAGAGACTCATGAACAACGATCACTAAACAAAAAAACAAAAACAAAAAAAAACACAGCTGTGGATCATTCAGGTAACAACACAGTATTAAGAATCAAGGGAATGTAAACTTTTAAACAGTGTAATTTTTATAAATACAACTATTATTTTTTCTTATAGACTATATGTAAACATCTTTTATGTGAAATATCAGTACTAAATTTAGGTCAGTACTAAATAAAAAATAACATGCATTTTGTATGACCCCTCTTAATTTGGCAAAATAACGAACGTTTTGCAGATTCTGCAAGGTGTATGTAAACTTCTGACCTCAACTGTATATTAATGTCAATAATTATGACAGGTTGACTATCCGACTTCTTGTGCTTTGTGGTTTCTTTTCACAATTATAAACTATGACAAAAGACATTAGAAGTCCAAAAAAAAGAGAGAAAGTTGATTTGCGTTGTCCTTTTGTTTGACAGATATAGAGTACCTGCCCTAGCAGTGACTGTGGTTAAAAAACACTGTCAATTCTTTTATTGCATTTTAATATTTAAAAAATGTACATAATGCAATAAATGTCCACCCCTATGTCATAGAAATACTCACAATAATTAATTTTTTACATAACATATTAGAAAAAATTAATCAAAATAAAAAGCATTAGGAAGAGTTTTTGATGTTTACAGCTTGGCAGAGACTCTCACATGCCCCTAAATGCCATCAAAGCAATCAGCATTAATTTATGAAAGAAATCTGAGCTCATGCCAATGCCTTAAATCAAGTCAGTGATTTACTTGGCTCCTTCAGCAAAATCTGAGTGCAGATGTGTAACCTGAGAAGCACTTTGGGAAAGTACCTGCTATGAGGTATGGCAGCTTGTCATTGATGTACATGAGGCAGTAGGCGCTGGCGTTGGTCATGCCACCGTACGAGTCTCGAACCAGCTCCTCCCAGGTTGACTCTGTCACCATGACGTCGTTGTACTTCAGCCAGCGTTTATTAGCATGATCATAGATGTACGCCCAATAATGGCCAGCGGAGGCCTGTCCTTCATGGACGAGGACAGCGTGTAGCCTATAGGGCACCTGGAAGCATCAAATAAGAAATCAGGGTACATTGAGGTGTCATGCAAATTTCTTGAAAGGACTCAGTCAATATAAAAGTACCAACGAGTGTTCGGGATATAGACTTTACCTGACACAGACTGTTATCTGAGTACATGCCCTCCAGGGCCTGGCTGACCTTGTCAATGCTGGCTTTCAGCTCTGCACACAGAGAGGGAACACAGATCAATACGCTACGCCTGAGGCCAGGATCCTGATACAGTCACAAACGCATTAGGATAACTGCTTGTGAATAACGATGGCCTTCAGAACAGAAAAATTAAAATGCACATTACGGCTTGGATACAAAACCTAGTGAGCTGCCTCGCTGCTGACTGCCTACATAGACAGCTGTCTTCTGTGGCAACAAGAACTCTGTGTGCCAAACAAACAGCACTCAGCATGCAAAGTGCACAGAAGATTTGACTCACAACTGATTTCAATGCCGGCCACAAAATATAATGAAGGTATAAATAAACAGAGCATGTATTTCTCAATTTTGGGTGAAAAGTCATTTTTTAAAGCATTTTTATCCACGCTTTTCAGAACTAAATGAATTTTCTGTAAATTATTAAAAAAAAAATCTTCAAAGTAGTAAGACATCCAGGTATTTTTCGGCTACTGTTTTATGAATAATGTAAACATTTGGCCATACTACTTCAGACATGAAAGTTTGATATTGTGAATTTTAATGTTTTTGAAAAATGTACTCACAAAGACTAAATTTATTTAATCAAAAAATATAGTAAATATTATTTGAATAATATTATGGAATATTTTCCAATTTAAAATAGCAGTTTTCTATTTTAATATATTTTTAAATGTTATTTATTCCTGTGATGGCAAAGCTGAATTTTCATTGGCCATTGCTCCAGGCTTAAGTGTCACATAATACTTCAGAAATCATTCTAATATGCTGATTTGCTGGTAACTTCCTATTATTACTAATGTTGAAAACTGTGAATTCTTTTAAGGATTCTTTGATAAATAAACATTTATTTGACATGGAAACCTTTTTTAACATTATTGTCTTTACTGTCACTTTTGATCAATTTAATGTAATTTAATTCTTTCTTAAATAGTCATAAATAGGTATTTTTGCTTTCTTTGTGCATAAAAAGTATTCTCATAGCTTTATTCTCACTAAATTCAGGTTGAGCCACTGACGTCACTTGGACTATTTTAACGATGTCCTTACTACCTTTCTGTGTCTTGAATGTGGTAGTTGCGTTTCTGTCTATGCAGGCTTAGAAAGCTCTCGGATTTCATCAAAAATATCTTAATTTGTGTTCCGAAGATTAACAAAGTTCTTATGGTTTTGGAGCGACATGAGGGTGAACAGTTAATTACAGAATTTTAATTATTGCTGAGCTATCCCCTTTAAAATGTTGTCTAAAGCTCACTAGGTTTTGAAGCAGAGTGTATGTGTTCACTTATCACTGATTCAAGGTTGCAGAAAAACAACATTCACTCAGTGAAGGATCTACCGTTTATGGTGTTCTCAACTTCTGCTCTCCAGCGCTGTAAGCAGCTCCTGACGAAGTACAGCTCCTCCTCGGTCACGCTGTGGGGGGCTGGTTGCGGTGGCACCTCCATGGGGGGTCTACACTGAGTAAAAGGCTTGTGTATGGGAGTCCTCTGTGTAGCTGTCTGAGGGCAGCCCGAACCATCTGATGAGCCTGCATCGTCTGGTTCTGTTTGACTACAGCAAGAAATGTAACATTTAAAGGAGGACAAACAAAGAGACAATGGGCACAATTTGTCAGACAGCTGATGAATAAAAACTCAGGAAAACGGGTCTTGCCTGCTGTCACCTGAGCTGGGTTCTGTGTGCACGGGAGGGTTTGTTGGTACAGAGGCTGGAGAGGCATTTGTAGGTTTCGTGGTGGCAAACTCCAGCACATACTGCAACATGTCTGCCAGGGGGTATTTGGTTGGCCCTGAGCCATAGTTTTTATATCTTTAAAAAAAGAAAGTCAAAGTATTTCATACCCCAAATAACAATTTTAAAAGTTTACTCGCAGTGTTGACCAGGATTTATCCTCTATTTGGCCTTTGAACATACCCCTCAAGTTTCTGCTGTAGAACTGTTAACTGGTCCTTGAGTCTCTTGACTTCTCCTCTTCTACCATGAGTCTGATCAACATTTTTGTGGAGGTATCTGCTCACAAAAAAGTGAATTGCCATTTACCAGTAATTTTATGCTTTTGAGAAACAAACAAACAATAAACTAATAAATTAATGTAAGTAAATAGATAAGTAAATAAATAAATAAAAAAAACATACTGATCAATATAATTATATTTATTTTATAAATAACTAAATACATATTCAAATATATCAAATATACACACAAAATAAGGAAATAAAAAATATGTATTGATAGATAGATAGATGTGTGTGTGTGTGTGTACAAAGCAAGCAAGCAAGACATATTTTAAAGTGACACTGTGAATATATTTTGAAGATATTTTTCTCACCTGTCCATATAGATCACTTGGGGAAACTCCAGTTTTTTGTGTATTTTTTCTGGTCGCCCTAAAGACTGATTGAACTCAAATCTTGACAATTCAAAGGTCAACACTGGTGGCAGTTTGGAGAACCACCTCTGCAAAAAAAATGGAAAATTACATAATTGAATGAATAAAATAAGCATGTGTATGCTTATAACAATAATAATATCCTCATTCTGTTTTTGTAATACTATTAGTAGAGAACACTGCCAGCAACACCAAAGTCATGGGTTTAATTCCAAAGGCAAGAAAAAAGAAAGAAATTGTGTACCTTGGATAAAACTGTCTACCAAATAACAATATAATAATGCAATGTAAAAATGTAAACATCAGAATAAATGACATGAGATGAATATGAATGTGTGTGTGTGTGTGTGTGTGTGTGTCTGTGTGTGACCCTAGACCCTGTCCCTAGTCTTCAGTGCCAGGGACATGTTTGTAGCAATAGCCAAAAATGCACTGTATGGGTCAAAATGATACATTTTTATTTTATGCCAAAAATGATTAGGATATTAAGTAAAGACTATGTGCCATGAAAATATTTTGTAAACAACCTACCATAAATACAGTACAATCAATACTTAATTTTTGATTAGTAATATGCATTGCTAAGAACTTCATATGGACAACTTTAAAGGCGATTTTCTCAATGTTTAGATTATTATTTTTTTTGCACCCTTAAACTCCAAATTTTCAAATAGTCATATCTCCACCAAATATTGTCCTTTCCAAACAAACCATACATCAATGGAAAGCTTATTTATTGATGTATAAATAAGTCAAATTTAAAAACATTTGTTTTGGTCCAGGATCAAATATGTATGTATGTATGTATGTATATTGCAACCAGGGTTGAAAAATAACAAAGGCTTGTGGCAAAAATGCCACCAAAATGACCAAAAAAAGCCCCCTAAATTCAAGACAAAGGGTCAAAAAGTGCCCATGCACTATTAAACACTGTATTACGGATGCTGCGATTAAAATGAAATTAGAATCTAGTTTAATTAAAAAGTGTCCATTCTACTTATATTCCAGCAATCCACTCATGGGAAAGGGATGGTTTTGATCAACCTGATTGGGATGTGGTGTGGCCAGATGTTTTACTGCATCCAAGAATCTTGCACATCAGATTACACATTATAAATGTATCAGTAGGGCCTATTTCACTCCCAGCTTACTATACAAAATGAAGGTTAGATCCGATTCTTACTGTCATTTATGCAATAGTAACTTAATAGGCTCATATTTACACATGTTCTGGGAATGCCCAGTGGTGGTTCATTTTTGCTCATCAAAAAAGGACCCTATCAGCTGCAAGCACTGCTGCCAAAAAAACTATTTTGAAATTATGGATAGAACCATCCATTTCCACAACTTTTACCTGGCTGTCATATTTCAGAGACATTGTCTTACTAGAAGGTACTACTGCCAGGCTCAATGGCGCAAAGGACATCACTATTCAGAGTTGGACTAATATTGCTGTGATGTTGATGGATAGGCTAAAAATGTGACCTCTGTATGCTTATCTGACTTTTATATTTTATTTTATTTCTTTTATTTATTTATTTATTTATATTTCTTCTCTTTCTCTGTACAAGTTGACGGCTTCATGGCATCTGTTTGTACATAGTTCCTTTGAACTGTGAATTGTGATATGTTTCTGAGTGAAACTAAATCTCAATAAAAATGTTGATCACAAAAAAGTGTCCATTCACAGAATTACATTTAGATCCACTCACATGCATCATATTGCTTTTACTCTTTGTTTTGTGCAGCATTGAGCCTTTTAACCAATCAAACGTGTTTCTGTTGAACTTAGGAATGCACTGGCCAATCAGAGGTGTTTAGATTAGTCAGTGCTAAAAACGCTGGAGCTGTGTTGTTTGTGCAAACTCGCAAATTCCTCATCATAAACAACACAGTGCAGATACGTAAATAGCTAAAAGATTAATTTTGTATTATTTAATTATCTAGACCCCACTGACGTCATGGACCGACATGTTGTCTGTGAAGCCAGAATGTGACATGCCCAAAACGCAGACACAATATTGTTTTCTATATCGCTATTAATAATCATTATTACAATATAAAGAGAAATAATTGACAATAATGATTTTTGTCATAGAATTGCAGCCCTATGAGCTCCTGTTTTTTGCATGTATAATTTAGATAAGTATAATTTAGGTTAAAATTTTATAGTATTTGACAATAAAGACAACATAATGGGTTGATATAATAAGGTGATTATAAAAATTGCCTTCATGAATGAAAAAAGCCACTGGAAATAAATTCCAGGGGGCAAATATTGCCCCTCAAAGAAAAGTACATTTCTGACCCTGATTGTATCCCATTTGATTTTCTTTTATTTAAGTATTTTTTCATCCCTAAAATCCAGGAAAAAAACCTATAATTGTACCCATGAAGCTGTTTTGACTGTTTGTGTTCTGTAACGATTATAAAAAAGGAATGACAGGAGTACATATAATTGTATGCAGTTAAAGTAGAAAAACTCACCTCCTGGCCCTTGGAGACTGTCTGATCTGAATGAAGTGACTCAATCTCTCCTTCAACCATGGCACCCTCCAAACATTCATCTAAATTATTGAAGCCGTTCACTTGGAGAGGGTATTGTCCAAATTGCTCAATGTTGGACACAATCTTTCCTGCACACAGTTACACAACTATCACCAAGGACTGTGATAAACAGAATAATTACAGAAGAAACATCATTCTCTTACCTTCGTGAAGTCTCTCAGCCACAAATGTGCCATAAAACAGCTGGACCATGGGGTTGTTTTGTTTATCCTCTGGGTTACTGAAAATAACAGCTGCCATGTTTTATTTTTGAGGACAAAAAAAGTCCTGGCAAGTACATTAGCAACCAAATATACCATAGGGTAATTACTCATGATTCTTTAACAAATGCTACACTCATTACCATTTATTAATTAACCCTCCACAGCAAGATGTTGCCTTGGGGTAACAAACACATTTTCTTCATGTTGCAAGCACATGATGCATATAAGATGGCAATGAGGTTATTTTAAATAAACCATTAGAAAAGCTTTGTCTCAGTGACACTCTTTTTTAAATACATTTTAAAATCATTTTCTGGCATGGTGCACCCTGTGGTGGATTTGTGGTCTGGATAACTGCCCTCAAAAAAGGATCTTTTTAAAAAAAAATCCACCCATCAAAAATATGATTCATTTCTTAGGAAGTAAAGTTAATTTTAAAACAGTTTACAAAGAATTGCTTCAATGTGTTTCTTGCCACAAAAAAACATTATGAAAATGTGGAATGGATTAAGGATGTTAAGGATTGTATTTTATTATACAACTTTAACGATATAAATCTTTTTTAAATTCCTGTTTGTAAGAAACCTTTAAACATTTAAACGGTGCTTTCATAATCTGTGCAGAAAAACTTCAAGCATTAAAATGAAGTCATTCTCACTTCATCAAAGACTATTGTTATTTATAATTTATGAACTTACTTTCCGTTAGCAGCCAGCTGGAATGCATCCTCTAGCCAGTCAAGCAACTTGTGTGTGAATTCACTGACATCCTAGAACAAGCAAGCTTAAAATAAACACCATTTTCCAAGAATACAACACAGTGTCTGTAGCTTTATAAAGTGCTGCGAATGGCAAACATTTAAAGATATCTTTTATTAGCCTGTCATTTGCAACCATTTCATTTTAAAATTAGCACCCGACTGAACAGCTGTGAATCATATTATTCAAATGATGTACCTGTTGTGCCTCACTGGTTCTAAATGCATCCCTGAGAAGCTCGACTGCTGCGGAGGGGTCCACAAACCTACGGTTTGAGCCCACCATTAAAGCAAACAGGCAACGCAACTCCTGCATGAAGGCAATGTTTCTTTTCTCCTGCAACAGAAATCCAGTCAGCATGTAGTGGAATAATTCAGATATACATGTAGACCTACTAGTGAAGCTGAGCAATATTGGCATCACGAATTAAACTGTATTTTAATTTAAAGGAATAGTACACCAAAAAATTAACATTTTAGCATGTATAAACAGGCTAAACAGACTAAACAATACTCATCTGGTAGATTACTTACTGAATGACTCTTGCATTTCTCCAGCACACGCTCAGACAGGCAGTAATTGAGCACCAGTCTACGGAACACCGGCAGATGGAACAGAGACTAAACACAAGACAATTTCGTTTTTTTAGTCCAATTCGCCCTTTTCTAGCATCATAGGACGTGAAAAATTACAGTTGCACTATTTGACCATTTTTATTTTGTTTTCATGTTTAGTAACATCTTTTGATGTCAGGGTGCATTTTGATTGAGAATGAACTTACCATTGTCGTGTTGTGTGTGTATTAAGTTATAAGGTATTTTATGAATGTTTTATGTCTCTTGGGTAATAGATATGATACTAGGGCTGTCACGATTCCTCAATTAAATTAAAATGCTTGATTTAAAAAAAATCTGCAATTTCCCAGAGTAACCGGCAAAATACCAGGAGTGGCATTATTAAGCATGATTACGGCACTGAATGTAAACAAAGCCACTGAACTGAACAAAACACGCACATTTTGCTGATTATTGGTGTTGAAAATGGTCAATTACCGTATTTACCCGAATATAAGCTGACCCTGGTTTTCAAGATGTGCCATTTGGAAAACAAAATATTGTGTTTTATTAAGAAAAAAAAATCTTAATTTTTATATTGCATATTTTTCCTTTTTTGGTAAATACTGGTAAAATGCACCAACAATCACATTAAAAAATACACTTTTTGATATACCATAAAAATAACAGGTAACCCATCTAAATTACATAACAATTAGGCTATTTATCTCATAGTAGCCTAACAACATTTTAATAACTGTCAAAGTGAAATCTTATTGAAGTCTTCAAATCTAGGTACTGTCTTATGTTTTAAAATCACTTACAGAGGAAGTTTGGTTCCATCAGGCTAACACGAGAGTCAAGACTCCTGCTTCTGTAAGCTTTTCTGTTGTTTTTAGTCGCGTTGTTCCAACATTTTGACAAATATTACATTACATAGTTCTTGGCACACTCGTTTTACGTGGATTTTGCGCCACCTATAGTTGTGGGTGTATTATTGACATGTCAAAGTCTAGACCCTGACCCAGACCCTGGTCTGAATATAAGACGTATGTATTTCCAAGACAAAAACAATGGCTGTATCCGAAATTGCCCTCTATACCCTCAAATAGGGCACTACTTGAGGGGACAGACATTTTTAGTGGTGTCCGAAACCATAGTGGATGTTCTCGAGTGCACTCATTCAATCCCACAATGCACCACAAAAACAAGTGTACAACTGATGTACCCTCACCGGCTAGAGAATACCCATAATTCACTGTGAGAGTCGCGTGCCGAATGAATTCCCACTTCTCGCCAAAAGAGGGTGCTCACAGCCGAATCATCCATTCATTAATTTTACAACACAGGTATAGCCTAATTAATTGTGAATGTATTATTTAATTGTTTAACTAGGGTTAAACAGGGTAGCATAATTTCCTTCACAGAGTTCAAGATAAATCTTTTAATCTTAACTGGAGCTGTCCATTTGACAATTTCAAATGATTATTATAAACAGCAAGCGCAAACTATGCAAGTGGCAGTCCTTCCAGTGCACAAATTCACTTACTTGTTTTCATTCACTCCTTCAAGTGGACTGAATGAGTAGACTAATGTAGGGAATAGTGAATGAGGGTATAGGGGGCGATTTCGGATACAGCCCTTGTCTTGTATTCGGGTCAGTTACGGTATTGTCATGTTTTGCACTGTACTAATCGGTCGGACTGGGAAAAACATTTGGAGTACTATAGACTGCTAAAAGTTAGAACAAAACAAACAGAAGAGTGCAAAAAACTGTCTGAGGAACAAAAGGCATTTGTGGTTGGCCAAACTGCACCAGGATTTCCAGGGCAAGAATCTTGACAACATTAGTGTTTGTTCTTATCATTTCTGGTCAGTTAGGTGAAATATTAGTCTAATATCTTAATTAATATGTATTGTACGTATCTTTACCACAAATTAACTTTAGTTCTCAAAATATTACGTTCTTTCCTGCTTACTAAATCCTTCTCTATATGACTTCTATATGAGCTTCCACAAGTTTTTTCTGTGGTTTAATCAACATGAATTAGAATTCATTTTAATTGACTTACATTTTAGACAAAAGTTTGTCAAATTTCGTCAATGAAAATTTCAATTAAAGTTTCAATTAAAGCTACAGAAGAACTGCTTTGTGTTTCTGATGGACGAACGAATCGGTTGAATGAATGACTGAATGACTCACTTGTGCACTGATTTGCTGCCACCTACTGGTTTTTCCCCAAAATCATTTCAAATATTACTATTGAATGAAATACCAGCACAATAACACGCTCAGCAAAATACTGTCTAATTATTGTTATCAACAAAATTCCAGAAAATATAGAGATTCATTTTTTGTCATTATCACACACCCCTGGCATGAGGTGTCAAAATCAACATGCAACATTTTAATATGCACAAAAAGGATAAAACACATTATAATTCTACCTTACAAATGCAAAAAAGGTTTCTCAAAAAACATTTGGGGTCTATAAGGTTTTATAATGTTTCTGAAAACTCTTATGCCCACCAAGTCTGCATTTATTTGATTAAAAATACAGGTAAAACAGTAAAATATTTTCAAATAGTTTTACAAATCAAAACAAATGTTTTGACATTTTACGATACAATTAATCTCTAAGATGACAAAACTGAATTTCCAATATCACATGATCCTTCAGAAATCATTCTACTATGTCAATTTGGAGTTTAAAAACATTATCAATGTTTATCAGCTATTGTGCTGCTTAATATTTTTGTGAAAACCATGACTTTTTTTTTTTTTAAGAATTCTTTGATGAAAAGAGAGTTCAAAAGAACAACATTTATCTGAAATTGAAAGCTGTAACAATGTAAAATTCTTTTTTGTCATTATCGTATTATAAAGTATTAAAAAAAAAGAAAAAAAAAACTGAAAATGTATTTATGCTAGGGATAATCAAATTCATGCTGGTACTGTTTTCAAATCACATCATTAAACTGCATTATGTATTAACAAAATATTGTTTGTTACTTATCTATAAGCCATAAACTCACTCCATGAGTTCATGCCTCTTTTTATCATCAAAACAATGCTCTATTTAATTAGCTCAGGCATCTATCAATATCAGTGAAGGCTTATATTTCAACACAGACATCTGAGAAGCCTACCTAAATTCAGTCTGGAATGGATATAATAAAATTACAGCTCTGCAGTCAGGAACAAAAAATAAATAAAAAACAGACGCTCTACCTGATCTTCTCTATTCTCCAGTCATTAGCAACACCACTAATTTAATTTACACAGTATGGCCAGATCATATAGTAACAGGTTAGAAGAGAGCACTAACTGCAGTTCTTTCTATTAGAATTGGATTTCTTCATGAATCTGTTAAATTATTCTAGTCCAGCATTCACAATTACCTTTCACAACACAGTTTTCATAAGCCATATCAAACTCATCCTAAAAATGAAGCTTACCTAAATGCACAAAAAAGCATAACAATCTAATTTTACTGCAGATATTGACTATTCATCATCTCAAAGCAAAATTTGTGATTAAAAACTCACGCACCTGAATGACAGCGCTGAACCAGCAGGTATTTCCCACATTACGGATGCCAACAGGACAGTCCTCCTGTCGGATCCAGTCAGCAGGGCTGCAGCTCTCTCCAGACCCCTCACACCTCTTTCTTTTCATGCGAGCTGCATTCTCTTCTGCACTAACCTCAAGAGCCCTGAAATAAAAATAGAAGAAGGTAAGACAGTCAAGACCAGAGTCTGATTACTAGTTACTGTTGCCCATGATTTCTAAATTTACATAAAACCACTGTAGCAAGGAAGAAGGGGGCAATTGTAATGCTCTAAATTGCTTCATTCACACTCAGTTTAGTGTGATGACACTTGTTCAGCATATGGTTAATAAAATTCTTTCTCTGTGCCAAAGATAAAGGTGTTAATTATTTAAAAAAATAACTTTTCTATTTTTCCTTTAAATTATTTTGAGAAATAATCTTTGGAGGTGTTAAAAAAACTCCTGTTTTAAAGACTTTGATAACCAGGTTGTTTAAAAGTTAACATGAATGTTTTTAGAGGCAGTTGTAACACTAAAGTTGATTGTAACATGACATTAAAGTGTATTTTTTGACTGCATAGGTATTTTTAAACTTTTAAAACAAATAATTAGCATTAATTAATCAAATTATCAAGCTGAGGAATGTTTTTGACTTGTTGGCTGGTCAGTATATTTTAGTGAAGAGAATTTAACTTATTTCAGATACTTAATGTATACTGGCGTTTAAAAGTTTGGGATCAGTAAGATTTTTAATGTTTTTAAAGAAGTTCATCAAGGTTGCGTTTATTTTGATCAAAAACACATAAATATTTTTATGATGCGAAATAATGTTTTTCTATTTTAATATACATTCAAATCGAATTTATTCCTGTGATCAAAGTTGAATTTTCAGCATCATTACACCAGTCTCCAGAGTCAAATGATTCTTTTTAAAATATAAGTCTAATATACTGATTTATTATCAATGTTGTAAACAGTTGTGCTGCTAATTTTTTTTCAGGATTCTTTAAAGAATAAAAAGTTTAAAAGAACAGCATTTATTTAAAACTCAAATATTTTCTAACAATATAAACTACCATTCAAAAGTTTGGGGTCAGTAAATTTTTATTCTTTCTTTTTTTGAAGGAAATTAATACTTTTATTCAGCAAGGATGTGTTAAATTGAGAAAAAGTGATTGCAAAGACTTATATTGTTAGAAAAGATTAATATTTTGAATAAATGCTACTCTCTTTACATTTTTATTCATCAAAGAATCCTGAAAAAAGTATCAAAGGTTCCAAAAAAATATTTATCAGCATAACTGTTGCCAACATAAACAATTCTAATAATAAATCAGCATATTAGAATGATTTCTGAAGGAACATGTGACGCTTGAGTAATGGCTGATGAGACTTCATCTTTGCATCACAGGGATAACTTATATTTTAAAGTATATTGTAATAATATTTTGCAATATTACTGCTTTGTTTTTGAATGGCAGTGTATTTTTGGAACAATATTTTTATAGTACTATTATTAAGTATAAACAATATTATTCTTTTAAGGGTGTTGTTCATATATTAGTTTATAGCTGTCCCCAAGCACTGTTACAATTATTATTGAAGTATTGTCTTAGAATTTGTATAATATAAATATAATATGTATAATATGAATTTGAAGTTTATTATCAAATCTCAAGTCTCATTTCTGAAATAAGTCTTGTGTATTTGCCATTTATTTGATCAAAAACATAATAACAACATTAATATTCTGCAGTATATTACAATTATTTTCCATTTTAATATATTTTACAATGTAATTTATTCCTGTGATGGCAAAGCTGAATTTTCAGCATCATTACTCCGGTCTTCAGTGTCACATGATCCTTCAGGAATCATTCTAATAATAGTTAATGTGTCCTTGCTAACTAGTTAATAATGTCATTCCAAAAAATCACCAATTTTGGAAAGGTAATGTACTTTTGGCATTTGCTATTTGGCATAATTTGTACATTAGTAGTATTCAATAAGTTATGAATGTTGGAACCTGTGCAGCTCTCTCCGCTCCGCTTCGGCTTGCTGTGACTCCTGAAGACTAAGCTCAATGGCAGTCTGCAGGTCATCTTTAGCAGGACCTGAGAACAAGTCCAGTTACAAGAGAACTACATGAGCATAAAATAAACATCATTATCTGTCACACTGCTATATAAAGAAATTAATGTTTTGGAAAATGCGGTGACGTGAAAGTCATTTGATATTAATAGTGTGGTTTCAGCCCACCGTTCTGTGTATCAGAGGTGTTCCTCTCATTATTGGCGTTAGCTGGTTCTTCAGGCATGTGCTCCTCCTCTGGGGGCTGAGTGGTCAGTAGCCCAATGGCATGGCTGATATCACCCTGACTTGCCTGGATGAAGAGTTTTCTCACAATCAGTCATCACTATTGATGTTTTAGCACATGCTGTGTTTTAGCACCACATCTAGGTCACAGCTGAACGTAAGAGAAACTCTTGCACATGGTATGATTTACATATTTACAAACATTTGTCATGCTTATTTTCTATTAATAGCCATGTCAGTATCATTACATCGGCTGCTCGTGTTATAAACACACAGATAAGTGCTGCGGCACAAAACATACGTTCAGGGCGCTCTGGAGAACCTGCAGATCCTGAATGCCAGTAATCTCTCTGAGCTGGTTAAGCAGCATTTGGCTCTGAAAAAGACAAGCAAACATGCTGTTTTTTAATTTCTGTGGATCAAAAATTCAAATGCTTTGCCACGGGCATATTGAGAATACTTCTGTTTGTGATAACAAGACCCACTTGAGCAATTAACCACTCAATAACAGGATCCGTTCCAGAAAAAAAGAGCAGGTGTGAACTGATCAAAACAAGAATATGATATGAGACGCAATTTGCACTTGGATTTATCACCCAGCATAACCGCATTTCTGACTCAGGTGTCAAATGAGCGTGGGCTGGAGGAGTCTGTAGCTGGCCTGATCAACAGTTACGAAAGCCTTGGGCATGAAAATGTCTACATCTTCTGTTAAATCCATATCAGATTAGATTTGTTTTTCCAAGTACAGTGTGCCTGAAAATAGGCTTTAGCGTGTGGCATGTAAACATTTAAAAAAAAGTCTGAGGCCCAGATAATAGATGCAGGAGCTACAGAACTATAAAAAGAAACTCTGACAGCAGGTGGGAATGTCAGCATGGTTGTGGAGGCAGCCAGACACCCTAGGCTGGGAGCAGAAGACATATATGGTGAGCCGGAGGCCTGTGAGCACCACTCAGAGCTCTATTTTGGGCCTTCGACACAGATAGCGCTTGTGTTTGTCATAGATATGATTGAGTGACACAAGCAAATTCACCAATTCCTAGATTTCATTCAGAATTGCATTTAATATTTAAACACTTTATTTAGAAAAGGAATTTAAGATAAAAAAAATACTATACTAATTTAAACATTTAAAACCCTTCAGAACAGAATATCAGTCTGTATAAGATTCCTATTAGATCCTAATGGGATCAAATAATCATCTAAAAATCAAACAAATGCATAAACTAGATATTAAATACTGTATATTTGATTCCTAGAGTTCAAATGAATTTTGTGTAAGTTAATACTTGTCAGAACTCAATGATTTTTCAATGAGAACAGTTTCCAATGGGCTTCAATGGATGGGTTTCAAATTAGGATAAAAATTCCAACAGTAAATGTTTAAGATTTTATAAACATTTTGTTGAATTAAATATTACACGTTTGTTCAAATAGTATCAGTCTACAACATCTGCTTAAAGCAAATAAAGCAGTAACAGCGACTGCTGTGTGTACAAACCGTGTTGCCATTTTTCATCTGAAGAGGTTTCTTTAAAACACAACACACTCACCGAGTTTTCAGACGTTTCCCCATGTTCAAAATCCTGTTCAACTCTCATGGCAGTGTCTTTTTTTTTTTTTTCAAAAAAAGAATTTCTCCAAATTGCTTCGCCCTGACTCCAGAGTGTGACCTACTCCATATGCCCCCCACACACACACCCACACAAGCGGCGCGCGGGACAAACGCTCACACAAGCACGAGCTGGAAATCGTCGTGCGCGCGCTTGGTAAACAGTCAAGAAACGTCAAAGGAAACCGGTCACTTTAGACAGAGGTATTACTCACTGGTCTATAATAGATTTAAAATATATAATATATAGATCAGTGGTATTAAACTAAATTGCCGTATAGGTCATGTAAACAATTTAATACCGTCAGACGTCAAAAGGTGCCATGTTTAGTAACTGCTAAATTGTAAAAATGACAAAGCTTCTTATGCTTTTTGAAATACATCTTATTAATTTAGTAACTGCAGTTTCTAAATTAATAACGTTACAGGCTTTCCTTCAGAAAGTGTTCACTATAATAAAGCGTTCTTTCATTTTGTTTCATTTCGCTCACCGTGGTAGGATACTTTTGGAGGAAAAAAATGTTACTTTAGTATGTTCATAATACTGGCAATAACTAATAATCAGGGTTGGGAAGGTTACTTTGGAGATGTAACGTTTTTATTTTTTTTAGTAATGCATTACAATATTGCATTACTCTATCCAAAAAAGTAACTAATTACGTTACTTAGTTACTTTTTATATTAAAAAAATAATAATGCGGTACCTTACTTTTGCATTACTTCTTAAATCTGGGCAGGGCTTGCTTGTAAAAGCCCTTTTACACCAAAAAAGTGAAACGAATAAACCAAAGAAAAGTAAAGAACACTGGAGAAGAAAGTTAAACACTCTTCAGCAAATTGAAGAATGAAGTACAAATGTTAATCTGAAGTATTTTTTACTAGTATGGTTAAATTAGATCATTGAAGGTCAGCCCCAAAAACATTGGTTAATAAAAATGGATTAAATACATAAAGGATATTTGTGTTACTTAACATTTAATTATTACAGGCTTTTTGTGAGTGAGATGAATTAATGCATGTTCACATTTAGTTTAGAACTATAGTAACATGTTTACACAGCACTTACTCCTGATTTCTCTTAACATGGGGACAGGAGACTTGTCAGTTAATGAATGGGAAAACTAAGTAACTGGCGATAGTAACTTAGATATTTGAGATATTTTATTCGATAAGGTAGGAGGTATGTCCCCAACAATGTCAAAAGCAAACCTACGCCCTTGTCGTATTATGTGTCCTAAACCCCTAAAACATTGGTGTCTTATATTTTAGAGCAGTCAATGCAATCTTACAGTTCAGTCAATCAAATCTGTATGTGTGTGAATACATGCAGATGTGTTACAAATTACAGATTACATGTAGCTATTACTCCATCACACTGCTAATAATAAAAAGTGAAAATCATATTCTTTATAATAAGCTTACTGCAGGCTGACAGAATTGTCTGTAGGCCATGATGCAACAATATAACACCTGTTGAAATAAGAAAAACCTGCATCATGCTATACTATACAGTAAATCTTGCCGAACGTTTTACACAGTTCACTTTTTCCACAATGTATTTATTATTAGCTCATTGTCAAAGACTTACTGTCAAAAATTGAATATCATTACCACATTTAAAACATGAAAACGATCTTGTTAAAATATGCACCAATTTGTTTTTCCTTCATCTCATTTAGAAAAGCAGCATTACAATATTATGTTCAAGAAGAAGAAGAATTTTTAGATGATTTTACAGATTATTTCATAGTTGTGATTATGTATGTTTTATAACCCATTATGCCCTAGTAGTATACTTGGCTTATGGTCCATGAATTGAGCAGTCAGAGTACACATCCTATTCACTAAACCCAGATCTTCTTACCATCATAATGGAAAATCAATTTGCTAGAGTGGTGAGCAAGTTGCCGCTGTGCATTTGTTGCAGTCATGTGTACAACGACCGTTCTGATGCTACATAGCATTGTACTGGAATAAAACACAATTTGGGAAAGCTGGGACAAAGGAGGTGGAAACTGATTTGGATCTGTTTGCAGTTTTCTTCTTCATTTTCAGGATGAATCCTGTACTTTTGCTATCTTTGTTACTGTCAGGTAAGTCCAGTGGTCCCTTATTGTTTGTACTGTATTAGTTATAAAATCTTTCAGTTACATGAATATTTAATAACTTTTTAAGACTATTTTAAAAATCTACCTTTCAGTGAAATGCATTTACTGTGAATTTTAGCATGAATGTGACTGGACTTGATATGCTGCCAAACTGTACTGCTAATTCTAACTTTAGAAAGTCAAGCAAGATCTCCACTCATTAACAGTTGTGTACAGTTATTTCACAGGCTGAGTTAGTCCCAGAGAAACCAAAGAGGTCTGCTCTTAACCAGCTCACCAGGTTACTGCTTCGCAAATATAACTGTGGAGTCCGGCCTGTCCAGAACTGGACCAAACCGACCACCGTTTACATTGACCTTATAATCCAATCTGTCCTAGATGTGGTAAGTGTATTTCAACCTTTAGAGAGATAATTGTTTTACTGCAATATGGATCATACAATGAACCATTTTCTTGCCAGGCGTTTTTACATGTAATGTATAGGAACGTTATCTGTTTGAAGTTGCTACCTAAATAAATGTATTACACAGTTATTAAACAGTGTTTCCGTGTCAGTAAAATAAAGCAATTTTGCACATCTTTTCACAGGATGGACAGATGCAGAAAGTGACCACCAGCATTTGGTATCGCCAAGTTGGTATCAATTAATTTATCTAATTAGTGGTAACAATTCATAAATAAATACATACTTTATTCTGATATACTTTATTCAGATTAGTCCTATGTAGATTGTTTATTGTAATTGTTTTTAAATTTTGAAATCAAACCTTCTGTCTTTTGCTTTTTACCTAATTATTTACACTACCAGTCAAAAGTTTTTGAACAATAAGATTTTTTTATGTTGTTTTTAAAGAAGTCTTTTCTGCTCACCAAGCCTGCATTTATTTTCTCCAAAGTACAGCAGAACAGTGCAATTTTGTAATGTTTTTACTATTTAAAATAACTGTTTTCTATTTAAATATATTTGAAAATGTGAAAAATTATTCCTGAAATTTTAAAGCTGAATTTTTAGCATCATTACTCCAGTCTTCACTGTCACATGATCCTTCAGAAATCATTCTAATATCCTGATTTGCTGCTCAAAAAACATTTATTATTATTATTATTATTATGTTGAAAACCACTTTTTTTGATAAATATAGAAAGTTCAGAAGAACAGCGTTTATCCTACAATAGAAATCTTTTGTAACATTATAAATGCTTTTATCATCACTTTTGATTAATTGAAAGCATTCTTGCTAATTAAAAGTATTTTAAAAATATACTGACTTTTGAATGGTATAGTGTATAATGTTACAAAAGCTTTTTATTTCAGATAAATGCTGATCTTTGAATCTTTCTATTCATCAAAAAATCCTGAAAAACAGTTTTAAATATCGATAACAATAATAAACATTTCTTGAACAGTAAATCAGCATATTAGAATGATTTCTGAAGGATCATGTGACACTGAAGACCGGAGTAATGATGAAAATTTAGCTTTGATCACAGGAATAAATTACATTATAAAATATATTCATAGAAAAGTTATTTTAATTAGTCAAATAAATGCAGTCCTGGTGAGCAGAAGAGACTTATTTTAAAAAACATTACAAATCTTACTGTTCAAAAACTTTTGACTGGTAGTGTACTTTCAGTATATAAATATATCAGTATTTTTTACACATTATATACATATCTGAGTGCCCACATAATCTGCAATGAATACAATGAATAAGCAGGTTTCATAAAACACATTTAATTTTATCTTTACGAGACAGATCCAGCAGAGAAACACATACACAATAATCCGATTTTGAAATGCATGGAATCTGATATTTGAGCGATCTGAATCTTTCTCATGGGACCTGATAGGTGGTAACAGTAAACCATATTACTCTAATGTTTCAGATATGGAACGATGAGTTTCTTGTTTGGGATCCTGAAGAGTTTGATGGAATCACTGAAATATCACTGTCCTCGGACGCCATCTGGGTGCCTGATGTCATCATAAGTGAATTGTATGTACATGATAGATGTATCTCTCCCAGCTCCTTTTGTGTACTGGAAATGAATTTTGTCAAGTTAAACTCTCATTGCATCATATGTCTTCCAATCTCTCCAGCGTCGATGTTGGCAAATCCCCAGTCATCCCATATGTTTATGTCAACTGCTCAGGAACAGTAAAAAACTACAAACCCATCCAGGTGGTCTCAGCCTGTCACCTGGAGATTTATGCCTTTCCCTTTGACAAGCAGAACTGCACTCTGACCTTTCGCAGCTGGCTCCACTCAGGTAAATTACTCACTCGTACACAGCGTGTGCTTTGCAAACAAGCTGGCCTCCGTATAATGAGAGTTGCTGTGATTACTGAGTGTTTTTGATCAGCCCTGGTTAGGATCTTTTAAAAGCTGACATATTTGAAATAAGCTCCTCACAAACCTGCCAACATAAACACTTAATTGTACAATAACACAATGAACTGCCGATGTGTTTCTCTGGCAGTGAATGAAGTGGATTTAGCTCTGTGGAGGCCTGCTGAGGAAATCGCCAATGACACGAGAGAGTTCATGAATGATGGTGAATGGGAGCTGCTGTCTGTACCTTCTCACTACTGGACACTGAATCTAGAGGACAGAGACTACGCACAGATTCAGTTTAACGTGAGGATTTATACTGAACTTGTTCAATCAGTACAAATAACATTATGTGGCAGATTTACATTCAAGTAAGTTTCCAAGCAACTTTCATGTTATCTTTATGCCTTACAGTCACATTTACATTAGAAATGGGTGACAATATAATTTCAAATATTTTTAATTCAGCTTTGCGATGACAATCACACAGCTGTGATTTATTATATAGTTTATATCACTTTATGTGAGTATACTGTATGCATGTGTCAAAAGTTTACATACACCTTGCAGAATCTGCAAAATGTTCATTATTTTACCAAAATAAGAGGGTTCATACAAAATGCATTTTATTTTTATTTAGTACTGACCTGGATAAGATATTTCACATAACAGACATTTACATACAGTTCACAAGAGAAAATAATCATTGAGTTTATAAAAATGACCCCATTCAAAAGTTTACATACACTTGATTCCTTGTTAACTGAATGATCCACATCTGTGTTTTTTTATTGTTGTTCATGAGTCACTTGTTTGTCCTGAACAGTTAAGCTGTGTGTTGTTCTTCAGAAAAATCTTTCAGTTCCCACAAATTATTTGGTTTTTCTGCATTTTTGTGTATTTGAACCCTTTCCAACAATGACTGTATGATTTTGAGATCCATCTTTTCACACTGAGGGACTTATATGCAACTATTACAGAATGTTCAAATGGAACACAATGTATTAAAACGGGGGGTGAAAACTTTTTGAATTTGAAGATCAAGGATAAATGTAACTTACTTTGTCTTCTGGGAAACATGTAAGAATATTCTGTGGCTTCTGAAGGGCAGTACTATATGAAAAAAAAGATATTTAGGCAAAATATGAAAAAAAATGACACATCATTCTGTTCTAAAGTTTTCACATCTGTGAAAAGCCTCCCTGGCTCTTAATGCATTGTGTTTCCTTCTGAAGCACAGAGGAGAAAAGAAACTATTTGTAATAGTTGCATATGTGTCCCTCAGTTGTCCTCAGTGTGAAAAGATGGATCTCAAAATCATACAGCCATTGTTGGAAAGGGTTCAAATACACAAAAATACTGAAAAACCAAAGAATTTATGGGACCTGAAGGAACAGCAGACAGTTTAACTGTTCAGGAGAAACAAGGGACTCATGAACAAAAACCACTAAACAAAAAAACAGCTGTGGATCATTCAGGTAACAACATAGTATTAAGAATCAAGTGTATTTAAATTATTAAACGGGGTAATTTTTATATTTTAATAACATTTTGCAGATTCTGCAAGGTGTATGTAATTAATTTTTTTACCTCAACTGTATATATTCAATTTTATATATACTGTAGACCTGTGAAAAAATATAGTTTACATGGTAAAACAGGCTGACCTATAAACATTCAGTTTGCTTAAAGGAATAGTTCACCCAAACATGAAAATTCTATCATTAATTATGTCGTTCCAAACCCGTAAAACCTTTGTTCATCTTTGGAACACAAATTAAGATATTTTTGATGAAATCTGAGCAGCATAAACAGCAACGCAACTACCACGTTAAAGGCCCTGAAAGGTAGTACGGACATCGTTAAAATAGTCCATGTGATATCAGTGGTTCAACCGTAATGTTATGAAGCTATGAGAATACTTTTTTTGAACGTGCGTCGAAGACTAAAGTCCTGTTCACACCAAGAACAATACCTATAAAGACAACTATAAATATAACAGCATCCACACCAGCGAACAATATCGTCTGTTTATTATAAGCACATGCTCATCTGCCGCTTTAAATTCTCCAGCTTGTTATAGCAGGATTGATTTAGATTTTGTGTCAGTGTTTGTATCGTTCATCAGCTGAAAGTAATTCCAATGATATGGTTTCTCTGTGCCTTTATCGTTATAGCTGTGGTGTGGACTATTTTTTAATATTGAGAATGATTTTTAAAACTATATCTTTATTGTTATCTTTATATTTATCATCCCTGGTGTGAACGGGCCTTAACACAGAGGAGTCTTTGCTCACAAAAAGTAGTTCAGATTTCATCAAAAATATCTTAATTTGTGTTCTGAAGATGAACGAAGATGTTACGGGATTGGAATGACATGAGGGTGAACCAGAACCAGCCCTACAGCTTCTTTTTCAATAGTTTGTCTCATTTTTAATTTTTCATATTATGCCACTATAAGAAAACAACATATCTGTTGCTACTTACTTCATATTGTGACATATTGTAAATTTTAAACATGAAATATATTTTTACTGCTTTATTTACTCACCACTGCCAATTTTGACTTGCATTTGGAGTCTGGCGAATGTTCGTTTTGGATCCTGACTGAGACATTAGGCACGTAACTGTAGCCCAGGCACGCTAAAGTATTGACGTTAGTCTGACATGTGTCACAACCCTTCTTCAACCTTTGCGTGGCTGTTAGTGGAGTCACACTAAAGCTAATAGATGAGGCTTAACGGCAGACAACACACAGAAAGGATGATGATAATGAGACTGTCTTTCTGGCATTTGATCAATGAGCGTCGTGTTCAGTGGGAGGAATGGGCCAATAGCTCAAAGCTCGTGGGCAATCCACCCTGTTCCACCAAGATGCGCACACCATGGAAACGGCTGTGTACTTTGATTACCTTTGCTCTGCGGCTCATTGCCGAAGCCATTTAGGGATCCATATTTGTGTTTTTACTCATTGGCCAAATGGGTGGGGAACATGTTTAAGTCGGTATGAAATTGCTCTTTGTCGTACTGAGGAAGCTTAAGCAGCCTTAAATAAGGAAAGTGAAATGGATGGTCCTGATCCAGATCAGGGGCAGCGAGAGGAAATAGCTCTGTGGCAGCGAGGTTGATCAGGACGCTCAAGAATCAAGTCTGGGTTCTCAGGGGGAGCTGAGGTGTGGGAAAACAATTTCAGTTCTAGAATGAGAAATTGGACTGATTTAGCAAATCCAGGAAATGGGGAGAAGGCTTAAGCTTGTTATGTAATTCCCCTTTAGACACAGTCATTTCAGACTGCTCCGTGAGCACATTTCTCTGAGGGCAAGTAATGGAATAAATATCACCCTGAGAGAGCATGTTTAATTCCAGCCTTTCTGTCTCTCTCTGAAGGTGCTGATCCGCAGGCGCCCCCTGCTGTACGTGGTAAGTCTGCTCATCCCCAGCATCTTCTTCATGGTGGTGGATGTCACCAGCTTCTATCTGCCTCCGAACAGTGGCACTCGCATCACTTTCAAAACTAGCATTCTCTTGGGCTACACTGTAATCAGAGTCAATCTGATGGATGAAATCCCTGCTACTGCTATTAAAACACCCCTCATTGGTAAAGTACAGCCAGAGCTCTTGCTAATTACAATTGTCACCTATTAACAACACTCTTGATGGACAGCAACCTCACCTTACTGACAATAATGTCTGCTCTTTTTGCTAAAGGGGCCTTCTTCGCTGTCTGCATGGCACTGCTGGTGCTGAGTTTGGCAATGTCCATTTTCGTAGTGAAGCTTTTGCATTACAGTGAGAAAGAAGTCAAGGAGATGTCCATTTCTGCCTGCTTACTAGACAAATACGGCTCAATGGATCAGAGCTTTATTGAGAGTGCCTTCACATCGATGAAGACACTGGATGATATGGAGCAGTCCGGGGGTAGGAGAGAAAATAGAAAATATTGTCAATTTATTATGGTACCTGTTTAAAATATTCAACTTTGACCAATAGTTTATTTATAAAATAACATTAATCTAAACGAAAAAATATATATTGTTATCACGATATCATTAATTATTACACAGCTCTCAGGAATGATTCTGATTGGTCAGTCACTGGATTGTGCAGTCATTCCATTTATTTCAAGGGAGCCTTTTATTCACTATTTCACTTACTCAACAATGGATCCACTGCAGTGAATGGGTGCCGTCAGAATGAGAGTCCAAACAGCTGATTTGATGGACTGGGGTTATGTGTATTATTTGTGGATTACTGTGATGTTTTTATCAGCAGTTTGGACTCTCGTTCTGGCGGCACCCATTCACTAAATTTCTCTAAATCTGTTCAGATGATGAACTAACTCATCTACATCTTGGATAGCCTAAGTTTGAGTTTTAATTTTAAGATTTCCCCCACAAATGAAAATTCTGTCATTAATTGCTCACCCTCATGTTGTTCCAAACCCGTAAGACATTTGTTCATCTTCACAACACAATTTAAGATATTTTTGATGAAATCTGAGAGCTTTCTCACTCTGCATAGATAGCAAGGGAGTTGAAGGCCCAGAAGGGTAGTAAAAACAGCGTTAAACTTGTCCGTTGACATCAGTGGTTCAACCGTAATGTTATAAAGCTATGAGAATACTTTTTGTGCACAAAGAACAACAACTTTACTCAACAATTCTTCTCTTCCATGTATAGTGTAAAGTATTCTCGTAGCTTCATAAAATTGAGGTTAAACAACTGATATCACATGGACTATTTTAATGATGTCCTTACTACCTTTCTGGGCCTTGAACTTGGTAGTTGTGTTGCTCTCTATGCAGGGTCAGAAAGCTCTCGGATTTCAACAAAAATGTCTTAATTTGTGTTCCGAAGATGAACAAAGGTCTTACGGGGTTGGAATGGTGTGAGGGTAAATAATTCATAACAGAATTTTAATTTTTGTGTCCTCTCTCTGATTCAGGCTACGAGTTTGATCTCTCTCCAGAGCCAGACCTGTTCTCCTTGACAGAAGTCTCAAACAATGACTTTCCACTGGAGAAGATCCTGCAGGAAGTGATGTCTCTCAGACTGTACCTTCAGGAGGAGGACAATGAGGGCAGTTCACAGTCTTACTGGGTAGAACTGTGCCTGAAAGTGGACAAGCTCCTCTTCTGCATGTACCTGCTAATTGTGTTTGTCTATGTCATGACTCTACTGCTGCTCTGGGGTGCCTGGAGCTCTGCCTGAAAGTCTGAAGGAGGCAGTAGAGGAAAAAAGAGGTGTAATAATGAGAGAAAGACAAAAACAGAGGTAGAAGGGAGAGAGAAAGTTGAAACAAAGTGACAGATTTCACAACTGTAGTTTCCATTTTGAAGTATAAAACAATTATATATTCATACCTACAGTTAAGGTCAAAAGTTTACACCCCCCTTTCAGAATCTGCAAAATGGTTTTTTTTTTTAAACTAAAATAAGAAGGATCATACAAAATGCACATTATTTTTTATTTAGTACTGACCTGAATAAGATATTTCAAATAAAAGATGTCTACATATAGTCCACAAGAGAAAACAACAGTTGAATTTATAAAAATGACCCTATTCAAAAGTTTACATACACTTGATTCTTAATACTGTGTTGTTACCTGAATGATCCACAGTTTTTTTTTAGTGATAGCTGTTCATGAGTCAGTTGTTTGTCCTGAACAGTTAAGCTGCAGGTTGTTCTTCAGAAAAATCTTTGAGGTCCCACAAATTATTTAGTTTTTCAGCATTTTTGTGTATTTGAACCCTTTCCAACAATGACTTTTAAAACAATGACCCGTTTAAAAGTTTACATACGTTTGATTCTTGATCCAGCATTTTTGTGTGTTTGAAACACTTTCCAACAATGACTGTATGATTTTGAGATCCATCTTTTCGCACTGAGGACAACTAAGGGACTCATATGCAACTATTACAGAAAGCGCAAACGCTCACTGACCCTCCAGAAAGAAAAAACGATGCATTAGGAGCATTTAGCAAATTCTGAAAGAGGGGTGTAAACTTTTGACCTCAACTGTACTATAAACATTAATTCACATTTTTTAAAAATCTTTTATAAAGATTAATTCACACCCAATTTGCCTAAAGGGATGTATATAGGTGAAGTCCTTTATTGTAAAACATGGTAAACTAACTTTCAGTAATGCCTCATAATGACTAGCTGAAAATTGTCTTTCTCTTCCATGCGTCTCTGCTTTCCACTAATAATGCTCAAATGTTTTGTTGTATTTGTATTACTTGATGATAAGGGACTGTGTCACTTAAACCCCTATTTATAAACATGGATGTCGCTGTTTTTGTTAATGGTCTGGGAATTGTTAAGGTATGGGAATTGTATCTGTTTTTTATGTCACATGTTAAAGTATAGATTTAAAAAAAATATGTACATTATATATACACTTTTGTGTTTTTTCTTTTTTGTAAAGATTCTACATGGAAACAACATTAAAATAACACTGTTAAACATAAAAATGCTCAAATAAATAGTGCTTTGCAAAATAATTTGTTTTGACATTTTATTCTGCTAAAACCTAAAACAAATATTTTATTATATACAGGTCCTAAATAAATAAAACAGTTAATCATGCTATTGCAAATCCATTTTAGTAGGTAATCAAAATCTCTTTTAACTAAATTAACTGTTTTTATTAAATTCAAACATGAAATGATTTAATATGTCTGAATTAATTTAGCTACATATGTTTACACAAACAAATGTAATTTTAAGGGCCAGATTACACAGCTTTTTTCTTTGAAAAATTACACATAACATATAATGAAAATGAAGAACTAACATTTATACGCCCCTCCCTGTAACATTATCATAAATCAAGCTCCAGTTTCCTTACCGAAAAATAAACCACAATCACCTTCACATCACTATCATTATAGTACATTTTCATTACATCACTTCTCAGAGCTGCCAGTTCAGTCAGAAAAAAAAACACCTAATTCAATTCCTCATCAAAATTCTGATAATATTTTCCTGACGCAAATCTAATCACCTGCCTATTGCCGAGCTAATTAAGTCTCATCATGACTGGGTGAAGTATTAGATCACAGTTTAATGTAGTAGTCTAAGTGCTCATGGAAATTGACTTGAACTTGGTGGTGAAATATGACCCATGAAATGTCAAAGGTAGCTGTTATTCATACGCCGTCCGCTCTTGTGGGGGAAAAACACTAGTATTATCAGCTCAGAAAACATCTGACAATGATTATGTTGTTTATCCTCTTATATTTAAAATATTTCACAATACACCATTGCCTCCATGCGCCATTTTTAAAGTGAGAATGAGGCCTGTTTACAAAATAGTTTTGCTTTAGTTAGCTTTTTTTTAATTTAGACTCACAGTGCTTGCCATGCTTACATAGTTTATTCTCTCTGTTGTGTCTCTTGGGACAAACTGAAGTGCTTTGGACCTGCCTAAATTGTGGGATGATCATACAGAGGGGGGAGGGTGGACTAAGTGCTGTAATGACACAGTCCGGACGCTTATGGAAAGCTCAGAGATAACTAATAGAGCTCAGGGTGCATCACTGGAAGGAAGCAGCCCCAGGCTAGAAGCCTGCGAGAAGAACCCAGAGCAACGCCAAACAGCTCAGCACAATGAAATGTTCAGCACTCTGGACATCTCTCTGCGTTTGCATGTATGGAGCGGTGGTGACTTGCTCAGGTAACTTTTCTTATATTTCATTTTTGACTTTGGTTATAAGAACAACTTGGTTTGAGCTTTTAAACAAACAAGTGCTGTACTTTAAGATTAAATGACCTTAAGACACAAGGGCTGTCTCAAAACCAACCCAGACAAATTTTTTGGCCATCACAGATGAATTCTGATGCCCCAAAATGCTGTCTTTGTGGACACCTATCTCTGTATTTTTTGAATATATCAATATATTGCTATTAATTAATTGATATGCATTCACTCGCATCTGATAGCTTAACCTTTTAATGCTGAAGCTTAAGTTGAATGAAGTAAAAGTGATAAGTGGCTATCCTTTTGTCTCGGTGTAGTGAAGAAGCTTGGCAATAACACTGGGCGTTTCGCCAATGCCACTCTGGTTCGACTAAATGAGTTTCTAAGTGCCGGATATAAGAAAGGAGTTCGACCAGTGCGCGACTGGAGGCAGTCAACGACGGTGGCTATTGACCTAATGGTTTATGCGATTCTTAATGTGGTGGGTAGAAGTCTCAAAAGTCTATTAAATATGTAAACTAACTGCCTGTTAAGACCTTTTGCATTTACTCTTTTTTATGTGTGCCACTCAGGATGAGAAGAACCAGGTCTTGACAACATATGTGTGGTACAGACAGGTATGTTGGTGGAAAATGCTAGATTAATTTAATATTAGATAACTGGCAACATCAAAAATGACTGTGTTTGACTATAGCACGAACAGTGATTTGATTCCTGAAACGACGACTTATGAGCCGGGTTTTTAGAACCCTTGCAAGTCAGTTCTTTTGATTGAATCAAGAACGTACCATACTGTGAGGTGTATTTATTTTTTATTTTTTTGTGAAGCAACAACTTGTAGCGCCAGCAGGCGATATTTTTCAGACCAATTATCAGCAGACGTCACAGTGACGTCACATGCAGCTGCGCGCATAGTGGTTACAGAAAAATGGTGGTAACAAGAGGAGGTAAATGGGTAAAGTCCATGGAATAAGAGAAAAAAAATTCACATCAAAATCGTAATGCAAATTACTTTAATAGAATACTGTAGTCAAAGACGCCATTTGAAGCTAAACGCAGACGTTTAAACGGACATGCTATGGATGAAAAATGCTATGATTACTCTACTTTTAAAGTATAAATTAGATTTAAAAAATAGGTCTTCATAATACTCACATATGCTGTTCACAGCGGATGTATTGTATTAGCCTTACAGTTACAGCATGACATAGCCTATTATTTAAACCTATTTATTTATTTTATCTCACAATGCTGACAATTTTTCTCGCATATGCAAGTATATGTCTCCTAATTTGGACTTTATAACTCGATTTAACAAAACTAGTGAGTTTGTTAATTCTGAGGAAATAAAAGCCAGAAGTGTGAGATAACTCTGAACCGAGAGTAAAAAAGAGAATGACGAGTTGTTTTTCCTTATCAGAGTTGTGAGATATAATCTCGGAATTGCGAAAATAAAGTCAATAAATTTTGAATTTTGAAATAGAAAATCAAGTTTTTACCTTTTAATCCATGCTTCATAGACTGTCATTGAACCGCCCACAAAAAAACGTCATCCCTGTTCAGTGTTGCCAAGTCCGCCGTTTTCCCGCGGAACTGGGCTATTTGATATAGAGACAGAGCGACACGCGTCATAATTTGAAACCACGCCCACCGGGGGGAAAACAATCCAACGCTCCCCATTGACTTTGTATTGCGGGAAGCTGCCTCCTTGTCATTTCTGACTTATAACAAAAAACAGAACGATGTCTAAAAGCTGCTATGTGACAAGATGTACAGTAAACAAGCTAAAAAACACAGAAATACATTTTTATAAGCTGCCGACACAATAAAAGAGTGTTTAGAGACACAAAAGTAGAGCACAACCTGTCATATTACTAGAGAACTACGCCCACTGACGGGAAACTTAATCGGTTAAGTAAACATTCATTATTTTTACCCACGTCAAAGGATTATTTCACCACTCTGAGACCAGGAGATATATTGAGAAACTAAATTTTATTAGTCTATGTCAGTGCTTCTTTTCCTTACCTTCCAATTGATCCAATTGAATGGCCGAACGTGAAATACCCTGACATCTACAACTATTTGTGCCCTTAAACGCTCGTTTTTTGGGTCGACAGCTTATATAAACGCAGTTCTGTATTTTTTAGCTTGTTTACTGTACACCTTGTCACACAGCAGGTTTTAGACATTGTTTCTGTTTTTTGTTATAAGTCAGATATGACAAGAAGGCAGCGTCCCATAATGCAAAGTCAATGGAGAGCGTTCGATTGTTTTCCCCCCCAGTGTGGGCGTGGCCTAAATGCTCTCTGTCTCTATCCGGTTGTTAAGTGATGACGTAATGTGAGTCCAACGAACGCTGTTTTCGGGTCCAAGCCTCAACTTATTTCCATTGAGAATACTATCTTGACGGCCATTTATGAGCACTGTTTATTCATATTAAACATTTAAGCTACACGTTTTCAAACTTACAGCGTACAGTACAGTCTCCGTGCTCACATCGTCTCAAACACAGATAATTTTTATATTTATTTATTTAAATGTATATTTTCATTGTCTGGCGATCTAGGATTTCAGTATGGAGTTAAAGGGGAGGATTATAACTTTTTTCGTGGTATTATATCACATTGTAAATGTTTATTAGCACCGTTTGTTGTTTTGTTGTGGCATCTGATTGAGCGTTTGGACCCGGAAGCGGTGATGCGTGACATCAGACTTAACAACCGGATAGTTGCAGCAGGTTGTTTTTCATGTCCGCGGGTTGAAGCGACCCCAATAACGTAGTATTTAGCCACTGGAATGCTAATTTTACCACAGGAACCCCACCACAAAATGTGTATTTTACCCTCTATATACTGGAGGACCCCCTTAGAGATGCCATTGGGCTACTTTTGAGTAGCAATTGGGCGGGATTTGTTGTGAAAACCTGGCAACCCTGTCCGTTTCAGATCTGAAAGTCTATACTATCTAATGTCAATTTCGCTGAATAACCGTGTTTATAACTGGGTGACACGTTCTTGTAATATGCGGAGAATGTTTTGAAAATGACATCTAATCAATATAATCTATAATCTTTTTAAATCTAAGTATTTTGTGCTGCATCTGTGTAATTCTCTAGCCGTAAAGGCTATCTCTCCCGGGTTTTCTGCAGGCTGTGCGCGCATCTCGAATGTTTACAAACTGACAATTGGATAAGTGTATAGTCCGATTGCTGTACAAATACGACCAAACTACCGTAGTTTGAATGTCAAACAAATGACTTTCCTTCTTAGTGAATCATAAAAGCAAATAGCAACCAATGTTGTTTGATTTAATAATAAATTACTTTTAAGAGCCAGTTTCAGTGTATTAAAACATATAACATGATAAGTGTATAGTGCGATTCCTGAACAAATGATTCATACGACCCGGTTCTTTTTTTGTGAATCAGCATTGTACTGCAAAACTAGTTAATGCCAAACAAACGACTTTTCTTAGTGAATCATTAAAGTAAATGGCAAACAGATTGATTTTTGATTTTGATTTTCGAATAAATTACTTTCAAGAGCCAGTTTTAGTGTATCAGAAGCAATGCGATTCACGAACAAATGACTCATACGAGTCGGTTCTTTTTTTGTGTGTGTATTAGCAATGCAAAGGCAAGATTATTGTAGTTTGAAAGCCAAAGTTTTCTAATTAGTAAATCATAAAAGTAAATAGTGTAGTTTAATTTTCGAATAAATGACACTAAGAGAGTGTTAGTGTATTAAAAACATACAACGCGGTTTACGAACAAATGACTCATACGAGCCGGTTCTTTTTTGTGTGTGTATCAGCAATGCAATGCAAGACAAGACTATTGTAGTTTGAATGCCAAAGGACTGTTTTGTACTTAGTGAATCATAAAAGCACAACAGTGTTGTTTGATTTCCGAATGAATGACTCTAAAGAGCCAGCGTGAATACTCAGATTCCTGAGGAAATGTGTTTATTCTTTTCGTTTCCAAATTAAAGAAGAAGTTACTTGCTGTACTTACGGCTAATGAGATTTGATAGCTTTAACAGTGTGTATTTTTTTTGTACTTGACATTTCTCTGACCTCAAAAGCAATGGATAGATGAGTTTCTTGCGTGGGATCCTGAAGAATTTGATGACGTTAAACAGATTTCCATTCCCACTGCCAACATCTGGGTTCCAGATATTCTTATCAATGAATTGTGAGTAGAATTGACATAATGAGACAACTGAGATAACTCTGAACCGAGAGTAAAAAAGAGAATGACGAGTTGTTTTTCCTTATCAGAGTTGTGAGATATAATCTCGGAATTGCGAAAATAAAGTCAATAAATTTTGAATTTTGAAATAGAAAATCAAGTTTACCTTTTAATCCATGCTTCATAGACTGTCATTGAACCGCCCACAAAAAAACGTCATCCCTGTTCAGTGTTGCCAAGTCCGCCGTTTTCCCGCGGAACTGGGCTATTTGATATAGAGACAGAGCGACACGCGTCATAATTTGAAACCACGCCCACCGGGGGGAAAACAATCCAACGCTCCCCATTGACTTTGTATTGCGGGAAGCTGCCTCCTTGTCATTTCTGACTTATAACAAAAAACAGAACGATGTCTAAAAGCTGCTATGTGACAAGATGTACAGTAAACAAGCTAAAAAACACAGAAATACATTTTTATAAGCTGCCGACACAATAAAAGAGTGTTTAGAGACACAAAAGTAGAGCACAACCTGTCATATTACTAGAGAACTACGCCCACTGCTGTACAAATACGACCAAACTACCGTAGTTTGAATGTCAAACAAATGACTTTCCTTCTTAGTGAATCATAAAAGCAAATAGCAACCAATGTTGTTTGATTTAATAATAAATTACTTTTAAGAGCCAGTTTCAGTGTATTAAAACATATAACATGATAAGTGTATAGTGCGATTCCTGAACAAATGATTCATATGACCCGGTTCTTTTTTGTGAATCAGCATTGTACTGCAAAACTAGTTAATGCCAAACAAACGACTTTTCTTAGTGAATCATTAAAGTAAATAGCAAACAGATTGATTTTTGATTTTGATTTTCGAATAAATTACTTTTTAAGAGCCAGTTTTAGTGTATCAGAAGCAATGCGATTCACGAACAAATGACTCATACGAGTCGGTTCTTTTTTTGTGTGTATTAGCAATGCAAAGGCAAGATTATTGTAGTTTGAAAGCCAAAGTTTTCTAATTAGTAAATCATAAAAGTAAATAGTGTAGTTTAATTTTCGAATAAATGACACTAATAGAGTGTTAGTGTATTAAAAACATACAACGTGGTTTACGAACAAATGACTCATACGAGCCGGTTCTTTTTTGTGTGTGTATCAGCAATGCAATGCAAGACAAGACTATTGTAGTTTGAATGCCAAAGGACTGTTTTGTACTTAGTGAATCATAAAAGCACAACAGTGTTGTTTGATTTCCGAATGAATGACTCTAAAGAGCCAGCGTGAATACTCAGATTCCTGAGGAAATGTGTTTATTCTTTTCGTTTCCAAATTAAAGAAGAAGTTACTTGCTGTACTTACGGCTAATGAGATTTGATAGCTTTAACAGTGTGTATTTTTTTTGTACTTGACATTTCTCTGACCTCAAAAGCAATGGATAGATGAGTTTCTTGCGTGGGATCCTGAAGAATTTGATGACGTTAAACAGATTTCCATTCCCACTGCCAACATCTGGGTTCCAGATATTCTTATCAATGAATTGTGAGTAGAATTGACATAATGAGACAACTGAGACTTTAATGGTTGAATTATTTTGAACTATTTCAGTCTACACTTCACAGCAGTAGCCTATCCTTCATTATCTTTATCCACCTTATTCTTAAATGCATTAGTAAATGTATGGGCCACACTTCCGGTTCATTAGCCGCAACGTGCAGTAAACGGTAAAACTGTTTACACTGCAAACGGGTTTATAATAATTAAGATAATACATTAAAATAATATGGTAAGACACACCAATTTGCAATATCAAGCAGCAAAATGATCTGGACGCGGATGAGACCTGAAGCCAGGTTCATAAAATGGCCGTGCCCGCTCTTACGAGAAAAATAAGGTGGATAGAAGATTCCACCATTATGAATATTCACCAAATTTGTTGTTGATTTGTTATATCTGAACTTATTTTTAGCTGAACCCTTTTACCTGCTTGCTCCGTCTCTCTGTCCTCTGCAGTGTGGATGTAGGAAAGTCTCCTGAAATTCCTTACGTCTACGTAGGCCATACTGGACTTGTTCGGAACTATAAACCTATCCAGGTGGTGACCGCCTGCTCCCTCAACATCTACAACTTCCCTTACGATGTCCAAAAATGTAGCCTGACTTTCCAGAGCTGGCTGCACACAAGTACGTACACAAATTTCATCAGTGACAACATGTACCTCCTACACACAGAATCCAAGTCTAAAAGGATTTTGAGAGATGTGATCTTAAATCATTTATCAAAAGCTTATTAAAATACAGACAAGCATAAAGGATGCCCTGGAAATTTAGCATTGCAGAAATGATTCAAGAAAAAGAAGCAACATACTTTATCCTGAAAGCCCTGAATGAACTGACCTTTAACCTTATCTCATCCCGCAGCTAAAGACATCAACATCACACTAATGAGAACCCCTGAGGAAGTAATGAACGACAAGAGTGTGTTCATGAACCAGGGAGAATGGGAGCTGCTTCACGTCCTCTCCACATACAAAGAGTTCAGCATAGATCATGATGATTACTATGCCGAAATGAAGTTCCATGTGAGTAACGTAATAATGCCAAATTAAGCCATGGCACACATTAGCATTTGCAAATGAAAAATGTCAGGGAAGAGCTTTTTGCAGTCAGGACAGACAGAAGTCTTACTGACTATATTAAACATAATTGTATTAGCTTTGTATTATTGTTTAGAGGAGTGTTGTGTAATAGGTGAGCAATAACCCCAACAATTTAACCAATTAAAAATAAGCTACAGATCAATATGCATTAGCAAAGCAATATGACATCAACCTTTGCGGTTACAGAACAAAATGTGTTCCAACACTTCTTGGTCTTAAAATACATGAATAATTTGCTGACAGTAAAAACTTTTATGTTACAAAAGGTGTTCAATCTGAGCTTTCTTTTCATCAGTTTCTACAAAAATAGTAACATTTTTAATTATTCAAATGATTATTCAAATAATTTCTGAAAATGTGACACTGAAGACTGGAGAAGAGACTGTTGAAAATTCAGCCTTGTCATCACACATATTTTAAATTGTAAAGTGTTTTCACAACGTGTCATCAATCAGCCATACTGATGGCACTGAGCGTGAACAATGCCACTGAACCAAACGAAACTCGCATATTTTGCTGATTATTGCTTCTGAATATAGTTATTTATTGTCACATTGGCCAAACTGAACCAGGATTTCCAGGGCAAGAATCTTGACAACATTCATGTTTGTTCTTATCATTTCCGCTCAGGTAGGTGAAATTTTAGGCTAAAATCTTAATTAATACTTCTCGTTTGTATCTTTACCACCTATTAACTTTAGTTCCCTTCCAAGGGAACATCGAACTGCATTCTCTAAAGTCTCCTTTGTGACCTGTGTCTGAAGCTTACATATAAAAACTACAACAGTACTGGCCGGTGACAACCTATGACGTCATTACCGTTGCGACCACATAGTATAAAAGGGTAAAAACACATCATCCACCAGATCCATGGTGGTTACAGACAGTCACCTGTGGGTAAACCTGGTGGACATTGGGAAGAAAGAGAGGGGCATTCTCCTCGATGTGCCAATTTCACCTTCTCAACTTTTCAGTACTTCCGTTGAGACGGTGATTGAGAAGTTTAGGGAGACGAAGGCACGTTCTGTGGCCTTTAAATCCTTCATCCCACAAAGAATACGGTTGAACAACAGAGGGGTCTTGGCCCGTCCCGGTCTGAGGACTGAAGACAGGCTAAGAAGGCTAGTGTTGCGGCCCGTGCTCCTCCTCCACCTGCGTGTGGATCGAGGAGATGGCGCAATCCGAGGGGAAGTTGTCAGGATCTGAGGGAGGTAATCCAGATGAAGCATTCCCAACGCTCTCGTCTGGACCAGACAAGAGTCTCTCTAGCTGGACCTGTGATGTTTCTGGTTATGTTCTATTTCTATGTCCATGTCTGCTATTTCCACTCAGTGAATCCATCCCTAGTAGAGGGTAGAGTAGACTGGATTTCACTGTCCTTCCGGAGCTTTGAGTGAGAAGCGTTTTTTGCAGAAACCCCTCTGAACTGGCTCTGAGAACCAGTAGCTCTTTAGGTTAGCTTGTGGATCTAGCGCCACTGTTGGTTACCCTGAGGACCTGGAGGGCTGGCCTAGGTCCTTGCCTCAGTCCCAAGGTTGTAGGCACTGGTGCATGTCATATCATATGAGTTATTTCAGCTCATTTCTTAGAACGATTGAATCCCCCTTGAAGCTGGATCTCATTCTGATATCCCCTCTTGATACTTATCTCTGGACGAGGCAGGGTTTCGTAGCACACCATGCTAGGGCTGAATGGGTAGGTCCTCCCCTCCATTGAGGGTTATACACCTATTCTATGGCTGCTGAATGCTCCGTCAGGACCTCATCGGATTTGTCGGCCCCTTGCAGCCACCCGATGGGTTTTCCTGCCATCACATTGACATGTACGGAGGTTGCTTTACCCTTTTTGGGGGTATCTAAGGCCCTTGGTCTTCTGGAACCCTTTACAATCAGCAGCCTAGGTTGCTAGACTACTTTCTCAGCCCTTGTAATGTCTTTTCTGACATTAGATGAGCTTGGCAGTGCTCCCCTCATCAAGGCAGGGTCATTAAGCATGCCATTTTCGAGCAGAAGGGGCAGGCCCTCCTCTCTTTGAAAGTTAGGTCCCTACCCTATGGCTGCTGAATGCTTCATGACACCTCATCAGATTAGTTGGCTGCTTGCTGCTGCCCGATGTGTTCTTTCTATGTGGAACTTGCCTATGTAACATTTAGGGCCCTCGCCCTGCTGGAGCTCCATAGTATCAGCAGCCTAGGTCGTTAGACCTCTCCTCTGCCCTCGTATTGTTTCTCTGATATTAAAGGAGCATGGTAGGCGTTCCCTCGCAGAAGCAGGGTCGTTAAGCACGCTATCCTTGGGCAGAACGGGTAGATCCTCCTCTCCATTGAGAGCTAGGTATCTACCCTGTGGCTCCTGAACGCTTGCCTGAACTGAGCTTTGTTACAACCTCATCGGATTAGTTGGCCGCTTGCTGCCACCTGATGTGTTTCACCTTCCACAACACTGTGAAAAAATTCACGTTGTGGTAAGAACGCACACTAGCATCTTGTGTTCTTTTTCAAATCCTGTATGGTGGGGATACAGCTACGTACCCTCTCTTGAGATGTTAGGCCCCGGTTCCTTGGGCCACTCTCTATTTATGTATCCTTTCTGATACTTCTATCTGTGTTCCGATAACCTATCCGACCATCTCCTTGAGCGAGGTCTCGCAGGACTGTAGGTAAACCTCTAGCTGACGAGCTTAGATCTAGGCTACTGTCGTGGACATTTGGCTACAGCCCTTAAAGGAATCTCTTCCTTTCTGATTCCAAGCCTGAGCTCTGCCTTAAGACCTTCGATGTTCCCTCAGAAGGGAACATTTTTAAGTTCCATATATAACCATGGTTCCCTGAGAAGGGAACAAGACACTGCGTCCTCTAGCTTCATCGCCATGCATTGGTCATGAGCTTCAGACAGAGAAGTGGATGTTCGACCGGCGCCCTTTTATACTATGTGGTCACACCGGTAGTGACGTCATAGGCTGTCACCGGCCAGTACTCTTATAGTTTTTGTATATAAGCTTCAGACACAGGTCACGAAGGAGACATTACCCATAGCGCCCTCTAGGGGACGGAGTGTCTCGTTCCCTTCTCAGGGAACCATGGTTTCATAAGGAACCTGAGACGTTTGTCAAAATATCGTGCCCTTTCCTGCTTACTAAGTCCTTCTCTATATGATTTAGCAGCTTCCACATATTTTTTCAGTGGTTTCGACAGCATAAATTAGCAGAACAAGGCATTCTGTTGTACATTAATTGTGCAATCCATGCTGTTGTTTACATCCAAGTATAGCCAATATGGCTGCACAACTAAATCATGACCAAATCAAATTTTTTATTGATTTGTATTGCAATTTATTGAAATAAAAACAAAGTAAGAAAGATCAACATTATTGCAACGAAAGACTTCTCTTTGCTTTACTGTCAGGTTGTGATCCGACGCAGGCCTCTGTTCTACACAGTCAACCTCCTGTTGCCCAGTGTTTTCCTGATGGTGATGGATATTGTTGGATTCTACCTGCCCCCAGACAGCGGAGAGAGAGTATCCTTCAAGATCACCCTGCTCTTGGGCTATTCTGTCTTTCTCATCATCGTCTCTGACACTCTGCCAGCAACTGCCATAGGGACCCCTCTCATTGGTAATGAGGACTTTCTGATTCATAGAACATGACCTGATGCATCACTTAATCTTTCATTCTTTATTTCCTGATCAAGAAAGCTTATTATGGTGTGTGAGAGGTGATGTGAATCTACTGCATCTAGACATTATTAAACGTCCTTATATGAAAAGGTTTTGTTATTTGTAGCCAGTACAGTTTCCTCTCAGCTGGCTGCACTTCTGATGCTCCTGCACAGTCAGAAAAAGTCAGAAGGCAAAAAACAAGACATTTCAACTGAAGTCAATCCACATGTCCATTGATTTTCAATATGGAACCACAGCTGTGAGGAAGCTTGTGCGGAAATACACTGCACTGATTAATTTGAGAGATAAGGAGAGCAGCCTAGATCACTACAGAGGTTTCAAGTTCAAATGTGATTGCAAAACTAATGCTTTCAAACACACTAAAGCCTACAGAGTGCATGCATTCTTGTTTTCCTAAGAAAGATCTTGAGAGAAACAAATTCTCAATAAGATCTCAACAAAGTAAATAAATACAGAATACAACAATTCAGAAAAATAACTAATGCCTGACTTTTGGGTAACATAGTTGTAACACAGTTGGGTCTGAGACCACAATGAAAATCTGGGATTCAAAATCCAATTAAAAACTGGGAATACATGCTTTAGGATTTTGAAACATTTGCAACAGAGCAAGAAATCGAATGTTACATATTTAAAATTCTATACTATTTCTACTTGGTCACTAATCAAATAACCAAATTTGTGACACTGATTACTTTTATCTAGTGTTAAAATAAAATTAATTGGTCAAGATTTTTTCAAAGATATTAATACACACTCTAGCGTTCAAAAGTTTGGGATCAGTTAGATTTTTAATGTTTTATCAAGACTGCATTTATTTGATTAAAAATTCTGAAAAAAAAGTTATATTGTGAAATAATATTGCAATTTAAAATTGAGGTTTTCTATTTTAATATACTTTAAACTAGAATTTATTTCTGTGATGAAAAGCTGAATTTTCAGCATCATTACTCCAGTCTTCAGTGTCACATGATCCTTCAGAAATCATTCTAATGATTCATTCTGATTTCAATATTGGTTTTATTTTATTTATTTATTTTTTGAAACCTGTGATACTTTTTTCAGGATTCTTTGATGAATAGAACATTAAAAAGAACAGCATTTATTTAAATTATAAATCCTTTGTAACAATAAACACTACCATTTACCATTTCTGTATTTTTGATCAAATAAATGGAGCTTTGATGAGCATAAGAGACTTTTTTTTTATGTCTATTTATCATTAATGGCTGCTGAAAATTCAGCTTTGCCAAGAATAAATTACATTTTAAATATGTTGCCAAAATTGTAATAATATTTTACCATATTACTGTTTTGGCTATTTTTGTTTAAATAAATACAGCTTTGGTGACAGAGATATCTTTCAAAAACATAAAAAAATCTAACTTTTGAACAATAAGGTATAACAGAATAAGAAATTACTTAGCTTTTTAATTCATTTAGACTTTCCTTGCAAAGAATGACAGTGAGCACTGCACAGATTTGATACATTCTGTTTCTGCCCAGCAATATTATTTGTTTTCCTCAGAATGAGCACAAATGAGAGGAAACATTGGATGTAAGCATATGTTGTGTCTGTGTGTTCGAGTGTAGGTGTGTACTTTGTGGTGTGCATGGCACTGCTGGTCATCAGTCTGACCGAGTCTGTTTTGATCGTGAGGCTGGTGCACAAGCAGGATCTGCAGTCTCGTGTGCCCCAGTGGGTCAAACACCTGGTGCTGGAGAAGGCCACGGTGCTGCTCTGCATTCGCAACAAGAAGGTCTGCTCCATCCTCTCGCAGGGATCTGACCTGCCGCTCTACAAAGAAAACAACATGAACACAGGTAATTGACCCTTTGCTAAGCCCCGCCTTAAACGTTACTGACTAATCCTACCTTAGCAGCTGTTGCCATCCACTATATGCCATCAGAGCTGATGAAACAATAATAATTAGATCAAATGTAAAATAAAATAAATAAATATGGCTTCACAGTTAATCAAAATAAAACTGAAATCCTGCTGAAACCCAAGTGCAATTATCAAATTAAAGGCAGCAATTTAATTAAAAATGTAGTCTGTTACACTGCTTGTTTTAAAGTGTAGAATGACGCAAACAGCTTCATGTTGGGAACACAATGTGTGCTAGATTCACTTACACATTGACATTTCATAATTTCTGTAGATACACTTTTTTTTAAAGAAGTCTCTTCTGCTTACAAAGCCTGCATTTATTTGATTTAAAGTACATCAAAAACTGTAAAATTTGGAAATAGTTTTACTATTTAAAATAACTGTTTTCTAGATTTTAAATCGTAATTTATTCCTGTGATTAAAACCTTCCTCAGTGTCACATGATCCTTCAGAAATCATTCTAATATGCAAGAAACATTTTATATTATTATTATTATCAATATTTAAAATATTTGTACATTTTCTTCTGGATTCTTTGATGAATAGAAAGATCCAAAGATCAGCATTTTGAAATCAGATTTTGTAAAATTACACACTATACCATTCAAAAGCTTGGAGTCTGTATATTTTTTATTTTTGGAAAGAAATGCTAAAAATTAATACTTTTATTTAGCAAGGGTGCTTTAAATTTATCAAAAGTGATGCTACAGGCAGACCAATTATAGTAAAATGCTTCATTTTAAATAGTAAAAAAACTTCAAAATTTGACTTTTTTCACTGTACTTTGGATCAAATAAATGCAGGCTCAGTGAGCAAAAGAGACTTCTTTAAAAAACATTACAAATCTTACTCAAACAAACATTTTTACAGTATTTCAGCAGCATTCCTTCAAAATAAAAGCCTGAGGATTTTGAATTACCCCACCCCATAAATATTAATATTGTACTTTGCAGTGTAAAGTAAAATATTATAATCATCAAATATTCATGTCAAATATTACTATATTATTAATGTAGACATGTATTAAATGTATTGAAGGAGTAATGGGATATAATTACATTATTTTTTGTGATTAAGCTATAGCGTTTATGCAATTATACTAAATGTATTTAGACTACTGTTTTTCATACAAATACTTTTGAACCATATTACATTTTTACCATGGTATTGAGGTGCTATATTTATGTTTTTATATTTGTATTATCATGATACTATGGAAGAGCAATGGTTAATTTAAAAAACACTCAAAATAATTACATTTCACCATATAAAAATGAGATTGCTAATTTTTTTTTTTACAGATATTACTGATTTTGATAATGAACATAAATCTGCATCTGCATTTTAAAAAATGCTACTACCAAATTTGTATTTCTAAGAGACAAAATTTGTTTAATTATTATTAATATTATCAGGTAACACAAACCTGTTTCTTGATTTAAAACAATATTACTCATTAAAACAGAACTAAGAATTCTATTAAGATACTTATTTTGTTAAGAAAAAATTACTATAAAGAATAGTTTAAAGCCACATTTAACTGTCTGGTTTTTACATTGTAGCAAAAATCTGCCTTTAAACTTGAAAATCGTGACAAGCTTTTGGCCATATCGCCCAGCCCTAATGTTAACACATTGCTTTTGCTTCAGAAGGCCTTTATTAACCCCACAGAGCTGTGTGGAATACTTTTTATGATGGATAGATGAACTTTATTGGACTTCAAAATCTCAATGCCCATTATGAAGCTTGGAAAATATTTAATATAACATCTATAACAAATTTTAATATAACTCTATTTGTATTCGTTTGAAGAAGAAAGTCATATGCACCTAGGGTGGCTTGAGGGTGAGTAAATCATGAGGCAATTTTCATTTTTGGGTGAACTATCCTTTTAAATTATCTTCACTGAAGTATCCATCCCTAAAGGATGATCTGTAAAGCTCTGAAATTCACCTGTGATTCTTTAAGCAGTCCACTGCAACCATCACAGCAGTAAGGGATCCAGAGAATCTGAGAGAAACCTGGGTTTGGGGCTGTCTACACGGGACAGCGGCTCTCCCGTAATGGACGGCATCCTACGCGAGATCACCACCATCCGTCAGTTCCTGGAGAAGAAGGACGAGAGCAGGGAGATCGCTAAGGAGTGGCTGCAGGTGGGGTACGTGCTGGACGTCCTGCTGTTCCGCGTCTACCTGCTCACCGTGTTGGCCTACAGCATCACTTTAGGCACACTGTGGTCAGTCTGGCAGAACGTCTGACTGCAGATGTGGGCCACAGAGGGAAGGCGCCAATTCTGTCTCACTGCTTAATGTAAATGCAGTGTTTGACGCAGTTTAAGTGCTGGTAATGTGATTGTTATCTCACAAGAGAATAACTTGAGCACCATAGAGGAGAAATGTGCTTTCAAATCAAGAGTTATTACTCGTAGACTGCTGTTCTCGCCAGATGAAAGCTCTTCAACCTGCCGTCTCTGAAAAGCATACGACATACGTGTATGATTGTTATAATATTGCAGTCTTCTCATATTCAGTACAACAGTGTGACTGTAAGTGTGATATTTCCTTTTTACAACATATAAAGAAGTTAAAAATGACTTATTCACGTTTCAGATACGTTATGGGATCTTATTTTTTCTCTGCCGATGGAAATTGTTTCAGACAAACAAAGCTTTAAAGCATATGAAATACATAGCTCACTGTGAAACAGCATATCAAAATCTTCATTATTCCAAAGTTAAGAAAAAAATCGTCCTGGATTTGCTTAATCACACTGACAAAACTACCGTTCAAAAGTCAGTAGGCTAATTTTTTTAATCAGTACTTTTGTTCAGCAAGGAGGCATTAAATTAATCAAAAGTGACATTAAAGGCATTTATAATGTAACAAAAGATTTCTATTTAAAAGAAAACCTGTTCTTTCTATTCAAAGAAATTAAATTATCATGGTTTTCACAAAAGCAGCACAACTGTAATAATAAGAAATGTTTCTTGAGCACCAGTTCATCATATTAGAATGATTTCTGAAGGACCATGTGACACTAAAGACTGAAATAATGTCTAAAAATTCAGCTTTACGATCACAGCACTGAATTATATTTTAAAATAAATTGAGAACAATTTTAAATTGCAATAATATTTCACAGTATTACTGTTTTTAAACAAGTAGTTGTTGAGTAGTACTCACCCCCTTGTCATCTAAGGTGTTCATGTCTTTCTTTCTTCAGTCGTAAAGAAGTTATGTTTTTTGAGGAAAACATTTCAAGATTTCTCTCCATATAATGTACTTCTATGGTGCCCCTGAGTTTGAACCTCCAAAATGCAGTTTAAATGTAGTTTCAAAAGGCTATAAAAGATCCCAGCCAAGAAGAAGGGTCTTATCTAGCTAAACGATATTTTATTTCTAAAAAAATGACAATTTACATACTTTTTAACCTCAAACGCTTGTCTTGTCTAGCTCCGTGTGTATTCCGGTTCAATACAGTTATGGTATGTCGAAAAACTTGCATCTCATTTTCTCATCCAGCTTCAAAATCATCTTACATCGCTGCAGAAGTATCGACCCAGTGTTTACAAAAAAAGATAAAACAGCGAAGTAGGACTATTTTGAAGTTGGAGACCAAACTTTTGAATGGTAGTGTATTCTAGACCATGTTTACTTCAACTTCAACGCTATTTCTGTATGTTGTAACCAAATAATTTTAGTTTTATGTCATCATGAAAACAGCAATCCTTTAAGTTCCAGTTAAAATCCACTGTCTGATAAAATCTGTAGATCTGTGAAAAAAACATTCAGTCCTGTTGTTGAAATGAAAACATCTTGTAAGTGTCTGTATTTATATGTCTTGAGAAGATGTTGAATTGTGTCTATATTGTGTGTCCCGCTCTTTCAGCCCAAGGGCAGCTGAGTATTAGTCGTTGCCTGTGACACTAAATGTACTAATTGTAAAGATTTTCACCTCACTGGGAATGCACTCAGCAGGCCTGGGGTGATTGGATAAATGCCATCGACACCCTACATAATTAAAGAAAAAAAAATCAGTTAGACAGTAAATGGGAGCATTGATCCCAATACAATCAATGCGGCTACATCTCGCTTGCCAGCACACCACAGTCCTGAATTAGTGATTTCAAACGTCACGTTTTATAAGAAACAACTGTTTTACGTGTGGCAAATGCTACTCTTTATGTAAATAAAACAAATCATTAAAAAAAATTCTGTATTATCATAATTACCTGTCAACCACACCACAACCATAGACCTGGATGTTTGCACTCAACTTTGACCAGCAGAGGGCTTCTAAGGCCATGTAATGTATTGAAGGCACTGACATCATTACATGCTCCTGAGTTTCACTAGTATCTGTAATATTAAATACAGTCTGCATTTGGAGCACACAGTAGGATTCCAGTGCCAGAGGAATTTCATTATCAACCAAAAACGGAATGTTGGCAGGCTGAAGTTGGCTGTGTAATTCCTGAAAGCCATACGCAGTCATAACAAATGGCTTCAAGTGGCATTTGTATGCTGTTACTTGTTTTGCAAATTCATCTGCTGGAGGTTGTCCACCGGCTGTGGCTGGGCCCGCTTGCACCCGCAGGCGCGGCTTAGCTGAGAAAACAATCGAAGGGATTTGAGAAGACCACGGCCACCATTCAGTCCTTCGCTGTCTAAACTTCCCTTGTCCATTAGATCATATCTGGGTCAAAGAGCAACCAAAGATGGGACCCCCTGCTCGGCGGACAAAAGCTATTCACGCAGAGAAGGTCACGTGACCTTAGCCGAAAACCGGCGGTCTTGGGTGCCAACAGCATCGCATCGCTCTAATGATTCTTAACTTCCCAAGGCCTTGCAAAGCAAATATACAATCTGAACCCTGCTGTCTTTCTCAGACGATCATTAAAAAAATCTGTTTCATCTTAAGAGATAGAACTAATTAAAAGACTCATTAGCACAGCACACTGAGGTAGCATTGTGTGCTTTATACGAGGCACATTATTTCCAAAGATAGTTAGAAGGCGAAAAGGGATAACAGCGTTTCATTAGCCACTGTAAAGATGCCGTCGCATTCACCGTAGGTCGGCAAATTTCACGTGAAGGCGAAACGCTTCTATTTACCGTCAGCTGTGCTTTATATAAGCTTGACAATATAGACTTTATGTAGCCCTGCTACTTTTGTCTTCTGTCTTCCGGTTTGTATTTCTACAGAATGAAGGGTCGTACTAATTTCTGAATTAACTACTCGTTTTAAAATCTTCCCTGTCTACTGACATCAACTTCGAACATTACAATGCGCATGACTTTAGTAATGGTATATGGCTACTGCATAAACAGAAGTTCAAAGACACATTCTAAACATGGCTGCACACTTGTTTATCGGATTCAACTGAGCTTTTTGCTGCCCATGAAATTTTGCTAATGTGACCCCATCTATATTTATTCTTTGATATTTTGTCTGCAAAATACAGTCATTTCAATTAGAATTCAAACGAATATGGAAGCCCGTTTCTGTCACTAAATAAAAAAAAATGTTACTGCACCTTTTAATCTCACAATTCTGCCTTTTTTTTCTCAGAATTGCATGATACAAACTCACAGTTCTGACTTTTCTCAATTCTGACTTTTCTACTTTATATGAATGAAGTCAAAATTGCGAAATATAAACTTACAATTCTTACTTTTTTCTTAGAATTGCATGATATAAACTTGCAATTCTAAAAAAAAAAAATGTCAAAATTGCAAGATATAAACTTGTAATTCTTTTTTCTTAAAATTGCATGGTATAAACTCACAATTGTGAGTTAGAATTGTGAGATAAAACAATCTCGCAATTCTGAACTTTTTCTTGCAATTGCGAGTTTATATCTATTTTCTAGCAATTCTAACTTGTTTTTCTCAAAATTTAGATATATATAGGTACTCGCAATTGTGAGTTACTAAATCCAATTTTGAGGGGGAAAAGACTGATCTCAGAATAGCAAGTTTATATGACAATTCTGAGAAAAAAAGTCAGAATTGCGAGTTTATATCATGCAATTCTGACTTAATTATAACCTGCAACTGCGAGTTTATTACTAACAATTCTGAGAGAAAAAAAAGTCAGAATTGCAAGATGTAAACTCACATTTGCGACAAAAAAGTCAGAACTGTGAGATATAAAATCGCAATCACCTTTATTATTATTATTATTATTATTATTATTATTATTATTCAGAGTTGGAAACGGGCTTCCACAGAGACAGAGCGACATCATAATCTGAAAACCACGCCCACCGGGGGGAAAACAATCCAACGCTATCCTAGTTGCTGCATTGACTTTGTATTGCGGGAAGCTACCTTTTTGTCATTTCTTATAAAAAAACAAACAAACACACAGAACAATGTATGAAAGCTGCTTTGTGACACAGTGTGCAGTAAACAAGCTAAAAACACAGAACTACGTTTTTATAAGCTGTCGACCTAAAAAACGAGCGTTTAGAGACACAAAAGTAGAGTGCAAGGTGTGGTATTACTCGGAGAACTAACTTACGCCCACTGGAATCGGCGACAGTAAACATTCATTATTTTTAACCATGTCAAAGGATTATTTCACCACCTTATGTAAACCTGAAAGAAGGAGATGTATTGAGAAACTAAATTGTATTGGTCTGTGTCTGCTCCTTTTCCTTACCTTCCATTTGTTGGAGAAATGATCCAACTGAATGGCCCATCATGAAATTCCCTAACAGCTACAACTATTTGTGTTCATAAACGGAGTTCCTTACCTGTCAACATTTGAGTTCCAAAATACGGGAAACCGGGGGAGGATATAGGGGATCTAGGGGGCGGAGTCAAAAGTATAAATTATTTTATTATTATTATTTATATTGATTTAAACAATTAGCGTGGTGTTTTCTGCGTAAAAATAAGGGTTAGTTTTTGGCCTTTAATTCTCCGCCAGCAGGTGGCGCTTTTTGTCATAAATATGGCTGTTTCCTCGGTAACCACGGAAAACAAAGCAGAGCACTTGACTTTGAAACTTGCGCTGATATTTAATCAATGAAACTATATTCGACCTTGAAATATGTTGACGTGATTATTGGTATAATGGGGTTTGGGCCATACAAATTAGTTTTACCAGAGGCGAATGTAGGAAACATATAAAATACGCCCAGTGTTTTTTTTTTTATAGAAAGATTTAAAATACGGGAGAAATACGGGAAAATATTTAAACGGGATGATAGCGGGATAGAATGGTAAAATACGGGAGAATCCCGGAAAAAACGGGAGGGTTGACAGGTATGGAGTTCTCTGTTTTTAGCTTGTTTACTGTACACATTTAGACATTGTTCAGTTTTTTATTATAAGTCAGAAAGACAAGAAGGCAGCTTTCCACGATACAAAGTCAATGGAGAGCGTTGAATTGTTTTCCCCACGGTGTGGGCGTGACCTACATGCGCTCTCTCGCGTGAGGGTGAGCAAGCTTCCCGCGCGGATTTCAAAATGTAATATTGTTCAAATGAATTAGCCACGTTAACCAACCTGACTTGACCTGACTTGTAAGTTTTTTTTGTTCACAAAATTACCCTGCAGTTTTGCTAATGTGTTCAGAGAAAATCAAAACCAAACAACAGTGCGATGATGTGATGGAAAAACATTGTATACAGATCCTTGTGATATAATATACTTGTATGTGTATTATATGTGCTATCATATATTAATTCAAATGCTGGTACTTTATGTTCACACAACATGTTTGTTTCTAATTCCATCAGACAATTGTTGAATATGAATACACAGACAGAAATTGTGGCGCTTACACAAGATGGCAGCAGTTAGGCTGAGCTTTTGCTGTGCGTCTAGCCTAACACTGGCAGATGTTTACAATAATTCAACAGGATCATAACTCAAACACACACACAGAGTGTTAGACAGATACAATACCAGAGGGAGCATTAGCATAGCAGCGAATTGCCATTATTTGCTCAGATGGTTCCTGGTATTAACACAGAGCTCTATGTAATGAACACAGGCAGACTCTCTAAAGCACTGAGGTTTGTATTCTCAGCTTGTCTCCCCCAGAATAAAAGAGAAGCAGAGACTGCTTTTGTTTCAGTCTATTTCCCTCCGAATAGTAATGAGAGCAGGCAGCGAAGGCACAGAACCTGTTCTCTTAATGATACACTACCTGTGTGACTCCACTTTGCTATCTCAAGGATTTATTGGATAATGTATTCGCATCAAGTTCAGCTTCGCTGTCTTGTTTTGTCCCCCTACACTCTTTTACTGTAATATTAAACTTGTTAAGATATGGCCATTATCTCAGCTCCAGGTGGTGCTAACCACACTATATTCACAATGCACTGGCCATTGACTCAATTTCTCATTTATTTTTATACAGATACGTTTAAATCAAACTAATCAGTAATGTTTAATGAAATGGTGTCACCTTATTTTACAGACTCTGTGAATTCTAAGCAGGGAGTTTGATTGACAGGCGATCTGACCAAACATAAGACTGAATCTGCCATTTTGTCTGACGAACAACCAGACCAGAGAGTAGATCAACGTCGTGGAGTTTAATTAGAAAAAGTTTGTGTATTGACGTCTTTCCGCAGTTGAAAGACCTTATAATGTTAATTCATGGTTTATTTTAACTAGTAAAGAAGAAGAGATAAGTTGTGTCGCGCTTGAACTGAGGAGCTACAGTGATCTGTCATGACACATTAAAGAGCCTCAAAACGGTATATCTTTTTTTGAATTTCTTAAAAATATGACAGTATTTGAAAGCTGAGAATTTGTTGCATACCAAAAGTAACCTGCTTGGTCTTGTCTATCAGTGTGTTGTCAGTTTCCTTTTTGCTCCAGGAGTTTTCACTGTGTGAGAATATGATGTGTGGCGTGAGAGCACCCTGGCTTCAGTGTTGCCAAGTCGGGATACTTTACCATTGTTGCCGCGGGTTGCTAACTTTACCAGGGGAACCCTACCAAAAAAACAAGTATTTTACTCCCAGGAACACGATTTTTAATGGGAGACACATTTCAAACGTGATTGGGCTACTTTTGGGCTAGTTTTAAGTAGCAATTGGGCGGGATTTGTTGTGAAAACCTGGCAACCCTGCCTGGCTTGTCTGACAGTAACGAATAGGGGGCGGGTCTTTACAAAGAGTCAATTAAAGGAGTAGTTCATTTCCAGAACCAAAAATTTACAGATAATTTACTCACCCCCTTGTCATCCAAGATGTTAATATCTTTCTTTATTCAGTCGTAAAGAAATTATGTTGTTTGAGGAAAACATTTCAGGATTTCTCTCCATAAAAATGGATATGTATGGTGCCCCAGAGTTTGAACTTCTAAACAGCAGTTTAAATGCAGCTTCAAAGGGCTTTAAATGATAACAACCAAGGAAGAAGGGTCTTATCTACTGAAACAATCGGTTATTTAAAAAATTAAAATATACATTTATATAAATTAAAAAATTACAATTTATATACTTTTTAACCGCAAACGCTCGTCATGGTCTAGCTCTGCGTGAACTGTGTGTATTCCTGTTTATGAGTCTGAAATTTACGTATGCATTTTTTCTTCTTCTTTTTTTTATATTCACCATTCTTTCTATCAAAATACTTGCTACGGATGCGAAAACACAGAAAATCGAAACTTTGTGATTATCCGAACTTATTTATGATGGATGAAAGTTTTGGAGGTAGTGTGTAAACGTGCATGACACAACGTGAGGTCGTATTTATTTTTCAACGTGCAAAAATTTCGGACTCAGTGTGTAATGACCTTAGGGTATGTCGAAAAACTCCCATCTCATTTTCTCCTCCAACTTAAAATCATCCTACATCGCTGCAGAAGTACAGACCCAGTGTTTACAAAGTGAACATGCAAAGAAGGTCAAACGACTTTTACACAAGAAAAGGTAAAACAGTGATCTAATGTTAAGACGATTTTTAAGTTGACAATTTATAACTGGAATACACAGTTCATGCAGAGCTAGATCAAGATGAGCATTTGTGGTTAAAAACTTTTTTTTTTTTTTTTTTTTAACAAAACCATTTGAAGCTGCATTTAAACTGCATTTTGGAAGTTCAAACTTGGGGGCACCATACATATCTATTATATGGAGAGAAATCCTAAAATGTTCACCTCAAATAATTTCTTTACAACTGAAGAAAGAAAGAAATGAACATTTTGGATGACAAGGGAGTGAGTACATATCTCAAAATTATTGTTCTGGAAGTGAACTACTCCTTTAAGCATCATGAAAAATAGTTAATCACTTCTGTAATAGACTAAATTTTGTTTGTAAGTAGTGATAACGTTTTTTTTTTTGTGGGCAGAGCCTACCTGGTGGCAGAGCCTACCTGGTGGCAGAAAAGGACAGTTTTCAAGTAGCAATCTATGGAAGCCATGGAATTAAAGAATAAAAAAGGGTAAATTTAAGCTTAGATTTTAAACTTATGGCTTTATTATCGCAATTCCAAAATCATATCTCAAAATTCTGAAAAATCAACTCTTCATTCTTTTTTCCTCTCAGCTCAGAATCATGAATTTATATTCCACACTTCTGGCTTTTTTCCTCCTCAGAATTGACAAACACACTATTTTTGAGTTAAATCAAGGTATAAAGTGCGAACTATAAGATATAAACTTGCATTTGCGAAAAGAAAAGTCAGAATTGTAGACCTATTGTTTAAATCAAATGAATGCTTTAAAAGTAGAGTAATCATAGCAGGTTGTATCCATTAGTCTGGCCGTTTAAACGTCTGCATTTAGCTTCAGATGGAGTTTTTGTTGACAGTATTCTATAACAATGATTTGCATTCTGATATCCAAAGGTACAATACATTTTTTTCTTATTCCATAGATTTTACCTTTTTTTTTTTGCCACCACAATGTGCATGCAGCTTCAAGTGATGTAACTGTGATGTCTACTCCAAATAGGTCTATTGATGCTAAGCTGTGATATATTCACACTCTAAGATAAATCTAACAATACATTTTTGTAGTTTTGTCAAAGTTTCTCTCTTCTGTGCAGAAGTGGATGGTGACTAGAAGAATACAAAATTCAAAAAGATTATCCTAAAACACTTAAATTGTTTTTATAGTAGTGGTCACCATTTCTCATTTTATCGAAAAGAGCAGCTTGAACATCTTTTATTTGTTATAAATATTTTGTTAAAATATTTGTCTTATAAAGGATCATTAACTCCTGTGAGTCAAACACATGAAAAAGCCAGACAAACTTAAGTCCATTTTTTATTTTTTTTTCTAACTGCAGATTTAAGGAATACAACTGAACATTGTTATTTTGACTCATAAATAAAAAAAAATACAAAAAAAAAAAAAAAAACACTACAAAAACAATCTACTGTTAGTAGGATGTAAAAAATATCTTTCACTATTAAAGGCACAAAATTTACTTAGTGACAACACTGAGAAGAAAACCTGCAGCATTCGATCTCTTTAAATTCTTTATTTTTTTCACACTCCATCAGAGAACACTGAAATGTTACAAAGAGATGTGTCTGATCCTACACCGAAAGAAAGACTACATCAGGAAACTGATGCCAATATCTGTAGCACAACATCCAGAAAGTAGTGCTACAAAAAATAGCATGTTGCTGGAAAAGACAAAGGACCGTTGCAAAGCTCTAATGCAAATTAAAATGTGTACAATTGACAACAAACTGAAAGAAAACAACAACCAAAAAAAAAAAAAAAAAATTGGGCACCTTCTAAGATTAGGCTAAGATTAGGTGCTGAGGTAGACGTAACTATAACAATTCAAATAATAATAATAGAACAAACAAACGAACAAAAAAAAATAAAAACCCCAGAAACAAAACACTATATTCTTAAAGAGCAACAGGACTGGCACTTGTGCTGTCACAAGGGAGGAAAAAAATACAGACAAGCGGATACAGTAGAGAGAGGGGGAAGAGAGAAACTGCTTCGTTACATAAAAGCTTTGTTATGCTTGGTCCGACAGGGCAATTGGTCCTCAGTGCTAATATAAAAAAAAGACAACGTCTTGGTGCTTTGTTACTTAAACAGTTTAGTTTTGACCTCAATGGCACATGCATGGCAACACAGCATGAAATGGCTACTCTTTCTAGAACACCACACTGGAACACAGTGAGCCAACTCCAGGGATGCAATGACGACGCGTGGCTTTAACATAAGTACTTTAAACGACAAATAAACACGTCTAGTAGGGGCAGTACGCATGCTTCAACAACCCGTCGAATGTTAAAGGGACGTCGTCAAAAGTTTCCTCAGCAAACCTGTTGCTGAAACAAAAAAAAGAACGCAAGTTTGATTCTCAAACATTATTTTATTTCCCCTCAAAGTGAAAAACGCACATATTCCGATCCAAAGGAATGTTTGGCTTGTCTTTTCCGAAACCGTGTATAAAACACTACAATACTGATCGAAAATAGACCAAATGATCATTATTTCATCTACAACAACAAAAATACGAGATCTGAGATCATCATGGCACCCCTGGAGCCCTGAAGACACCAATAATTTCTTGAAAATACAGAAACTAAGCAGATATATGTGGACAATTTGTTGAACAATTTCATTTAGGCACAAAGATATTACAGAAACATCAGAAGAACATTGAGGGAAGAACTATATCAATGCCAATATTTTTTAAATCACGGTGAGAGAAAAGTGGCATAGAATATGACTTTCAAATTAGTGCATTTGACACTAATGTGTTCTTACACATTCGCTTTCGATCTCAAACACACACACACACACACACACACACACTATGTGAAAACACTCAAAGCAAAGTACAAAATCAAAAAGTTACACTAACATGTGACTTAATATCTCGTATGGTTGCCACATATTGCAAAACTCTGTTTTACCCATTTAACATCAGTCGACATCCATTTACAGAACAAAATATATATTTCTGCCTCTTTTTTTTCATGGAGCTACGTTTTTAAATTCTCACAGGGGGCAGTATGCCCAAACTCACAGTGTTTTCCAGAAAACAACGGCAAGACATACGACAATTACGTTTCCTTTGACGCGTCTTCCCATCCCTTCTTTTTTTTTTAGTCACTTCAAGTAAAAAACAAAACGTTGGCAACATTGATTGTTTTGTTTGAGATATTGTGTGCAATGGAATTGATCATTGGCATCACATCGTGTTTTTTTTTTTTTGTTTGTTTGTGTTTTTTTTTTTTTTTTGTCAAGGAGAATGTGGCTGATTTAGTCCTTCACCTGCAATGTATTTGACATCCAGAAAGCAACATTTACCACTATAGGATCACGCACTGTCCAACATTACCGAAGAGGAGCAAGGCAAACGATTCAAACGAGAGAATAATGATATAAAAAAAGAACTACAAAGTTTTGCCCCGCTGCAACCTCAACAAATGGAAAAAAGGGACTGACACTTAATACAAAAATATCACAATTTTATATATCAAATGGCCTCTGTTGGCTCTTGCTCAGGACTACACTCATACAAAGAAACATGTCAACTGACAGGATTTTCGTTTTTTTTTCTTTTTTTAATTTTCTTTCTTTCGTCTTTGATTACCACTTGCAGTCCCAATTGTCCAACGCACAATGCACTGCTGCATATGACCTGTTCTTGGTGGCTCACCCTCTGTGAGCCTCTTTTTTCACATTACAAAACTACAATTCTATTCACATATTTTCAAGTTTAACGTTTTGTTTTTTTTTCTTTTCAGACTTTAAAGTACTACACTTCACTTGTTCCATACGCACCTCCCAGATCAACTCCGACCCCGGACTTAAGGCTTCAGAAATCTCTTTTCTGCTCTTAAGGTAACATTTACAGGGGTTGGGGGGGACTGATAGGGAAAGTTATGATTATTTTCTTAACCCACTTTTCCTATAACCTTTTCATATTCGTCGCTTCCGACATACAACACTTGAAAGCGTGAGATGAAGTTGCAATAATGCAAAACACACCAAAATGTGCTTTCGCAAACGAAACACAACAAAACTTAGAGGTAGCTTACAAAAACGACCAAACCCACGAGCTCTTCAACAAGCAGGGTTAGTAAAACAAAACGAACGAAACAAAAACATAATACCAAGTTTGGTAAGATTAATGCAAAGAAAAAACAAAAACAAACGTCGAACGAAAGACAAATAATCTCTCTTCACCATGGCACTTAATTTCTTAAGTACTTAAAAGCACAAGCCGCTTCAAATCTCCCCTGCTCGCAAGACAAACGCAAAGCAAACAATCAAATATACAAAGAAACACTAGCACATGAGGTCACAAAAAACGAGGTAATTCAAGTACGATGTGCTGAAGTAAATCAAGGTACGATAGGAAACACAGACAAAGCCAAAGGAACCAAACCAAAAGAGTTGATCTGCTCTGTTCATTCACCTACGAACACGTGGATATGTGCGGACGAGCTCTGTACGTCACAGTGCCGCTCAGTCTGCAAGCCACTGACAAAAGCAGCTTTAGTCATCATTTTGGTCTCTATAACAACAGCATAAACAGTTGATTAGATGTCTAGTGTGTAATGGATGTTCTGTATGTATTGCCAAGTAACGCTTAAGCGATTTTCAGACTTGATAAGTGAAGGAGGAGATAACGTGAACAGCCTTATTCTGCTTAAAATAAACGTGAAATGTGGCGCTTGAGAAATCAGCATCAAACAGAAACTGTCGTCGTGAAGTTAGCTTGTAATACGCGCTATGAAGCTATGCCGAGAGAGAGAGAGAGAGAGAGAGAGGGGAAAAAAAAAAAAAAAGTGAAATGACATTGATGAGCAGAGTACTGAGAGCTTAGCTGATTTGTACGCTGGTTAAACCAATAAGCCCTTAATGAATGTGAATCATATGGGAGGGATCTACACACTGACTGTCAGCCGGGCGTCGTGAACATGTTTTGCAGGAAGCTTACGTCCCAGTTTGCAGTAATGACCCTGATGAACATGATGGTTCGTATTTGCTGTGCCGTACCTGACTGGCACGGATCTAAGTCAGAGATAAACACTGTACTATTTTGTACCAGAAGAGGGCGTCCTTATGAAGAGGAGGAATCAGGTGTGCTGTTTTTAACATTTGGGACGTAAGCTGATGTGTAGAGTGGACTTCCCATATGATCCGTGCTGTGAACGGATATACGGTAATTCTTTTTTTTGTTTTGCGATACTGACGGGGTAAGATTTCTGCCTTTTTACTTCCTGTCCATTCCCATTCGACAATTCCGTCCATTTCCTGACTGTGTTTCCAGGCGCTTTATCCCCTCCCGCTTCCCCTCCCTCCCCGCCGTCTCCCTCCTTCAGACGTAGCAGAGGTACAGGTAAGTCTTCTCTATCCTCCAGTCTGGGGGGATGTCTTCGGGCTTGTGGCCCTTCATGTGCTTCTGCATGGCGGAGAGGCTGGGGCAGTATTCCAGGCAGATGGTGCACTGGTACGGTGAGGCTCCGTTGTGGGTGCGCAGGTGTTTGATCATGGCCGAGTAGTCCCTGGAGCGCTGGTGGCAGAGCTTGCACTCAAACGGCTTCTCACCTGCGCGGAGAACAGAAAATGTCAAGATTTTGCAAAGACATGTCAAGAGATTTTGTACTCGGAAGGTGCTGCTGGTATTTGTGAACAGACTGGAATACTCATCTGTATTCTAGTAACGCTACAGAACAAAATGGTTAAAGGTTCACCCAAATATGAAAATTCTGTCATTCATTTATTTAAGGAACAGTCAAATAAATGTTATTTCTGTTTTTCTAGTGCGTAAAATTAAGGTTGAAGCACTGATGTCACATGAATTATTTTATCGATGTCCTTACAACCTTTCTAGGCCTTGAATGTGTGTCTATGCTCTCGAATTTCATCAAAAATATCTTAATTTGTCTTCTGAAGATGACTGAAGGTTTAGAATGACATGAGGGCGAGTAATTAATGACAGAATTTTCATTTTTGGGTGAACTATTCCTTTAAAACTGTCCACATATTTTTATTAAATCAAGATTTTTAAATTAAAATGTACCTGAATGTATAAAGAAACGTGATCTAGGGTTGTGTATCTGGTTACCATTTTTAAACAATTTTTGCATATATTCATTCGTTTTTGTGTAAAAATGACTAATTATCCAATGTTTAATATTTAATTTTTGAACAGTAAGGTTTTTTTTTTAAGAATTCTCTTGTGCTCACCAAGCCTGCATTTATTTGATCCAAAATACAGCAAAAGCAGTAATACTGTGAAATATTTTTACTATTTAAAATAACTTTCTATTTGAATACATTTTAAAATTTATTTTATTCCTGTGATCGAAGCTAAATTTAAAATTAGCATCATTACTCCAGTCTTCAGTGTCACATGATCCTTCGGAAATCATCCTAATATACTGATTTAAAAAAATTATACACATTTAAAACAACGAGTACGTTTTTTCAGGATATTTTGATAAATAGAAAGATCCAAAATTATAAGAAATTAATACTTTTATTAAGCAAGGATGCTTTCAATTGATCAAAAGTGATGGTAAAAACATTTATAATGTCACTACAGATTTCTATTCAGATAAATGCTGTTCTTCTGAAAAAATCTACTTACTATTTTCAACATCTAATAATAATAATAATAATAATAATAATAATAATGTTTTTAAACAGCAAATTATAATAGAAATAAAATGATAATTAAATTAATAAAATTTGAATATTAGAATGATTTCTGAAGGATCATGTGACTGGAGAAATTATGCTAAAAATTCAGCTTTGAAATCAGGAATAAATTACATTTTAAAATATATTCAAATAGAAAACAGCTATTTTAAATAGTAGAATTTTTAAAAAATTTGACTGTTTGCTATACTTTGGATCATTTAGTGAGCAGAAGAGAAAAACATTAAAAATCTTACTGTTCAAAAACTTTTGACTGGTAGTGTATTTAAAGAAATTAATTAAGTGAAGAAAATAGAATTGATCAAAAGCGCCAGTTAAGACATGAATGTACTAAATGTTGTGACATAAAATGTACTAAAAATAAATAATGAAAAAAGAAAATAAATCCTGAAACACATATCTCAGTTTCAACAAAAAATATTAAGCTGTTTTTAACACTGACAATAATAAAAAACGTTTCTTGAGCACCAATCAGCAATGATTTCTGAAGGAACATGTAACACTGTACTTTACAGATTTTACTGTAGATTTTACAAATTTTACAGTACTTTAGATTTTTTTTTTTTTTTTTTTTTTTTTTTTAAATGGTTGAATGTTATGCCTGAATAATTTCTGACTTCTGACAGAAGTTGAATGTGTCAGATAAAATTTGGGTATAAAAATGCAAATTCCTAAAGACTATTTAGTTGTTTCAATTTGTTATTTGACTAATAAATGACCATACAAGTTTTCTGTTATGATAGGCGGTCTAATAACTTTGTTAAGCATGTGTATATATAAACATGCATTTCGTCGCTGTCGGGCGGAAACCTCGTATGTCCAAATTTTGTAAATTTCATATTTTTTCACAAATCGATGCTATTGGTCAGTGCCCACGTGGATCTGTAATTTTTACAAATTATTAACCAATCTAAAGTGTTGAAAATAGCTTGAGAGCAAATCTCTTAACTCATTTGAACACTTCAATTGTCTGAGAAGAGCTCGTATCTCCACCTTTTCTTCACTCCGCTGGAGCGTCGGGGCATATGTCCCCTTCCATCTTCTTGTCACAAAGCACCGGCAAAAATAATTAGCATTGAATGTGTCGGTGGAAACAGTAAGGAGATATTTGAATGATCCATTAATAAACTAGTGTATTCTGAGATAATGTCGCAAAGACCCTGACTCGCAATCTCTTCTTTGGACGCAACTTTTGAAGGAAAGCATCTTTCCGGATTACATAATGAAAGCGTTTTTTTTCTGATTTGTTTTATTTCGTTAAGTAATAATTTAAAGCTTTCTATTTATTTATTTATTTATTTGTCATGTTTGTGAGGCATGTAGCCTATTCGCTGAAAAATGTGATCGCGCTGACTCCTCATGTCCTGCAAAGTGATTTCAGCTTCTCCTCTTCAAAAACAATATTCACATAATAGCGCACATTTATCTAGGTTTCATGTTTAAACTAAAATTGTTCTATAGCTACTTTAATTGTTTTAGATCTATAGATTTTATTTTATGCAAGTCGTAATGATTTAAAAGGCAAAAGTCTTCCGCTGGCCGCTAGCTGTTCGTAAAAAACAACAACAAACAAACTGATATTTAACGAACAAAAAAATGCTCCAAAAGTTTTTCTAAATTAACTTAATAAGAAAACGAAACGAAATATAACCACTTTGGCATTACATACAAAACGTAACTATGTTAATAGCTGAAACAGTAGTATAAGCTGTTCTGGAAGAATTAAGGGGAAAAAAGACGGACTCAGTTTTTTTGTATTGCATCATAGCTCTTAAACCTTTAAAATAGAGTTTAGGAAGATGTATGTAACCACAGCCGTTAGCTTTGGTTAACTATTGAAGCCTTTTCTCTTGTCAAAAGGCTCAATGCGACCGCAGACTTTGTTTGCCTGCAGATTAATTTCCGCCTATTAGACGGTTTATAGCTTTATTTTGGTATTGCATCACTCATAGCTCTAAAGTTTAAAATAGAGTTTAGGAAAATGTATGTAACCACAGTCGTTAGCTTTGGTTAACTATTGAAGCCTTTTCTCTTGTCAAAAGGCTCAATGCGACCGCAGACTTTGATGAACACTGCTGGCAGCAGCGACTTCTGTGTCTGTGCCATTCTTATCAATGACGGCGTAATCTCGTATCTCCCTGCTCCCAAGTCATAAAACCTCGTATCTCCGATAAAACATGATTTTGGGGAAATGTTGTCTTAATGTTGGTACACAACAGTGTATGATAGCAATATATGGTATAATACCAACTTTAACAATAAAATATTTAATAACTCAAAAAATATGCAGTTTTTTTCATTTCCTGAAAAATGATGGTTTTGGAGATACGAGGATTCCGCCCGACAGCGACGATTTGTCTTTTGATTTTAGCCTAAATAAAAAAAAAGCCCTAAGGAATTATTTGGCAAATACTGGGAAAGTTGTCTACAGAACTACTTTTTCTCAATCGTCTCCCAACAGACAAGCGCACAACAACTTTGCCGCATAGTGTAACTGAAAAACAAAGCAGTGGAGCAGCAGTGAATGTTGCACTTGACAAGCTAGCTACATAGTTAAATAACAAATTTGTTTCTTAGTTCAGAATGTTGTCAGAAACCTCTTAAAGAGACACTAACGCAAAGCACAGCACATTTGTTCCGACGGCGAAAATAAGTCATCTAAATGTTGACCTTTAAAAATGTCACTAGGGAAAGCATTGATACATTGAGGGTTGAAGAACGCTCGTGTTGGGAAAAGGCATCCCGGGAATGCAAAGTCTCTGGGTTGTATGCTCAGGTCTTGTGTTTGTTTAATAGAGGGATTGAGGAACCTTGACCTCGGCGGTTCGAGCAATGTCACGTCCGTCTGCGTTTGCGTATGCAAAAGCCCTAATGAGACGGTCATTAAACCGCCGAGACTCCGGTGATACATGCACGTGTGGTCAGTGTACTCTAACTGCACTGTAAACAGGGCAGCCTCAGATAACCAGGCAATAATGAATTGCAAATGGAGCCGAGGTATTGATTGGCTATCGACAGGAGCGGGGCTGCCAATGTCGATGCTTCATCAAGCGGCTCCCTTTTTGCATGCGGTGGCCTTTGACTGTGAGCTTGTCGTTGTTCTTGTTATCTCGGGAGCTCTGCGCTTGCCGCCGAGGCTTTACTCCATCCCCACCCCACCCAAAGAAGCCAATTATTTGACAGGCTTTCTTGATAGTTTGGCTTAACAGCATTGCTTTTTGAGTGGCAGAGAGGAGGGGAAGGTCTGGTGTCCGTCGTGTGCGTCCGAGAGACCTGGTCTCTACAGTACCGCACTAATCCCCTTGTCAAAGAGCGAGCTGACAGCACTGGAAATGGCCTGCCCTTTGGTGTGGGCTTCACAGAGCGCCAAGACGTAGGAATCAATCAGATATCACCTTAACAAGAGGAAAGGGGCTCTTTACACAGGTCCGAAGCCAAACAGAGGCATGGCCTGCGCTGCCATCGGCCTCAGCTGTGATCCAAAGATCTGATATGACGCTCGCCTGCTGACATGCGGCCGTAGCGCTTAACGTGATTTAAGTAGGGCATGTTACTGGATCAAAATCCTCTCCGGTGCTGGAAAAGTAGTACAATAAACCAAGAAGGACTATTAAAAATACCCAAAGAAAGCTATCTGTATTCCCATTCAGTGTACAGTACCTGTATGGACACGGTAGTGGGTCTCTAGCTGGTGTTTGAGGCTGAACTTCTTGCCGCAGCCGTTACATTCATAGGGTTTTTCTCCGGTGTGGATGCGCTTGTGTCCTTTCAGCGTGCTCTCGTCTCGGAAGCAGCTGCCGCAGAACTCGCACTCAAATGGATGGTCACCTGCTGGACAGAGATCCGGTCAGTATATGTAGTACATTCAAGTTAATGTTAATCAAAAACTAGATAGGACTGTGAATGAATGGACTTGCTCCAGACAGTAGGGGTCGACCGACAGATCAAGTAGAGTGCTAACCGATATTGTAAACCGATATATGTCTGGGGTAAAAATAAAAATTAATGTTGAAATGAGGAATAACAAGGGCTCTGATGAAAACTTTTTTTAAATGCTTTTAAATTATTTTAGTGGCAAACCACTTTTGGAAATGACTGATACCAGTAACCATAAATATCGGTTGACCCCTACTAGACAGACATTATAAAGGCTACAATCACTTTATATTACCACTAAATTACATTTAAAGGTATAGTTCACCCAAAAATGTTGTTACAAGCCAGTAAGACCTTCATCTTCAGAACACGAATTAAGATATTTTTGATAAAATCCGAGAGCTTTCCCACTCTGCGTAGACAGCAATGCAACTTTCACGTTTAAGACCCAGAAAGATAGTAAGGACATCATTAAAATACTCCATATGACATCAGTGGTTCAACCTTACTGACACGGAAGAGAAGAAATCCTTGAAAAAAGGTTTTTTATTGTTTTCTTTGTGCAAAAATCATTTTGTCAGCTATTTTTTAAATTTAGTCTTAGCCTGGCGTCAAATATAACTTTTAGTTTATATCATTTTTAGTCAACTTCTCCTGTTTTTAGTTGACTAAATGTCTGAGCAGTGTAGATTTAGTCAAAGGAAATGATAAAGAAAATGATAAAGAATAAATTATTTTGCTCAATTTTAATTGCAGTGATTGTTTTTATTTAGGAAATGTATTTTTACGTTTCAACAGAAGTTGCTCTTTCACCAATAAGCACAAATCAATAGAATATTGACTCATGCATGGTTGACGAACCTTAACCTTGGTGGTTCGAGCAATGTCACGTCCGCCTGCGTTTGCGTATGCAAAGGTGTGCAAAATGGTTTATTTTTACCTCATCTAGTGTACAGATTTATAACAGGATATCAGCTAGAGGCTAAATAAACACCAAAGACTTTAGATATACATTTGACGTTTCTACGTTATGAAAACTGGTGTAACAAAAGCCTACCCTCAAATATTATAACAGAGAAATTCATAATATTAATTCCTATAATTCCAAACTATATTAACGGCAAATGGCAAAAAGACTTGTAATGTGTAAGTCACATTACAATCAGCAACTATAATCGCAAATACAGTCGAGATCCATGACAGAACACCGACTGGCTGAATGACACTTTTAGCATGTATGAATGGTTGCCAGATTGCATAAAGCAAAAAGCTGGACAGAGTACATATTCGTTAAGAGAAAAGCTCTGATTGTGGTTTTGAGCTTGTGTTATCCAGCAACTGCGAGCATGACTGCTCGCATAATAGTCTTGTACAGCAGTCTGAAATGTTTTTGGCTTTTTTCAACAAAAATAAAAAGGTTTTGGTCAAGTTTTTATTCTTTTAACTACATTTTAGTCTCATCTTTTTTTGTCAACAATATTGTATGTTGATATAGTCTCAGTTATCATTTAATGACCTTATTATCTTCTCGTCTAACATTTTTCATCATAGATTTCATTAATTATATTAACACTACGCACAAAATTTTCGTAGCTTCATAAAATTAAGGTTGAACCACTGATGTCACATGGACCATTTTAACAATGTCCATACAACCTTTCTGGGCCTTGAATGTGTCAGCTGCGCTGCTGTCTATGCAGGGTCAGAAAGCTCTCGAAAGCTTTCATCAAAAATATCTTAATTTGTGTTCCAAAGATGAACAAAGGGTTTGGAACGTCATGAGGGTGAGTAATTAATGGCAGAATTTTCATTATTTGGTAAACAATTCCTTTAAAGGTGTCATTTCTGTACCTCTAATGAGACAAAATGACAATGTTGCATTGTTGTGATACTCAAACTGAACTATGTTTATAGTTGATAGAGCCATAAATACAGTGTTTACTCTGACTTTATACACTGTTTTACACTGATACACATTGGAAATCAATCTCCCCAATGAATCATTTGCACAGAAACGACTATAAATAATCAAATGAAAGCGGGTTTTCAATGTAAAGCCAATGTAAAAAGCATAGAAGAATGAATTTTAAAATGAATGAAATGAATATACAAAAAGGCTGTAAGATGAAAAGATTTAAAAAATGTCAGAAAAGACAACAGGAGAAAAATTCATGAGGACAAATAGATGTGGACAATAACCCAAGTGATATTTCTTTCTCTCACAAAGCATTAAACGGCTGGCCTATAATATTTATTTGAAATCAAGCCATTATAAGCTCTCAGTACAATATTATCAGTTGTCTGTTATAGGTCATTGTCATCTATATCTTCCTGTCTTCCTGCACTGTAATGGATATTCAGAGGTCAGTAATCAGTGATATTATGATATGCGGGGGTGTTTCTTTTTCTGCTCTCTGCACTAATTGCGTTTCTGTGTCTCACTATCAGCTAACCATATATCACTCTCTCTCCGTACAGATGCACAACTCCGCCAGGCGTGTAATGTTCCCCATATTTAATGCATTTCACTTCTGTGCGGAGGGTTTAAGTCATCGTCTATGACCTACGCGTTTCATTATCTGGCTGTCCGAGCGGCACCGTGCCTGGGAATAAATTGCATTTCTCGTTATGTACTGTCATGCTCAGACTCTTGCCGCCTCCCGTTACCAGACAATGTCAATTTCCTCAGGCACGTTTTGTGGCGAGACACAGCTAAACGCCTCACATTTACACGGCTGCTCGGGCTCCACCGTCTTCGCTTCACCAGTAATGGGAAAGAAGAAAAAAAAAAGCGGGGGGAGATGACACAAAACAGTAAAAAAAAAAACCCATACGTTTCAGAAATCAATAAAAGTGACAGTATTTATTTGTGTGCATGAAGTTATCAGTCGCTGTAAGAAATTTGGCGCTTCGAAATGCCTCCTCCGCAGAAGAGATCACAATCCATCACGCTCCCTGACTGCTCTCCGGCACGCGACGAGAATAGCAATCGCGCCAAATTCACCTGACTTTAATTGCGCCTAAGCTGGCGCTTCAATCGAAGACATCTGCGCTAGCCTCCGGAAAACTGGCCACCAGTTAAATCCGCAGGCTTGTTTCTACCCTCGGTAAAAGCATCTTTAATCTTTATTTGACGAAATAATTTGTGACAGCTCTCTCCTGATACCACAAGGCACAAATTCATATCGCCTGGTATTTTTTTAGGCTACCTGTTATGTAAATGCAGCGTGTCGCTGCTATAAACAGAAGGCAATTTGCTTATCAAATTCTGTTTGGCGGCTTTGCTTTGTTTGGAATACATTAAGCTTTGAGGCAGTAAAGATACAAGGTGATAGATCAAGATGCTGTCACCGACTGCGTGTTCCTCGGTTCCTTTCTGTGTCTGTCTGCGAGTCTGGTGGCTGCGAGGCACAAAGAGGGCGGAAAAGACATTTGGGAAGCTCGGGGGCTGCCACCTGCGTCCCCGCGCCCCAGGGGACCGCTGCGGTGGCGTACCTGGCCGGGGTCTGCGGGCACCGCCTGCCGCCTGGCAGGGCCGAGGCTTACGTTAAGGCAGGGGCCGAGTTCATTATGCGCTAAGCAGCGTAAATCAAGGATCCATCACTGCCAGGGTCTCGACTGGGCTGCACTATCAAACACAGCTGCGAACACAAAACACCCGCCGCAGATGGAAAATGGGCTCCGAATAAAACACAAGCACAGAACAACAACGGAATATTAACGAGGCACGGCCGGCAGCGTGCGGAACGGAGGGGGGAGCGAGGGGGCTGCCATGATTATCAGCCCTAATGGATGCCAGCGTTCGCTCACACTGCGCGCGCCTGTAAAAGTACATGAGCGAGTACATTCAAGAACATAAATTCCTTTCTAAAATCAGCGCGAACGCGTGTAATCATTCGCTGAAATCCTGTCAGAATTGGTTCTGCATCAGCATTTAGGCTGAGGTGTGACTGAAATCAAATTTAAGCTTGGGCTTGAATTACTGAGTAATGACTGTGTGGGCCCATAATCACTCATTTAAGTTATTTTTGAGTGGGCACCGCACGCATGGAGAAAACAGGGATACGTTAAGCTATTGCTTCAGTGGTTTTACAGAGCAGTTATTTAGGTGTACATAAAAACACTTTGATTTTGCTTACCTATGCAACTGAAGTTACTTAAAATATAAGGGTTGTCAAAAGATTATTATATGTGACCCTTGACCACAAAACCAGTCATAAGAGTCAGTTTTTGAAATTGAGATTTATACATTTCCATTGATGTACGGATTGAACGGACAGGGCAATATTTGGTCGAGATACAACCATTTAAAAATCTGGAATCTGAGGGTGCAAAAAAAAAAAATCTAAATACTGAGAAAATCGTCAGCAATACATATTATTTATCAGAAATTAAGTTTTGATATATTTACAGTAGTAAATTTGCAAAATATCTTCATGGAACATGATCTTTACCTAATACTTTAATACGTTTTGGCATAAAAGAAAAAATAATTTTAACCCATACAATGTTTTTTTTGGCTATTGCTACAAATATACCCATTATGACTGATTTTGTGGTCCAGGGTCACATATAATGTTTTACAGTTTCACATATTATACTATACACTATGCATTTATTTAATCAAAAATACAGTCAATTATTGTGACATACTATTACAGTTACAAAATCTATTATATATTAATATAAAATTATTTAAATTGTAATGTTTTTATATGCTGATTTGGTGTTTTAAAAAACACGTTTTCTTACCATCATTTACAACCTTGATATATATAAAGTTCAATAGGAAAGCATTTATTTGTCAAAGTCAAAATCTTTTATAACATCATAAATGTCTTTACTGTTACTTGAAATTTCATCAGCCATTACTTTTAAGTGTAATTAATTATCTATGTTGGCAAGAGTTGTGAGGCCAAATATTTTTTTTGAAACCTGTGATACTTTTTTCAGGATTCTTTGATGAATTCAGATATTGCTGTTTAAAAGAACAGCATTTATTCCAAATATAAATCTTTTCTAACAATATAAGTCTTTGCTTTCACTTTTTTATTAATTTAACACATCCTTGCCGAATAAAAAAAAAAAATTTCTTTCAAAAAAAGAAAGAATAAAAATGTATTGACCACAAACTTTTGTAGTAGTGTATATTGTTAAAAAAAGATTTCTGTATTAAATAAATGATTTTTTTTGGTTTTACTTTTTATTCATCAAAGAATTGAAAAAAGTATTACACCTTCCAAAAAAAAAATGTTTCCGACATTTATAATAAATCAGCATATTACAATGATTTCTAAAGGATCATGTGACACTGAAGACTAGATTAATGATGCTGAATGATTTTAAGTATATTAAAATAGAATCTATCTATCTATCTATCTATCTATCTGCCTCTGGCCAGCCAAAAAAAGTCCTGATGGATAAACGTTTGTACAACAAATGTTTATGGATGTATGTTTTGTTAATTGTTAATTATTTATAACTGTTAGAGATTCAATTATACTTCAATTAAACTATACAATGTACGCAAATAACTGAAATTTATTTTAAACTTTAAATTTAAATTTATTTAAAAAAAAAAAAAGTTAAATGTCAATCGGGATTAGATTAACAAATAAATTACAACTCTTTGAGAAAGTCTATTATTGAAAGGCAAACAAGTTATAAATAAACCACCTGGTGAGTCAACCACAGTAGTGATTGCTCTAAAGTAAATCAATGTTATAATGGTGACTTTAATTATATTAACATGCACAATATGTTCAAGGAAGATATTTCTGGAGTGGTGTTGATAAAAGGGTACTTGAGCGCTATTGACAGGGTTGTGGGAGTACATAAGATAAAAAAAAGGTTGGGAAACACGGCTGTGGAGGAACATCCGAGTGCTTATCACATCAGCGACTCAGTTTCCAGCATTAAAAAAAATACACTGTGAATGAGATTAAGAAGATCAAAGGAGAATTAAACGCAAGCAGTGAGTCTTCTTTTTTTGTCCTCTTTAAAATAAAATTTAGAGACTTATTTTCGGTGGTTTTTGCAAGTGCCAATAGCAGTTTTTCCCTTTCAGCTCTTTGACAAAAGCCCCCACATCACATTAAACGGGTGCTTGCTAGCGCTCATTGTAATTTAATACACGCCTACAGAGAATTGGGTTCAAACTAGCGCGACGCTGCGTCACAGCCTCTCTCTCTCTCTCTCTCCGCCGTGTCTGTGCCGAAGCAGACCGTTGACATTTATGCGTGCAGGCGGGAGCGTCGGCTCCGATGTACGGTCCGGCGAGGACAAGCGAGTACAGTAAGCGCTCGGGCGCCTTGTACCGTCGGCCGGCCTTTCCTATAAACAGGCGGGCTTTGCTCATCTCCCGCTTTCGCTTCAAATATTCATCCCTGCCGCCGCAGAGTAAAGCAACTCTGACACGCCAGGCTGTTATTTAAGGTCAGAGACGATGGGGGGAAAAGGCTTTCTGGAGAAAATGGGATTCATTTCCAGCGTCTCATATTCGGAGACAGTAATGGAGACTGTTCCCCGAGTCGCCGCATCTGCTCAGCCACGCGTCTGGCCACATGGGGATGGAACCGCCGTATAGCAGGACTAGCCCGACTGGGGAGGGTGATATCTGCGCTGTCACAAGCCATCACAGCGCTTTGGCCTTTCGCTAAATGACATGTCACTTCAGCCTGCTATCTTCATTCCATCCACCTCCAACCAGAAGGTGATGGGATGACGGGTGGGAAAAAAAAATAAAAATAAGCCAACACAATGACTGTACCACGATCCTCTACAGGGTGAATCACATCTCGGCGTGTTTAAAATAATCATTCGGCTTGACGGATGTGCATAAAACATCAAAGCATCAAATTAGTATGTATTACTGATTCATTCCAAAAATGTGGCTCCTGAGGCTGTCGCTTATGCACAAATGCGCAACGTTAAGACACACAAAGCTGATGTGAGACCTGTATGCGAACGGAGATGGCGCTTGAGTGCGGTGTGGCTGGGAAATGTGCGGTTGCACTCGCTGCAGATGTAGCTGCGCACGCCTGCGTGGACCTCCATGTGCTGCTGCAGAGCCGTCTGCGTCTGGAAGCGCTTCCCGCACAGCAAACAGAAGATGGCCATATCTGATCCTGAGAAGAGACGGAATGAGATGTTAACATAGTGGCATTTTGGCAATTACAGGTTCTTGTGAATCACATGATGACTGCAAAAACTGGACAATCAAGCTGAAAAAGACAATGCTTCATTTAGAAAATACACTCAGTCTCAGTGGATCAATAAGAGAATCTAATTCAGTACTACAGGGTGAGATGCACATATAATACGGGGCCACAAGAGGTCAGCGGACAAATAAAGGAAATGACAAAACAACTAGAGTGCTTAGATGGCTGGAATTAATATTAGAAAGTCATTGAAATCTCCAGTTAAAAAAAAACCCTAGACTCACACCTGGGTGTTTAAATAGATAAAGGCGCAAAGTGAGCAATTTTTCCTTCTCTTTTGCTTTGCTCTCATACACAGACTCACACTTCACACTTTTTTCAATTATCAGGCTCTAGAAAACTCTGGGGAAAGTGGGAGTGTTTTAAGCTCCGCTTCTATTTCATGAGTCGATAACACATCTTTGGGGCAAAGCTGCCACTAATTTAAAAATCTATGAGGAGCCCCAGTCTCATGTTCATAAAGCTCGATCAATCAGCATTTGCTGGGGAAAAAAAACGGGAGCGATTGAGAGGATGAGAGGAGGAGTTGGAGGTGAGCGAGAGAAACGACTATTCCTGTTCTTAAATCTCAGACAGTGCAGCTGAATTGCTGCTTCTCTGCAAATAAATACTGACAAGTCTCCCTTCTGGCTTTCTCTGGGCCTGGCTATTTCCCTCCCCCTCTCGGCGGCTCCATCTTTAATGACTTCTTACGTCTGTGGGTTTATCGATAAAAAGGAAGGGGGCATTGATTATGCAAGGAAATCCCGAAGAAGTTTAGGGGATGTGAAATGCAAGTTTGCTTCAGGAAGGTTCGTGGCAAAACTAAAGGCTGTAAAGAAACTTAAAAAGCTAAATTTAAGGGGGCGGGTGGAGGGAGATGAAAGACAGGGTGACAGGGGGTAGGGAGGAAAGGCTCTGAGGAATGCGAGAGGTTAGGTGGACTCTGACCCAGGGAGCTCAAGGGTCTGGATGGGGTGGAGGGAAAGACTAAGCCACATCATCAGTGATTGCTCTTAAAATCCCACATTATTGGCGACTGAAAGATTTAATGACGATAATTCGGCCTCTTTTCATTTCAAGTATTCCGCTCACAGAAAAGCCCAATCAGTGAGCATGTACATGTACTGATAACTTAACATTTGGAGATTTGGGCACATTTTGAATCAATTACATTACACTGTTAGCACTACAGAGAGAATATTTTGAGCTTTGTTTTAAGGATTTTTTTTATCAGTACAATAACACATCTTGCTGTTCACTTCAAATGCACCATATTTTTCAGGTGGTAAGAACACTTCCATTGAAGAAAGAACACTATTTTGGGAACAGGAGAAGGGCAGAGGGGACAGTTGATAAAGCGGCAGCCATGAAGGGAAGTGCAGTGTCCATGTGATTGGTGTTAGCTGGAATTAAGTGTTCCTCGGTGTGAAGTAAAGAGCGTCACAAGTAAATGGCCTAGCAGGGAGAAACTCTTCTGTGAGGTACTGAAGGGTAAGGCAGAGAAAAAGAACTAGAGAGAGAGAGAAGTGGCTGACCCACTCGCCTCTATTACAGTGCAAAATTGAGTTGGACAAAGTGACACCTGGATAGAGGACTGGCTTTGGCTGCTGCTGCCTGCTGCCTGAGTTTTGGCATAATTTACCTCCACTCCTGTGTCTATTTATAAGGGCCTCTTGGCTCCATCGCAGTGTTAAGTTAATGGCCCTGAAGAAGCATTGGCCGTTACTTAACAGCGGGTGCGCAGCACCGTTTAGGTATTGAGGGTGTTCTGCTTGTGTTCACCACTGCAAACACTTTCAAACTCCTGGATGGTTGTGCCCACACCATCTCTGGCTCAGGAGACAACTTCTGAGAACAGAACACCTAGACAAAAATCACATGATCTCCCAGAGACCTAGTGAATCCACTTGACCAAAGGCAGTTTTTGTCCTGTGTTGATATATTTACTGTTACAACAGAAAATCTGGGCAGGACATACTGTATTGAAGGTCTCTGGTTACATTATAGCCATTAAAGGGATAGTTTTAATTACGGTAATAATAATACCGTGTGAAAAGTGCAGCAAAATGCAGTGAGAATTCCAGAATGCATTCTGAGACAAAGGTGCAGCAAAAGGGTAGCAAAATGCTGATTTAAATGTATTTTATTTTGCCTCAAGTCAAGTAAAGTCAAGTTGAGCTTTATTGTCATTCTGCTACATGTGTGGATATACAGTGGAATGGAATGTCGTGTATTAACTATACTAATAATTAACTATACATACACATAACATAAGACAATAAATGCGCTGACACTAACATATATGACATTTCAATTGCATTTTCGTTAAAAAACCCACAATGAATTTGAAAAGGCATTCTGAGCCAATCACGCCCCGACCTGTCAATCATTACATCAAGGCGGGGCTTGGTAACAGGACACACAACAGGTCAATATTCACCCTGAACCAAACGCTTTTCACCTGCCTCAACATCTCTCACTGTTTACACTCCGATACACAATAAGCAGATATAACCTTACATTTCCTCTCTTCTAACCTATAATAGAGCGCATATCCCGTGGCACCTAAGCATCGCGCATACCTCAATGTTTCTCAATGTTTATACTCCAATTAATGCCCATGATCACAGAGAAAACGCTGCTACTTTCACTGTGCCTGCCCCAGATGACTAGTCAGATCTAGCTAGGGGCAGCTGCCACGGAACATGCTACAGCCTAGGTAAAAATCACGGGCATCAATCGCGGTTTCTCGTGGCTGTAAACAGTGAGAGATGTTGTTGTGGTAGGGCATGACGTTTAGGTGCCATGGGACAGGCACTATTTTACGGATTAAGTTTGTAAATGTGTAGAACTGCACTGTCTGTTTTCTTATTGTGCATCAATCTGGATGTAAACTGAGAGATTACTGTTCAAGAGCCCCGCCTTGATGTAATGACTGACAGGTCAGGGGCGTGATCGGCTCAAAATGCATTTTCAAATTCATTGCAGGGTTTTTAATGAAAATGCAATTGAAATGTCATATGTAAGTGTCAATGCATTTAAGATAAATAAAATACATTTAAATCAGCATTTTGCTACCCTTTTGCTGCACCTTCGGCTCAGAATGCATTCTGGAATTTTCACTGGATTTTGCTACAATTATCACACGGTATTATGATGAAAATGCAATCCCACGTGTCCTATCTGTAAGTCTAAATGCATTTAGGAAAAATATTATTTAAATGATAATTTTGCTACAGTTTTTGCTTGGACATCAATTTGGGTAATACATTTTCTTTTTAATTTCTTTTTAATTTTAAAGCATTTAAATATGATTTTGATTTGCATATTAAAACTATTATATTAACTAGTGTAGGAAATGGCAAATGTAAATTATATAATTGAATTTTTGCACTAAATGTTGCACGTATTGGAAAATGTAAATGTAAATACAGAAATACATTGCCATTTTACATATTGCATTGCCATTTTGCATATTACATTTCAAACTGAATTTTGCTACCCATATGCTTCCATACTCATGTTCATGTTGTTCATCCAAAGAACACAAATTAAGATATTTTTGATGAAATCCGAGAGCTTTCTAGACAGCAACACAACTACCGTGTTTAAAGCCCAGAAAGGTAGTAAGGACATTGTTAAAAAAGTTCAACCTTAAATTTAAAAAGCAACAAGAATACTTTTTGTACTCAAAGAAAACAAAAATAACAACTTCATTCAACAATTTCTTCCATATCAGTCTTGTGTTCTGAAGATGAACGATTGTCTTATGAGTTTAGAAGGACATGAGGGTGAATAATTAATGATTCATTTTTGGGTGAACTATATTGCAGGTTGCATTCGATTGGACAAAAATCTGTGTAGTGCAAGGATGAGTCATCAACATTTTTGAATCATCAAAATAATTTTCCCAGAAGAGATAGAATATACATTTTAAATGCATAAACATGCTTTAGATAATTTCAAAGCTCATTACATGCACTAAAACCACAAAACCCCTATTTTTATTTTACAGTATGAACGCAATATAGTTTTTCCCGCAAGCAAACTGAACAGGGCTGTGATTAAAACTTAATGTGAGAGTTAGACGAGGAAACAGCGTTTCCCACAGGGCCGATGCTTGAGCTGAGAAACCCCACATGGAGAGCGTGTGTTGTTCTAAGCTGGTGAGACCAAAGTCAATTAGCCCGAGTTTCAATTCACCAGTGCTGATGGAATACAAACTCCTGCTGCTCTGTCTGTCGCCAATGCCATGAGGTGTGATGTCACCTGTTGCTTAGTGAAGAACTCGGAAATATGACACACCTGTCCTGAAGCTCCGCTTAGAATGTGTTACCTAGATGAGCACGCAGTATGCAGGATGTTGCTGTTTGAGCTGATGTGATGTGTCACTAAAGTTACTGTGTCAGTTTTTGTTGTGGCAAATAAATTAAATCAAACCAGGAGCGTTTTCTCTAAGGAGGCAATGGAGGCAGTGCCTCCTTAAAAAAACAATGCAAATGTTACAAGATATGACCAAAAAAATAAGTATAAATCACTTTTCTATAGTAAAATTGTCCAACAGTGACACCAGTAAGTAAAGTTACAGCGGGAGTCTGTCTTTCGCCTCCCCTGAGCCTATTGAGTTTTAACAGACTCGCTAAAGCGTGCGGTGAGTTTGGTTGGGGGAAATTGAGAATGAATGGGGGAAAGTCACATGAGAGGAGGCAATGCCTCCGTTGCGATATGATTGGATATGACAGGTTGTATTCAGCGGTGATTGGTTCATAGGATAAATCCCGACTCTTGTGTTTGTTCCGAATGAACTAATTTAAAAGTAACCAATTCACACACTTATATATAACCACTTTGTCAAGTCAAAATCAAACTTCAAATAGCCTGAAAACAAGCCTGTGGGTTTTGTAGTGAATCAATCTCCTTTAATTAATCAACAGTAATTGTGTGTTAAATAAATCAGTTGAGGTAACAATTTAATGACTCATAATACATTTTGTAAATGATTCGCCACCTACTGGTGTAATGATGTAACCTGTGGAATAAGTCAACGCAAAATCCCTAATATACAGTAATATTTCAAATAAGAAGTGAATACATTTTTGCACACTGAGGACATCCAGGCAGAAAGGCAGACAGACAGATTAGATGTGTCTGCAAAGCACAAGGCTTACGTGTCATATGTGAGTACCAGAAAAGCCAGTGGCATGGAATACTCTAAGACTGTATGGTATGCGTGAAGCTTGTGAGAGAAGTTCAGGTCTGACAGCGGGAGGGGAGCGAGGGGTCATGGGGGCAGCTGTTTGGGCCAGGTGGGGGGTAGGGCTGCCCGGGCGCTCTGGGGCAGAGGGGGCCTTGGCAGCCCCGCTGAGCTTGGGGACAATGGGTGCAAGCAGGGGCTCAGGAGGGCGAGACAATATGGTCAAACTGGTGCCAAAACTATACAACCCTTCTAACGTACACAGGGGGTGTGTGTAGCCTCAAAAGAAAGCCCAAATATTTAGTCCCACAATTAGTATAATGTGCAAAACACAGAACTTTGGCTCAGTGTGAAACTGGGCCATCAAGAGAAATTTACCATTTCCTACTGCGTTCGCAAGCGAGCATATCTGCGTATACTGAGAACATTAGTCACGAGAACCCCTTCGAGCAGTGTAATGATTTTCATGGGGACTGCATCTTAATTATAATTGGGATGTATAAATGTGCGCATTACCAAAGGGCTCCAGGTCTAAAGGGTAAAGCCACGTCTAAAGGCTTTCTGACCCATTCATTTCCACGGTAACGTGATGCTGAATGAAATCCGAACAACAAGAGGTCTTGCACTCAGAGCGACTGGAGAGAAATGGTGCTCCCTCGCCTGGCTTCATATTTTTTTTTCCCACCACGAATCGGATTTTTAGTCCAGAAGAGAGCGAGACAGATAGATAAAGAGATGTTACATGAGTGTTTTTATGACAGAGAGCTACAGGCTGCTGGGAAGTCAACAGGTACAAGCTGTTCCAGCGGCCGTGTGTGCGTGTGATGCGATATGTCTGCAGCATCTCTCCGGCCAGGGTATTCACTCACTGCTCGCTCTCTCCGGCTGACACCTAATGAGCCCAGACTACAGGAGGACTGCACATCCATGTAATCCGGGAGAGTGGCTGGGCATAATGTGGCATTAGAGGAGCCCAAGGCTTTCGGAGGGGGTTGCTGAGGGAGGGAGGGCAGCGACTGACAGCTTTGGTCTGGAATACAGAGCGTGTGACAGCACAGAGCGCTGCCTTAATGCATTCAAAACGCCTCTGTGCCTCTGACAAGAAAAGCAAAGAAAAGAGCTTCAATGAATTGTTTATTGATCTAACAGGAGGAGAGATGGTGAGACGGGAGACAGCGAGAGAGGGAGAGAGAGGGAGAAACAAAATAACATTTTGTGTGTTACTATCAAAGTGTCATTGGTCTCCGAAGGTCTGCCTTACAAATACATGACACCCGACAGGGGGACGTGTAAAATACGCTATTTGATTTAACAGGTTTTCATCTCAAGTGGTGGCTTTTTAAAGCGAGAATTACAATGGCAGACTGCATTTAAAAGCCTTAAAGCGACGCGTCGACGGGAAAGAATGAGGACGGCGCAACCCGCGTTAAACCGCCAAAAAGATTGCTTCTCATTCTGGGGCTGGTACCTTTCCAGACTTTGCACCAATAATAGTTACAGATAATTCACTTTCGTGTCGGGCGGCTGCGGTGAGATGCCGCGTTCTCAGATAGATTAATGCCACCAGATGTCATTGTAGAAGCCATATTAATTACCTCAAGATAATGTCATGGAACCATATGGTTTCTCCAGTGTCCATTTAGACAGAGAAAATGTCTTCATCACTCACAAACCCACATGGAAGAAATTGGCCCTATTGACTTTGACAGGTGTTGGAGGCAGATTCTTCATAATTAAGTAAGCTTTCAACACTAGCCCGACGTGACTGCAAAGAGGATTCAGGAAAACCGAGCGCGGTTCTGCGGCACCGATTCACTCTCTGCGATTACTGGAACGGTCCAAGTTTGAGTTAGTAATCCTTAATTATTTTGAATCATTCTTAAATTATTTTAAAAAGCAAAAATCATAGTTACATTAAAGAAAATGGACATTAGGGCGGTCACAAAAACAGGTTTTCATTACACGATTATCGTGAAGGAAACCAAAAAAAGTCCCACATTGACATCAACCCGTTTTAGATATCTCACTTTTGTGATCTATTCCAACTTATCCAGCAAAACTATACTTTTTAACCACAAATACTCGTTTAGCACTAGCTATGACTTCAGGCACTATGCAATCATTTTGGAAAAGGTCACTCGTGGTCGGTTTGTCGTTTGTGTACACCGGTTCAAAAAAGCAGGGTGAAGAGAAATACTTGTTTTCTAATCCAACTTCAAAATCTTGTGTTTTTTTTTACTTTCTTTGCATATTCACTTTGCAAACACTGGGTCGGTACTTCCCCCTACGTCACGCATGACCTTTCCAACATGACTACATAGTCAAGACGAGCATTTGTGGTTAATAACTATATAAATTTGTATTTTTTTTTTTTAGAAAATGACCAATCGTTTCACTAGATAAGGCTATTATTCCTCAGCTGGGATTGTGTAGAGCCCTTTGAAGCTGCAATTTAGACCTTCAACCTGCTGATTCCCATTGAAGTCCACTATAAGATAAAACCTTGAACGTTTTCCTCAAAAACCTAGATTTTTCAACTGAATAAAGACAGACATGAACATCTTGGATGACATGAGGGACAGTAAATTATCAGGATATTTGTATTCTGAAAGTCTAATCCCTATAAGGTACGAGAAGCTGATGTTTAATCATATTAAAAGTGAGACATGCAGCCTGCATAGCCTATACATCATGGCCCGTGTTTGGAGAAGCGCTGTTTGAATCATCCTACCGCCCTGATGGATGAAGTGATAAAAGATCATAAACACTGTAACGCCGGGGGGGTAAGTAGGGGGAGGAATTTACGAGTGGACCCACCCCTGCGTTAGGTCTACAAAAGACACGGTGTCCCTTTAAGAGAGCAGAATTTACAGTGCACGGCTGGCCCTCGCCTTGGATGAGGATCGTTTACAAAGCAGAGGACCGTGCTTGCTTTTCCCCCCTATCCCACAAATCCGATTTAATCAGACAACCCTTGCAGTGCGGCTCCCAGTAAGAAAAAGGATAATTAGTAAACAGGCAGCCTCTCCTCTGCTTCATTGGCATTCGCGCGGGGTGAGTGTCGCATTTAAAATGCAGTCTGATGAAGTCTACAAAATCAAACCATTTGTTACTCCTATTGAGGAGGCTTCAGGCCACTGGCAATTAAATTGGAATTAGTGCAGGGAATGAGATACGGACGATTCATACCAAGGAGGCGAGAGTGTCTGGAGGATGTCTGGAGCTCTCTCAAGTTTACAGTGCTGATGAGTCCCATAATAACTAAAGCTCAGCTGCTCGCCGAAGCCGACGACACGCATGCAGAAATCTGGATTTGTCTGACTCTGGCGTGCTCCCGCGCACATAAATTTCATTTGATTTTCTTTAGTGTCCGTGCTGTCATAGTGCAAGTGATGAAATCAGAGGTGTTTGTTCAGACAGTGTAGTCAATATCTGCTATATCCACACGGGTTGCCATAGTAATGACTTAAGCGTCAGCAGGACACCGACAGAAGAGAGTAGCTGTCAAACACGGCTGAAAACTGGAAATCATGCCTCTGCTGATGTCCATCATGACATCTCGCCGGGGTGCTCTGCTCATCAAGGCATCTGACAGGATAAGCATTACTGTATTTACACATTCATGCATATGTCACGTCCCAAACAGCTCAATCATTCGTCCATTTACCATCAAACTAGAGAAAACAACTAAGCTTTGTGTGCGATGTTACATATTGTGAATAACACTACTATGTGTGACCATGGACCACAAAACCAATCTTAAGTAGAATGGGTAAAATTTATCTTTTTATGCCAAAAATCATTAGGATATTAAGTAAAGATCATGTTTCATGAAGATATTTAATACATTGCCTACCGTAAATATATAAAACTTATTTTTTGATTAGTAATACGCACTGCTAAGAACTTAATTTGACCAACTTTAAAGGGAATTTTCTCAATATTTAGATTTTTTTTGCACCCTCAGATTCTAGATATTCGAATAGTTGTATCTCAGGCCAAATATTGTATTATCCTAACAAACCATAGCGTATTTATTCAGCTTTCAGAGATGTATAAATCTCCATTTCAGAAAAATTGACCCTTGGTCCAAGTCACATATGACTGAAACACACTCCTAAAAATCTGTTTCGAATTGGACTGGATTTCATGTTTTTGCAGTTCAGACTACAAATATATTTCTTATGACCTTTAAAAAAAGGTCAAAATTTAAATACTTCAGCTTAAATGCTTCTAAATTAATTTTACAAATATAAATTGTGCCTATGTAAGAAAATATATGTAAAAAAGATACAATTTTTGTATATAAATATGTATAAATATATACAAAAAAACTAAAAATATAATATACATTATATAAAAACAATGTGTTGTAAAAACTGTAAATATATATATATATATATATATATATATATATATATATTTACAGTTTTTACAACACATTGTTTAGTTTATATATATATATATATATATATATATATATATATATATATATATATATATATATATATATAAAACAAAAAAAAGAATAATAAAAAATAATAAAACAGAAATATAAATATATATTTTTTTTAAACTTAAAATTGCAGACAAATCAACTACATATACATACATACATACAGCAATAGATAAAAAATCTTTTTTGGTAATTTTAAATTTAAGTCAGATGCATATCAAAAAATAAACACCGTTTGCTCCGAACAAAGATTTTGGCTTGGAGGCTCTTACATTTATTTCCTAAATGCTTCACCAAATGATTTTGCCTCTGACACACAAGTGTTTTCTCTTACATGTGCGTTCATCAAACACAGCTGCTCATTTTAAATAACAATCGATACATAACAGTCACCACATCGACGTGTAAGCGAAGCGACTGTCGTTCGCAGCTTTAGTAATGCATGTAATTTACTCATTGCGGGCTACATTTGACAATACTTTTTATTGACGTGAGCTTCGGCGGCAATTTCTATTGTACGGGTGTACATGAGCTAGTGTCTCTACATCTGTGGTTTTGTATGAAGGACGGCCGTGTGCATGTGCGAGTTATTTTGAATGAATAAAAGGGGGGAGAGAGATGCCATTTACTTTCCACAGTTGATTGGGCACAATGGAGATGAGGTTACCAGTGGGAGCTTGTGTGTGTGTGTGTTGGCGAGGCTTGCGGAGATGGGAGATAAATGAACTGCAAATGAGAAGGAACAGCTCCTGCAGTACAGCTGGCTTCCGAATTGCTTGCTTGCTTGCTTGGCCGTGGCAACCGGGCGAACGGTTGCCAAGGGTGTCAGTTCAGTGTCCCTCATATGCTACACGTGAGCGCCGCACTGGATTGCGCTATTGCGCTGTGGCCAGTAGGGGTCAGTATGTGCTACAAACCCATAACCTCAAATGTTCATATGACTCAATTTGAATAATCTTTAAACATATACAAAGTCATCTAATGCATAAGATGCAGGATAAATATATCAAGCACAAAAACTATTGAATTTTAATGACACGCTCTGCAACTAATTTGTACTCTGGATATCAGATGCATGCAAATGATGAATGCACTGAATAAGGCTTGATGTTTACATGTTCCACATTTGAAAATCAGGCTGTGTGGTGTTATTCGCTGTGAGTGAGGAGAGGGAGTTTGTACGTGCATGCGTTTGTGTGAGCTTTTCCCCTCTGGGTGTATGCAGAAACGGTCTCTATGCAAAGCCATTACTGGGAAACACATCAGGAGGATGAAAATAAATTATACTGTTCTACCAAATGACAAACTGCCACTATAAAGGAGATCTGCAGTGCCAAGGTAATTCGAGGGTCCTGTTTGTTCCCCCCTTTCTCAAATTTTGTTTACTGTTGTCGATTCCCTTTGATGCCTATCTATTTTTGCTCATAATGGAACGCCTGCTAATCTTTTAAGACGGTTTAACGCGATTTATTTAATCAATGTCAATGCTAAGACGAATTACTAATCTGTTCAACATATCAGATACACGAGCTTATTTGAATCTGCATGTATGAATAGAATACAGAATAATTGCTAAACGAGCTTTGGGTGATCGATAAAGGCTGTAAATCTCTGTAATTCTTCATAACTGGTGTTTTTTCCTCAGTCAGAGACACGTGTTGACTGTGGTCCAGAGCTGCGGCTGAAGTAAGCCACAGGTGATGGATTTACAGCAAGCAGCGGTCAGCTGCCGGGAGTCTGACCGCGAGCGTGATGATAAACGGACTCCAGCGATATTTCGACCAGGGTGCTGTACTGTCCTGCGGCTCGGCAGTATCAGCCCCCGTCATCCTGTCTGCAAATCTTCCTGCCTCCTGACATCTCACACCCTTCGGTGATCAAAGAGATGACAACAATGAAGAGCACTCCGACACTTTTTGCGCACCTTTCGGTGTTCACGTGTCAAGTTTATTGTACAAAAGTCTGGACACACTTGACTCGCATGTCTCTCATGATGTTAAAAACCTTTCATCTTAAGCTTAAATGCTTCACGCTAGTTTTACAGACAAATATAAATCATAATGCTTGAAAGATTATTGTTGTTGTTTTTAGGAAATTAATTATGCTTAATATTTTTATGGAATCTGTGATATACCTATCACTGACAAGTCTGGAGTAAGTATGATTAAAAAAAACAAAACAGGATGCATTAAATTGATATTAACTGTAAAGACATTTATAAAGTTACAAAAACATTTCAAATAAATCTGAGAATCCTAATAAAAGAGTCACTGTTTCCACAAAATGATGAAGCAGCACAAATGTTTTCAGCATTATTTTTTAAATAAAAAATGTTTTTGAGCATTAAACCAGCATATTAGAATGATTTCTGAAGGATCATGTGACTGGATGCTGAAAATTTTGCTTTGCCATCAGAGAAATAAATTATATTTTCAAATATATTGTAAAAGAAAACGGATATTTTAAATTGTAAAAATATTTCACAATTTTACTGTTTTTATTGTATTTTTGCTTAAATAAATGCAGCTTTGGTGAGCATTATATTTATATACACTGCCGGTCAAAAGTTTACGATTTTTTTATGTTATTTTAATAAAGTTTCTCGTGCTCATCAAGGCTGTATTTATTTGACAAAATATACAGAAAAAACAGTAATATTGTGAAATATTATTACAATTTCTAATATTGGTGTCCTATTTTTATATTCTTTAAAATGCAATTTATTTCCTTGACGCAGTGCTGAATTTTCATTGGGATCATTATTCCGGTCTTCAGTGTCACATTTCTTTCAGAAATCGTTCTAATATCCTGATTTATTATCAATATTGGAAACAGTTGTGCTGCTCCATATTTCTTTTTGGAATCTGTGATACTTTTTTCTTTGATTCTTTAATGAATAAAAAGTGTAAAACAGCATTTATTCAAAATAAAATATTTTCTAACAAGTCTTAACTATCACTTGTTACCCGTTTAACATATCCTTGCTGAATAAAAGTAATTTCTTAAAAAAAAAAAAGGAGAAGAAAAAAATGTACTGACCCCAAACTTTTGAATAGTAGTGTATACTGCAACACAAAATTTCTATTAAAAATATTAAGCAGCACAGATGTTTCCAACATTGATTAGAAATCAGCATATCAGAATGATTTCTGAAGAATCACGTGACCTTGAAGACTGGAGTAATGATGCTGAAAATTCAACTTTGCTTCACAGGAATAAATCATATTTAAAATAAAATAGTAAACTTATTTTTAAATTGCAATATTTTTTATTAAATAGATACAGCCTTGAAGAGCATAAGAAACGTCTTCTTGAAAAAAAAAAAAGATACAGCTTGAGAAATAATGCCACAGGTGTTTGTTTTCTGAAAAATCAGAAAGTGCCAAAAATAAAAGGCAAATGACTTTCTTCACGACACGATAATCTGACAGGAAGTCAAGCCTAGCAATCCACCGAGCTCCCTCTCTCTCAGTGTGATTTATTCCCAGTGACCATCTGGACAGTGGACAAACAATGTGGCAAGAGCTGTGAATGACCAGCCACATTAGTCATAGGCTTTTACCTCGACCCCTTACGTCCCTAATCTTTACACTTTTGGTCTTTTACTGTGGCCAAATGACCGGAGCCCCTTTTCTCACTGGCTGCTGACACGGTCTTTCCCACTGGACAAAAGGCTTTGAGCTACTGCACCCCCACCACCCTTCACTGTTACCACCACCCCACCCCAGCGCTGCCCCTATCTCCGACCCAACTGACAGGAACAGGAGTTTGTTTTGTTTTCTGAGACGACAGGAATGAGAATGGAACTCTAAAGCTGTGCGGCTACAAAAACATTAAGGGGGGGGAGGAGGTTGGGGGCTGTGGGCCATGATCCGCTTGTGAATATAAAGAGGAGGGGACAAAAAAAATAAAAATGAAGAAGCGCCAGTGTTAATCATATTTAAATGCTTCTAGAGAAGCATGGCCAAATAACATATATAGATAAAGGTATTAAGAATAATAGGACTGGCATGCCTCTTTCCAGCTTAATGTAGGCTTTTGTATAGCTCTGGGCCGTCGAACAAGCCTACCTTCACGATGGCGCGCACAAGTTGGGCTCCTTTAAATTCAGTATTAAGAATGAATGCTCAGCTCGAGCGACTGTGAAGGCTCTCTCTGTCATAGGGAGACTTAAATGAGAAAATGGAAGGCAATCAACATGCTCCATAAATTGGAGGCCAGTGGTGTTATAGCGCAACGGTCTCTTCTCCAACTCTGGGCACCGTAAACAAAACAACGCAATGAAATGTAAAACAATGTTGTGACTAAACGTCTCAAGATCGCTGGGGAAAACAAGCGTATCAAGGTCACGCGGCGCTCACTGAGAGGAATCTGACTACTGTACCGTTATTTTTGTCTGTTTACAAAAATATACAGTGGTGGCCAAAATTTTTAGAACACTAGTATTTTCACCAGCTAAAAAATGTTTTTAAGTCAGTTATTTCTATCTTTTGCTGTACTGTGTCAGTAGGAAATATCAGTTTGCATTTCCAAACATTCATTTTGCTATTAATTGTAATAATCCAGACTGACAACAGACAGTTCTGAAGAAACAGAACAAACTGAGACAGACTAAATCCAACACAACTGTGGCAACATCTCAAAGATGATTCAAAAAACCTACCTGCAAAGCTACCTGAAAATGCAAGTTCATCTAGGCCAAAAGCTATTCAAACCAAATGTTGTTTTAATTTAGTTAGCAGAATTGATAAAGAAAATCTATTTATGACATTATTTTTGACAGCATTCTCATTTTACAGCATTTTTACACTTTTAACAGTACTGTAGCTTTGCAGGTAGCTCTCTTGAAGCATCTTGGAGATGTTGCCAGAGTTCTTCTGGATTTCAAAAATTAATGTTTGGAAATGTAGACTGATATTTCCTACTGACACACTACAACAAAATATAAAAACAACAGTTTCAGAACCATTTTTAGCTGGTTAGCTGTGTTCTAATCATTTTGGCCACCACTGTATACTGACACTTTAATACAAACATGTGCAAAAGCCTTTATTTCCAACTAAGATTTGTTGTTCTTTTAGCAAGGAAGAAATAAAAAGACAGTCAGGGAAATCCAGAGTTGTGTTCCTCAAACAGCTGCCCGTCTCAATTAGGACCAAGTTATTTACCTAATGATCACTGGAACATGTCTTTTCAGAACGCCTGACCCTGACCTTGAGGACAAACAGTAAACCGCAAAGTCTTTGTGAAGAAAGAAAGACTTTATTTATAGATCAGCTGAGTGTCGATCAAGCGGCATCAGAAAAAAAGAAAAAAAAGAAAAGGGGCCTGAGGGAAACGCTTTTGAAGCAACTAATATAGAGGTCTGCCTCGATCACTTCAACCCCCTTTTTAATTCCATTAGAAAGCCAATTGATTTGGCTTTGCAGCTGCCGAGCGTGGCAGGCATGCGCTATCCACTCCCAGGTAAAAATCCTTGGTGGAAACGGAGGGTTTAGAAAAAACAGCAATAAAACTAAAAGATGTTTTCATTGTGAGAGCACATTAGAGGATGCATTAGACAACTGCATAGGGTCCATGGGAAAAGAATCAGGGACTTAGCGTGTTTCAAACAGCAAAAGGAAACATTACCAGTTCGTAAAACTCAAGCCCACCAAATGTTCAAAAAGACCCCGTCGCCCCATGACGATTTCGTGGCGTGTTTAATTTAGATAGAATCTAATTAATTTACATTTGATACTGGAGGAGATGCTTTCATCAGCCTGTCATTTATCCTGTGTGTTAACACCTGTTAATTCACTATCTCTCCAGTAATGAGCTTTTAAAAAGCAAAGGAGGCTCGGCGTGCCCAAACACATTCGCGAAACACACAAACAACATCTTTCACAGATGTGAGGAACTACTCTGACAGCTAGATTCACCAAGCACGGGTCACTCCCAATGAGATCCTGGCTGACCTCCAGTCCCGCCGCCTGATTATCATCAAAGCATTTGTCATGGGACAGAAGTGCAGAGAGCCGTCAAATAAGATCTTAAGGTGATATCTTATTATTCCAACCACATACGAGCAAACCAGCACCCCTTCCGCCGCTGCAAGCTTCCTGGCATTTCACTCGCTTCTAAACAAGAAAACATATAGTTATATACAGTCTCTCCTTTTCAATCACAGAGAAGTCTAGCTCTGTATGTTTCCTTTTACATTCGACTTCCTACATGTGAAGGATATGCTTTGGAATCATATTAACGGGCCGTCAGGTACTAGAACGGCGATATTTTCAAAGAGCCCGTGGTCACAAATGTCATTCTGTGAATTCACAATGCGCCGACCTGAGAATGAATCAGCGAGCAAGGAGACAGAGAGAGATGAGAGACATAGAGAAACACAGCGAGAGTAACAAAATCAAATCAAATCGATGGTGCCGCACAACACATCTAGTGCGCACCTTTATCTGTCATATTTCAAGGTTGGCGACTTGGTTTCAATTATGTTTGCTTTGTTTGGAGCCACGTGGGGGAAAACGGCTGCATTTTCTAACCAACAGACGGAATGTAGAATTGGTGGCGTTGTGAAGTATCTGAACGACTTTTATATGCAGTCCAAGTGCATTTATACTGGTGAGGTGAAGTTAGTGAATGACGAAGTAGAAAATCTTAAGAGGGGCTTGAGTATGCTATCAAGTGTACTGCCTGTGAGACATCCAGCAGGGGGAGCTCTACTTGCCCTCACAGGCAGCAGCCACACAAGCTTCGAGTTAAGACGCAGACAGACCTCAAATGACCTCTGAGCGTATGGATAACATAGGAGCGTGTGTTATTTTACACAAGAAAACGGTGAGTTTCTAACATTAAGTGACTTTTTATATTCATTCAGATGCTGGAACAGCTTCCTTTGTAAAAAACGAAAGAAAACCAATATAATATTAAGCCAATTTTGGTTTAATAAAACCAGAACATCTTTTATATAAACCAAAACCACTGAGTAGATTAAATAAATACACATCAGCTAGACTGTTTGTACCCCAGCGCTTTCCCTCCGCCTGCCACAAATCAGACGCGCGCCTTGGGAATCTCTGGCCTCTCTCAGGGCTGTATATCTCATAGACCTTGAGCCCTGCAAATTACAGCAAACACAGGATAAGACTCTTGTTTCCAAAACCAGACTGGCCTGTATGCCACACATTCTTCTGAAGGGTTAGTCTGAGTCCCTAGTGCTCACAGATAGACATAATGGCACATACACATCACACATAGAGCGGCGTCTATATGAGGAATGCACAGCACAATCTGTTTGTTACGACAGGGAGACATCGCAAACAAGACCTTGCGCTCAGGGTGCGACTCCTGAGGGTCTCAGGTGAATGTTTATCAGCCTAACTGAGCTTATTGGGCGAGAAGATACTGCATTCCTGAGGAGAGAGAGCGTGAGGACTTTCTTTTTTTCCCTTAGAACAAGGGCACTGGCCTTTCACCTCGCTTAGGAGACCCTCCCTGAGGTTAAAGTGTAATCCAGGGCGTATGACCACAAAGACCCGAGCCTAAAGGCCAAGGATTTTCTGAATTACACTGTTCACATATTAAATCTGCAGGGTGTCTGGCAGCAGCTTTCCCACTGTATTTTTCATTTAAAGTTTATATTTAGGTATAAAGCAACCTAGATTTTAGATAATAGAGATTGATTGCAAAAATTGGAGAGAAGGCCTTCTTAAACCGTGACGTTGAGGAGGAATTAGTTAAACAAGATTCAAAAAATTAGATTGCACAGTTAGATCATTTACATATTAGAGCATAATTTTCTAATCTAGCTTCCTGTTGCTGCCAGCTCTGTGAATACAAGCACACTTATCTGAAGGTATCTATTAAAATGCTTTTAACGTCACTACTCCTTCCAGAGCCGAAATTTCTTGTCAAAGCGCTTTAAAGAAAGCCATAAGGGGAAAGAAACTAAAAGAAGAGAGCTGTTTAATTGACACCCCCATCCCCCGTTTTCCCAGGCTAAAGATGGGAGAAAAGGTTTTGTGTGTCTCACTGTACAAAAGGAAGCAGATTTGCGGATGAGATGACCTTGTGACCCCTGGAGCCGTTGAAAGGTTCTCAATGGCATAAACCCCACATAATCAATCACATTCTGGGACTGTGGTCAGCAGCGGGCCGCACAGGCAGCCCTCTGAGCCGGACTGTAAACAGACACCCATTCCAAAAGAATGACGGGGGGATGAAAGACCCTAACGGCATTCCTTTATTCTTCTCTTTGTGTGTCAGTGTGTGTGTGTGTGTAAAAAACCTAAGTAAACAGAAACATCCAAACATCTTATTATATCAGCAGGACACCTAAAAAAATGAATGAAGAGTATTCTTCCACCCACAGATGCGAATAAAGGACAAATCCATTTATTTTCAACACAAACGCACCAAAGTGAGGTGGCTCAAGGCTGCATCTGAACCCGATGCTGTTCTGGGCTCCATGGAAAGATTAACTCGGACCGCCGCACACCCAACCTTTATGACTGAGCAATCAATGGTTGAGTATTTTCAGTGATATCTTATCTAGCCTAGCATTTCATTTCTTCTGCTTTGTGTGACTTGTGAGCGAGTGACCAGGTGTCATCTATCAAAACAATCCTAGTCTCTGGAAACCTGCTATTAACTGATAAGGGCAAGCCTCCATGGCGTAATGGCTCCCACCTGAGCTCACAACTCAACTCTGTTTGGGAACAAGCAGTACAGGAGAATGGAGATCGGAGAATGAGAGAAGCTGAAGGTGAAGAGCTTACATATAATTAGTTTACACTACCAGTCAAAAGTTTTTGAACAGTAAAATTGTGTTTTTTTAAAGAAGTCTCCTATGCTCACCAAGCCTGCATTTATTTGATGCAAAGTATAAAACTGTACAATTTAGAAATATTTTTACTATTTAATATACCTTTTTTTCTATTTGAATATATTTTAAAAACATATATCCTTCAGAAATCATTCTAATATGCTGATTTGCTGTTCAAGAAACATTTACTATTATTATTATTATTATTATCATCATCAATATTTAAAACAGTTGAGTACATTTTTTTCAAGGTTCTTTGATGAATAGAAAAACACAAATATAAGCATTTATCTGAAATAAACATGTTGTAACATTATACACTATACCACTTAAAAGTTGAGTCTGTATCTTTTTTTTTTTTACAGAAATTAATACTTTTATTTAGTAAGCATGCTCTGAATTTTAAACTGATCAAAAGTGATGATAAAGACATTTAGTTACAAAAGATTTCCATTTCAGATAAATGCTGTTCTTCTGAACTTTCCATTCATCAAAGAAACCTGAAAAAACTTTTACTCAGCTGTTTTCAACATAATTATAGTAAATGTTTTCTGAAGGATCATATGACTGGAGTAATGACGCTAAAAATTCAGCTTAAATTACATTTTAAAATATATTTGAACAGAAAGCAGTTATTTTAAATTGCACAAATATTTCAAAATTCTACTGTTTTTGCTGTACTTTGGATCAAATAAATGCAGGCCTGGTGAGCAGAAGAGACTTCTTTAAAAAAACATTAAAAATGTATGCTACCATTTTATAATCAATCGTACTAATGATTTTTACCAGGCATCTAGCATCAGTGCAGTGACTTGGGCATTAACAAACACCATAAATTATAAAGTTATTTCTGGGAAACATGGATAAACTAAAAATCTACGGGAAAAAAAATTGCATCATATATTCGTTTTTTTTTTTTTTGCAAAAGTATGTTTATCAATAATAGATGCTTATTACAGATGAAAGATATGAGAGATATAAAAACAGTAATAGATTAAATATAAATGTATATTACATTATAAATGTATAAATCATCTTGTCTTTTCAAAAATATGAAAAATATTAAGTTTTGTATAATACACAATATAAAATATGTAGAAATCCACTGAAATCCACTAGAGCCAGTGAAAATGTTTAAGGGTTTAAAAAAAAAAAAGCCCTACAAATGTTTACATGCCATTCAAAATGTAAAATAAAAAAACAAAACAAAAAAAACAATAAAAGAATGGCGCTTTGAACCCATAGAAACCTCACCTAAAAATGCAAATATTCACCTTTTATTACTGCAGGGATATGAAGGTCTTTACCCTAGCTAGGTATATGAAGGCATTCACAAATTGAGGTATTTATATCTGGAGCCGAAATGAAGACGAGAGCAAAAGCTGTTATGGAATCATTCACTCGCTGCTCCATCAATTGCACAGGCACAGGTAGTGAGAACCAGCTCACTGGTTAAATTGGCCAGTGTGAGGACCGTGTCACTAGGCAACAAGACCTGATCGCTCCTTTGTTTGGGGTGAAAGGTTGGAAGTGTTCACACTAATCTCAGAGTTCACAATTAAGTAACAGAAGAGTGTCTTCCACCTCCCTTCACTCCCCCTTTTTCCTTTCAGGGGAACAAACAGCACCAAATCCCCCATCGCTAATGGAAAAGTATTTGCACTGTAAATTAAAGGGTACACTTTTTTATGCTTTGTACAGATCACTTTTGGGATGTCTGCAAACAGCTCAAATCTAATTACAGGGTTTGGGGGGGTTGGATTTACTCGAAAAGCTGAAGGAACAAAAGAAGACTGGCCCATTGTGGAGTAGCTCTGTTGCGTCTCCAGTGAATCCTTGTCTATTCAGGCCACTCGTGGGACGGGGGTTAATCCATTACAGGGATACTTCAAGGTGGGAAACTCAATCACAAAGGGTCTGTGTGTGTACGTTTTTTTAGTTTTATCACAGTGGAAGATTTTCCTGTACTTCAGTTTTTTTCCTCCTCCCTTTCATATCTTACCTCCCCCTCAGCATTTAATTACCTATGGTTATTAGCGCTGAGATACAACGCATTCAGAACCGAGGCGGATAATGCTTGTTCGACACAGGATGAGTCTTATTGTAGCGGGCAGGGGCGTCCCATCTCGGGCGAGTTTGGCGGACAAGATCGGGAGATTCCTGCTGGCTTCTTTACAGCACGTGAATCGCCGGGCCTACAGGAGTCCGTAATCTCCCCACAAAACTTTTATTTTCTTTTGGACATGTGCTGCTGTCTCTTCTCACAAAGCCTCCCTCTTGTCGAGATTCTTGCCTAACGCCGTGCCAGACGGATTTAGACATCACTATTTGCTGTCAAATCTCCGACGAGAAACAATGCGAGCCGCGGCCATCACGCAGAGATGCTACAAAACCCCATTTCCCCCCAGTGTACCTACTAAGCTGGGATGGTGACCCCTCAGCGCAGGCCGTCGACTGTGGTGGGTCTTCGACGGCCTGAGTTCCCAAGCGGACCGCTCACATCGAGTCAGTTGATAAAAGTGGAGCTCATTGTGGGAATTTATACTTCGCCTAATGGCTAAACATTCTTGCCAACAGATGATTACTTTTGGGTGTTGGCCGCACGTCTGCACATGGTATCTATCAGCCAACTGAGCATCTCACCCACTGGAAAACTCATTTAGATCCTATCTAGGGAAAAAATTAGTTGTGAAAAAAACGAGAGAGGCCAGGCTGGTCTGCGCTTGATTTAATTTGGTCACTGATACAGAGTCCAAGCACTTGTGCCCTCTGTATTTGGCGAAAGGAGCGAAAAAAAAAATCAAAATAAAAAGCTTGTGTTCAATAGACCTGGCGTAAGGACACACACACACATACACACACACCACTTCAAAGGATTTAAGCGTCAAACGGGGTCTAAGCTGCTGCCTCTGCTGGACCGGCAAAATCCCACATAACACATTCAGATAATCATTTTCAGTCTTTTCGTTTAAATCTTACAGCCCTCTGAATAGAGCTTGAAAAGCTAAATTGACATGGGGGTCAAATGATTTCGGGTTTAAAGTCTGCTCTGTGTCACCTGTTATTCACCCTGCAAGCTGAAAACAGAACAGGCAAGTGCTGCATGTGGAGCGACAGTTTTTATGAAACAGTTACAAGGATATCATATGCTCAAGGGAAATCAGAATTACAAAGTGATTTAAAGGGATAGTTCAATGCATTGTGGTACTGTTGTTAGCGCTTTGTGAAAAGTATTCTCGTAGCTTCATGAAATTACAGTTAAAAATTAATATATCTATCTAATATATCTAATTAATACATTTATCTCTCATAATTCTGACTTTTACCTCAAAATTCATAGTTTATATCTCGCAATTCTGACTTTTTTTCCTCAAAACTCAGTTTGTATCCCGGCAATTCAGTCCCCCCCCCCCCAAAAAAAATTCCAAGTTTGTATCGATTTCACAACAACTTTTTTCCCTCAAAATTCAGTGTATATCTCACAATTCTTTCTGCCTCAAAATTCATTTTTCTCTCAAAATTTCAAGTTTGTATTTCACAATTCCAGTTTATATCTCACAATTATGGCTCTTTCCTCAAAATTCCACATGTATTTATCTCAATTCTGACTTTTTTCCACAAAATTCTGAGTTTGTATTGCGCAATTCTGGCTTTCCCCTCAAAATTCTGAGTTTATATCTTACAATTTAGATTTTTTTCTCAAAATTTAGAGTTTGTATCGCACAATTCTGTTTTCTTTTCACATAAAATTCGCAATTCTGACTTTCCCTCTCAAAATTCAGTGTTTATTTTGCAATTTTGACGTTTGTACCATGCAATTCTGACTTTTTCCCTTCAAAATTCAGCGTTTGTATTGCAGAATTTTTACTTTTTCCTTTAAAATTCCCCCCCCCCGAAATTCTAAATTTTATACTTCGTTAAAAAGTATTCTTGTAGCTTCATGAAATTACTACTGAACCACTGATATCACATGGACTATTTTAACAATGTCCTTACAATCTTTCGGGGCCTTGAACGTGGTAGTTGCATTGCTGTCTATGCAGGGTCAGAAAGCTCTTGGATTTCATCAAAAATATCTTAGTTTGTGTTTAGAACAACATGAGAGTAATTAATGACATTTTTGAGGAAACTATGCCTTTAAGATAAAAATTCAAATTTTTTTGTTCTTTTGTAACAAAAATTATAAATTGAAGCTGTGCTTTACATTATCTCATCACTCTCGTGCTGTCACTAAAAATAGTGGAAAATTAGGTTTGTTTGTACATCATTCTGGCATTGATACTGAATACAGCAATAATAGCGAGTGTACAGCCAACCTGCAATGAGGATAATGAAGGCCTACAGTAACCAAGCTGGGTGCAGGCGGTCAGCGGGGCTCGGACAGATGGGTCCTCCGCTTGAGAGTGGGACAGCTTGCTCAGTAATGGATGTAGAATGAGATATGGGGATAGAGTCTGGCACAGCTAATAGTCATTTAATCAGCTGCAGCTGACCGGCACATGGACACCATTTCTGATGCCATGCTGTCTCAGAGCGATCCAACCCCATCAGCCTTTACCTACAAACACTGCCACAATACAGGATAAGAGCTCATTGTCCTGTACAAAAAAATAGCACTGAAAAACACATTTGGATTAAAGCAATGCCCCCGGGAGTATTTCTTTTAAGTGTCCTGTCCTGAAGGTGACTTTCAGGGACATCATGCACCTATGTTTGGACCATTTTTATGTGCTTTAAAAAGAAAAATACAAATAAAATGGTGTGATATAAAAGAAATTCAGAAATGATAAATTATATCACTTGCTTATATGGCTATAAATATAAAAATAAATACATTTTTAAATACTATATATTAAAACTTTTAAAAAATCTATATACAACGAATGTCAAAAAGTATATACATGTAATATATTACATTATAAATTGTAATACAGTTTTTACTGTATTTGTGTTCAAATAAATGTGGCTTTGTCTTTCAAAAATAGAAAAATAAAATCCTAGTTATTCCAAACTTCTGACAGCTATTGTATCATGATAATAACTTCTTTTATCATAATCAGAGTTTGTCAAATTGTCAAAAGCATATGTCCCCTAATGGGCATAATGCTTCTGGTCACCTCTGAAGCACAACGGCAAACAAAATTGCCTTTGTGTAAATTGAACAGCACGCCCAAAACAGCTCACACTCATATGAATTGGCTTTTGCAACTTTAATGCACCCTGACAGGTTAATTACGTCACAATTAACTAAATGCCTAACAGCCGTTCTACTAGTAGCGGTGTGATTGAGTTAATAGAGGGGTATGACATGACCTGTGTTTACCGGTGGCACCGACCCCATTTGCGAGAGTGACAAGCTCGCGGAGGGGTTGAGAAGTGGAAGCCTTTGGGCGCATTATTCGGGGATATTTTCAGATGTGGGAGAGAAAGTGATGAGGGGGGGGGGGGGGCGAGGGAACCCAAAAAAAGCGCTCTTTTCTCTTTCTCGCTGTGCCAAAACACAGCCGCGTTGCTCTATTCCTTTCTCTCGCTCTGTCAAAACTATTTCTGGCTTCAGAGAAGAAAGTGTTTACTCTGTGGCCTGGTTCACTGGAGTCACGCCGTGTTCCCACCGAGCAAATCCGCTGTTCTCTCTCCAAAATGGTTTGCATATTTTCCCTGTAACACAAGACTTAAAAAGGACGAGAGGAAATCAAGAGGGAAGGGGGAGCCGCTGCTATTATATCTGGATTTACATGCAGTCAGCTGCTCGGCCTGTTTAAAGAAGGGTGTGTGACAACTACGCCACCGATCTCATCTATAACAGTATCTGTGAACGGGAAACCGATAATGGCTGTGATGTTTTGAGGCGGATTGCTGAGCGGGAGAGTCCTGGAAGTCTAACTGATTCATCGATAGAGATCTGATTGAGGAGACCCAGGAGCTTCATGGTCAGTTTCCTCATAATAGTTTTGTCAAAACACAATTCTGAGTTTCATAGCTGCTGTGGAAACGCTGGAACTTTCCCCCCTCGTCTCAAATCTTCCATTCACGCCGTCACAGCGAATAAAGCACCGCTGTGTGTGGTAAAGCGCATCTCTCGGCTAGACATCATATCAGTGCTTCGGATTGAAATGAGACATGCCGTTTCGCACTCTGTAAAAGTCAATACCCCTTATTTAAAATGCACAAAAACACACAAAGGCCCCTTCAGCAGGATTCATGAGTGAATTTTTCATCGCAGTCCCTTGAGATAAGTGATCGTAGAGCTGAAGTCTCTTCAAATTGGGCTGCCCTTTAAAGTAGGTCAGAACTGAGACTCCAGTAGCACTGGGGCTGTGCGTCAACAACAGCACATGATGTTGTTTTTCTCTCAGAGTCCTGGCACCAAACACGACCGAGCATTTCTGCGCCTTAACCAACCTCTCCGACTGTCTAAAAGCCCCTGACGTCACAGGCGGCAAACACCTCGCCAAGGAATGCCATCAACACTGATCGGAGTCATTCGAAGAGCCAAACTGTAAAGTTCAGGTATATTACAAGCTATTCTGATGCGTCCAGATAAACCAAATGCTATCTGATCTATGTTCTTTGCTCCACAGAGGACTATTAAATGCTAAATAAATAGAACATGTAAGTAATTAGGTGAAACGAACCCGATTTATCAGTCTGAAATACTACAGGCTATACACAAGGGCTCCTTATTCTTCCAATCAACATATCACAGCAGCTGATATCTCTGACATCAACAGAAATGAGACGGGCCTACAAAGGGACCCATTGAAGTGGCGGTGTTAGTCTGGAATGAGGCAGGAATCGTGCCGGTCATCTAAAACTCAAACAAGTTAACAAAAGCTCTTTCAACTACAATTTTAATTCGATTTTAGATACTTAACACATACATGCATTATGCTCACCAAGGCTGCATTTATTTGATCAAAAATACAGCAAAAAGAAAAATCTTGTAAAATAAATAACTGTTTAAAAAAACGCTTTTCTATAATAAAATGTCATTTATTCCTACATTTCTTATTAATGCTGAAATCCATGACTGAATCCATGTAATCTTTTGTAACACAAAATAACATTAAAAAGTATATAAATCACTCGTTTTTCTGAAGAAACACTGTCCAACAGTGATACCAGCAGGTAAAGTTACAGTAGGAGTCCACGTCTCTCTCACCTCCCCTGTGCCCATTGAGTTTTAACAGACCGCCAAAGCATGTGGTGAGTTTTGTGGGGGGTAATTGAGAATGAATGGGACAAAGTCATGTTAGAAGAGGCAATGATTGGATATGATTGTTATGTTCAGCTGTGATTGGTTCATGTGATAAATCCTGCCTCTTGTGTTCATGTGCGCTTCACGTTTGTGAATCCGTCTGAATGAACAAAATAATAACATAATGAGAAGACTAATTTGAAAAAGTACACAACTCATGTTTAGATAACCACTTTATGTAAAAATTTTAAAATGGCATGAAAAAAATGAAGGTAAATCTCATCTATGACCAATATTTATCATGTTTTGATGCTTGATGAGCCAAAAAATTCAGTTAAACGGTAAAAAGAATAGCTGAACATAAGTTCACAAATAACATGTATTTAATGTTTAAATTGTTACTGCCTTGAGTTATTATTTTTGGAATTAATGTAAAATGCTCAAAAAACACTAACTTGATGAGATTCATACTTGGTTTAATGAACAGCCAATGAATGAATGAATGAATGAATGAATGAATGAATGAATGAACGAATGAGTATTGATTACACTGTTAATGTAAAAACATGAAATAGAATCTGAATAGAATAAAATGGTCTCTGCTGTTTTAGAGCGAAGCAGAAAAAAAAAAATCTGACAACCACACAGTATGCAGGTGGGAAACTGTTTTTCTCTTTAATAGAGAAAATTAAACAAATTCAATATCCTATCAGTCAGGACTCATTCCATCGTGCCTGCCGGTTTGTTATTGCCATGTTATTTAATCATTGTGGCATCTGATTTTCCATGAATGGCTTTTGTTTCGTCATTCATGCATGCAGGTCGACTTCATCGGCAGTCCTGATAGCATTACAGGAAATGACCGCTGCTCCCTGCACTTCAGCCTTTTGCCAGTCGAGCTGCCAACTTGAAAACCGAGACCTGGATGTTTACAACGACAAGAAAACTTTGTCCATCGTAAACACCACCACCATGCCAACAGCCGTTAACTATTTATAAAGAGGGTGCAACTGCAAGTTACACATCCACTAGGGCCGGAGATGTGGTTTTTGGCCTGTGAAGTAATAGCGTTAGCATAACGTAAGCATGAGTGGACAGCAGAGCAAAATCAGACTTGGCTTCGAATTGAGGTTTTGGATGCAGGGTTTGTCACTCTGATCTGACTAACAGTGGGAGATAACAAGGTGAAATGTAAACATTTCCTGTTGTGGCCTTTACGCCATCTCTAAGAATGATTCAAAAAACACCCTCGGCGCGGAGCAAAATGTGAACGTCTGCGTGTCATGGCTAGTGTTCAGGAAAAAAAAAAAAATCATGAAGCCGCAGACATAAAACCCCCCAATAACCCACTTCAAGTCTATCTAGGCTGTGAAAATGAAGCATATGGGTGAGCATATTGAGGGACTGTGGAAAAAAAAGCCAGCGTATCAAACTAGCCATGCGTTATAGCACATTTAAAATATAAGCCTGGTAGCCACAGGGGAGGCTGGCCTCACTGCTGTTCAGGTCCCTGGCAGGAAGACAAGTTTCACTGCCCATTTTTTTTACTCCAGACTCCAAATCTATATTTAGCCAGGCTTTTCCACTGGTATGCCTTTCTCTGATCGTTAGCCCTGTTTAACCCCTATTTACAACGGGCCCCATATTGGTCAAGGCTCTCGGGAGGCCCGGTCAGTGAGGGCACGCCAAGCCTTTTACGCATGTCTGTCAAATAACACAAAGTGCACCCAACCAGCTCTGAGACCGGGAAAGAGCTGAACTGTATATATGGGATATTCATGATATTTTCACAATGAATTGGCAAATCGTAAAAATCAATAATCACAATGCGTGTTCACTGGCAATTAAATTTCTGAAAGACTTAAGTCTCTCAATCACGAGAGCAATAAGACGTTTAATAGCGATTCTTTAGTAGCCAAAAGCTAGTCAGGGTTAATTTTTTCAATGGAATTTCAAATGAAAATGGTCAATATAGGTTGGTTTTATTTAGTCAACAATAAAGATGAAGAAAAATAAGCACAGACAATTAAGATTTAATGATTCATATTTATGAATAAATTACACACACAAACATGCACGTATGTGACCCTAGACCACAAAACCCATCCTAAGTAGCATGGGTATATTTGTAGAAATAGCCAACAATACATTGTATGGGTCAAAATTACGGGTTTTCTTTAATGCCAAAAATAATTAGGATATTAAGTAAAGATCATGTTCCATGAAGATAATTTGTACATTTCCTACCGTAAATATATCAAAACCTAATTACTAAAAACTTCATGTGGACAACTTTAAAGGCGATTTTCTCAATATTCAATTTTTTTGCACACACAGATTCCAGGTATCTAGGCCAAGTATTACTCTTGCTAATGAATGTAAATGGATAATTTTTTTTTCTTATATTGCCAGCACTAGTTCAGAAAACAGAAAAAGTGTTTGCAAAAGTATTATATTTTAAATATTTAAGTCACGTTGAACTACAGACAGAACTGTTTGAAGCCTTTATACATTTTTAGACATTTCTGCTCAATTGCATTTGATGCTGGTACAAAATGACTGTCTGTATCACAACAGTGATTAAAATTGAGTTCTGAACACTTGCTCATGCCATTTTGGCAGTCATAAAAGCTTTATTCAAGAACTATTGACTACGTTTTAAGGATGTCAATCTCAAGTACCTAGTTCCTGAAGGTGGTTCAAGGCCATATAGGTGAGATGAATCTTTTCAGCAAAAGAAAATGAGAACATGGCCACACATGCAATGCATAAACGCTGCTTTCTATACCCAAAGTGATCTAAGCAAGACAGACTGTTATGCTGTGGAGTGCTAGACACGTTTGTGCTAGAACATTCTCCCAAGGGCAGATAGCGAGGGCTGTCTGGAAAGTGAGGAGTCATAGCATGGCAAGTTTACTAAGGGCCACATGCATCAGTGCAGCTCTTGTGTCCAGCAACCCAGCAGAGGTCATCATATCAGGGTCAGGTGCACATGAGCACATACCCCACTCGGGTTGCCACCAAGTACGTAAGCAGAGGCGGAAAGAGGTCTTCCTTCCATGCCACAACATTGTTTTGAGGGCACCTAATAAACAAACACTTCCAACCAAGCCTGACCACAACTGCCCCGTTTCTCACAACCAATAATTTGTCTGCCTAAAATGACAAGCAGGTATGCATGTGCGTAATTGTTGTAGTTGGTCGCAAGCTTCACCCCATAGCTGCTAGGGTGGCTTGCCTTTCACCTCTTCCAGTAAACATTCATCTGTCACCACGTGTTCCAAAGAAGTTGCTGGACTCGACTGTTCAAACACATGATCGAGGCTCAAGCTTTATTTGTTTATAAATAACCAAGGTGGCTGATTGTTTACCACACTCGCAAGTAAACATACAGAGTGAACTTTCTTCCTAGATAGGATACTAACGGATACTATTTGATTTACATTCTGTATTGCACTGCTTGTTTTGTAAATAGTAATACATCACTGAAAACATATAGTTAAAGTCAAAAGTTTACATACACCTTGCAGAATCTGCTAAACGTTAATCATAGGGCTGGTTTGAATACCATTTTTTGCGGTTCGAAGCTTCGGTGGTAATCAATAACGAATATTTGAAGCTTTGGTGGGAGGGGCTAAGCATATAATAACGGCAGAAATCTCTGTGTGTCTGTTTGCATTTGTATTATGTCGGGAATTGTTCATCCAAACGACTTCACGCGTCACCATTGTGTTGCTGCAGACCCAAGGGAATTCCGCTCCAATATGCTCACACCACGAGTCTAGGGCAGTGGTTTTCAAACCCTCGGTCGCGACCATCGGGTGGGTCGAGGGACTTAAAAAAATAGGTCGCCAGGATGATTTACGGAAGATGTAGGCCTATATATGTATGTAACGAAGTTCAAGACTCTGGGAAGGATGCGGGAAACTGCAAACGTAATTTTAATAACAAAATAAACATTAACAAAACTAAGGTAAACGGCAGCGGCCTCACGCCAGTGCGTATCTGTGTTCGCGTTTCTCAGTTAGAATCCACTCACCGCTAAAATGCCGGATTTTTGGTTCAGTGCTGAGTTCCGCAAGCTAATTAATCCTCTAATTATAACAAAGCCTGTAGACGCGCTTAGAATGCACCTTCAGTGCAAGAGTTTTACGCGAACATTAAAACGAAACCGAAATTAAAACGCGCACGCGCATTCAAAAGCAATTATAATACTAGAGAGCGATTCCCCAATGCACGCAAATTAGGCTATATAACATCTAGGCTTTATAACCGTTGCTGTGAGTTCTTTATAGGATATAGGCTGCATGGCGGATGCGTCGTGGATTTGCTGCGTGTTGATTTTCCTTTTTGCGCCTATGTTAACAGATTAGAGCAGCCACACTGTCTGCGGAATACGCGCGTATCAGGTGTGGTCCAACCACACCGCAACCGTGACAGAATAGAAGTGAAGCGGATTTTTTTCCGCAGCAGTCACGTAACAAACCCGCTCCACGTCCGCCACGCAGGCAGTGTCTCTCAGAGGCTTCGGTTGAAAACGGCATGCATCTCCGCTCACATGCTCTGTTAAGCTGGCTAGACAGCTCACATTTCAATGAACAAAAATATTTCTTTATATTTCAAACTTTAAAATAAATCACAACCAGGTTGCAAACTATAGTGACACTAGTACACTCTTTTCTCTGTGGCCATTCAAGCGTGAATGAGAATTGTTCGCGGGGGAAGTCACGTGTTGAAAAAAAAAAAAAGAATATTCGAATCTCAGAATTGAAAATCGAATGCCAACCCACTGAACGAATATTCGAATATTCTAGTCCAGCCCTAGTTAATCATTTTACCAAAATAAGAGGGATCATCTAAAATGCATGCTATTTTTTATTTAGTACTGACCTGAATAAGATATTTCACATAAAAGATGTTTACATATAGTCCACAAGAGAAAATAATAGTTGAATTTATAATGATTCTTAATATTGTGTTACCTGAATGATCCACAGGTATGTGTTTTTTTTTTTTGTTTAATGATAGTTGTTCATCATTCCCTTGTTTGTCCTGAACAGTTAAACTGCCTGCTGTTCTTCAGAAAAGTCATTCAGGTCCCACAAATTTAGTTTTTTCAGCATTTTTGTTTATTTAAACCCTTTTCAACAATGACTGTATGATTTTGAGATTCATCTTTTTCACATCCATCATCTTTTTTGGCATGTGTGTCCCTCAGAGGACAACTGAGGGACACACATGCAAATATTACAGAAGGTTCAAATGCTCACTGATGCTTCAGAAGGAAAAATTATGCATTTCAGAAGCTACAGAAGATACTTATATGTTTCCCAGAAGACAAAATAAGTAAAATTTACCCTGATCTTAAAATTCCAAACGTTGCTCTTAATGCATTGTGAAGCATCAGTGAGCGTTTGAACCTTCTATTATAGTCCCTCAGTTGTCCTCGGTGTGAAAAGGACATTTTCTTTATTTATGTGATTTAGGTTGTCTTATTTAGGTCAGTACTAAATCACAAAATAACATGCATTTTGTATGATCACTCTTATTTTGATAAAATAATAAACATTTTGCAGATTCTGCAAGGTGTATGTAAACTTTTGATGTTAACTGTAAATATAATTATAACTACTGTAATCAGCTTGGTATTTTCTATTTCTATACATATTAAATATATATCCGAACACGAGCATGCTATTCAACACTTCCATATGTAACTGCATTAATAAACAACAGATGGAAGATATGTAAACTAGACGTATTAATATTCCCTTTAAATATACACACATAAAACACAAACCTTTGAATCAATATATAACACACAGACTAAATAGAAAATATGATCAAAGCTTAATTTTGAAATTCTGGACAGGCCTAAGACTTTTTTTTTTTTTCTAAAATAAGAAAAAGAAAGTTTGTAAAAGGAAAGACAGTTGAACAACAAAAAAGACAATTCTCTTTTTTAACCAGAACATAAGGCCCTCAAAGTCAGACTTATCTATACAGTAACATACTGCATATACTGATTGCAGGATGTCTGATTGTGTTTGATGTGTGCAGTGTGTGTTGGTGTGTGAGTGTCGTACCTGTGTGGATCTGCCGGTGGGCCTCCAGAGCATCTTCCTTCTGGAACTGAGCTCCACACTGGTCACAGACGATGGCTTTCTCACCAGCTGCAAGACAAAAATAAAAATGCAAAAGTTCTTTAATCATTTTGGAGTCCTCAGGTGGTGCATGGTGTCATATCTCTTATTCGAACCCTGGTAATACTTGAAATGATTTGGTGCATTCGAGTTGGAAGTCTGCTGGATTAACTTCAGTAAAACTTGCTGGCAAAAACAGTGTTTACAATGTGTTTTTGAGGATATGTATGCCAGACGTTGATCTTGTGTGCACTGTGCAGTGAAAGCAATGCATCATAAGAGGGATTTATCATTCAAGGCACATTTTCACTAAAAATCACACAAATGCTGTCAAACACAACCCTAAAAAGAAGATAAAAACAAGAAGCCATACATTTGACATCCGCATAGCATGCGCAAATGTTGCAATGGCGTACCAAGAGGAACTGTAAGACCACAGGATACCAATATACTATCTGATCTATAAATCAGAATTAAGCAGAAATACTGTATTGCATCCACACTGTATCTATCTACTCGATCGAAAGGGAGTTTTTAAAATTTGTAACAGTCAGCTCTCTTCATTATGTTTTTAATTCTTACCGTCCTCACAAGCACAACAGGAAGTCATAGCTTAGATAAAAAAAAAAACCCAAACCAAAGTCCATTTCGCAACCACTGTAAAGTTACAAAATGTACTGTACTGTGAAGAAGTAAAAAAAATTGTTTTTCTTTCTATTCTTGCAGATGATGCCACTCAGCAATAAACTTTTAAATGTGGTACAAACAAGTTCCTCTAAATGGCTCAAGAAATCAAACATCATTATTACCCATGGTCACACCATGCCACTAAACATTGCACACAAAGAGGAACTAACACAGACAAACCTCAAAACTGGTTACCTCAGTGTATTCATACTCAATAATTGTCAACCATGAAACACTGCATCTTCTGCAATGGGTGCTGTACGCAATTTAAACTGCATAGATACTATAAATACGCCATCTGAAGTTTAACTTTTCAAAAACTGTAAATAATGCCTCTGTGGCAAATTCAAAACATTGCTGCTTGAGTGGTCTGACATCTCAAATTTTTGCTTGATCATTAGTATAACCTTGGGGTTGACCACCTTAAATTAAATTTGTATTGAAGTAGCAAAAAGGATGCAAAATTGCAGAAGAATTAAAATCAACTAAAATGAAAAGAAATTCATAAATAAAATTTTAGAATGATAGATGGATATACAGACAGAATGAGAGACAGACAGAACGTCAGAATGATAAAACAACAGAACAAATGAAAGAACAAATGGTAGAATGGCAACAGATGGATAAAATTATAGATACTGTAGAATGATAAAAAGACTGATAGATATGTAGACAGAGATGTAGACAACAATATATAGATAGAGAGAACTACAGAATAAAACAACAGAACAAACTGTACAATGACAGATAGATAGACATAGATAGATGGATAGATAGATAGATAGATAGAATGATAGAATAGATAGAAATACTCTAGAGAGATAGACAAAGAACAACAGACAGAGCGATAGAATGATAAAACAATAGAATAAATGGTAGAAAGAACAACAGAATGATAGGACGGTCAATAGATAGATACTGTAGAATGATAGAATAACAGAAAGACTGGCAGACAGAGAGACAGCAATATGTAGATATAGACAGACAGAATAGACCGAATGACAGACAGAAAAAAATTACAGGAATAAAGACAGATAGAACAACAGAAAGAATGGCAGACAGAACAACAGACACACAGAAAAAAAGACAGACAGAATGACAGACAGAAAGAATCACAGACAGACAGAAAGATTCAAAAACAGAGCAACAGGCAAAAAATGACAGACAGAAAAAATTATAGGAATAAAATGACAGACAGAACAACAGAGACAGAAAAAAGACAGACATGCAGACAGAATGACAGACAGAAAAAAAAAAAAAAAAAAAAAATATCACAGACAGAAATAATCAAAAACAGAACAGAAAAAAATGACAGGAAAAAATGACAGAACGACAGACAGAAGCAATGACAGACAGAACAAAAGAGAGTGACAGACCAAAAGACAGAATGAGTGACTGACAGAACGACAGACAGAAAGAATGAATGACTGACAGAATGACAGACTGAAAGAATGAAACAGATAGAACAACAGGCAGAAACAATGACAGACAGACAGAATGACAGACAAAATGAGACAGACAGACAGAACAAAAGATAGAACAACAGACAGAAACAATGACAGACAGAATGTCAGACAAAATGAGACAGACAGAACAAAAAAGATAGACAGAGTGACAGACCAAAAGACCGACAGAAAGAGTAACAACAGAGAGAATGAATGACAAACAGAACTACAGAACTACAGAACTACAGAAAGAAAGAAAGAAAGAAAGAAAGAAAGAAAGAAAGAAAGAAAGAAAGAAAGAAAGAAAGAAAGAAAGAAAGAAAGAAAGAAAGAAAGAAAGAAAGAAAGAAAGAAAGAAAGAAAGAAAGAAAGAAAGAAAGAAAGAAAGAAAGAAAGAAAGAATGACAGACAGACAGACAGACAGACAGACAGACAGACAGACAGACAGACAGACAGACAGAACGACAGGCAAAAAGAATCAGACAGAATGACAGACCAACAGAAAGAATGACAGACAGACGGATTAATAGATATAATGGTATAACAACTGATAGGAAGATAGACATAATTATAGAGATAGACAGACAGATAGATTTTGCCCAATTCTGGTGTTAAGCAGGTCTCTGGCCATAGAGCAGGAAGGTCCAGGAACTAAAGTAGCTTGAGATGGAGGACCAGCGGGACATTGATCACCATCTTAAGTGGCAGAGAGGGAAAAGCCAGACCTTAAAACCCACCCCACAACATAAACGGCAGCTTATTGAAGCGGGTCATTATCTCACAGGGGGTGACAACATCCAGCCACCCAGCAGGAGCGTGCTTCCAGGCCCAGCAAAAGTCATGGAATTAAAGTGATAAATTCTAGCTTCTCCCTTTGATCAATAGCGACTTTCTTGTTAAGCACGACAAAAAGGAAAAAAAAGGTAAAGAAGTGTGAAGAAAAAAAAAACACCTCCCTCAGATTTGGCAGCATTCATACCCCACTTTCAAACCCTTTCCCACAACAGGGACCAGTGCTAGAAATAACTGCCTCTCCAGCAAAAAGAAAAAACAAAACCAAACCAAAAAAAAAACCTGTGGCTATAAAAGAATCGCTCTCTAGCAACTCCCACTTCCTCCCTCCTTCTCTTGGAGTTGCCACAGCGATGCCGACCTGACATAATGGGCCCTTACACAACCGTGGCTCCCAACAAGTGGAGGAGAGGTGCCACGTGCCACGGGCCCGTTCCTTTTTCACTTCCCTCCTCTGAACGTATTGCACAACTGAAACCCTGGGATTTACTGTTTCCGAAGAGGATGCCGCGTCGATGGGTCCGTGCGCATGAATAAAATGACACGAGTGAAACCGGAGCCTTTACGGGGAGCTGCGGCAAACATCCAGCTTCAGATTACCCAGCAGTGGGGCCGCGCTGCCTTTGTTGATGAGTCCCTGAAGAGAGTGATACTAGAGCACAGCTGTAATGGAAAGACCTGTGAACAAGCACATTGTCTAATGCTATAAAGGTGGATTCTCATCACACACTCTGATCAGACGCCTCCCCCCCTTGTCGCTCGGAAGCGGGAACATGAGTTGACAAATACGGCGCAAACAAAAACATACCCTTGCTGTTCGGTGAGCCTACACAAATGCGTTATATAAGACAGCACACTCAGTACAAAAAAAAACAAAAAAAAAAAAAGAGGCAAAAAAATCCATATAAAAAGGAAAAACAGTGCCGTCAGAACAATGAGTACAGACAGCGTGCTCTCCCTTTTCCTTTAGCGGTAACGAGCTGTGCTGTACAGTTTTATTTACACTATCCTCTTATCAGTCACAGAACAGTACGGAGACTGCCAATTGGAAAGGACAGCCAGGAACTGTGTGTTCCCTCTCTCGACTAGATGTGTACCGCAGGCAGAGCAATTTTTTTTTATCAACCAAGACAAAAATGCTGGGAGACTGCCAGATTCCCCTCGTAAAAATGTGCACGTTCACGCGAGCACGCCGGCATGGATGCGTGGATGAGTATATTTGTGGAGCGCTGTCAGGCTGATGCAGGGCTACAGACTGAAACAATGACTAGAGAGCCACTGGCACCTCAAATGAAGCATTTGGGAGCCAAATGCCATTTTTAGTTGCCAAATTACAGAATTGCTCAGCCTGGGTGACGGTTCGGAAGCACTGTCGACAATGCACGTTTTATCACAATATATCACAGTTATTGAATATTTACAGATACACTACTAGTCAAACGTTTTTGAACAGTAAGAGTTTTAATGTTTTTTCTCACCAAGCCTGCATTTATTTGATCCAAAGTACAAAAAAAAAAACAAGTGCAATTTTGAAATATTTTACTATTTAAAATAGCTGTTTTCTATTTTAATATATTTTAAAATGTAATTTATTCCTGTGATTTCAAAGCTGAATTTTTAGCATCATTACTCCAGTCACATTCTTCAAAAATCTTATATATATATAAATATAAATATAAAATGTTGAAAACAGCTGAGTAGATTTTATTCTGGTTTCTTTGATGAATAAAAAGAAGAACTGCATTTATTAGAGTGATTAGAATATTAGAATGATATTAGAATGATTTCTGAAGGTTCACGTGACAGCTGATGAAAATTCAGCTTTGCGTCACAGGAATAAATTATATTGTAAAGTATATTAAAATAAATTATTATTTTATATTGTAGTAACATTTTGCAATATTACTGTTCTTTTTCTGTATTTTTGATCAAATAAATGCAGCCTTGATGAGCATAAGAAACTTCTTTAAAAAACAAAAATAAATAAATAAATAAAATAAATAAATAATAAAATGTCACACATTGACTCTTTTTATTTATACACTGACACTTTTTATTTCAAATAATTGCTGATCTTTGGAACTTTCTATTCCTGAAAAAAAAATATCACATAATAATATCACTTAATAAATATTGATATTGATATTATTATTATTATTATTATTATTATTATTATTATTATTATTATTATTATTAATAATAATAATAATAATAATAATAATAATAGTTTCTTGAACAGCAAATCAGCATATTAGAATGATTTCTGAAGAATCATGTGACACTGAAGACTGAAGGTTCCTGAAAAAAAAATCACTTAATATCACTTAATAAATATTGATAATAATAATAATAATAATAATAATAATAATAATAATAATAATAATAATAATAATAATAATAATAATTTTTTGATCACAGGAATAAATTACTTTTTCAAATATATTCAAATAGAAAGCAGTTATTTTAAACAGTAAAACATTTCATAATATTGCTGATTTTGCTGTATTTTGGATCAAATAAATGCAGGCTTTATGAGCAGAAGAGACTTCTTTAAAAAAACAAATCTTACTGTTCAAAAACTTTTGACTGGTAGTGTATATGCGCAAAAAACTATGCCATTGTTTGACACTGAATAAGAATTTAGTTTCTTTTTGAAAGCTTCAGATTTTTATATTGGAATCATAACACATTATACATATTGGCACAAACATAACATGTTTTGTTTTTCTAATATCTCAACTATTGAAAATAAAAAATGAGAGAGCTAGAAAGCTCTCAATAAGGGAATGTGAATATGCAAATAGACAATTTCAATATAAAATAATTGCTAATGAATACAATATTTTTAGTATTATTATTTTTTTAATATAAAATTTAATGATTTTTAAAGAATCAGCCCCAACTTAATCTGATCCAAGTCTGAAGAATCTAAAGTAACTGTTCTGTGTCCATTTTCAATTAGACACAATTGAAAAATGATTCACAGTTCAGTGAGGGAGTCAGTATTGGGAGTCTGTTTAATGAATCGTTTAAATTGAATCATTAAGAAGAACCATTTATAAGAGTCATTTGTTTGCAAATAAGGCATCACAGCTTTGGTCCAACACAACAGAAAGATTAACTAAGGCATATAGATGAAAAAAAAAAAAAAAAAGACACAAAGCTATAGAAATAAAGCAGCACAGATTGAATTTCCAGCCACTATACAGTAGATTACGCTCTACTATCAGAAAATGAAGAGAAGTCAGCTGGTTAATATTTATATAGCCTTCACAGAGAACAGAAAGAATAGCAAAGGAGATAAACACTGAGGATATCTAGGCTTCTTCTGATAGCTTCACGGTCTGGTGCGCAGACAGAGGACGTCTCGGGACAGACCAAAGCAGACAAATATTGACTTGCTAAACACACTTTCACATCAAAGACGCTTCTAAATTTATCTGCTCAAAATGAGCACAGTGTTGCACATTCATTCACTTGTTTTTTAGCCTGCTTTAAAGCTCTTAATCCATTTTGCCTGCAGACCAATTTATCTGGCCGGCAGGTCACACTCAGTCCTCCATTTTTCCTGCTCTTTTTCTCTCTCTCACTGTACAACACCGTCATTTCAGCTGTCTATCTCCAGATATACTCAGGGCATTTCAGTTCACAAGGATGCATGTTCATGTACAAGCTGGAGACCTATCAGTAATGTACAGACGGATGCCTCTGCGCACACACCATCCATTCAGCATGCAGAAACAATACAAATATCAGCAACAGGAAAATGTTTGTGTATGACCCTGGTGTGCGGCCCGCTAACCCTTCACTGCAACAAAAGGTGAAAGGTTCCATGTGCTTTCCTCTTCCTTTCTCACCCCTCTCTCTTTTTTTTCTTCAGGCCATGGTGCCTTAAATTATGACTCCTGACTCAGCTTTCCTGACGGTATAGTGAGAGGACAAAGGGCTTTCAGAAGTGGAGGAAACAGGAGCTGGGCTGGAGAGGAACTTGTAGGGTTAGCCTGGTGTGAAGTGGCAGGAAATGAGCGGAGCCACTAGGATCTCACTGGCATCTCACCATGGTTCGTCTAGGTTTAAGCCAACATCAAACTTGAGGTGGGGTTTGTAAAACTGTTGGCTATTGCATTAATGCCAGCACATATACAAGGTGACGTTGGTCACAGTCCATGTGCATTAGCAAGTATATGTAATATGGAGTCAGAGCTTGATTACTATGTACTTTACAGTAAGGTTCAAACTAGTTGAATGTTTATTCCACAATGTACTACACATTTTGTGGTTGGTAAAATAAAAAAACATAAAAAAAAATAATTTGAATACATTTCAAAATGTAATAGATTCATGTGGAAACCATGATACCTTTTATATAGAAAAAAGATTAAAAGATTAAAAGAACAGCATTTATTTAAAATGTCTTTACTGTCAATAAAACTTACTGACCACAAATTTTTTGAATGGTAGTACATACTAATATATTTAATGTTCTATATGTTGCACAAATGTATTATGAACATTAACAATGATCAATAGTATATATGACCCTGGACCACAAAACCAGTATTTGGTTTTGAATAAGTAAGCTTTCCATTGATGTATGGTTTATTAGGATAAAACAATATTTGGCCGAGATACAACTATTTGAATATCTGGAATCTAAGGGTGCAAAAAAAAAATCTAAATATTGAGAAAATCCAAATTAAAAGTTAGCAATGCATATTACTAATCAAAAATTAAGTTTTGATATATTTATGGTATTAAAATTACAAAATATATTCATGAAACATGATCTTTACTTAATATCCTTATAATTTTTGGCACAAAAGAAAAATCTATAATTTTGACCGATACAATGCATTTTTGACTATTGCTACAAATATATCCATGCTACTTAAGACTAGTTTGTGTTCCAGGGTCACATATATAACCTACACTTTTACCCAATTAATACATTTTGAAAATTCTGTTTATTGTTAGTCCTAGTAAAAAAATGTATTTGAAATACATTTATTTTGTGCCAACTGTACTACAAACACATTTACATACTTATGTGCTTAATAAAAAACACTCTGCAATTGTACTTTTGGTAAACTAAACTGGTATACTTAAAATCTGATAAATTGGAACAACTATTTTTATACTTAATGCACTTTAATTGTGTGAAAGTAGTGCTGAGGTCCAACTAAATATACACTTAAGTACATCTAATTGTGGAACTAGTGCAAGTATACTTCAGGTACATTTTAAATATCTTGCATATATCTTGCACTGATCAAACAATCCTTATTAACAGTAATATTAAAATACATTTTCATATTAATATTATATTAGAGAAATGTGCATAGCACAATAAAGAAATACTCCAAATAAAATTGTTTTTATAATTTTATATCAGTAAGTCTTAAGTGATATATCAATAAATGTGTTAATGGATTTGAAGTATACTTATGAAATAAATATATTTTAAATAAAAGATGACTATTCTAAAAATATATATATAAAAAAAAAATAAAGATAAATGACTAGTTGACAGATGACTGTTTAAGCATCTCACGCCATGAGCATTGCATTTTAAAACTACAACTCAACTAATTCTTCATGAAACCCAGTGACTACTCAAATGAAAAGTTAGCATGCACACCAAGAAAGAAAAAGGGCAAGAAATGATCTGCCTCTCCTCTGCTGCCTGATCAATACCTGTGAGGTCGGCTGAAAACAGAGCGATACCTCCAGCCCTCTTTTATTTATCACAGGAGAACCTGAGAGCCTGACCATGCGGTGAACCCTTTCCCCAAACGACCACCGAAACTTCAACCAACCACTGGATGCGACAATTGAGCCGTCTTTACAGTGCTGTAAATGCCTTTACTGCTGGGCACAGAGCGGTGGGAGGCCGGTTCTGCTCTTTCCTTATTTGCCTTTCATGAGCAGGGAGGGTGAATCCAGGTCCTGGAATATAATTGGATGGGTTGACATCAATTTAAGAGTGCTTTTCGAACTGTGGTCCGTGGACCACTGGTAGTCCGTGAAAGATTTCAAATGGTCCATTAGTGGGTCGACTGACAAAATAAAATGATTTATTATCAAGCAAAATAAAAATTAACTGATTGTGTCGTGTTAATATTAATTTTGAGATGTCAGGTGAAGGCCAATGAGAGACAACAAAGAATGAAAACGTCTCAAAGGCAGAGTTGGAAAAAAAAACCTAGGCCTTTTCGTTTTAAATTACGGTTTGAGTACCTAAAGCAGTCCTGAAGTTTGACAGCGATGTGAGAAATCCTAACTAGCAACTGACAAATGCAGCGTGTTAAGTGTTAGCATAGTCAAAAGAGCCGTACAAAAGTGCTAGGCAGTCAGCGTCAGGCTGCACATAGTTAACAGAGCCCAAGTATGCTCCACAGGTCAATAACCTGTAAAGATTTAACATTTAGTGCCCATTATTTCCTGCTTTCAAGTCACACATTGTCAAAGGCACTCTCTAGTTTATTAAGGCCCGGGTCAGCAGCATGGGGGAGGGGTGACGGGCTACACAACGACCTACGGGACAGCAACTAATACACAGCCACACAGTACGGGTCATTATTAAACTGTTGCACACTTAACACAGGCATGCAATAGAGGGGTGTTAAGGTTTCCAAAAAATCCAATTTTCGAGAGCGACTCCAACAGGGACCAAGAAGAACAACTGTCCAAAATCCAACAGAAAACAACAGGAAATGCAAACACACTGAGTTTAACAGCTCTCAGGTGCAGTCATTTACATTTGTTTATCACTTGATTTGAAATGACTCTTCCACTAATAAAAGTTAATCAGCTTCAGATTCGAAATCGGAACGAAATCCAATCGCTGCATATTTTGTTTTACGAATACCACAAGCACAGGGCGCCAAATGACACCATCTGACCCTGGTCTCTCTTTCCATTATGTCACAAGATTTTTAATAATTTTGAGAGAGCAGGAACCTTCCTTGGCTTAAAAAAAATAAGGAAAGGGGAAGAGAAAGAGGGTGATGCCAGAAGAAGAAAAAGAGGAAAAAGTTACTTCCATAAAGTTCTTTTCTTCACAAACGTCGACTGCGCGACACCCTCTTTAACTTCCTCACTAAAACCTTTTACGACGTCCTCACACTCGTTCCAGATCCACTGACTTCCTCTTCATCTCTTTCGCTCTGCATCTGCACATAGAATTTCTGTACGATCACAGTTACAATCTGCATCGACTAGACAGGATATTGATATATTGCTGCTAGCTGTAAAACGTCTTACAAGCTCCTACTGGCAGCACTTCTTGAGTCAGTTAAAATCTGTTGCTTTTTTTTTTTATTTGGGCCATTCTACAGAATTGGTTCAACAACCAAAAACACATTTAAAAAGTAGTATTCAAATCTTAGATGTTCACTAAAATCATTTTATTATCTACTGAAACCCACAATAATCTTTAAAACATCATTAAGTTTAATATATATAAAATCCTAATTTAGTGGGTACTTTCAATTGGGAGGTCTTAAACGATAACTCTTAAAATTTCAACTTACAAAAATGATATTGAAAAATGTTTACCATTTTATTCTATTTTATTTTATCTATTTTATTTTACTATATTGGCTGAGTGATTTTGACTACAAACCTACATTTATTATCAGGAAATGTGTGTAGTGTCTTAAAAATATGTGTGTAGTCTTAAAGAATGCCACTACCAAACACCATTTTTCTATAATTAAACACTTTTTTGAGAGTTATTCCATAACATTTAGTATTTAGATGTATATAACTGTTCAGAACTCTGCTAGCTAATCATGTGTTGATTAATACCTTTGAGCTAAGTTCAAAAGTATCAAAAATTGTCACTACTGAAACATGTGGTGAAGTTTTGGTAGTGATATCTTTGTTATTTTGGGTGTTGTCCCATAAAATTGTCACTACCGTAACAGGACTGAAACATTCGGTGAAGTTTTGGTAGTGACATCTTTGTTATTTTGGGGTGTGATCCAATAAAATTGTCACTACCGTAACAGTCACTACTGAAACATTTGGTGAAGTTTTGGTTATCCTTACTATTTTGGGTGTTATCTCATAAAATTGTTACTACCGTAACAGTCACGACCGAAATATTCAGTGAAGTTTTGGTAGTGACATCTTTGTTATTTTGGGGTGTTATCCAATAAAATTGTCACTACCGTAACAGTCACGACCAAAACATTTGGTGAAGTTTTGGTCATCTTTGTTATTTTGGGTGTTATAAAATTGTTACTACCGTAACAGTCATGACCGAAATATTCGGTGAAGTTTTGGTAGTGACATCTTTGTTATTTTGGGGTGTGATCCAATAAAATTGTCACTACCGTAACAGTCACGACCAAAACATTTCGTGAAGTTTCGGTAATGGCATCTTTGTTATTTTGGGTGCTATCTCATAAAATTGTCACTACCGTAACAGTCATGACCGAAATATTCGGTGAAGTTTCGGAAGTGACATCTTTGCTATTTTGAGGTGTGATCCAATAAAATTGTCACTACCGTAACCGTAATGACAGACACATTTGGTGAAGTTTTGGTAGTGACATCTTTGTTATTTTGGGTGTTCTCTCATAAAATGTTCACTACCGTAACAGTCACGACCAAAACATTCGGTGAAGTTTCAGTAGTGACATCTTTGTTATTTTTGGTGTTATTCAAAAAAATGTCACTACCGTAACAGTCTTGACCAAAATATGTCATCATTATTTCGGTAGTGACAAAAGGGAACACAGCTGTTTATCTGGGGAAAATAAACAATTTTAGTGCAGTTTTTTTTATATTATAGTATGTTTTAGTAGTGTTTTAGTATGCGGGCTAAAGTTCTGTAATGTGATCACTACGAAAACATTACTGTCATAACCGAAACATGGAATGTTTTGTCAAAAATAAAGTATACTGAATTATCAACTAAGATTTAATCTAATTAATAAAGCCTTAAGTTTGAAATCAGTATGATCAACTTTTTGCCTTTTACAAAGAAAAATTGGATTCAAAATAAACCCACTTTAAATATTGGTAAAATTGTAATTTCTATTGATTTACCTCTGAAAACATTTTAATAAAATATAAAAATGTTGGAAAATGTAAGCAAAATCTTAATAGGTAGATATAACCCTTCTTATTAAATTATATATTACTGTGTTTCGGTAGTGACAAATTCGGGGAGAGGACAAATACTCCAAAACATTCTGAAAATACAAAGAGAGATTTAAATGCACACTAGAAATGTGTACCTTGAATATTATACAATTTGCATACATACAAAATTTGTGGAACCAATTCTCTAGAAAGGCCCATATATATTAAAATTTTACATTACAATAGCCCTACAGTGTCTCAGAAGGTTTTACCCTGTCAGTAGTTGCCCATTAAACATTAATTACTCGTGTCGCCACAGACGGTTTGAAAGTGCCTGAGATAGAGGTGTTTTTCTTCAGCGCTGAAATGGTTTGGACGGCCCGGGATTAGTATTCTGATCCACAGACGTGTTTGCAACAGTAATAACACAATATCCACGGCCGCTTTTCATGTTGAACCTCCCAGTGGAATGGATAGCATAAAAGCAACCCTTGTGTGTCCTGGCTACTTCCAGATGGGACTGCTTTTATCTTTTTTCCTTTTTTTTTTTTACATGAAAGCGCCGTCGGCAGATCTTTGCTTAGCGTCTGATTCACTCTTCAGCCAAAATATGAAAGTTTCAAAGAGCATTTCATAAGGGAGCTCTTCCATAAATGGGATTCATAGCTTTTTAATCTGCGCTAAGAAATTGATCTAAAAGTTTCCCAAAGCAATCGGCTGAGCTAACGCAACACGATGAAAAAAAAAAATCGTGCCTCGGAGAGTATTTACTTTTATTGCTATTACGCAGAAAACAAATCATATTTCATCCAGCATACGCATAGTCACAATGATGCTCTTTATATTGTACTGACCCACAAATCTAACAGGATTTTCTTGGGTGACTTAAACAGTTTGGCTTTTTTGTTCGTGCTAAGAGGGCGGAGAGGATGTCATTAGACGTCAACGCATTTAAAAATAAAACCCCGCATTTATTCCGAATGAAAACCTGGAAACATGCTGTACACGTCTATATACGGAGGATATAAGATGTAAAGGTCTCGAATAAGACGCCCCCCGGGGAGCGAGAGAGAAGAGCAGGCGGAAACAGATGCGTTTGAATGGGATAAGCAGAATTCAGGCATTTATCACACAAGAGCACACACTCTGTCTTCATGGCCTCAGCCGAGATAAAGGCCAGGTGAGGCTTCGGTGGGTGGCAGCGCTGAAGGGTTTCGACAGTACTGTGTGCGCGCATGGCTTTGAATGTGCGTTTCACGCTAGAGGGCCCTTCTTAACATGCGGCGGTGTGCACATAGAGGTGTGCCCGCTCGCTTCACTCAAACTCAATTGGACTGGCGCAGAGTGTGCCAACACATTCCACCATTTATATCAACTCCGCCAGCAGATGACCCTCTTAATCTTAATCTAATAATCACCGTCACGGAGGAGGTGCCGTTAATGTCCTCACATCTACGAGATTGCGCTCTTTAACGGCACTTCGTAAATAACTTTTTATCCGTGGCTACATCTAATTTAGAGACTTACAGTCTAATGTACGCCTGCAGCTTCCACTCATAAAGCGATATTTCAGCCAAATTGAGCATTCTGCAATCACTTATTCACCCTCATGTTGTAACAAAACCTGCATGACTTCTTTGTCCTGTGGAATACAAAAGAAAATATTTTGATAAATGTTTTTTTTTTGCATACCAGTGTTATTTTAGTATAGCTGACATACTTCTATAGGTTTTCTATATTTTCTTTTTTCATGTAAATTCAAAAGTTTTACTAATTATATAAATGATATATATAAATGATATATATATATATATATATATATATACATACATACACACACACACACACACACACACACACACACACATATATAGTGCCTTGGCAACTAGCTGAAATAAATTAAGTTTAAGGTTTCTTTTTATATTTTCATTTCAGTTTTTTTTTTAATTTAATTTAATTTTATTATTATAAGTTTATGGTTTTTGTTTTAAATTTAGTTAATGGTCTAATACTAAAGGAAATACTTTTTTTCCTCTTTTTTTTTACCAGTGTTATTTTACTATCAGTGAGATACTACTTTGGGTTTTGTACATACTTTTCATTTTAATTAGCTTTTATTTTTTTATTTTCTGTTTTTTATTTTTTTATTTTAATATAATAGTTTTAATAATTTTGCTAAATGTGATGCAGTTTAATTTTCAATAAAATTTTCTCCTCTGTCTTAAACATGACCATGGACCACAAAACCAGTCATAAGGGGCAATTTTTTTTTTTTTTTAAATTGAGATTTATACATCATCTGAAAGCTGAAAAATAAGCTTTCCATTGATGTATGGTTTGTTAGGATAGGGCAATATTTGGTCGCCACATAGCTTTTTGAATACCTGGAATCTAAAGGTGCAAAAAAAACAAAACAAAACATGGAAATATTGAGAAAAATCATCTTTAAAGCCGTCCAAATCAAGTTCCTAGCAATGCGTATTACTAATCAAAAATTAAGTTTAGATCATTTACAGTAGGAAATTTACAAAATATCTTCATGGAACATGATCTTTACTTAATATCCTAAAGGATTTTTGGCATAAATTAAAAATTGTCAGTTTTGACCCATACAATGTATTTTTGGCTTGAGTTTTTTTTTAGAATTAGTTGAAAAATTGGGCCAGTGTTGTTATAGTTAATTAATTGTAAAACTAAAACCATAAACAACCTAAAAAAATAAATAATTGAAAACTTTCAAATTAAAATAAAAAAAATGTAAAAAGTGTAGGGGAAATTAAAAAAAAACAAAAAACAACAAAAAAAAATTGGACCAGTGTTATAATTATTTAAATTTTCCCTACATTTTTACGTTTTTATTTTAATTTGAAAGTTTTCAATTTCTTTTTTAATTTGTTTTATGGTTTTAGTTTTACAATTAGTTAACTACAACAACACTGGTCCATTCAATATGTCAAATGTCAATATGATTCCAAATTTCACAATACAGGACAAAAAAAAAAAAAAAAAAAGTTAAAACATTCTTCAAAATATAATTTGTACTCAGGAAAAGGAAAAAACAAAAAAAAAAAAATCATACAGTTACATTTTTGTTAAACGACCCCTTTGATATAGTAGAAAAAGCCACTAAGAAGTGTACTAAAGCACTGACATGCGTTTTGATGCATTCAACTCATGAATGAACGTACTGTCCGACAGCTCGGCACTCTATATGGGGCATAAAGCTGGTGGGAACCGTCCGAATATGATCTGAATGCAAAGTGGACAGTGATATGATAAATCCACAAAGGATGTCTGTCTGCTCAGCGGCCCATCAGGCCTGGCAGAGCGGGTCCGGCCTCAACGATGAAAGAAAAAAAAAAAAAACAAATCCATACTGGCCACAGGCTCCTCTCCAATCTATTTTCTGCTCAGCTGGTTTTAAATGAAGTTATTATGACTCATTAAAATGCCCGCAAGCTTGTGGAAGTCGGCCAATTACAATTTAAATTTAGCCTCCCCTTACAAACCACCCCCCAACCCCCCTCTCCAACAGCCCCCCCTCACCACCACACACACACTACCAGCAACAACACACCACGCCGCTGCATTTCAGTATTTCAACCACTGGCTCACAGCTGCAATCAAAGCCTTGATCTTTGAACACAAACAAAAGCCAATAAACAAACAAATCATCATTTTTTCCAGGGACTCTGCCAGTGCTTGAAATCTGGTGGCGGAACTGCAGCTCTTTCACCAAACTGCTTTAAATCAGTTTGACCTAAAACGCCCGCAAAGCAGAGGCTTGACTGATACGTCTTGCAGGGTGGTATCCCTCTGATGCTGATTAATTATCAGCTATTGTTGTGAATGAGTGATGAAACCTTGATTAGGTCAAGCCATTCCCTCATATGTATGTCAGCAAAGCTGAGTTATCAGTGAGATGAAAGCGACTGTGCCATAAAGATTTACCGTGATATAAACCGATATAAAACTGAGATACGGTGCAAAACAGCTTTCTAGACTTTCTAGACAATATTTGTTAGTATCATAAAACAATAAAAGAGCCTTTTGAACAGACAGTGTCAAGAACTTGTTCACAGTTTGAACAATTTTGACTGCAAAGGCCTAAAAATGACAAGATAAAATAATAATAAAAAAAAATCTATATATATTTATTAATTAAAACAAAATACAATACTTACATATTTTCAAGTTTGTAAAAAATATTAATATTTATATTTCTATATATATATATATATATATATATATATATATATATATATATATATATATATATATATATATATATATACACATATATACACACACACACATATATGTATATATATATATATAAAATTATCAAATATACACTGCCAGTCAAAAGTTTCAAGTTTTACAGCATTTTTTTTGTTTGTTTGATCAAAAATACAGAAACAAAATGTAATCTTGTGAAATATTATTAAGATAAAATAACTTTTCTATTTTAATATACATTAAAAATCATTCAATTTTTTTTTTCTGAATTCTTTGATGAATAGAAAGTTAAAAAGAACAGCTTTTATTTAAAATAGAAATCTTTTCTAACCAAATACACTACTGTTCAAAAGTTTGCGGTCAGTATTTCTTTATTCTTTCTTTCTTTTTTTGAAAAAAATTACATTTATTCAGCAAGAGGCTTGACAGTACAATTTTTACTGCATTTTTGTGTTTGTTTGATCAAAAATACAGAAAAAAATTTAACATTGTGAAATATTATTAAGATAAAATAACATTCTTCTATTTTGAAATACATTAAAAATCTTTTTTTTTCAGAATTCTTTGATGAATAGAAAGTTAAAAAGAACAGCTTTTATTTAAAATAGAAATCTTTTCTAACCAAATACACTACTGTTCAAAAGTTTGCGGTCAGTAATTCTTTATTCTTTCTTTCTTTTTTTTTTTTCGAAAGAAATTATTATATTTATTCAGCAAGGATGTGTTAAATTGATTAAAAGTGATAGCAAAGACTTATATTGTTAGAAAATATCTACATTTTGAAAAAATGCTGTTTTTCTTTACTGTTTATTCATCAAAGAATCCTGAAAAAAAGTATTACAGGTTACAAAAAATATTTGGTAGCACAACTGTTGCCTACATAGAATGATTTCTGAAGGATCATGTGACACTGACGACTGGAGTAACGGATGATAAAAATTTTAATGTATATTAGAAACCATTATTTTATATTGTAATAAAATGTATTGTTTTTTTTCTGCATTTTTGATCAAATAAATGCAGTCTTGATGAGCTAAGAGCCTTTTTTTAAAACATCCCAAACTTTTGAATGGCAGTGTATGCTAAATCTATTTAACCATTAGGTGTCACTTCAAATGCATTATGCCGGTCAATTTACATGTTGCCTAATCATGCAACAGCAGCATCATTTCCATTCACAGCCGCCCATCAATTCTGACGGCGGCACACAGGAAGTAAATGCATTCCCTGCTGTAGTTGCGGCTCTGTGCGTTTCGCCGTATTTTTCAGGCGGCTTGTTGTGCGTGCGCATATTACGTGTTTGTGTGTGTGTTTTGCTGTACCGCTCTCATTTCCAGCAGAACAAATTAATCTGTGCCCTTCCAGCTACGCTCCCTTTTTGACAGAGGCTGCTCAGAGGAGAGAAATGATGAAGCAAATCCAAAATTCAATCGCCTGTGTTCTGTTTTAGAAGGCACACGGTGTACTGTACAGCCCATAAAACTCCCAAACAGCCTCCAGACGCTGCTGCAATCACCCTCCATCAAAACACTTTGTCTCGCATACAAAAATAAGACCCGGCATTGAGCTGAATACCAAATCAGCCCATTAGAGCACAGGGGCACTTGCTACTTAGCAACCAAAGGGATTTAAAGCTGCAATACCCGACAACAAAGGACTAAGATCAGGATCTTTTACAGGGTATTATAGCTGGTGTGAGCTTATTCCATGTTTTAATCGAAAAATGTTAACAAGATGATGGCTGTAATGAAAAGAGGCAGAGGAATGAAACAAATACCAAACATCCTTAAATAAAACCATCCTAATAGGGAAAAAAAATGGCATATTGATGGCGTTTTTTTTCTTTTCTTTTCCAGGAAGAGACGCAGAAAGAATTGTGAAATATTTCGAATATGACCGGATTTCAAAAATATTTAAAGCTGATGTGTATTTCAGTAAAAACAAATGCAGAAACAGAACAAAGCTCTATTTTATAGATAAAATATGAAATATTTAGTATTACATATAAAAATGTTGTATAATATAATATTGTACATAAATGTTTCTATCAGTGTTTTGTATGTCTTTACACATTTAACTAATTAACAGTTGTTATAATTTATAATCATTAAAGTAGTAATAATGTAGTCTTTTATCATTGTTTACACAAATAAAATAAAATACAATATAAAATACAATAAAATAAATCGAAAATGCAATAATATATATATACATATATATATATAATCAAATCAAATAAAAAAAATAAAAATAGAAAAAAAATCTACAATGCAATAAAAAATAATAAAAATGTATATAAATATATATAAAATACAATAATAAAATATAAAATACAACGCAATACATTTAATTAACAAATATAAAATATAAAAATACAAAAATAAAATAAAAAAAGTAAAATAAAAAATACAATAACATTAAATTAAAAAATACATCAAATAAAATATAAAATGCATTCAAATAAAATAAATCCAAAATACAATATATATAAATAAAATAATATCAAATAAAAATGATAAATAGAAAAAAAATATACAATGCAATAAAAAAAGTAATAAAAATTATTTTATATATATATATATATATATATATATATATATATATATATATATATATATATATATATATATATATAATAAAATACAATGCAATACATTTAATTAACAATTGCTATAATTCATAATCACTACAGTACATTAGTAATAATCTAATAATTTATCATTTACACAGAAATAAAAATAAATAAATGTAAAATAAAAAAATATATTAAAATAAAAATGAAAAATACAACATCATTAAATAAAAAAACTACATAAAATAAAATACAATAAACAAAATATTAAATCCTTAAATATAAAAAAGTAAAATAAAATATAAAAATACAACAAAAAAATATTAAAATAATACATATTATTTTAATAAAAAAAAAACAAAACAATACAATAAAATAAAAACAAATACATAAAAAAATATTAAATACAATAAAATTAGATCAAATAATAATAAAAAAAATGAATAAAATAAAATAGTAAAGTAGTAATCATGTAATAATTTATCATTGGTTACATAATTTTACATTGTTTATATATTACACATTTAAATTTGATTTTAGTTTTTAGGGATTCAGTCCAGGAGTCTAGGAGATTAATAAAGTAGCAATAATGTAATAATTTATCTTTGTTTACATATATTTAAAAACAGAAATAAAACATCAAATATTAAATCTAAAAATAAAATAAGATTTCAAATAAAATAATGTAATAACTGATCATTGTTTACACAGTTTTGTTTACATATTATTATACATTTAAATTTGATGCACGAGTTGCATTGTGTTAAAGCAGAGTCTCTTCATTGTATCTGTTCCATTACATCTTGACAATGCTTGAGGAACTGTCTCTTCAGTTTGACACCCTCACTTGTAGTTTTATTCATAGGAAATCACAGTATTTAGGGATTCACTAAAGGAGTCTAGGAGATTTTTATAATTTCCTGTTCAAAACATTAACCACAGACATTAAAGCAGACATTAATATTTATCACGTCTGGCCCAAACGGAGGCAGAGAGAAATTGCCGTACAGCTCACCCCTGGGCGTCATGGGAATAAACTCTCGTCAGCTTTTTGATGGGATGTAAACTTGTCAAACAATTACAGAGCCATTACCCCCGTGCGTAATCATTTCTCCTGGACCTTATAACGGAGGATTTATGTGGCACATAATTCAAACGCTGTTTTAAATGGGGATTTAATGTACATCAACAGGTCAGGGAAAGTATTATGGGTTTAAACCACCAGAGAGAACTTAGGGCACGCGGCCAAACAGAAGCTCAGGCCATTTATCCATGCGGCCCGTCATCCCCTGACTATTGCACATGAGGGAGGGAGGGAGAGTGAGACGGGGGCTTTATCAGCTGCTGTGAAGAATTTACATGAGAGCGTTGAGCACCAGGGCATTCTCCCCCTTTCCCCCCCACTCTTTATTTAGAGCCCTTTCTTCCATCGCACCCCTCCTCCTGTCCCATTTGCAGGCTCTCTCTATTTTGGAATATGTGGCTTGGAAAGCAGTCAAGTTTCATTAATTTCTAGTTTGGGTACAGTATGTTCCTGGACTCACATCTGCGAGCGATCATAAACGCTCTGGAATGTTGGCAGAACATCCAGACCTGCCGGCAGCTGATGATGTCATCACTGTGAGGGAAGAGCTGGCGAGGGGCCAGACTGTGGGAGCCCAGCGCTTTCTGACAGAGAGAGAGAGAGAGAGAGAGAGAGAGAGAGAGAGAGAGCGAGCAAGAGGGAAATGCTCTCTCTGTCTTCTCTTTTCCTCTTCCTTCATGCCTCACATTTTTCAGTGTCTCTATTCAGCTGCCTGTTGCAGCGGTTCTCAACTGGAGGGTCGTGACCCAAAAACGGGTCACGGGGCTGTTTTGACAAGGTCACGGACTTGAGAGAAAAACCAGTGTTAAATGTAAATAATAAAATGAAAGCAAAAATAATCAGTCGTTTGATCAAAGCTAACTTGTGTGAGCGAGTTGTGTGACACGTGTGGCCTCGTCCTCGTAAACCATCAACAAAATAAAACGAAGTAATAGATAACTAAAAAAAAAAAAAAAAAAAACACACAACCCAGAGCAAATTTAAAAAATGGTGATGGGTCACGCCGACCACAGTTAGTTTTTTTTGTATAACTATTTGCTATAGAAATAGAGTTAATTCAACTATTTCTTCAGGACCTAAATTTTACGTTGGACATCAAGTGCCAACTCAACACAGTACTGTACTAATAATAATAATAAAAATAAATAAATAAATAAATAAATAAATAATAATAATAATAATAATAAATGTCATTGTTATATAAAATAATGATTTAGTTTTTAACAACTTTGTTTAGTTTCTTTTAAATATATTTTTGCTGTATTATACAAAATATCAAAAAAGTGAAATAAATGTTATTGTTATACAATAATAATAATAATAATAATAATAATAATAATAATAATAATAATAATAATAAAATAACAACAACAACAACGTTTATTGTACACACACACACACACACACACATATTTATATATTATACATATTTATATATTTGTATTATACAAAATAGTAAACGTGAAATAATCCTATTGTTAGATAAATAGAATTGTGTATCGCTAATAATAATAGTTATAATAATAATAATAATAATAATAATAATAATAATAATAATAGTATATGTTAAAAATAGTTTATTTTAAATAAAGTAATAATAATAATAATAATAATAAAATGTTGTTACATAAAAATAATAATTGTTTGTTAATAATAATAATAATAATAATAATAATAATAATAATAATAATAATAATAATTATTATTTTTTTTTTTATATATATATATATATACACACACACACACACACACACACACATACATACACATACATATACACACAAAAATACCAAACACCAAATACAAGAATTAATAATAATAATAATTATTATTACAACAACAACAACAACAACAACAAACAACAACAACAACAACAACAACAACAACAACAACAACAACGTTTATATATTTAAAATAAATCATGTATGTGAATTTATGTATTTCGTTGTATTATACAAAACAGCAAACAAGTGAAATAATAATAATTTAGAACATTTTAAATACAATGATATATTTTTGTGTAAAAACAACAAAAGTATTTTGTAAAAATATTATTCTTGTTATTGTTATTTATAATTGCTATTTATTTATTGTTGCATTGTTGTTATTAATACAACACTTTGTTGGGTTACCACTTGACATCCAATCTTGAAGAAAACCCAGTTGAGAACCACTGCTCTCTATTATACACAAACCCACAAGCACAATTTTGGCTCACTGTGACTTCAGATTATGCTAGGGTGAGAAATGAAAGCATTTCAGGAAAAGGAATTTTTCTCACCTTGAAGAATGAGAAGAGAGATCTGAGAGGCGCTCATGTGCTTAAACAGTGTCAACACATGCAGCTGAGGACATGAACCAGGAAACCAATGTGAAATGGGCTGACAAAAGCTCCTACACAACCAAGATAATAGCTCGGCAACAATGGAGCTAAAGAACAGCCTGCGGGCCAAGTAACACAGCCATAATTGAAACGGCTAATTCGCTGTCATCAAAAGAAAGAAAAGCCCATGTGCTTGCAAGTCAACTTGAAAGCAACAGCTGATAGATCACAATAGCCAAGAAAACGATTCCCATTTCTTCTAAATGACTAGGTTACGGAAGAGTTGCAAAACTTTTAGAAAAAAAGAAAACACAGCCACAGTTGCACATATGTGTGATTGCAATGGAAAAGGCACATACCAAGCTGCTCGATGGTGTACAAGGGGTCTTGCTGTGTTAGCCCTGTCTCAGTCTACTGAGCTAATGAAGTCAAGTGAGGTCCACTGGCTGGGCCCTCTGGAGAATAACACACAGACTTAATCAGCCTGGACCAGGCACTTCGCCTTGCTAATGAGAGTGTTCACACAGTCCCCAAGTGTACGTGTGCATGTATGCATGTGTGTGGACAGTTCAATTCACCCAGCTTTGGCCAAACAGGTAGGCAGACAAAAAAAAGCCTTGTTTTTTTTTCCATCCAGTTTGCATCTGCCACAAGTTGTCAACCTTAGGTTGTTGACCTTGTGTTTGTCTGGATAACTGCAAAAGCTGCAGATGGTTATAGCTAAAGTAAAAAAAAAAAATACATGCAAGAATAGCCTACATTGAAGCAGCAAGACAAATTAGTTAGATGCCAACATAGACAAGTTGCATCCTGGGGGACAAAAAAATAATAGCTATGCAGAGATAATTATATAATATAAATGTATAATTATGTTTAAAAAAAATAAAATGCATATACAATAATAATAATAATAATAATAATAATAATAATAATAATAATATTATTATTATTATTATTATTATTATATGTCAAATATATCAAAATCGGTATAAAATATGTATTTAAAGATTTTTTTTTTAAATACAAAAAAGTTTACATTCCACATTAATACAACAGTTGTTGACTTCTAACAGCTATAGTCAGTTAAGATGCAGATTCAAAAAATATGTAAAAGTTAAAAATACAGATGATATATGCCAAACAGCCTATGTTGATCTGTAATCCCAGCGAAAAGCTTTGCCTCCCCTTTCAAAAATGGATCAAAATATGTCCCTTGGCTAGCCTACCCAGACCACGCTCTGCACTCTTTGAAGTCACAAGGGAAGCTCACATAACACTAATAGCCTAGTCGTGCTCCAAATGGCTGAGTCACTTTTTTTCCCCCTTTTTTTTGCTTCAGTGCTATGCTGCCTCCCTACCCAGCAGCTTCCAGACCATGCTGACCTTAAACCTGAGAAAAAAAACACACACGCACTTTTCCATTATCAGCCTCTCACCACAATGAACTTCCACCCAAACTAGAGGACGTGAGGGCTGGCGAGCTCTAGATGAAAAAAAAAAACAGCAACAAAACAGCCACCACAACCGCTGCTGTCAGACAATAATTTGAAAAAAGACAACACGGGAAAGGGAAAAAAAAAAAAAAAAAAAAAAAAAAAAACTGGCGCAAGATTCACTGTACATACTGTACCCTGGGCTGTGGCAGGCGGCCCAGACTGGCGCCCTGCCAAGTCCACAATAAAACAAACAGAGACGGCGTGCACCAGCCGAGAGGAGCGAGGGGGGGTGGGGTGTGTGTGAGTGAAATGGTACACCACAATACACACGACATACCTAATACCATTCTTCAGCACCTTCTCCTCAAGACGAGGGAGCGGAGGAGGTGGTGGAGGGCAAAGCCACTTGCTTGGTGTCACTGATAAAAATCAAACCGCTCAGAACAGGAAGGATAAAAACAGAAAGTTTGCAATGAAAGAACAAAGCAACAAAAAAACAAAACAAAACAATCAAAGAGCAGCGCCGTGTCTCTGCCTCTCTGCCACTGTCTGTGTCTATAAAAGTGTTTCCACTGAAAAGCTTGAGCATTACACAAGAGTGAAGCTCTCAAGAGCCAGACTGCTACAAACAAAAACCAGGTTAGCGCTGTGTGTCAAGCATCGAGCATATGAACGTTAAAACTGTTTTGTTCTAGGGTTTTTTTTTGTGTTCTGTTTTGATGCACTAAAAATAAGCCGCCTCGCAATGCTCGCTCATTCCGCCTGTTGAGGGAGGCTGTCTGGGGCTGATTCTTTTGGTAAAGATCTTAAGGAATTATGACTGGTTCTTCTGCCGTTTTAAATGCAAAAATGCTATGATGATTACCGACATTTCTCATTTTGGCTCAACTTTACGAGGGTGATGTAAAATTAGAGACAAAACAGAAACTGTATGTGGCAGAGTGCTAAATGAACACAGATCTCATCGTCACATGTCTTCTGGTGCTCTCCATCAGATTTGTTTCAGATCTCTGAGGTCAGTTCAGAAGGATTTTGGGAGCACTCCGAATCAAGTGAGTTTGATGTGAAAATGGGATTTAAGTGTAATAGCTTATTCTATTATGATTATAAGATAAAGAAGCTGATGATGATGATGATGATGATGATGATAGAAGAGAAGGAAGAGAGGAAGAAGCAGCAAAAGAATACAAAGTCTTCAGCAGCACCAAAGGAAGAAGTGATGGATGAAGTAAAAAGCAAAAGCAGCAGCAACAGATGATAAAGCAGAAGCAGCAGCAGCAGATGAAGCAGAAGAAACAGCAGCAGGTGAGGAAGAAGCAACAGATGATGAAGCAGAAGCAGCAGCAACAGATGAAGCAGAAGAAACAGCAGCAGGTGAGGAAGAAGCAACAGATGATGAAGCAGAAGCAGCAGCAGAGGATGAGGAAGAAGAAGAGCAGAGGAAGAGTAAAAGCAGCAGCAGAGGAACGATGAATAGAACAGCAGCAAAAACAGCAGAGGAAAATGAAGCAGCAGCAAAGGAAGAAGCAACGGGAAAAAGCAGAAGCAGCAGCAGAGGAAGAAGCATAAGAAGCAGCAGCAGCAACAGAGGATGGGGAAGAAGAAGAGTAGAAGTTGAATAAGTAGAACAGCAGCAAAAACAGCAGAGGAAAAGGAAGCAGCAGCAAAGGAAGAAGCAGCAGAACGGATAGCAACATGCGCAGAAGCAGCAGCAGCAACAGGAGAGGCATCAGCAGCAGCAACAGATGATGAAGCAGAAGTAGCAGCAACAGCAGCAGTGGAAGACGCAACAGAGGATGAAGCAGCAGCAGCAGCAGCAGCAGAGGAAGAAGCAGAAGAAGCTGCAACAGATGAAGCAGCAGCTGAGGAAGAAGCATCAGAAGCAGCACCAGATGATGAAGCGGAAGAAGCAGGAGCAGCAGAGGATGGGGAAGAAGATAATCAGTGGAAGAGTAAAAGCAGCAGCGGAGGAAGATAAATAAGTAGAACAGCAGCAAAAACAGCAGAGGAAACGGAAGCAGCAGCAAAGGAAGACGCAACAGATGATGAAGCAAAAGAAGCAGCAAGAGCAGCAGTGGAAGAAGCATGAAGCAGCAGCAGCAGAGGAAGCAGCATGAAGCAGCAGCTGAGGAAGAAGCAACAGATGATGAAGCAGCAGCAGCAAAGGAAGCAGCATCAGCATCAGAAGCAGCAACAGATGATAAAGCAGAAGCAGCAATGGATGATGAAGCAGAAGCAGCAGCAGAGAAAGAAGCAAACAGCAGAAGAAGCAGCAGCAAAGAAAGACACAGCAGCAGAAGCAGCAGCAGAGGAAAAAGCAGCAACAGATGATGAAGCAGAAGATGCAGCAGCATCAGAAAATGAGGAAGATGATGAGCAGAGGAGCAAAAAAGCAGCAGCAGAGGAAGACTGACCAGAAGGAACAGCAACAGATGAAGAAGCAGCAGAAGCATCCATAGCAGAGAAAGAAGTAACAGATGAAGCAGATGAAAATGATGAGCAAGATGAGGAAACGGACCAGGAAGAACAAGATCATCTTTTTATATAAAAATCATGTGCTACAAGGTTAAAAAAACAACACTGTTGTTTAAAAAAAATGAGATTTGAGACCACGTTTAAAGCTAAGGACACTTGAGCCGCAGTGACCGACATTCGGACTACAGTAAACTCCTGCAGTAATCTAGAGAGGGTGAAATGTGCAGCCCCGCAAACACTAACAACACATCAAATGGCACTCAGTCCTTCTGTTTGGAGAGTCACTGAGCAAGTCAGTGGCTTTACAAAGGTCTTTTTGAAGCATTCTCTAGCCCAGAGTCTCATGCAACCCAGCTTCTGAGCGCAGGATTATCCGCAGTCATATTATCCAAACTGCACAAGCCAGTCTCCCATAAGGATTTCTGGATTACTATAATGACACGGAACATACTTTCGCACGAGTACAGGCGTCTCTGCGGGTCAGTGCGGAATACCAAACAGAGGTATTCATCGGAGTTCAGACTCGGCCTCTTTGTCTCATCGCAGAACAGCTCTCATAAATGTCACCATGCAGTACACGCTCCGTGGGCTGCCATTATGAGCGCACGAGTACTACAATATCTCCACAGAGTCTGTTATTGAACATGCATCTTGGGATTTGAACAGCCTCTAAAATAAACATTAGATATTTCCTTAGAGCAGCGTCTGCCATGCTGAGTCGTGCATGAATTGAATTGGGCGGCCCAGCGTGAGATGTCACTCATCTCTCCACTCCGCATGTTTTTAAACGTCCCTGCAAAAAGTCAATCTCATCTCACTATATGAAGATATTGACATTGAAATATTCCACCGGTGCAAGGCCTGAAGTTGGAAAGGTTTGGTGGTGTAATCTGTGGGTTTTTTTTTTTTTTTTTTTTTAAACTAATCTAATCTAATCTAAACCCCTAATTACTGTGGAATCAATTACCTCGGCACAGCACTCGCTCTTAATTATCATAAACCCGAGTGTGCTCGATAGGGGGGCAAAACGTTTTCAAAATTTGACCGTTGAGCTTATCTTGCTGTGTGGTAAGGACTTTGACTTCACTGGCCTGTGAATTTGGCAAACGCAATGGGAGGTGAAGGGAGATTCCTGTTGGCCTGGGCTGGAAACCTAGAGTCCCACTGCTTTTATAGACTCTATATAAACCAGATTCACTACAGACCACGGAAGAGCACTTCTCTATTAAAGAAAAGACTCTCCTCTCCAGGAAAAAAAAAAAAGCACACATACAACCTCTAAAAATCAACCGGAAATGTAGACATTCCAGGATTCTACATAGAGAATAGACAGAAATATACTACTGTTCAAAAGTTTGGGGACAGTAAGATTTGTTTTTTTAAAGTAAATTAATGCTTTTGTTCAGCAAGGATGCATTAAATTAATCAAAAAGAGACATTTATAATGCTACAAAGGATATTTACTTGATTTGCTTTTTTATTAATCAAAAAATCCTGAAAGGATGCATCTTCGAAATGTTTCTTGAGCACATATGTGACCCTGGACCACAAAACCAGTCATAAGTGTCAAGTTTTTAAAATTGAGATTTATAAATCTTCTGAAAGCAGCTGGATAAATAAGTTTTCCATTGATGTATGGTTTGTTAGGATCTGACAATATTTGGCCTAGATACAACTATTTGAAAAACTTGAATCTGAGGGTGCAAAAAAAAAAAAAAAAAAATCACCTTTAAATTTGTCCAAATTAAGTTCTTAGCAATGCATATTACTTTTCAAAAATTAAGTTGTGATATATTTATGGTAGGAAATTTACAAAATGTCTTCATGGAACATGACCTTTACTTTGATTTTTGGCATAAAAGAAAAATCTATAATTTTGACCCATTACAATGTATTTTTGGCTATTGCTACAAATATACCCCAGCGACTTATGACTGGTTTTGTGGTCTAGGATCACATATTAGAATGATTTCTGAAGAATCATGTGACGCTGGAGCACTGATTAGGACAATTACTTTACAATCACAGTAATAAATTAAAATTTAAACTATGCTAAAATTTAAAAATTATAATAATATTTCACAATATTATTTTTTTTTGTATTTTTGACCAAATAAATGCAACCTTGATAAGCATAAAAGACTTGACCCCAAACTTTGCATGCAAGTAGTCAAATGTATTATTTTTAAAACATCTGTTGATTGCAATTCAATACCTCTTTCTGTCATTCCAACTCAACTTTTAAATGCATAAACTAAAAGTGAGAATTCAAAATTTCACCCGACACTACAAAACAAGCATCCACATTAGTGATGTTACCTGAGTGAGACAGCAAGTGCATCCTTAGGCGCAGACTGTCTAGGAAGCGTTTTCCACAAAGCTCGCATCCGTAGGTCTTCATTCCGCTGTGCAGCTTCCTGCGGGGAGAAACAGGACAAAATAACATCAGCCAACACCGTTTATGTCACTCGCACAAAAACCAGGCTTTCGAAAGCACCTGGGCATACTATGAGATTCGATTAGCGTGCTAAATGGCAAAGACAGAATAGCATAATTTTACTTCTCACCACACAAGTTCTACAAACTCTTCTTACACCAGATAACAAGACAGATGGTATTAAAACCAAAGCCCTTGTTTTTGAGAAATACCAAAGTGAGGTTTCTAAAACCTCTGTTTATCTTGAGGAATAAACTATTGCTTGCAACCACTTGCATAAGCTAAACTTGCACATCGCCTTGTCATCAAACACTTCAGCTGATTATTCCCATATTAGATGATCGCATGTCACTAGATGTCATGAAATGCCTTGAAAGTGAAAATTATCAATGGCACATGCAGTTTCAAAGTCCTATTGTTCATTCATTCAGTTCCCCAAGCGGAGATGAAGGAGCTCTTTATCTAAACAGGAACATATAGATGGCCATGAGTCCCCAGATAAGAGTGACTTTAACGGCTAGCTTTGGCTGCAGGGTCCATTTCAAACAGGGGTCAACTTTTAAAGCGGCTGAAAGTGAAACATTTGTTCTCTTGAATTATAACATTTCTGAGTATCGGGGAAAAATTAACCTAACAGAATGGAGTCACACAAAGCCAAGAGTCAAGTGGACTTTCAAAGCTATTTTTATAAGTTAAGTAGGTGTCTAAAACATTGTGGATGAAATCTAAATTTCCTCAATCTAATCAACTTTAAACTCACTCTTATGTTGGTTGGAACTTAGATAAAAATAAAGTTAAAAATAAAGTGTTTTCCTCTTTGGCCATGTCGTATTTCGCCTAGGGCACCATGTGAGTCAGGACTGCCACATGGAGCCCCATTGAGTACAGGAAGAGACAAAGATCTCCTTTTGTTTCACTGTTCCTTGGATTAAGCCTGAAACCTGGTGCAGACTGGCTATGTTTAAGTGTATTTACCATTTCTACCATTAGCATTCTGCTTTGGCCCTTAACCCATGTGTGCATTCAAAACAACTAGTGAATGCACATGTGCGACTTTCTCAGGCTTGAAAACAAAAGATCGAGCATCTGCATCTTTTCAATGGCTCTAATCCTCAGATGCATCACATCCGATTGCAAATAAGCAAGTAGTCAACGCAAAAGTCAACGAACTCAGGCTGGTCACAGCCACTTGTTAAGAATATGAAACTCAGTCACGGCAGGTAAGCGGTTTTATGAGTTGCGGTGTAGCGACGAGCTGCTCAAAGTATGAGGTTTGTAAGAACGCCGCGAGAACACTGGCAACTTGCTGCGAGTGGTGAACTGAATTGGTTTTTATTAGCATGCTTACAGCATTTGGTAATTGTTTCCAGAGTGGTAATTAGCTCATTGTTTGCACTTTAGTGCCAAATGTATACATCTTTAATGAGGAACAAAGACGTTCTTCACTTTCTATTCATACTATGTAGATAACAGCACTGCAAGGAAGGTTTTAGTTTTTTTTTTAAACCGTGTCATTTTTATGCTAGTGAAATCCATAAGCAGTTTGGTTTAATTGATTCTTTGGTTGATTCTTCTATAAAGGCGCACTAACCAAGAAGTATTTTTATCAAACAACCCCTCGTTTCTGTTTGAAGTTGTGAGAATCAGCGTCACATGCTGGGTCGTAATGATTTAAGCTTTTATTCTGTGTTCTTATAAACAAGAGTTGGCAGAACATGGAAATAGTGGCAAGAATTATGAAGCAAGGAAGTGTGGTTTAACCTCAGCGAGCGAGAGAGAGATAGAGAGAGAGAAAAAAAAAGAAGCGCCAATGGAAAACCATTTGGGGGTTGAGAATCGCAAAAGAGAGACTTCAGAAAATAAACAAAAGAGGGGGGGTGAGAGAAAACTTGCAACGCATCCAAAATCCTGATGGCTGTCTTCTAGATGGGGATTGTGGAGACCCAACAAACAAAGAGAAGAATGAAGCAGCAAAGCCCTTTGGCAAGCTGCAAGTAATTAAAAAGGCCTGTAAACGCCTTCCAGGATAAAGGGCACTTCAAAAGACGGGCGGGCGAGTGAGCGCGCGAGGGGGAGCTGGGAAAAGCCAGGGGTCTGTGCACCTTTGGGATCTGGGCTAATGCGGCACAATACAGAGATACTGTAGGGGGAACACTCAAAGGCCTTTGTGTGCCTTCAATCTAGCCATTGTCCGTCTCCTGAGGTCTGAGGAGAGCGCGCTTCCACTGATTAGAGACTGACAGAGAGCGCATACTGTCGGAGTGACCCTCCGAGCCCTGAGGGGACGTTTGAGAGCTGATAGAAGGCAGACTGGCTACTTGAGGCAGGAAGGACTTTCACTATATATAATACGTTAGAATAAGAGACTCATCAGATGCTAAGTTCATTACTTGACAAAACTTTTACTAAATGTCACTTTGAATTAGGATTGTGTTAGAGGGATAGTTCATTCAAAAAGTTTTTCATTTACTCACCCTCATGTTGTTTCAAACCAGTACAAGTTGCTTTATGTTGAACATAAAAGATGATATTTGGAAGAATGCTGGTAATCAAATAGCTGATGTTCCCAATTGACTTTCATAGTAGCTCTTTCCCTACTATGGATGTCAATGGGGACCAACAACTGTTTGGTTCTTCAAAATATCTTCTTTCATGTTTAACAAAGAAACTTGTACAGGTTTGGAACGACATGAGGGTGAGTAGATGATGACAAAAATTTTTTTTTTTTGAGTGTACTATTCCTATAATAATAAACAAAACAAAACAAAAAAATAACTGAAATTTCTATATATGAAGAGTTCAGATGCAAAAGCCTCTAAATACATCTGACATCTTTCTTTAAAAAGTACATTTTTATCAGGCTGTGTAATATTTAGCAAATGTCAATATGAATATCCATTTTTTCATACTGTACTGTTGTACTGGCATTTTAATTAAGTAATGGCTAAATTCACTTGTAGTCAAAACTTTTTTCATTTTTAAATTTTATTTTATTTTAGAGCATAGTTTTGTTATATATAAATAAATGTTATTTATTTACTTTATGCCAAAAATCATTAGGATATTAGGTAAAAATCATGTTCATGAGGATATTTTGTAAATTTCCTATAGTAAATATATCAGAACTTAGTTTTTGAATTTAAATGCAATTCTTTGTTTAGCAAAACATTTTTTTTGCACCCTCAGATTCCAGATTTCCAAATAGTTGTATATCGGTTAAATATTGTCCTATCCTAACAAACCATACATCAATGGAAAGCTTATTTATTTATTGTATTAATCTCAATTAAAAAAAATAAAAATAAAAATAAAATACCCTTATACATTCATTATATTCATATTCTTTTACGAGTAATACATATATTTTTTGTTTGCTTAACTTTAAACTAAAAAAATTGGAAACTAAAATATAATTAAAATAAAATTAATACATCATAAGATTTATGTAGACATATTTAAACACAAATGAGAAAGTAATAAAAATAACTAAAATTAAAACAAAATATAAAAATAAAAACATATTCAAAAGATAAATGCGTTTATATAGCCAATTTTTAAAAATAGATTACTTTTGCCATCATCTGACACCAAAAAAAAAAAAAAAAAAAAAAAAAAAAAAAAAAAAAAAACACTACCACTACCACTACCAACAACAACAACAACAACAACAACATTAATAAGACTGTAATCTTTAGCAAATGTCAACATGAATATCCATTTTCATACTGTACTGTTGTACTGGCATTTTAGTTATGTAATGCCTAAATTCATTTGTTGTATTTAAAACACTTGTATTTTTTTTGCCTTTAAACATTGTTTTTTTTTCTTAGTTTTTGAATTCAGATGCAATTTTGTGTTTTGCAATCAATATTTTTTTCCAGATTTCCAAATAGTTGCATCTCAGCCAAATACGGTCCTATCCTAACAAAACTTGCATCAATAGAAAGCTTATTTATTGCATTAATCTCAATTAAAAAATATTACCCTTATGACTGGTTTTGTGCTCCAGGGTCACATATTGCCAAACAATAGCACTGATAAATATCAGCATCTCAGTATCTACCATCGCAAATCTGTCATTTTAAAATCATACCAAACAGCCTCGAAATGCATTTTGCATTTGATTTTACCTTGACTGAAGCAGTCAGATGTTTACATGCAATACCACGGTTTGCTTAAAATCAGAGGGAGGTAATTAGTTTTGTCTGTGCTTCATTTTTACAGGATGACCCTGGACATGACATGCTCAAACCCGCTTCCAGCATGGAGCGAGGCAGCAGCAGTCCTATCGTAAAGGCAAAGTCGCCGGGGCACCTGCCCCTGAAATTACACCAACTTCTATTTTCTGGACAACCAGAAGTAAAGCCTCTGTAGATTTTATGGGACATTTATGCCCCCACACCCCACCTCTTCAAGACACACACACACACACACACCTCGTATGTGTGAACTATGGCAGTTCCTTTTCCCCCCAGGCCTCTCCAACCAGCTGTGCTCTGGCTTTGCCACAGAAACTGTAGATGGTGTGTGTGTGAAAGCAGAAGAGAAAAGGGAGGGGTGGCACTCTGTGTGCCTGAAACAGACTGACTGTAGTCATTAAGGAAGCAGGCATAAAACTCTCAAGCCATTTACTCAGTTAATAAGCGACTTTGTCTAACAGTCAGTTTTGACAACGGCAATAAATTTTAAATTTATGTCAACAAAACATATGCTGAACACCTCATTTCAATGCCGGAGTGGCGTGCTGGCTCGTAAATCAGCACTGTGTTTGAAACCCGAGTAGATTACGGGCCTGTGTTATTGAGCTGTTAGAGCCCGGCCCATATAAACCTGAACTTTCTCACTCCTGAGTGGACCCCAGGCCGTACATCATAGCTAGGAGTTCCCCTGTCAGTGTGGCCCTCGCTGCCTCCCAGCAGGCCGGAAAAACCAAAAAAACACTAGGTATAAAAGGTAAGGCTGGGTAAAAAACATATAGATTTCTTGGTTTTAATTGATTCTCATTTTCATGAAATGATATTGATTCTTAAATTTTATGAATCGATTATTCTAGCCTGTTTCCAGTTAATGAACAGAACATTGTAGCACCTCCCCATCCAATAAATCGCAATAAGCTTTGCGCTTTGTCACTCTTAATATGCAAGTCTCAGATTTTAAACTCTGCACATTTTATTACAGTGTTTAAACAATAAATTTGTTTTGCCGCTGTTTAATGTGAAGTGACAGATCGCTATGGTGAGTCAGTTAAAGAGAAGGAGGAAGTGCACATGAACTGATCATCTCCTCCACTTTAATACCAGTTTTAGCACGAAATAAACATGAATGTATATATATATCCGAAGAAATGTTAAAAGAAAGTGTACAACTTTCCAAAATCTGCTCAATCTGTGTTTCAATTACAGCTGCAAAACGATTAGTCGCGATTGATTCAAAATAAGAGTTTGTTTAAATACTGTGTATATTTATTATGTACCTATAAATACACATCTTAAAAAAATATGTATTTGTATGTAAACACTTGTATATAATTGATATTATATATAAATATTTTACATATAAATCTAACATATTTCTCCTTAATATATACACAAGTATGTGTGTGTATTTATATATACAAGATACATACACATAGTATGCAAACAAACTTTTATTTTCTATTGATTAATCGTGAATAATCATTTTGCAGCTCTAGTTTCAACTGTGCAAAGACGTCAGTATAATAGCTTGCAACAATGTCATGTAATTTCACATTTACCTCAGAAAAAAAACATTATGTGACCATAAACTTGTGAGTCAGCTAGAAAATGAACTCTAGAGAGGAGCATTTTGCTAAATATATGTACAATAACGTTCATAATCATTTTTGCTATTTTTCAATGTTTAATTTAGGTTTAAATAAATGCGTCATGTTTTTATGACAGAAGGCATTTAAATGTTAACATAAAAAATAATAATAATTGGAGTAGAAAATGTAATTATGTAATTCTAACTTTAGTATTATAAAAACTTAAATGTAATTTAAGTATTTGTATACAAATCAGTTCATTTTAATATTATAGTAATGTAGTACCAACTGATGCTCATGTATATTTTACAGCATTAGTAGAGAGATTTTTTTTCTTTGAGAAAATTTGGCACGTACTGTACCTGCTATATATACACAAAACAAATCTATTTAAAATCGAATACTTGTGAGTCAGAATCAAACTATGAAACGTGTCAAAACCCAGCTCTAATTAAAAGGCATGCTGTCAAAATTCTGTAATTATTTACTCACCCTCATGACTTACATGACAGCTAATCAAAATTGCTGTTGGACAATCAATCAATAGATACATAACCCACTCACATATATATCATTAACTTGCAAAAGAAGAGACAGAGAGAATTTAACACATGGGTTCAAATTCCCCTCAATAAACTCATATTTTGAACTATATTTAAAGTAAGAAGCTGATTCGATGGTAAACGCTCATGTCTCTCATGACAATTAACTATGCTCTACTGTCTGCCGTCTACTGTCCTCCACCTTGTTCTTTTCATCCTAGAGTCTTTCATCTGTCTGGCCCTGCCCCGATGAAACAGGTTGGAGTACCGCTAGGCTTAAGAGCAGCGTGCTTAACAACTATGGCAGAGGGGTCATGTGACACCGGCCTAGCATACATAGCCTCTCCTGCTGCTAAAGAAATGATAATGCAAAGAAAATCATGGGAGAGTGCAAGGCTGTTCCTGGGAACAGAGAAGCTGGCCCGTGCAGCCAAGCATGCCCCTCATTCATCTGCTTTTAGAAGGTCCCACTCGATCCCTAAAAGGCATGCCGGCCCATGTGCACACTCAGATTAAGGTATTTGTCAAAGGGGGCCAACAATGCACAAGAGAGGGAAAGAGAAAGTGGGGTGGGGGGGCCAATCTGTCAATCCACTGCCGCACTTGAGCTTAATAGAGATTTCAGTGAGGTGTTGACACCACGCTGCCACAACATTACCATAATGATGATTAATGTTAATTGACTTTTCAAAAGATCCTCTTTAGTAAAGGACAGTTGACTGACCTCGGCTATAAAGTGTTTTATTATTACAATGGACAAATAGAAAACAGAAAAATAGAACAATGATAACAAAAAAAACAGTGAGAACCTGCAAATAAACAGTTTATTTAGATTTATACAGTACAATACTCTTTCAAGCAACATGTCAAATATACACAACATAATCATTCAAAAGTTTTGGATCTGTATGATATAAAGAATTTTTTTTTTATAGAAATTAATTATTTTATTCAACTAAGATGATAGAGTAGAAAAAAATCGCCTCCAGATAAATGCTGTTCTTTTGAAATTTTTATCCAAAGAATCCGAAAAAAAAAAAAAAAAAAAATTATATAATTTGCCACAAAAATATTAAAGCAGCACAACTGATTTTAACACTAATAACAATAAAAAAATGTTTCTTGTGCACTAAAACAGCATATTAGAATGATTTCTGAGGATGTGACATGACATAAAATGTAAAGTTATTTTAAATTGTAATACATTTTCAGAAATTATTATTATTATTATTTTTTTTTTTACTATTTGTGACCCTGGACCACAAAACCAGTCATACGTGTCAATTTATCGAAATGGAGATCTATACATCATCTGAAATCCGCTAAATAAATAAATAAGCTTTCCATTGATGTATGGTTTGTTAGGATATGACAATATTTGGCCGAGATACAACGAAAAAAAAAAAAAAAGGAATCTGCGGGTGCAAAAAAATCTAAATATTCAGAAAATCGCCTTTAAAGATGCCCAAATTAAGTTTTTGGCAATGCATATGTGACCCTCGACGACAAAACCAGTAATTCGTGTCAATTTTCCGAAACTGAGATATATACATCAGCTGATATATACATATTTGCGGTAGGATCTTATAATCATTACTTAATATCCTAATGATTTTTGGCATAAAAGAAAAATTTATAATTTTGACCCACACAGTATATTTTTAGCTATTGCTGCAAATATACCTGTGCTACTTAAGACTGGTTTTGTGCTCCAGGGTCACATATTACTAATCAATGATTTTTGGCATAAATTTTGACCCATGCAGTATATTTTTGGCTATTGCTACACATTTTATTTTTGGCTAGTGCTACTTAAGACTGGTTTTGTGGTCCAGGGTCACATATTTTAATACTAAATAAATGCAGCCTTGGTGAGCGGAAGAGTCATTAAAGTTTACTTTGGAATAACAGTGTTTATATTAAACTATATACATAATATAATAAAATATAATAATTTGTTGATTTTAATTCAAACTTTAACAAACTGTTACACTATGTAATGATTAAAATGAAAAAGCTACATGTAAGTGGTATTAGACTTCACACTCCAATATTTGAAATTGTAAAAATGAAGCAGTAAATAAGACTTGAAGACAAACATGAAAAAAAAAAGAGAGCAAAAACCGGTTTCGTCTCGCTTCTGAGGGATGAGACATCCCTAAACTGACTGTTTGCGGTATATCTGCTTTATTTTAGCAATCTTCGGTGAGACTAGCAGCATGTCTTTTCCCCAGTCTTTTCCAGTCCATTAAGAATGAATGAGGCAGACAATGGCGAATCAGATGGCGAAAAAACAAAAAAACAGAACGACAGCATCAACAACAAAAACCAACCAAATTTCAGCTGTTGGAGATAAGCCCACCCTTAACCCCTGCAACTGCATCCATGAAAAGCCATTACTGCGTTTATGAGGCGTGCGCCACTTCTCCCTCGCTCTCTTTATCTCTTTCTCTCACACACAATGTGGTTACGCTCTATAAGATACAATTGTGCTTGAATATATTATTTTGACTGACAGAAAATTACATAGTACTGCCAGTCTCTCTCACTGTTTACCAACCCTGTCTTTATGTCTATCCTTTGTTTCAAGATCTTTTTTCTCTGCCTTTTTTTTTCATGATCGGAATGTATCAAATGGCTGGGTAATTCTCAGCGGCGCGGGCTGTTTATCAGGAGTCCTCCTGTACATATCAATGACTCGGCCCTCTCTCCCTGCGGCGAGACATTCATATGAATTCCAGCCACACTCACACATACTGCAAACTCGTGCTAAGCATAGATGAGTAGCGGTTGAAGAGAGACGCAGACAGAGAAAGCGAGACGGTGTGAGAGCCGAGGGTGGCTGCCTTTATTGCGATCCAGAAAGGGCTTTATTCCCCACTATACACACACTGATTTCACCTACAGCTCCGCAGATAAGGATAGACAACATTTACAACATATTGCGCGGATGAGACCAAAATGGCAGGCAATCAAACCTTTAACGGGCTGTTTCCAAATAGCAGCCAAGAATTAGACTCCGCTCCGAAACCTAGCGAGCTGCCTACACAGGCGTTACAGGTACACTCCCTAAAGCGAAGGCTGTTAGTAAAGGTAGCATGATTATGCTGCATAACAATGTGGTCACAGTGAATGTTCAGCGAAATTTCGCAAGCAAAAAAAGGTTCATTGTCTATTGTCAATAGTGTGGCCATGTGCTTTGCCATCACACGAAATTCCAGATTGCATGGATTCCGAACATATTTTGCCTTCGGTAAATTTACAGGACAACTATAAATGTGACCTTCAAACACTTGATTTTGGCCAAATTCTATAGTAGCATGGAAACAAATCGCATAATTCAGTGCAACAATCTCTATTATTCAAAATAGTTATGTATATTTATTTACTTTTAACGTATTTAATATTTATTAACTGCTTCATATAATATTCAAATAAATACATCCCTACATGCACAGGGCAATCCAACATGGCAAATAAAAATTAATTATTTTAAATCTATGTATATTTATTAACTATTAAATGTATTTAATATTTATTAACGGATTCGAGACTGAAAAAATAACTAACACTAATAAATAAATAAAACCCTACACGCACAGGGAAATTCAACATGGTGCATCAAAATAAATTATTCACATTTTTTATGTATATTTATTTACTATTAAATGTATTTAATATTTATTAACTTCTTCAAAACTAAAAAAAAAAGAAAAATAAATAAAAGATATTTATTTATATTTAATACTTTTAAAAGTATTTCATATTTAATTATTTAACATACATATACATATATATATATATATATATATATATATATACATATATATATATATATATATATATATATATATATATATATATATATATATATATAAAATAATATATATATATATATACATATATATATATATATATATATATATATATATATATATATATATATATATATATATATATATATATATATAAAATAATATATATATATATATATATATATAAAACATACATATACACACACGGCATACAAAATGCTAAATACATTGTTCTAAATATTTATAACTGTTCAATAATGAAAAAAGAAACAATAATAATGCTATTAACAGTAATAACAATAATAATAATAATAATAATAATAATAATAATAATAATAATAATAATAACAATAACAATAGTAATAATAATAATAATAATAATAATAATAATAATAACAACAATAACAATAATAATAATAATAATTATTATTATTATACAATTTTGAATAAATAAATGTGACCACAAATCCAGTCAAGTGATTTTTTTAAAATTGAAATTTATACACCATATGAAAGCTGAATAATAAAAAAAAATAATCACCTTTAAAGTTGTCTAAATGAAGTTCATAGCAGTGGATATTACTAATCAAAAATTAAGTTGATACATTTACAGTAGGAAATGTAAAAATATTTTAATGGAACATGATCTTTACATAATATCCTAAGATTTTTGGCATAAAAGAAAAAATGTATTATTTTGAACCATACAATTTATTTTTGGATATTGCTACAAATGTACCCGTGCTACTTAAGACTGACTTTGTGGTCCAGGGTCACATATATGCTATGCCTCGTTAAAGAATCATTAGCTTAGCGTCCAAAATGAATTGGTTTTGATGTTGCATTTCATTCAGTATGCCAACTAAGAAGACACCTTCCAACAGTAAGTAGGCCGCAGACAGCAAGGCAGCTCACTAGTATCGTATTTAAAAAAAACATAGTCCTGTTGCACAAAATTACCAGAGCCGCCCTAAACATTCTTTTTTCACGGCCGATGTCATCAATAAATCCCTGCCTTGTTTTGTGGATCAATCTTGTTTTTCGGCGAACATCCCACGCTGGGTGGCTGAACCACACCGTGGAGGCTAGGTTAAATAAGCAGCATGTAGTCCAGGCTCTTCTATGAGAAGGGAGGGGGGTCTCTTCAAAAACAAGACAGTGAAGGTGTATTGGGAGACTGGGGCGTTGAACAAAGCTCAATTATGTTGTCCGGGGGAACAACACAGCACTCCTTTCATTATCCTTTCGAAGCCTCTTTTCTGTGGAGTCAACAGGCAGAACTGTGGCGCATTAGCCGCACACAAGAGCTCTGTCAGGAAGCGGGCTTAAGCCGGCGCTCCTAATTGCGCTACCTGGGAAAAAGAGACACATTCTCCCCCCTCCCCGTTCTAATCCACAATTTATACCTGCGCCCTCAACAGCAGCTCAGGGGAAAGGATTCGCACCTAATGCCTCATTCACCGGCAGCCATTACGAAACAGCCTCTGTCATTAACCTAATGACACAAACTAGAGTGCTATGACCGGCGCGTTTGCCAATAAAAAGGATACACCGTGACGTTTAAGGTTATTGATGGCGACAGGAGGAGGGGTCTTCTGGGTTTTTTTTTTTTTTTGAGGATACTCATGTTTGCAAATACATCAGGTCTGTGTTCAGTGATTAGCTCTGTGATTTGAAAGCCTGTGACACTTACAATAATAGCTGTGCCGGCTAATCAAGGGTTTGCGCTTCTTGGTAAAAATGAGACCGAGAACGGAGAAAAGCAGAGAAGGAGAGAGAGCGCGGAAAGGAGAAAACAAGAAAAGCGGCGGGTTAACTGACATCTTTAAGCCTGGCAGAGTGTGAGGTTAAATGGCAGCGCGAGCTCCCAAATCCTCTTTTTCTTCTCCTTTTATCACGACGCCAGCCTCTTTCTATCTCTGAATATAGCAATTCTTTCATTTCTCAACATTCCTTAGCAGTTTGTTATGTTCTTGTTTTCCTCCGTTGCCATTTGTTGATCTTCAGATCTGTGAGGCTAGCGCACACAAGCGCGTCGTGGCTCTATAAAAAGCCCCAGACGAGAGTTCCCTCCGCCATGCATTATTCATGGGCATCACCTTCAATCAAGTGGCAGAAACCTCAAGGATGTCTAACTTTAGGTCTTCTCTTTTTGAAAAAGAAGACAGAAGCAGGCAAGAAACATTCCAGTGTGTCTTGTATAATTTATTCCCTGTTCAGATGACATCAAATACTTGTACCCTCTTGTGTGTTCCAGTTTATATCTGCCATGCTCCGGGAGAAATACATTTCTTCCTGTTCTAACAAGCTGGCACCTGTTACATTAATAAAGATGAAACTAAATAACAACTTGTACAAGGTGGAATGTGCAAAAACAAGACGCTAAAATTTAAGAGGAACAGCCTGTGAAGCCAAGCGCACACGTATTATCATTACCATAAAAAAGCCTTCACCTCGACTCATATCATCATTATCACCACCTGCTATGACACTCTTGGTAAACAGACATGTTTGGCTGTCTGGGCACGGGCGCAAGAAGGACATTAAAGGCTTGTGCGGGCCGAGTTCTGGCTGTTTCTTTCGGAGCGTTACGCAACGACTCGAGGCGGAATACGATCCGCGGACAGTGACAGGTGGGGGCTCGCTGGTGGTCCGCGCATTTATAGATTTCGTTTTGATTTGATTTATGCTTTTATTTTGGTCGCCTCGACTCAACTTGACCTCAGAAAGGTGAGACTGCGTAAACACCGTGTCGTGATACCGCCCCGTGCCTCGCTCGGGGGCCGCAGGGGGGTTTCAGGTGTTCACGGCGCCCACACGCGCACGTACCCTGCCAAAGCCGTGGTATCTGCACAGTCATGCCCCCACCCTCCGCCCTGCTCGAGAACAGCAGTGGTCTGAAATAGCCAGGCTGTAGCATCCCTCCGCCTGCGGTAAACAAGCCTCCCGTCTGGCAAGGCCGAGCGGCATCCGAGCCCTGCTACGTGCAGAGTCACCGTCCCTGTTACTCACCCACAAACCAGCCTCTCACCGAGAAAGTGCCATCAACAGCTAGCATGCAGAGGAAGACAGAAGAAGAAGAGGAGGGGAGGAAATAAAGGCGTGAAGACACACTGAGATATTGAAAGAGAGACGCTGAGACGGGGTCAGACGAAATAGAATGGAAGTACACAAAACACGGCAATGTCAAGAATGTGCGCCGTATTAGATTTCTGCTGTACGCGGGACATTGATAATGGCTCTCATAGAGATTTCGTGTCACCCCGTCTGGTGGTTTGTGTCGCCTCTGTGCTATTTTTTTTTTTACAGAATAGGCCAGTGTGTGAAGCTCAGCTGAGTGCAGTTATGAAGCGCATGGTGCTCGGCAAACCGCATTAGAAAAATGTGAGGCAAATTTTGGCCGCATAGCAAGAACCAATTCACTAACACTTAAACACTTGAGAACTCCTGACAGCTCTCTTGCTCTGACAATTACAATTCTGGCATATCGGTCCATAACAGCAAGGTTGCTTGAGTGAGGACTGAAATATTACACTACTGCAAAGCTGCAAATCCTAATGCTGGAAGTGTTTAAAAACAACAAGTAGTCCAAATAAAATATTAAGTAAAAAAAAAAAATCCTCAAAGGCTTCAAAATAAATTCCATTTTAATTTTAAGAATTAAAATAATATATCTATATATTTAATAAATTCTATAGAGAGAAAGAAATAGTTATCTATATATAGACAGGAGTGTATATACAGTCATCTTAAATGTAACAATCTTTAAATAATATATGAAGAGTTCAGATGCAAAACCAGCTAAAAGCCATCTCGGTCAAAAATGAGATAATGATACTGAATGAATGTTCTCGACACATATTATACATCCATCAAATACGTTTACTTCAAACTCGCTAAAATCCCACCCTCAGCCCAATCAGGACCACTACTTACATAGAAACCGATATATCTGAGCTTTTTTTTTAAAGAAAGATGTCAGATGGATTTAGAGGCTTTTGCATCTGAACTCTTCATATGTGATCCTGGACGACAAAACCAGTCATAAGTAGCACAGGTATATTTGTAGCAATAGCCAAAAATACACTGTATGGGTCAAAATTCTCGATTTTTCTTTTATGCCAAAAATCATTAGGATACCAAGTAACAATCATGTTCCATGAAGATATTTTCTACTGTAATTATATAAAAACTTTCCAGATTCCAGATTTTCAAATAGTTGTATCTCTGCCAAATATTTTCCTATCCTAACAAACCATATATCAACGAAAGCTTATTTATTTAGTCAACTTTCAAATGATGTATAAATCTTAATTTCTGAAAAAATTGACTCTTATGACTGGTTTTGTAGTCCAGGGTCACATGTGTGTATACACTACTACCTATATACAGATTTCTCTCTCTCTCTCTGTATATACAGACAGACACATAGATATTTAAAATTAGAAAATAATGACAAGCAACCACATGAGTTCTGTTTAATGTGCACTAGGAGGTCATCATTTTCTTTCTGTAACATATGACAAGACTTTTATTTGAGATTATTAAGCAAAAAGTATAGCTAGTTACTCAATCAACTAACTAATTAATCAAAAGGGTCAAGCTTTTTCTTTACGAATGTCATATTTGAAACACTGTTACTTGTCAGAATTTTATTTTGCTGTGCATCCTCTATTTATTCTCCTTGCTACCAGAAAAAGTTGTTAATTTAGTATTTTTTCCATGTCATTACATTAAGAGCATTAAAAAAAAAAAAAAAAAAAAAAAAGAGGAAAAATAACTATTTTGTGCCATTTCCTCTACAGAGGACACCATTATTTTATTTATGCTTTATGCAACACGTGTGTAAAATGGTGATAAACAGGTTTTTACCATTATATACTGTATCTATACATTGTATCTAATTTGCATATTAATGTGCTTTTGGGCCAACATGCAAAAAAAAAGAAATAATAATGGGAGAAATAATTGGCAAGATTTTCATAATATCATCTAATATTTCAAAGGAATATACACGTATTTCTTTCCCTAATCACTTATTGCGCCTGCCACAATGCATAATGAACATGCTTTAAGTCCTGGTGTCCTCCAAAGTGGACACGTATGAAATCAATGTCCTATTTTATAACAGAAATTTATATTTTGATTTGAAACCCCATAACATTTTGACTGATATGTTGATTTATGGCAAACAATTTGAAAGTTAGTCAGATTTAAATGATCAGTTAAAGGATTAGTCCACTTTCAGAACAAAAATGTACATGTAATTTATTCACCTCCTTGTCTTTCCAAGATGTTCATGTCTTTCTTTCTTCAGTTGTAAAGAAAATATGCTTTTTGAGGAAAACATTTCAGGAATTTTCTCCATACAATAAACTTCTATGGTGCCCACGAGTTTGAACTTCCAAAACGCAGTTTAAATGCAGCTTCAAAGGGCTCTAAACTATCCCAGCCAAGGGAGAAGTGTCTTAGCTAGCAAAATGATCAGTTATTTTCTGAAAAAATTACAATTCATACATTTTTAAAAAACAAATGCTCGTCATGTCTAGCCCTGCGATGCGTAGTCTGTGCACTCCTGTTCAATACAGTTAGGGTATGTCAAAAAACTCCCATCTCATTTTCTCCTCCAACTTTGATTTCGTCTCATTTTCTCCTCCAACTTTGATTTCGTCCTACATTGCTGCAGATGTACCAACCCAGTGTTTACAAGCTGTGCAAAGGGCGTCAAATGCCTTTTACAAAAAAAAAAAAAAAAAAAAAAAAAAAAAAAAAGGTAAAACAGTGATGTGGGATGATTTTGAAGTTGAAGAAAATGAGATGGGAGTTTTTCGACATACCCTGTCATGAACCATACTGCACAAAGTCATTTAACATTTGTGTTTTAAGTGTATAAATTGTATTAAAAAAAAAAAAAAAGGTAGTTCACTATATTGAAAAAAATCCTATATTTTCCTCAAAAAACGATTTCTTTACGACTGGAAAAAAAAAAAATTCTTGGATGACATGGGGGTGAGTAGACTACCTGTAATTTTTTGTTCTGGAAAGGGAACTAATCCTTTAAATAGCTATTTTTAAAGACCAAGCAAAGGGAGTAGTCACGGTGAAACTTCCAAACATTTGATGTCTCTGAAAAGCCCTGCATGTGTCCTTTACAGGACATCTAAACTTAAAACTGTGACATGTAAGGTCTCAGAGAAATTAGTTCAAATATAACGTCCTCTACAGAGGACAAAACTCCATAGCTGGGTGTCAGAAGGCTATGAAGTCTATTCAGCTTTATGTAAAGCTATATATATTACGCTGAACTCAGAACAGTTTTCATCCTGGCTGAAATGTAAACCTTAACCACTGCTAGATAAGCTATCAGATGGGTCTCGGGTCAGTGCCAAGGGGCAAACACCTCCATTGATGTTTATTTACAGTGCTGGGAGCAGGAGAAGGCAGAGATTGGGACTGAAGAGGTTGGAGGAAGCAATGGCTGTGTAATTCAGGTCCAACCCAGGCCTCATTACTGACCGCCCGCTGTCTGTGAACGGAGAAAGCAGGGTGAAGGAGCCTTAGCTCAGGAATGAGAGCATAAGGAGAAATCAATACGGCTCCCATGACCCAGTCGCGCGCTGCCTCTCATTGTGAGGGGAAATCAAAACAGACTTCTGTACAAAACTAATAACTATCAGCAGCATGAATGCCTGGGAGGACTTGTCACTCCTGAGCTGGGTGTTTGGTGAGAGAGAAAGAGGGAGCGAGAAAGATAGAAAGAGAGAGAGCGGTCCAGCCAGACACATCAGTCTGTCTTTCTCTCTCTTTCATCCTTCACATCTCAGCAGGGGCACAATAACAGCACGCTCTGAGTGGCTGGATGCAGGTACACAGAAAACACACATAAGCCTTTCTAAGGCCTTTTAATGTGCGCCTCCACCTGCCATGTTACATCACTTTCATAACTCCGAGCGATCCATGAACACTGCGAATATCATTTTCTTAATCAGTATGGTGTCTTGTTTTCCATCAGACGTAACTAAACATCCTTAAAAAAAAAAAAAGAGAAGTAAACCTGATGAATAAAAGTCCTAGCCAATATTTTTTTCTTACTGAATATCACCCAGAAATGCATCCAATGAGACTTGAATTAGGCTTATTTTACTAAACAAAACAGACAAGAAAAATCTCGGTAAGCTCTGCGCATGTGCAATCAACTCTCATTCACGTGATGTAGCTGTAAAATTCTTGAAAGCGGCGGCGTCATCTGTTCCACGCATCTGAAAACCATGAATAATGCATTGAGGAGTGGTGAGCGCTGTAGTGGCTGCTCGGCTTCATCAAACACTCCGTCCTCAGTAAGGTGTCATGTCTTTCAACAGATGCATGCAACAAAAGAGTAATTAATAGCCCAGCGGCGAGTGTTAGAATCCCCCATGCCTCAATATGTCTTCATTTGCCATCCAGTATGCGGCGGGATGGAGCTTTCTGCGGGCCATGTTTCTCCTCATTATGCCCATCAACAGCAGCCAGTCTCTGCGGGAGTACTCGCGAGCTCATTCTGATTCACGCCCCACTAACACACTCCATTGCCATAATGTATAGAATAAACAAGTCATGCTGTCTGCGTATAAAAGGTCCTCAATGGAGAAGAACCTCCTCTGTAGACAAAGCGTAGACGTAAGTCTTGATAGAACAACTGCAGGGTGCACCGTTAAAAAAAAAAAAAAAAAGAGATGTGTAATAATTGGATATTAAATGGATCTGAAATGAAAGTAGGACTGGGGATAGCTGGGGCACTTAAAAATTATGTTTCTGAAACTTTTTTTGTCTTTAATATGATATAAAAGAACTGAAGACCCATTATTCTAAACCAGGCTATATCATCTGAAATTTTCAATTGATCCCCAGGGGCGAAATCTTGAAATGAGCAGTTCCCCTGGATATGTATGCCATGATGTATTTCCGACGTGACAGACAAAATGAGATTTTGGAGGGATCTTGTGAGCTTTCCTAAATATATTGCTGCATCTATCATCTCATCAACTGTACGACACCACATATGCATTATTATCCGGCTTCGAAATGTATGCCTTGAGCTAAAAACATCCATTTCTGAAAATCGTGGCATAAAATTCCAATTTCCAAGACTATGCATGTAGAAGTTCAAGTCTATTCCATCTGTACATAGTACAGAAGCTGAGGTGGCACATGTATATGGAAAAGGTGCATTTACCTATACACAGACTGATTAATTCCGAATTTATATAATGACAATAGCTATTTAATTAATTTATGAATATACAAATACGAAGTGCGTTAATAATAATATTAGATATTTGGGTAACACTTTACAACAAGGTGTCATTTGTTAACATTAGTTAATGCATTAACTAACATGAATAAACAATGAACAATACATTTATTATACTTATATTAGGTAATAAAAATAGTGGTTGTTTGTTCATGTTAGTTCACAGTGCATTAACTAATGTTAACAAACACAACTTGTGATTTTAATAATGCATTAGTAAATGCTGAAACTAACATTACCTAAGATTATTAAATGCTGTAGAAGTACTAATGAAGTTAAGTAATGAACCTTATTGTAAAGTGTTAACAATATTGGATATTCTGATATTTCCCACTCAACAATGCTAAAACATCACCAAACACAGCAAAAATCTCTATTTTTTTCTCCATTAAAAATGTCTAAACATGTTTAGAACTCAAAGTAAAACTGTAAGAAAAGCTTTTTCAGAGAAATTCTTGAGTTATGTTTATTTTTCTTACTCCACTAGAAAAAAAATGGTTTAATCAAATGTAACGTCATAAAACAAGTCATTTTAAATTTTACACATTTCCACTGAAAAGATATTTAAAAAATATTTTTGCAGGGAACACACGATTATTGCTGTGTTCCCTACTGAGATGCTCAACAGGTTAGTACTGCTTTTAGTCAGACCCCCATGCACTCTCTAGGGGCTTAAGGGTCAAATGGCGCTTTTCACGCAAGTGATGTTGTTTTAAAGTCCACCGACTGACGCATTTAAATCAGCATTTTAACAAACGTCTCAGCATCCCTCACCGAAAGAAATCCCCCTTGTGTTACTCGAGACAAGCAATTTGCCTTTTTCGTTGTTTGCTTGACCTAGAGAAAACAATTTCAAAGGGTCTTCCTGTGGGTTTAACAGCTCAGTTGAACAGGTAGGCACCGGGCGGCTTTTTTCCCCCGGAAGATGAATTGGTGAGCTGTCGGTTCCAGACAGGGCGAGTAGTTGTGTTTCTGTAATAGGACACTGGAAGTGTCTTTGATTAATGAAAGTGTGATACTGAGCTGTTAGAGAGCCTTCCTACTGAAAGAGCGATTGAAGCGGGGATACGTGGCGACAGATGCAGGAACACGGCTGGACCTGGAGGAGAGGACGGGTTTGGACATACTCCCTCATAAAGCACAGGAGGGGGTTCAAGGGTTTGAGATGGGAAAGCGACTACGGGGTGCAGAAGCGTCCTGTGGACAGAAGGGGAGCCATTAGCGAGCGGTTCTTTTGATGAGAAATGGCACACATTAACTGGCGGAGCAGTCACGGGGAACGATTATTTTAGCCGTCTTAAGTATGATCGCTTTAAATCCGAAATGTACAATAAAACTAATTTATTGCATTTCATTAGATGGGAGACAAATGCGCCTGGAGTTAAACCGTAATTATGAGCCAGACATTACAGGATTAGATTTGTCTGTCTTTTAAGCTTTCATCAACAACAGGCTCCTTTTCCTGTAAACCAAGTCATTTCATTCTTGTTTTGTCTAAATACATTTCTTCTGTCTTTTATTTAGAACTTCTTTCCCCTGGCTCGAATCTTAAAACCTCAAAAAAACCCACTGCGCTCAAGCAAACACGTCCTCTTCAAAACATGCTGGAAAGGTTTTTGTTTACCCGGTTTTATAAATGCCCAACAATGCAAAGTTTGCAAAGCAAGAACACTCTGTCGAGCTGCTGACAGGCCAAACTCTGTTCCAACGCCTGGGGAGAACTTTAAATAAACAATTGTCTTCATACAAAACGTCTGACAATCTAGTCACGAACGTCCTTCCATTCCAAAACACGCTCTTGCATTTGATAATAGCTTGAATTAAACATCTTTTTATTTGAAAATAAACTAAAACGAGGGAATCGGATCACCGTGGGTTGATTGGCTGCTTGTTGTTTTGCACGTTTATTGAGCAATTGCATTATTACATTTCAAGGCAGAACATGTTTTAACAAGCTGATTAGTATCCTGAGATGACTGCATCGCCATCAAGGGCTTTCCCTCCGAGCGCTTGCTTTATAAGCCTTTTTTATAACACGTCACCCAAAACGGTTCAAGATGGCCAGAGCGAGGGAGATCTTCAAGAGACCTTCAAAACAAGCACAACAAACATTTTGCCTCTCCAAAAAAGTGTTTTCTCAGTTCCCAACCCCCCTTGTGCCAAAGACGGGATTATTGGAGGGGGGGGGGTGGAGGGTACGGAAGAAAGGATGTTTATGCTCGCCTCGTTTCTAGGCTGTGAGCTCTCCCAAGGGAGTGCATTCCTCACCCAAAGCATGACTAAAGGTATGTGAACCATCTGGACAAAGCCACTGGCCACAATGGCCCTACACACCCAACCCAAAGAAGCCTTTCATTCACTGGCCAGGACCTTGATATCCATCTGCTTCAGCAGGGTCAACCATCATTTCAACTGTTATCAATTGTGATCGGTCGCATTCGATCAGAGCAGGTACACTGTAAAAATTATTAGTATTAGAGTACAAGTTTTAGAAGAAAATACTACTTCAGTCTTTCTACTTCGAAATGCAAAGGGTAATTTACTCACCCCCAGGTCATCCAAAATGTTCATGTCTTTCTTTCTTCAGTCAAAAAGAAATTAAGGTTTTTCGAGTAAACATTTCAGGATTTTTCCCCCATGCAGTGGACTTCAATGGGAGCCAATAGGTTTAAGGTCCAAATTGCAGTTTCAATGTGCATTTTAACGACAGCATTGTCAAGAGCATTCATGGGCCTTTTGCTCTATTTAAAACACTTTCTAACATGACCACAAAATGTGTGAAATCAAGCTAGTGCAAGACAAGCATTTGTGGTTAAAAAGTACATCATTTTTTTTTTTTTTATTATTTTTAAAATGACAGATCGTGTCATTAGATAAGACCCCCTTTACCTTGGCTGGAAGCATGTAGAGCCCTTTGAAACTACATTGAAGCTGCAGTTTGGACCTTCAACCTGTTGGCTCCCACTGAAGTCCACTAAATGGAGAAAAATCCTGGAATGTTTTCCTCAAAAACCTCTCTTTTCAACTGAAGAAAGAACGACATAAACATCTTGATTGACGTGGGGGAGAATAAATTACCAGGAATTTTTTATTCAGGACATGAACTGATCCTTTAATGCGTTACTTGCTGTTTCTTTGTATTAATTGTGAAATTTCCTACCAATTTCTGAATTAAAATAGATTTTTATTCAGTGTATAAGGGGTTACTAAATAATTCAGTGTACGAGTGGCACACAAGCAGACCTGACTGAATGCAGTACACCGAAGGAAGAGAAGTTTAAATGTCACATTACAGCTCAATCTGATTCATTATCAATAACGTGATCATTAGGAAAATGCCATGTGAATGGAAACGCACTGGCCGATGTTTATTCCATCTCATAATGTGAGCTGAATTTAAAGCGAGCAAATCTCTGCCCCCTCCAAGCTCCTCAAATATCAGTATGCACCAGAAATCTCAGCGCAAAGTTTATCGTTTTCCTCTCCTACCGTTGCCGGGCAGCTGCTACAGAGCGCTGTGGAGATGCTGGAGGGGGCGGCGGTCTGATTAAGGTAGACTGGAGAGGGCTACAGGAGCCGTTCCTCCACCTGGAGCCCCCTCGGTCCTCTAGAGACCGCTCTCCAGTTAGAGCATCAATACACACGCACGCTCACTCAGGACCTCACGCGCTCTCGCAGGGGAATCGCGCCGCCGCTAATAAAGAAGCTGGATTTGATAATCAGCTCAGACAGTCAATTTGCAAATAACGGATTCTAATTAATTAATCAATGTGCATTTTAACGACAGCATTGTCAAGAGCATTCAAGTGCAGTTTCCTTGCACATGGGCTTTTTGCTCTATTTAAAACACAGGCGTAATCATTTAGCCCTCCTTAGGCAACCTGAAAAGAAATTACTATTCCGGTGCAAGAAAGAAATAAAACCAAACCTTAAGCAGCTTAAATTGTCTTGTTAAAAATGACAAAAATAAAAGTGTCATGTGTAACCAATGACATCTTTCACAAAACAAACCTGCTACCAACCCAGACTTTTATTATTTTTTTTAAAAACAGTGTTGCTTCAACAAAAAACCCACATCACTATGAATCAGCAGGGGAGCCAGGGTGTTTTCTTGTTAATTTGGGAGATTAAAGGTTAACCTCAGACAAACTGCCTCTATTCTCTGGTCTGTTTGGGGTATTTAACATTAACCATTGCTACTTAGGCTCAGCAGTTAACAACCCCCCCCAAAAGAAAAGATAGCCTTAAGCTTTTTTTTTTTATAGAAAAGAATCTCCTTTTCCTCTTACAACCATACGAATATCTAATATTTATGGCAACGCGCATTATTTACAATGAGGTTATTAGGGTGGAGGAGAAAGGAGGAGAAAAAAACCCCTAAGCAAACAGAAAACGTTCATGGGGTCCTGTTTCCCAGAGCGGTGGGAGACTGCAAATGATCCAAACAGAAACAACTGCGCTCCAGACACTCTTAATGCAACAGCGGATTGTGAAGAATGGCGGGGAATCTAATTTGGTTGAGTCGCTCTATTCATAAAGTGTGATGAAAATCATCATCACATGCTGATCCCGACATAGTTTTGTGCAGTTTGGAAACAAGAACTTCAGCGTCTGCGGTCTGAGCTGTGCATTGCTGTATAAAGCAATCAGAGTTGGCGATGACAGTGAAAGCTGTGGGGGAAAATCGGCAAGTTTTTAAGGAGGGGAAAAAAATAAAAAATCTAGGATATAGGCCATGCTGAAGGCAGTACTGCCCTCTAGCCTGAAAATAAACTGACCCCCCGCAACCGCCCAACAGGAAGCCGATGTGTTAAAAAGAGTCAAAGAGAGCTCACCTGCAGAGGGGGCTATCATCAGACAAATAAATCTTTCAAAAATCGGTCTTAAACGCATATGTTTGACATAGAATACCATGCATTTTCAGTTTGACAAACGTATGTGCACATGATGAAGCTGTCGGACAGACGGTTTTAAGAATGATGCATGGTGTTTGTGCACACAGCCCATTGTTAAAACCACCCCTTTTTGCCCAGCCCTGAAAAAAAAAAAAAAAAAACTTTCCACTGCTTTAGTTAAGGGGAAGGAATTTATGGAGGGGAAGGCTGGGGGTCAAAGGTCAGCGCCAGCACTCAACAGTCAGCCTAAAAGGCCAGATAAGGGCTGAAAGCATCCTGTGTGTGGCTGATACCGGCCTCTGGCCAAACAGATACTGTAAAGGCTGGCCGAACGGGATCTTGCCACCAGACAAGTAAAACCGGACTACGACGGTTCATCAAGCTTAATGGATTGTCAGAATAAATGACATTTGTCACTACACCTGAGAAATGAAACAAACGTCAATTGCAGAAATGTCAATTGAAGAGGTCAGTGGGTCGTTCAGCCACTCGGCACTCGCCGCAAGGCGCCTATTTGTGTATCAACTCTGAGATTATCTCGCATGCGAGGCGGCAAGGCTAAAGACTGCTTTTTCAGTAGTCTGAGGTGCGGACAAGCCAAACCTCTGCAGTCTCCTATCTGATGTAATGTAAAAATACCGCCTCGTTTAATTAGGTGTTGCAGGCCTAAACACAAAATTACATCAAGTGGATAAAAGAAATTGGTATTCCGTAGAGTGAGCGTCTTGTTCTAATCTAGATCAGACGGAACAGTACGAGACGGAAAGGAGAACCTGACTGGAAAATCAAGCGACTAACGCAAGATCCCTCCGTCTGTGTATCATCTGTCCTTCTAGATAGTCCTTATCCCTTCAATTCAGGCAGAAACGACGAGTTGTTTCCTAAAACCCTCAGAATGTGTCGAAAGCTCATGTGAGCGTGCAAACATTTGTGCCATGTCGCTCTGCTATTTTTAAGAATGCACGAGCGAACTGAAAAAAAAAAAATAGAAGACTTCCTTTCCTTTGGTAGCCCTTCCTTTTTTTCATTCTCATGACACAAGTCTGTCAGCAAACCCGGCGCTGCTGTACTAACAGAGGAAGTGGTTGCAAACAGCAACATATGTTCACAAGACACACGCGTGTACACATGTAGTAAAAAGGTGGTTATTTTTACAGGCTCTCTTATGAAATACGTTGCAAGTAGCCAATGTAGGTGAGAGAGGGAGCTATAAATAGCGTTCATCTGTCCAAATGTAGTGGAGAATTGAGTATGCACATATTTCCGACTCATGAATTTCCTTAACAGCGGAAAAAAACTGTGGTCCGAAACACTCTGATTTGGCGTCAATATCCTCTTGTTTTATTAACAAAGGCGGCGTAATTATTCAGACATCTTTAGTGTTTGAAAATGGGATTCTTTCAAGACTGCTGGCGTGCGTCCTGTTGGCACCATGTCGGACGCCAAACAAAGGCATCCGCGGGCATAATTGTGGCTGGTATTTTAGCATTAAGACAATGGCGAAATTTAATAAGCCTCATTTCAGAGAAAAGCCGGAAAAAGGTAGCAATATCCCAGTGCGCAGCGAACTAAAGAAACCTGTCAAATTGATGAAATAATTGTGGCGTTTTAGTCTAATTTTACGCACATGAAATCCTCCTGACCAAATCAGCGAGCCGCGCCTCATTCCAAACCGTCTGTGGACAAACAATCATAACATTTCTTTATGAGCCAGCACTGTTAGCACTAAATGAAAGGCAGGGTCATTGCTCATTAGGAATGATCTGCCTGCATTGATCCCAGCAGCAGAGCAAAATGTCACCTTAATTAAAAAGCGACGGTGCTCTGCGAGAATGTGCGCAGGAATCAGAGCTCGCAGTGGTGCATGCTGGGGTTTACCTATGAGCCTGAAAATACAAGCACTCCACACAGTAGATCATCAAAGTAACCTACACCAAGGATGTGATTTAGTACTAATATGAGAAATGTTCATTTTGAACCTTATCACAATGATACGAGCGGTAAGACAGTGCTATTTTATTAATAAAAAGCCTGAGTCTTTTATAAACTGAAAGCCTGTATAAGCTACATTGCCAAGTCAATAAAAGCTTTTGAAAAGATGTTTTTGAAGAAAAACATTCAGTAAATTGTCTTAAGCTTTTGATGGATGCTGTACAAGACGTTCTGTAGGATGACACTGTGGTTTTTAACCAAGTGAAATCTGAAAATCTCTCCATCCATGTGGCTTTAAAAGCCTTACCTTACTTCCTGAACACAGCGCTCAGTAAATGTGCGGTCACACTAGACTTTAAGCTGCAAAATTACTTCAGAGCCTGTGAAAATGTGACACGCTAGAACTTCTGTTTTTGATAAATTATAAATACTTAATCAATTCTAAACTCAAAGTCAAAGTATAGGCCTTTTCTAAACCACTCAGCTTCAAATTTTGTATTCTTTAAATTGTGCCAGAAGGTCAATTTGTGATATCCTCTAGTGGTTAAACATATTTTCAATATATTAATTCAAAAGTTAGAGGTCATTAATCCTGGCACACACTGAAAGGCCAGACTTCCTCGTGAAGTGAATGTAACACAAACAGGGAAAGCCAGGGCTAACGCATTCAAATTGCTCCCAGGTTCACAACACCTGCCTATTTTAATTTCTCTAGACTTTGTTCTTTTCTCTGTGTCTGTGGCCAAAAAAAAAAAAAAACAGAGAAAGTACAGCTTTGGGAGGGAGAGTGGAGGTTGTTGTGGAAAGCTGAGAGCTTGCGAGAGACGTGTGAAAGTCAGGAATGTCCTGTCTATCACCTTCGTCAGTGTGAGGGGAGAGTGGAAAGAAAAAGTGACTCAAATTTGCACAAGCTAGCCATTAAAAGGAGCAAGAAGCAAGCTGTCTCCTTTGTGACTGAAAGAATTTTCACAAGCCCTGAACTACTCTCAGATCAATATAGGGGTCTGACTGGGTGATGTGAAAGCTTAATTATGGTATAATAGTTTAATAATATTCTCTTCTGTATTTGATTATATAATGAACAACCTTCAATATAAATTATTTTTCATACATTTTAAATCTATTTGTAAAAAGGAATGTTATATATAAAAACAGTTATAGAAATAAAACGGACTTGCCTTTTAGTTTGTCTTCCTATTTAAAAGGGAAAACTAATCAGATGAGATGTACAGTAGTACCTCTCATTTGTACAGGATAATCTAAAAATAGAAATGACCACATGCTTATTTAATATTCCATTTTCCTCACTGAATTTCCAGCAAAAAAACCTCTATACATCACTGTAATGATAACATTACTCAAAGCATAATAAAAGCTTAGTAATATTTCCCACTTCTAGTCCAAAGATTCAATTTATGACATGATAAACCTTTAATTGTTCACAAAGGCATTGTGTCTAGTTCAGTAAACGCAAGAACAGGCAGGACCTCCAGGAGCCTGTGGGCCAAATAAAGATTTGAAACAATCCCATCGAAACATCAACAGGCGCTGATCTAGATCTTCTCACTATTCAGGCCACCCTTACCTCAGGGCTGGGCAGAAGTAAAAATATTAGTGATCATATTAGGAGTAATGGGTAAAACACAGCCCTATTCTCTGGGCACAGAGAGACTGACCTAGAAAAACACAGCCGCTCTCATCTGGAGAGTGAGGTAGGAGAAATTGGCCCGAGATAAGACGACCCGCTCTGCTATGGCATTCATGCCCAGGTGCTATCAATTTCCCCCAGTGTGTGCCAGTTCAGAACTGGCACAATCTCACCCCGCAAGAAAGATGCGGCGATACGGGGCACAGTGTAGCTCGGTCTGTAGCGGGATGGGACGCCGCTTATCTCGGAGTTCAGAATCGCCCATTACTCGAGATGGATTCTGCTCCCCGTCATGCAAAATCCATAGCTTGAGCAAGTAAATGGCTGTTTTTCCTGTGTGCCTAATTAGCGTAGTAAATAGCATTCAGAATTAATTACAGGCCTGTAAAATAAGTATTTTTGGATAACTCAAGTCATATAAAAGTCTTACTGGCCTTTCCATTGCTGTTATTTAGTTTTATGAAGGATGTGTGAGTGATTTAAGCACCAGTGATTGCTCTAGTTCAAATGCTCCACCAAAAACACAATAAATCCGGCTGATATCAACAGTTCGGTATGTGCTCCTTGTTCCTACAGGAAATTTAACCTCATTTGGTTTGAATTCATAAATCATTTACAGAAAACGGGATACACACAATGCTGAGAAATGGCAGGTATTATTGCATTATCAGCATCTGTGTAAATTCAAACAAAATATGAACAGCCTGTTCTTTTACTGGATGACTGATGCTCTGCCTGATAGGACATGATGTGATTGACAGCTGGCGTTGGCATAAAAAAAAAAAAAATACCCCCAGCTCAGATGTCGTCGGATATAAAAAGAAATCCACAGCAATAGTGCTAACTGCAAAGACTCAAAGAGATGACTTATTCTCCGGCTTCAGTACCTTTCCTGTCCCTCCCTCCTTTATCTTTTGGTCTGCCGAGTGCCACAGACACAGACAGTTCCAGGAGTGGCCCTTCAGGGAGAGAAAGAGCGGTCCACATGTGGCGTTTATTTTTAGTGCAGCCGACGAGCAGAAAGCCCTCTGGTTAGTTTCTCCAAATGTTTCGAGAGGTGATAAATCTAATATTGACCCTCCTTCTCTTCGCGGGCTCCGTCTACCTACTGCAAATTTTTAATTTGGCCCTGTGGGCACGTGAAACACGGAGCAGTGTCCTCACACCAGGATCAGTGAGGATGACAGAAAAAGCAATGCTTCCTTTGCACGTGTCGACACCGCTGAAGAAAGCTGCTGATTTCGTTGCAGTGACAAAACCCAACTGTCCAGGGCTAAAAATATGCCGACACATCTGTTCTCCCCATGTTGTCGAACATATGGCGGTCAAACATGTATCGAATGTAAACTTCATAATAATAAAAAAAAAGAAGATACAAACCAATCTACTCTGACAGGACTAGTAATTTGTGTAAGTTTGTTTATAGTTCACCCTCATGTCGTTCCAAACCCATAATATCTTTGTTTATCTTCAGAACACAAATTAAGATATTTTTCATGAAATCCGAGAGCTTTCTGACCCTGCATGGACAGCAACACAACTGACACATTCAAGGCTCAGAAAGGTAGTAAGGACATTGTTAAAACAGTCCATGTGACATCAGTGGTTCAACCTTAATTTTATGAAGCTATGAGAGTACTTTGTGTGCGCAAAGAAAAAAAAAAAGAAGAATTTATTCAACAATTTCTCCTCTTCCGTGTCAGTCTTCGATGCATATTCACGACAGTACCACAACGCATGTGTGGTATTACCATTACAGTCTACGCAGCGTCAGAAAACTCTTGGATTTCATGAAAAATATCTTAATTTGTGTTCCAAAGATCAACAAAGGTCTTACAGGTTTAGAACAACATGAAGGTGAGTAATTAATGACAGAATTTTCATTTTTGGGTAAACTATTACTTTAATCCTATTTTAATTCAACAAACATTCAAGTTTGGAAAAAAAAAATGATACTAGGGCGATTTTTCCAATTTTGAGATTTAAAGGAACACTCCACTTTTTTTGAAAATAGGCTCATTTTCCAATTTAAACAGATGAGTTTTACCGTTTTTTAATCCATTCAGCCAATCTCCGGGTCTGGCGGGAGCACTTTTAGCATAGCTTAGCATAAATCACTGAATCAGATTAGACCATTAGGATCTCGTTCAAATATGACCAAAAGTTTAACATTTTTTTCCTATTTAAAACTTGACTCTTCTGAATGAAAAGTTGTGATTTTCTAAGCCGATATGGATAGGAACTATACTCTCATTCTGGCATAATATTTCAGGTGCTGCGCAATATCATTGCGCCTGCTGCACCCATGGTACGGCAGCAAAGTTCCCTGATTATTACCTGATTATTCCTATCCACATCAGCCTGGAAAAAAATAGCAATTTTAAATTTTCTGTCAAAAAATATCAAACATTTTTGGTCATTTTTGAACAAGATGCTAATGGTCTAAACAGATTCAATGATTTATGTTAAGCTATGCAAAAAGTGCTACCGGCAGACACGGAGATCGGCTGAATGATTCAAAAATGGTAAAACTCATCTGTTTAACTCTAGGGGAGTTGGAAAATGAGCCTATTTTTTATTTTTTTTTTTAAAAGTGGAGTGTTCCTTTAAAAAAAAACAATTTTTGTATCGTCCAGGCCTAAATTATTTTTTTAGGATTCTTTCAGGATTCATATTTATTTTAAATGGAATTATTTTGTAACACTGGAATGTCTTTACGGTCATTTCAATTCACTTAAATCTATTTCATTCACTGTATTTTTGCTAAATGAATTTATCAAAAAAAAAAAAAAAAAAAAAAAAAAAAGATGAAATTAAGCCAAAACTCTTGATTTGTATTTATACACCCCAAGTAAACCTGCTGGATTAAGAACATTTAGTCCATCCAGAGCACATAACCTTTTGTTAACACCCACATCCAGAAAACAGACACTTCCAAATTACTAATACTTACAAAAATCCCAATCAGTAAATGAAATCATAGACATCCCATGTTAACAATTGTAACTCAAACATCAATTAAAAGGCCAATCCCATCTGAATAGCGCTAAAGACAGATTACAAAACAAACACAAGCTCACAAAAAGAGAACAAATAAGCCTGAGACTGAAGGTGGGAGAAGAGATACAGCACCTCTGAAGGCATGTCACATTGCTCCAATAAAATCGTAAAAGCTTGCACTCTGTCACCCTTCTCTCGGTTTTAAATGGAGACGGGGATGAAATCAAAGGGAAGGGGGAAAAACAACAAGTAATCAACAGTTGCACTACTGCACCATATACCTACCTGGACATGTCTGTGGAAAGTCTATCTCACACGGAAAAACATAAACACTGATTCGCATAGAAGAAACCTGCTTTTATCACTTATCTGGTTAGGACACTCTGTAATGTGCTCAATGTCCAAAATGATTTGTTTACACATGAAAGGAAACAAAAATGCTTCTCTCTTGCAAAACCCAATCAAAAAAATGAACAACAGCCCACAGCTGGTCATATAATGTGCATTAAATCAGTTCCATTGTCACTATTAATGTCTCAACAAGGCTGAGGATCCTTGCCTCTTACTGAGGGAAAAAAAGAACAGATCGAACAAAGGCAAGGGTCAGAACCTTGACACTATATAAAAGCTCTATCATCTCTTGGCTTTGGGTGATTTCGCAGTTCCACTACTGCAACTACTGGCCTTCAGCGGTGGATTGTGGCTCTCTATATTTAATGTAACCGACTAGGAAGAAAATGTGACCCTCTCAGTCCACATAACAGCAGCCACAGCACAACAGCTTCGAGAGGATCAGCCCTGACTATGTTTGCTCTCTTCCATCTAGCAATGTCAAGGAGAAAGTTAAAACATTTAAATGGCGAAACCGCTCAAAGTTACGCAAACATTTCTTTGGATTTTTTTTTTTTTTTTTTCTACACATCAGCAAGATCATAAAACGCCTTGCTGACTTGAAAAGGAAACTATGATTCATGGACTACGGAAGGCAAATGTCAATTTTAAAAGATTTTTTTTTTTTTTTTAATCAAACTGTGTTTGGTAGCAGAATAAATTCAGGGAACAGTACCAATCCAGCTGTCCTGGAAAAAGGACAAGGTGACCTTGTTTTAGTGTTCTTCTGCAAAGAACATTTTGACGTTTTTGAATAATTTACCTGACAAATAGATTTTTAAGAATTCTTTATCACTGGAAAAATGGAATTCTATAAAAATGAAATGAAATAAAATACATATGTGATCCAGGATCCAAAAAAAAAAAAAAATCATAAGGGTAATTTTTTTTTAAATAATATATATTTTTTTCAGAATAAATAAGCTTTCCATTAATGTATGGTTTGTTAGGATACAACTATCTGAAAATCTAAATATAGAGAAATATTTGAAATCAAAATATTGAGATCGCCTTTAAACTTGTTGAATATCAATGCATAGTACTAATCAAAAATTAAGTTTTCATATATTTACGGTAGGAAATTTACAAAATATCTTCACGGAACATGATCTTTACTAATGATTTTTGGCATAAAAAAAAAAATAATTAATTTTGACCCATGCTACTTATGACTGGTTTAGTGGTTCAGGGTCACATATATACCAATTTATTATTTTAATGTTTTTATAAAAGTAAAAAGATGACAATACTACCAATATCAACAATAATAAATCGAATCATTCGCACTGCATTCTGGAGTCATGACACCACATAAACAAACACATGCTACACTATACATTCAGGCTTTCCCATCTCCGCCTCTTTCACACATCTATAGGATGCATATGGACTTCCCCGCCAAGAGACGTTAATAGCTCACTACGATTTAAATTTGGGCCTCTCTTTTTTCTTCCCCCCCACCAACTAACTAGTACACAAAGGTTTATTTTTAACCATTCCACACATTAGACAAGCAGCTGACAGGGGCAGAATGTGGGACCCATTACCTCATCACAATAGTGGGAGTGCAAGGAGCCGAGAGACAAAGAAAAGAGGGGGAGAGGAGTTGTGGCCACTTCACGCTCACACATCAGCATTTCCACAGCACAACTCTATTTCAGCCAGCCGGACTGAAGCGAAACTCTGTAAAGTGGATGGAGAGTGATGTGCTCCTAATGCAGGTGATTGGGTCTCTAGTGCAGTCTGAAGAACACTGCAACTAAGAAAACAGGTCAGGCAGACAGCGCCATACGAGAGGAACAGGTGTATTATGTGTTGTTTGTGAAGGGAAGAGAAGAGAAGGGATTGCAAAATGTATACTATTTTATTATATTCACAACGCAAAACAAATTAAAAGAAGACATATTTAGCTTGAACTAAATCGTTTAAGGTTTGGCTATTTATTAGGATTTTTTCCTAAAAACCTCTTTCACGGTTTGATTGCTCACTGTTCTGTCAACCAAATTCAAAGCCTCTGTCAAACTCAGCTTGAGGTAGGCCAAACTGGAGGATGACCATCTTTTGTGCTTTTTAGGACAATGGTCCAAAAGGTTGGGGTCAACACTGGACCCCTGAGACCCTCCCCATTCCTACCTCCCGCGTGTAGACCTCTGCCCCATGAACTCTGACCCTGTCCGTATTGTGTGCCTAAAAATAATAAAATCTGTTCCGGCAGACTGTTCTGTTATGTGTATTGTATGCAGGGTTCTTTCTTTGAACACTCTCGCTCTCATTCTTAGCATTTAAGTCAAGATTACACCAAGATTATGTGGGATTCTACTGGCAGATGGTGCGTTTTTTTTCCTCCATAAAGCTGAGTGGAGCCAGGAGCTGGCTGGGCTACTTTCCCTTACTTAATGAAAGAAAACAAATACTACTGGTTTCAGAACGCTTTGGGTATTGAGTCCAACAAGATGGCATATAATATTACAAAACGTGTCTGTTTTTTCAAGAGCGTGACTCAAAACAATATAAAACCATATGTGGAGCCGCATTTTTGCAGACATTGTGGTCCAATTGTGATTAATTTCCCTTAGCAACTGGCAGTCACACAAAGCCACAGAGACAGGATAAATGAATAAATTAAGTTAAAATAATAAAAAAAAATATTAATCAATAATAATAATAATAATAATAATAATAATAATAATAATAAGATGTACATACAGTTGAGGTCAAAAGTTTACATACACCCTGCAGAATCTGCAAAATGCATGTTATTTTTTATTTAGTACTGACCTGAATAAGATTTCACCTAGGCCACAAGAGATTAAAATAGTTGAAATTATAAAAACGACCCATTTCAAAAGTTTACATACACTTAATTCTTAATACTATGTTGTTACCTGAACGATCCACAGCTGTGTTTTATTTTAGTTTGGTGATAGTTGTTCATGAGTCACAAACCGCTCATTATTCTTCCGAAAATTCCTTCAAATTCTTTGTTTTTTCAGCGTTTTTGTATATTTGAACCCTTTCCAACAATGACTATGATTTTGAGATCCATCTTTTGACACTGAGGACAACTGAGGGACTCATATGCAACCATTACAGAAGGTTCAAACGCTCACTGATGCTGCAGAGGAAAACACGGCGCATTAAGGGGGGTGAATAAATTTCACTCATTTTGTCTTCTGGGAAATGTTTTATAGCTTCTGAAGGGCAGTACTAAATGAAAAAAAAAAAAAGGTTTTTAAGGCAAAATAAGAATAAAATCTTCATTCTGTTCAAAAGTTTACACCCCCAGCTCTTAATGCGTCATTTTTCTTTCTGGAGAATCAGTGGGCTTTGGAACTTTCTGTAATAGTTGCATATGTATCCCTCAGTTCAAAATCATACAGTCATTGTTGGAAATGGTTAAAATTTTGGTCAAATTAACATTTTGCAGATTCTGCAAGGTGTGTAAACTTTTGACTTGTATTTTATATTTATTACAAATGTAATTAGAATAAATAAAAATAAATTAAATATTAAAATCAAAATATAAGATTAAAATATAGAAAGAAAGAAAATATTTAATTAAGTTAATTGATTTGGGATAAGAAAGTCAACCAATGTAAAGCAGACATGAGAAGTCTCACTGATCTTTTTCCTCTTCTCAAAGCACATGTTGGTCCCACCATGGCAGCGTGGTATTGCCGGCGTTGTTTTTTTAAACTTTGCCTGTGTGACAGATTCGTTGCTGATCAATAAAAGACCCTCTATGAAGGCCTGGAAGTCAGCTCACCCCACCCGCGATGCTCTTTGACCTTATTGAAGGCCTGACTGAGCAAAAACACTGGTCTTCCCATGAGGCCCCTAGAGGCTCCTGTTTCACTTGGGCAATGAAAGGGACTACTGTAAATAATGGGGGCCTGTTTGACCCCGCCTTTGTCTGTGGCAAGACCCCTGCATCCACTCTACTGTAACAGACTAACCTTTCACAATGGAAGCTCTCATGCCCCGAGACCCCACTACACCCAAGTCAGGATTTAAAATAGCACAGTCAGACCTCTCGACCGAGCTCTGTATATTCTATAAGACAGGCTTTTATCTCAACAACCCACCCATACCCCCCAACGAACCTCCTTTTTTTCCATTGTACTTGCTGATGTAAGCACACCGAATGCTTCTTTCCCATAACGTAACACAAAAACTCACATCTTGAGAACCTGGACAGATAGGTTGACCCTACTGTTGTTGGAGAAACCCACTTCAGGCTTGGTAAGGAACAAGGCACAAGGGTGGAATGAGGTCAGAGGCTAAGTTATTCTGATGCATGCGTGAGGATGCAGGAAGCTGAGCCTCTGAGATAAGGTTTGATGTGCTGATAAGGACACCAACACCTGTTGAGGAGCTCTTCTCTAGTTGCGCAAAAGCCAAACTTTAGCAGGAAAACGTCTTCCTGTGTGTAAAGTGACCGAGTTGCATAAAGCAACCTAATCAGATTGATACCGAACTTGCTAAAAATTCCAAAACGCATCAGATAGTCAGGCTGACACGTATTTCTTGAGAAATCCTAGCCAAAATGCGTATTTGGCTCTTCAAAAGTCACCGCCGCCAACCCCGAAGACAGGATCAATGTGACTTTTCTTTCACGGGAAGGTCAAACAAAGAGCACGGGGTGTAAAATTGCTGGGCGAGACAGTGGTGGCTCATGTAGGGGAGAAGCAAAGAGCCTCCGTTCTGCTCTATGCTTAATGGTGTACAGCACGTCCTGACAGCATCATCAGTTTCCTTCTGCCACGGACACAAACAGCAGAAATGATGCCGTGTGAGTCATGACGTGTCACAGTGGGCAGCCCTGGTGATCAGTCCAGTAAATGGAATGGCTTTTGGACTCCCAGACAGTGAGGGAACACAAAAACACTTCAGCCTGAACTAAAGGGAGAGAAAGCTCTCTGTGTAACGCGCCAATAAAACTCAAGTGCAATTTTGGTGACAGGTCAAAAATAGTCTGAGAGACACAGGGTAGAAAACTATATCAATTCATCTGCAAAAAAAAAAAAAAAAAAAAAAAAAAAGAGAAAAAGCCCATTTCGGTTTCATGTCTGTCTGGAGTAGACAGGGAGAGAGATGAAGAAGTGCGTGTCACTGACAATATTGGCTGTTCGTGGCATGAGAAACAGACATTGAGGTAATTAAAACGTTACAGGGCCATTTTAGTTTCATAAAACGTTTTCAGTCACTCTGAAAGCCAAACAATGGCGATTTACTGACGGCCATCGCTCAATCTGGGGCTAAATGAAGGTAGTGTGCTTAGCGAAATAATCTCTCTACTATTGAATTAGAGCTCAGATGTATTTGGTAATGTAAGTGCAGGGCATGGCCTTGCGCTCAAACAAGCTCTCTTAAGGCCAAGCCATTAATCATTCATCCTGTCCTGCTTGTGATCACTGCAGGCGTCTTCAGTCAGCAAATACATAAATCAATTATGGTTTGAGCTTTATTCTACCATTTATCCAACTGATCCCCCTGGATTACAACATGGCTTAAAACGTGCCGCTTGGCTTTCTGCATTCGCTGAGAGTTGCCATCCCATATCTCTCAAATGCCTCCAGCAGGAGATAATAGAGGAGAAAGAGAGGGAGGCTTCTTTAGGCCATGTCTCAACTAACTCAATTTCCACCCCTCACAGAAAGGGGGAGAAAGAGAGAAAGTCAGCAAGTGTAAGAAAAGAAATGAGGGGCAGAAAAACAGAAAACACTGAGGGGGTGATTAATAATATGAAATAAATATTAGTTGGTCACATTTAACATTGCACAAATGAAAATTCATTTCAAAAGGAACCCATGCAGCAATATTTACCCACACAGATTTCACATTGGGTTCAAGTTGGTTAAGTGAATTCACCACACTGATAAACAGACAGCTGTTTGGTTTAATAATAGGCCTTTTTGCCTGCAAACTTTTGTGGCACGCTAAATGCACAAAACATGCAAATAAAACACATATACAATCAGTGCTGGGTAGTAACCGATTACATGTAATCTGGATTACGTAGTAGATTAAAAAAAAATTAAGTACTTATTTTGTATTTAAGTGTTTTAGCTTGAAAAGATTTATTTTAATTATCAGCTTTTTTTTTAAATTCACAAACCCCAGTTTGGGAAACTTTGATGTAATACAATGTTTGGAATATAATTTTCTTTCGCTTTGTATTTTTACATCAATATGGTACAAGATTATCCTATTTAAATCAAACAAAGTAATCTGATTCTATTACCTTACATGTGTAATGTAATTGGATTACATTACTAATTATAATTTATGTCATGTAATTTAGGCTCAGTAACAGACTACAATTTGTAAGTAAAGCAAGTGTTTCAAAGACTTTTTTTTTTTTTTTTTTATGTACACTACCAGTCAAAAGTTATTAAAAAACAAGATTTTGAATGTTTTTTTAAAGAAGTCTCTTCTGCTCACCAAACCTGCATTTGTTTGATCCAAAGTACACCAAAAACAGTACAATTTTGAAACATTTTCACCATTTAAAAAAAACGTTTTCCATTTGAATATATTTTAAAATGTAATTTGTTATTTCATATCTGAATTTTTAGCATCATTACTCCAGTCATTTTTATATTCTGATTTGCTGATAAAAAAAAAATATTATTAATGATTATTTTGAAAACAGCGGAGTATCTTTTTTTTAGGTTTCTTTGATGAATAGAAAGTTTTTTATCTGTATTATGAATCTTTTGTAACATTAAAACATATACACACACATAATATATTAGTGGTGTCAAAATTAGCGTTAACGCAGGCGATACATTTTTTCATATTAACGTGTTAAAAATATTTAACGCAATTGACGCAGGGGCAGGGCTAGGTTTGGCCACCCTACTCACAAGTCCTAAAGAAATGTGTTTATTTAGATGCGCAGAGTGTCTTTACGAGCACATCGAATGGGAGACTTTTCAGACGCGCGCACCAACTTCACTTCAGCATCAGACGTGAGTCAAACGAGCGCAGAAACGGTACCAGGGACGAGGAGCTTCAGTACATCAGTGAACTGTTTAGATGGGATGGTGTCAGGCCATATGTTGGTAAAAAACGAATTTACCTGTCCTGTCAGCCATTATACTGTGCTCGTAGCGCACGCTCTTCAAGTGTTAAGCTTTATCTGTATAATTTAGTGATTGATAACTTTAGGCTATATTTATTTGATGAAGGTCAAAGGTAGCTAGCCTATATTAAATTTATTATAATGGATGTATGTGAAGATTGTTTCAAGTTAGAAGTTATTTTTTAAAGTCTAATAAATGTTAAAATGATAGCTCTCAATTGTACTGTATTGTTGAATGGTTATATTTAATGGTGAAATTTTAAGAAAAAAAATCAGAGTTATCAGTGATACTTGCCTTCAGACAAAAAAAAAAGAGATGGCATTAAACAAATATAAAAAATATACATTATGTTGTTTCTACATTAATTTAAAGCATAAATGTAAAATTATTGCAATATAAAAGTATAATTAAAAACTTAGTCAGGTAGGATAAATGCGCGATTAATTAGTTAATTTCTTTACCGATTATTTTATCGATATATACACACACACAGACTCCAAGCTTTTGAATCATGTAGCGTATAATGTTACAAAAGTGCTGATCTTTGGATCTTTTGGAATAAATTACATTTTTGTTTTAAATAGCAAAACTATTTCACAATATTACTGCTTTTGCTGTATTTTGGAGCAAATAATGCAGGCTTGGTAAGCAGAAGAGATGTAAAACACTTTAAAAAACACTTTAAAAAACACTGAAAATCAAGTTTCAATGAGACATGTTTAAAAAGCTTGTACAGTCAGTTTGATTACTTAAAGATTTAAGCTGAGGTTAAGCTGTTGGTGGAATTTTTTTCCAGTGCATGCACATAAATTTAAGCACTTGGTAAAAAAAGAGACTTAAAATTAGCTTCATCAGCATTATAAATTTAACCATCTCTACTGATTTAACTCAAAGCAGTTGAGCAGTTGGAGTTTCAAGCACATGTTTTTCCCATAAATCCTCCAACATGCAGCCTGGCCGCTTCCTACCTGGTCTGACATCACACAGATCTAATGTGATGGGTATTTTATGACCCCCTCCGTAGCACACTTGTATCACTCTATCGGGGGCCCCTTGCCAATCTCTGGCACCCCATTCAACAGGCAACAAAGGAGCTAATTAGAGCCCCTCTCGGTGGAAGCCCGAGGAAGGTTCTGATTTGATACTTCCAGGGGATTCCGGAGCCCCAGCAGTGCATTCACACAGCCCTCGTGCACGCTTGGCTTGGCCCTTTGCTCCAGACCTTCATTGTACGCACAGCTCGGCTGCGCCTTAGAACTAGCGAGGGGGAACCGACACGTCTTCTTTCATGTCGCGGGAGCCAGAAACCAGATGCTAATGGGATATTGATGGGATTAAAACACTGTACTTACTGAAAAGAGGAACCTGTGATGTATAACGTGGCTGAAATTAAATTGGATGTTGACTTTTCTTTGCGGATACAAGAAGTGCAACGTATATTTTACTTAAATACTGTTAAAGTGATAGTTCGCCCAAAATACTGTCATCACTTGCTCACCCTCAAGTTGTTCCAAACCTGTACGAGTCGATATTTTGACTTTCATAGTATGTAAAAAAAGAAGTCTTTTGTGTTCAACAGAAGAAACAAACTCATACAGGTTTGGAACAACTTAAGGGTGAGTAAATGATTACAGAAATTTAGACAAATTAAGAGAATGAAAGAAATCTAAAAGGTCAAATAAGTACTAAAAAAATGACTTTAAAGGGCAAATGGAAAAGAGTCAGAAGTTACTTAGCAGATCTGAAACCACTGAAATATGTTTGTTAAGTGGCAGTACAGCAACTATAGAGTTTTCCCATCAAATTCAGACCAATAAAATGATACAGACCAACAGTGAACCTGATTGCTGACCAGTCACACAAGTGAGAAAGGACCAGAATAGGGCCGCCGTCTATGAAACACCAGCGTCTTATCTGAACCCGCCTGCTTTTGCTTCATCTACATTGCCACGGCCACTGTTTAAATCTGATTTTAATGCACGTATACGTGCATCTACATGTGTGGCGAAGCAGAATGGCTTCAGATACATTCGCAGGCGGTTAGTATGCCACCTGGCACCGCAGTGGGCTTGCAGCGCCCTGCTCTGTCTGTAATCCTTCCATCTCCAGTTGCAGAAAGCAGATAAGAAAGCGGCCAGTGAAAAGCACCTCAGTGAAAAAAGCCCTGTGAGCAACCGTCATGTCTTTTTACTGGGCATGCCAGATGCCTATCGCTTTAATAATACGGGGCAGCGCTGTCTGCCTGTCTGTTTACTTTTATTCCTTATTCATGTGCGAATCAAAAAGTCTCTTCTTTTCTACACGTGAGTACCGAAGCCGAGCCCTATGTAGGTGATGCCTCAGATATGAGTAGACAGAAGCGAATCAAATAAGAGTAAGGTGGCGAAATTCACCTGATGGACTGCTCTGATACACGAATCAACAAACTTGTTTTCGTCAGCGAGGCTCTGAAGATACAGAGCCGCAGTCAAGGTGCGCAAGTCCAATACACATGATGCAACCTAGTGTTAAGTCTTTAATCGATACATCTCTTGTCTTGACAGTGAGGACAGAAGGCAGATTCCAGATCAGAGGGGTGGCGGTGTAAATCTTTACAGTTCAAGCGGGGCTTTTAAAGCCTGTCCATAATTGGGCGCCTGCCAGCTGCGGCCGTATGTGGGCTGCATAGACAAATACTAGCGTCTGAAAGAAAAAACACTGAAAAATACAAATAACACACGCATTTTTAAAGGCATTCAATATGGGAACGTTTGCGATGCCATATTCTATTATAATATCCAACTATAAATTAAAATTGGCTATGAAAATGTGTGAATTCACACTACTTGCTTGATAAACTTTAAATTCCTCTTTCTACGCTGTCTTCCTTGCCACAGAATATCTTGAGAAAGAGAGTAGCTTTAATTAGGCAATGGCTCAATTTCATTCTCAAAACACTAACAAAACTCCTCTTGAACATAAAATAGGCATTTCAGATTTTTAGACAAGTAGAAGTTTCATAAGACAAAATTTCTTGTCCCAGAAATGCATTGAAAGGTCAAAATCATTTTAGGGCACCATTATTCCCATTTTCAGAGCAGCAATGAGGAGTTTCAGAAACTTAATTGGCTAACTTGACAAAGTGAAGGGTCCACTTGTTTGAAGTCGTTTTGGCTTAATTGCAATCATTCTTAATTACCATAAGGCTTTAGAGTTAAACTCCACACTATCAAATCAACTGGCAAAGAGAACGTTTCACTTTTAAGACGACCTAAACTTCCAGGGTTTTGATTTTTTCATTATGCATGTGACGTATGCATATCCACCGCATATCGCACTGTATATTTTTCACTCACAGCATTGTTTTAATTAATTTTGGACTAAGTAGAGTGCCCATAGAGCTAAACACAAAAATCCTTAGTCACACCAAAGATAATATGTGACCCTGAACCAAAAAAAAAATTCATACTGGAACATTTTTTAAAACTGAGGTTTAACTATCATCTGAAAGCTGAATAAATAATCTCTCCAGTGATGTAAACAACTATTCAAAAATCTGGATTCTGAAGGTGCAAAAAAAAAAAAAAAAAAAAAAAAAATCAAAACATTGAGAAAATTTAAAAGTTGTCCATATGAAGTAAGGCTGCAAAATGGTTAGTCGCAATTACTCGTTTTAAAATAAAAATTTGTATTGTGTATATTTATTATGTATATATAAATACATACATCTATATATTAAGGAAAACTTCTAAATATTTATTTATAAAATATTTTATAGAAAATAAATAACATACAATTTTTTTTAAATATATACATTTATGCGTGTATTTATATATACATAATAAATATACACAGTACACATACATAGTAAACTAACTTTTCATTTAAATCGTTTTGCAGCTCTAAAATTAAGACCTTAGAGCTGAATTTTACTAATCAAATTATGTTTCGATATATTTACGGCAGGACAAAATATCATGGAACATGATCTGTACTTCACATACTAATGATTTTTGCCATTAAAAAAATAAATAAAAACTATAATTTTGACCCATACAATGTATTGTTGGCTATTGCTACAAATATAACTATGCTACTTTCAACTAGTTTTGTGGTCCAGGGTCACATATAAGGATGTGGAGACGGGCCACTCATTGCAAAATGGATCGGAGAAAGTCCTGCATTTCAGTTTATTTATAACGTTTGTTTATTCTAGTAAACATAGGCAGATTGTTTGCAAATTTAGAAGTGCACTTTTTTTTCTTAAAAAGTCAAAAATTATGCAATGTTTTGTCAGATTCTATTACCAATTCAAAAATGTTGATAAAATGTTTTAAATTTCACTAGGAGCTGTACTTGTATGTGTATTACCTGTATTTACCAAGACGCCTGTGAATAAAAAAAGTGCTTGTCTTAAAAGGACAGTTCACCCAGATAGATATCATGAAAATATATATATTGAAGAATGTTGGTAACCAAACCATTTTGATGAACCAAAAAAAAAAAAAAAAATCTTCTTTTCTGTGTCATACAGGGTTAAAATAACATTAGACAACTTTTTTATTTTTGGGTGAACTATCCCCTTTAAAAAATAATTCGCTGAAACAAACTGAATGTGAATACAACAGTTATCGGAAGCAAGAGATTACAGTTCATAAAGTTTTAAATATAGATATTTTTCTTACGCAATTGCATTGATTCATTTCAGAAGGCCTTTATTAACCCTCCGGAGCTGTGTGGAGTACTTTTTATGATGAGTGGATGCACTTTTTTGAGCTTCAAAATCTCGACCTCCTATTCACTGCCATTATAAAGCTTGGACGAGCCAGGACATTTAATATAACTTCGACTCTATTTGTCTGAAAGAAAAAAGTCATATACACCTACGGCTTGAGTATGAGTAAATCATGGGGTAATTTTAATTTCTGAACCACAAAATACACCATATCATACTGGCTCACTGCTTAATGTTACAAAGCAGAACACAAACCTGAACACAAAGTTCATGTTGTGTGTCAAAAATCCAGGGGACAGCCGTTACAGGGGTATTACAGCTCTGTGGTAAGACTCAGCTGCACTTGTGAGCATACAAGGAAAGTTGTAAGGTGCCTCTCACCTCACTGCAGCCTGGTGTTATCTCATTCTGCAGCACCATGAGGACTTATCATCCCCATCTGCTCTTGGTATAGTGGAAAGGAGAGCACAGGGTTATCGCTGTCTCTGATATGCACAGATAAGGCCCTGCCTCCTGTTTAAACACCGTAGCTAGCTCTACAGTTAGCACTACCTATACTAGCTCGACTGTGCTCAACCTGTCCACCTGTCTGCCATGAAAAACAACCTAAAAAGAGACATCCGCTGCTTTTTAAAAACTAATGATCTATGTCGACAGTCTAAACTCTAAAAGAGTGTGGATAAAACACGGCCTTTTTTTCCCTCCTTGCTTAGTGAAATATTTCAGAGCTGTGCATGTTGATTATTTTCTTTTTGGCAGGTTGCTGAAATATTTCTGTAATCATTTTCCATGAGTCAAAGAGCCACAAACTGTTTTCCTTTGCAAAAAAAAAGCTGCTTCGATTTAGCTCCTGTAGGGAACTCTGGGTGATTGAAAAACAAATAAACGCCTTCATTTAGGCAACCCTCAGACATACATCTAACCCAGATATTACAAGACTACTTCAGTGGTCTAGTTAATAGGATAGTCTTGACACTCGCACTGTTTTGGAAGCACATATCATTCAGAGCTTTATGACATAACCCAGGGCAATGGGGAACAAATGCAGCAAGCTAAATTTATACAGGAAGCAAGCACTTACTGATGCGTTCGCTCTCAAATGCACATGCAGAAAGGCTCGTGCCCAATCTGGGAATAATTACAGACGGTTAACTTGACCTGTTTGCCCTAAATGAACTCTCAAACAGAAATATTTTTCACGCTGAGTGCTAGAGATGGCTGGGACCCTGGCACAAGATGTTGCAAAATAATCTGTAATTAGTCACAAGAGCTGCCGCCCCGTCTGTTGCGAGCCGTCAGGAGCTGTGATGAAAAAAAAAACATTTAAAAGGAACAAAAACTTTACCATGGCAAATCTGACACTGTCATTCTTTTTATTAAAAGAGGAAGATCATTGAAACTTCAAAAGAGAGTAAAGCAGATAAGTACATCGATATCTCTGGCATAAAATAAGAGTGGGAAAGGAACTAAAATCATCTTTTTTAAAAGCTTTTTTTTAAGTTGTGATTTGATGCAAATTTAAACTGACAAACTTGGCCATTTTAAGATTAATATGCCAAATCAATTGGCTGTTTCAGCCAATGCTGCATCCTTTTAAGTCACATTCAGAACATCTGACATGCCAACGCGCTTACTTTAGTGATTCACACGAGCGCAGACAACTTTTAAATTAACACGGCTTGTCAATTATTCTGTTCTAAGATAAACACCAACCTTAAAGTTCACAAGGTTGAACGAACATTTTTCACTCGGTGAATAATGAAGGTAATTAAGAAGGATTTATTAATGCCATCTTGAGCACTTCCAAAGACACATGAATATTTGGACTGAAACTGAATCCTCAGATGAACTTTCACCGTTGTGCATTCCAACAGATTAACAACGAACGCTCAAACCAGTTTATTCTCAATCCTAGGCCTGTCATTAAGAAACCCGCAGAATGCAGATCTAGTGAAATCCTGTAAACAACTGGCACTAAAACTCACACAATTATCAAAATAACATTGTATGGTTTGTGAGGGTATGGCACAACGTATATTATCAATTTCTCTGTGAAGAGATGCCCATGTGTGGCGTTTTCCCTCAATGCCTTTTCATACACTTGCTGCTTTAAAATCTTATTGCATCTCTCTGCAATTGACTCCAAGATGTGCATGACTGGCTCACTTTAACTTTATCTTTTATCCAATCAAAACTCTCTCCGCTGGATAGCATCTGAACTGCCTGCTTCATGACACAGGAATAAACACACTCAGTTCCTCATTCGAGTCATCAGCTGTTTCTTAAGAGCAGTAAATATGAATCTAACAAGAAAAAACAGATAAATAAATATGTAGTGTATCCTGTAAGTTTTTATGAGTAACAAGGATCATGAATATTGTTGGCTTTGTATGCTCAGGCTCTGCTGTTGCTTTAGATAAAAGCATCTGCTAAATTAATAAATGTAAACAAAACAATACGCTTTGTCCAATTCTACATTATACAAATAAGTTCAACATGTGAATTCCTGCAATCTTTGTCTAGTCGACAGCGACTCAAAGGGTGCGGCTGCGGGGCTTCAAAAGCTGATAACGTCTGGCGTGGATTTCCTCGCCTCGTCCCAGCTCCGTGCAACACCCCCACAAGTCACACTGACAAGAACCAGAGGCCAGCCAAGTGGCCAAAAGGTTACGCTGCGGAGGTCGGCACGGGTCCTCCACGTAGACCCTCATTTCCTGGGCTGGACAGTCTGCTCTACTCATAAAGCTAATAAGGCCCTCCTTGTCCCGTGTGGCTGGGGCCCAGGCTGGCCTACTCATCACTGGCCACACCATGGGGGTCAGGGGGGCTGCTTCCCATTAGCCTGCCCCCTCTCCAGGTGCAGCTAATGGGCTCAGCCAGAGCCTCTCCAGGACCACTCGGCAGCCACCAGCGCAGGCCTGGAAGTGATCAGCACCCAACGCCTGGGAGCCGCGACAAACAGACGGCCCACTTAAAGGAACTAAGTTAAAAATAATCATTTTTCTTCACTAGCCTGGGAATGCCTCATCTTGTGTGTGATTGCAGCAATACATCTGAATATATAGGACATGTAGTTAACCATTAATGTCATTTTACTTGTTTTATAACAGATAAAACAAAGATTTTATTATAAACTATAGCCAAACTACTGGCAAATTGGCATCTAATTTACACAGCATTTTGTGTTTATTGAATCCATCAATTTTCCTGATGAATTAACTGTGAAGGATATTTCATGCAATATTTTAAGCATTTTTAAATAGTTATAAGATGTCGTATTGAAACTTCATTGACCTATTTTTCCTTATTCCTTTCAAAAGTTATTTCAGCTGAAGAGCAATTTTTCTTGATAAGGGG